>CM076650.1:24917665-24933344 GCA_038496675.1 Rachycentron canadum | reverse complement strand
AAAAACACAAACACTGCTTTTTGAGCTTTTAAGCTTTAGATGTGCAAGTGGATGAATTTTCTTACCTCTGAACAGAGCTATTTGCTAATTTGTTTTTTGTTTGTGTCCTTGGGTAAACTAACCGACTGCTGATTGCAGTCTGTTGTCGTACATTGAACAGACAGATGTAGGAGGTATTCATCCTCACAGCTAATTTCTGATGTGTATTTTCCAAGGTGTTTTTATTTTATTTCTTTATTTTTAGGGAACAAGCTTCCTTGCTGGTCACTTGCTGTCCAAATCATAGTTTATGTGGCAAACTGAAATGGGGAAAGTGTTTGGACATCTCCCGATAGTAATACCATGCCTGAATTTAAATATGATTGTAAAAGATAATACATTAAAAATCATACATACAATACAAACGACAGCTCTTGCAAATGGGTATGACTCATTTTATTGCAGGGTGATTATTCAGTGGAATTCAATTTAAGGTTTTTCAGTCCAAGGAGCCATTACACTCATAGTTAGTCCTATGTGTGCAATAGCTCTGCCATGCATGATGAGAAAAGCACCTAAATTCAATGAGGTGACAAGAGGGTAAAACAGGGTCAACAAAGAGAGAAAAATGCTCTCTTTGTGTGCCAGCAACTCAGCTTTACATAACAGTGGCTTTAGCACCATGTGTGCATATGTGAGTGAACATTATGAGCAATATGAAAATTCAGTAAACTGCCATTTAATGTTTTTCATCTATCGCATTTGGCTTGCAAACTAGCTGGATAGCTAATACTAAAAGCAACATCAATTCAACCTTGAGGCAGCCAGCATGGAGTATTTTGCATACACTAATGACCAGCTGAAGTCAGACATGGCCTCAAAGTAAAAATAGTTATGAAGGAGCCTCAGATTATTCAAAAACATAATATCTTTTCATTACCTCTGTGTATAGTTGGCATGGTCATTAATTATGACCGCAAAGATGAATCTTCACCTGAAGTCTAAATTAAGGCAACATTAGAGACACAGGCATGGGTTTATAAAGAACAAGTTGATTAAGGTCAATTAAACAGCCTTCAAGATAATTATATGTATGTTGTCAAGGTGACGGTTAATGTATTTATCCAAATTCCTTGGAACAACTTTTTTTTTTTTTTATATTGGATTGCAAATCTCAGGGTAAGTAATTATGCTTCTTGAGGATTTTTACTGCGGCTATATTTTAAGCCGATGAGTCAAAAAAAGGAATATCTCACACTAAAACTGTCAGAGGGCAGCAACAAATGGAACTAAATTACCTCAGTTCGGCAGAAGTAAGTCATGAGTTTATGATGTGTGAATAATAAAGTGAGTGTCACCTGTAAAGCAGTGAACCTGTAACTTGTTTCTCCACTGTGAAAGATCTGAAGCCCTTATGCAGATGGCTCTGCTTTGTTTCAGAGCTATATCCTCTTATTATTTTTCCGGGCTTCTATTTTGGTGAAGGAGTACGATGCTCAATGATCTCAATGACAAGCTGCTCCAAATATGTATTCCAAAAAAGGCAGCGAAAAACAAACTCAATTAAGACTTCCGCAAGGATGTAGTCGATCTTCAGTCTGCCAAATATAAACAGGACTTATGTTTTAATCAGTGTATGACAACATTAACTATGATTATGTTTATGTATCCGCCACTGAGTACATTGCTGTCATGTGCTCATACTTTTGATATAAATTTGGGAATCATGGTGACTTGAGGAATTTTGGATTTAGGAAGCCTAACAAATGTAGACAGTATACGAAGGGTGTTGAAGTGGCTCATCTGGTATTTTTGACTCAGTAATTAAAGTTGGACTAATCAGTATTTTTATATTAGCGACTAGACAATGACGACTAGCAATGTGGGAAGTGCTGCACGCACTGATGAACCCACAGAAAATTATCCCCCAACTCGGGAGTTCCTATTTGTTCTGTGGTGTGTTTTAGCATCTTTCAGACCATTGTTTCAGTTTTCTGGCCCACAGCCTCACTCTTTTGGTACCGTTTTAATTCTTACGCAAGCTGTTTTCACCGTGAAGAAAAGAGTTCGTAACTAGCTTGTGGATATAGTTCGTTATATAATAGCTATTTCATGAAATTATATGAAATGACATTTTAACATATCTAATTGCCATATTTCTTATTTCTGACACTGGAGAAAAGTTTTGAAAAACGACAATAAATATAAACAAATAGATAATAAGCCAAAAACGATTTCTCTACGGTATCTGATCAGAGGTTCCTGAAGGATTGCTCCTGTGGGACCTAGACATATGACAGTGACAATATTTCTTGAGATTCCCTTGCCACTTTCCAATCTGCAGTTGAAGGCATCACAGCTGATCGCTATAGTGTGTATCTGTTCAGCATGAAAACCAAGCTCTACTGGAACTAAACTAATCCATGCTACTGTTAAATGCAATAATTTATTACCAGAGGATGTGAAATGTATGACAGCAACATTTTCTATTATAGTGTAAAGGATATGCAGATTCTCTCCTAAGAATGTTAAATACCTTAAAATCAAATTGAGCTAAATGACAATTGGCAAAGCTCCTTGAGTGTAATACCCCCGGATCAGACTGAATTAAAAGGGGATTTTCCGTGCAACTCTCCATGAAGGAATTTTTAACATCACCACTTTTATCTGAGCTTGTGTGTACTGTCTGCTTCGCTGAGGAAGCATTAAAGCCAAGCTATATCCTCGGAATTGGAGGAGCACTTTTCCAGACTGAGGGACAGACGTTGCCAGCTTTGTCTCGCCTTCAAGCCAAGAATTCTAATTGGGCTATTTAAAGGCTGTCCATCCCTGGCAGGAGGAAAACAAACAGAAACAGTCCATATTGAAGCCATTCAGTATATGATGTGTATATTTATCGCTAATTAATAGGCAATGTGGGATGACAGTAACGTTCAAAATCGCATGGCTAAAGGCTGTTTATTCATTAAGATAAGATACATGACACAAGACTAATATATGTGATTTTTCTTTGAGGTTTTATCCAGTATTGCAATTATATCAACTGATGATAAACTGATGGATGTCATATAACACGGATTAATTGTAATTGATTCCAAGAAAGCGGAGATTGAAGGGCTAGCTGTGCATAAGCACTACGCGCCAAGATCCACTGCTTCCGACTCGCGTTAGGCCCCATGCAGTCAAAGACAGGGCGACACGATGCGAGAGGAAACACTCTCACTGTGGGATCCATGGTACGATTAATGAAGTGATGAGATTATATATTTATTTACAAGTCATTAGAATTCAGGGCCTGAGGAGTCACATCCTGTCTCTGCCAAGGCTCTCCAAGGAGCGTTCATTTTGTTTGGTCTACATAACAAAGAGAAAAATTAAAAGCTGCCATAGAAGGCCTCAAGCTTAAAGCACACAAAGCCTCAAGTTTGCATTGTTGACGGAGAAGCTTTAAGCATGGAGAGGGAATTTTGTGACTGAATGTTTATAGATTTAATTAAATTACAAGATGAGACAAAAAAGCCCAGAGGCAAAGCGCAATATTTAACAGAAGCTGGCTATGGTTATTGTCTGGAATGAACAATCAGCTGGAATTCCTTTTTGAAGTTTAATTCTGCGTTTTATTCTGCATAATATGCTGACTAGTAATGGTATCAGTGGGTTTATTAAGTAATGGCTACACTATTGAAGAATCCTCAATAGTGTGATCTGGAAAAGAAATAGCAAGCATAAGAGAAACAGAACCACAGTGTGTGTGTGCGTGTGTGTGTGTAAGTGCACATTCAGGTCTTTTTTTTTTAATTAATGCTTCAATATGTGTGCTATGTTCAGTTCCTCTCTCCGAGACGTCTATGTGAAAGCTCTCCATCCAAACTGCTCATCTCATAACCCAGATGAACTGGCATGGAAGACTGCCATCATACATTATGTCATCAGTTAGTCTCATCAATTATTCTGGTGACATAACATGCCCTCTGACGATACCGAGAGCTCGTTCTCATCCCCTGTGACCAAATCCCAAGTCCCGCCATGTGCTGATATTGCCACGCGGAAGGTCACGCTAAACGAAGGGGCTTGTCCAAGTACTGACGCTTCTCACGTCTCATAGCATAATGACTCCCCCCCCACCACCCCCACCACCACCACCACACTCACAGATACAAAAGGTCCGCGTCAGAGAGGCGCTTCAAAAAAAGCGTGACCTTTTTCACACGGTGTAAATGAGTTCTAAGTGAGCATGTGAACTTCTGCGAAACCCGGCAAGAAATGAATGGAAGGGGTTGAAATGATCAAATTGGAACAAGGCTTGAAAAGATTACGAGGAGATAAGGTCAGGATTCAAGGTAGCGAGACTAGTAACCAAGTGATGGATCTTCTTTTTTTTTTTGCCTGGGTAAATACTGCGCCTTTGCATTTGGCACATTTAGATTTGAAAAAAATTAAAAGACAAGAAATTGCAGCACCTACCTGAGCTAAACAGTCAAATTACCCCTCGGGCTACCTAACCTGCATCTGTGTCAACATGCTCCAGGATCCAAAGTTTAGCATTAGCCACACAATACAATGCAGCTCCACAAGAAATGATGTGTATTATTGCTGTTGTGTTGGTCTGTCAGAAGAAAACACATCCCCAGCAAATCCACTTGCAGCATGACAAGCACACGATGAATAAAACAGCACGAAGCCCGAAAACAGATTGGAAAAAAGACCAGAATCATAATTTGATGATGAAAAGCATCTAAGATGGAATACCCTACTGGAGGTGCAAAATCCCCTCCGCAGCATGCATATTTCCTGTTAGGAATATACACAAAAAACAGGTGTTTTCAAATCTCTCTCTCTCTCTCTCTCTCTCTGTCCCTCTCTCTCTATATATCCATCCATCCATTATCATTATCGCTTATCTGTCAGGGTCGCAGGGGGGCTGGGGCCAATCCCAGCTGACATTGGGCGAGGGCGGGGTACACCCTGGACAGGTCGCCAGTCGATCGCAGAGACAAACAGCCATTCAAGCTCAGATATATATCATAGCCTGGGACAAAATCAGCTTTATGGTAACATCATGTCTTGTTTGTGACTTTCTCAAAAAAAAAAAATCCATATTCCACTCATACGTAACGCAGGTCTAGACCTATTTTCTAATATTAGTTTGAACTCTCACCCCTTGTTCAGCTCCCAGAGGGCCACTGGCCAGGTGATGCAGGGGGTTACTAGGTCAGTTTAACGCTGGGGGCCACGGCAGTGAGTGGGAAACAAGGCAGAAATAGGTCAATGGTTAGAGAGGATGGCAAATTGAAAGTGACACTGAAGCCCCAGTGGATAAGGCAGAATATGGGGGAACAAGGATGCAATGTATAATTTATGGAGTATTCTAAAAAATGCATAAAAGTGAAATATCCATTCATTCAAAAAGGAGCATTTTTATTTACTGGGGAGTCGACGCAAAGCAATAGGTCACTGCCCAGCATGTGGGGGAGTTCAGGCTCACAGCGACAGCAGGAGGCTACCGTGGCCATACCAGCACTGTGGTTGGTGAGATAGGCATTGCATTGCAGGCAACATCAAGCTTAGTTGTTTCGTTTTTGAACATATGACTGGCTCCTCTTTTTGCTTTTATCTTTAATCAATCCTCAAACCAAGAGAAATACGTGATTCCAATCATGATAACAATCTGTTGCATTGGGTTACCTGTCACGTGCTGGCGTTATATTTGCTTTTTATACCTCGGTCATTCTCAACTATGTCATTTGACTAGATGAAGGATATTAGTCATCGGAGGTCCGGCTGTTATTAAAAAAAAAAACAAGGTAAATGTTAAGTAGATCAGCTCCCCAGCCCCTCCTAGACATCCTGCGTCCACCGAAGTGCCAGCGAATCGTGTGTTCGAAAAAAAGAAACTGGTTCATTTGTTGTTTTTACTAGTTTTGAATCCTGGTCCATTCAACATGGAGAGGAGGAGACCTGCCAGTAAGGACCTCCTGAAGGACGGACACTGAAAGAATCCAAACTGGGAGAAGCTTACAGCAATGGTGGCGATGACAACAACCATGAGATTTCATGTCATCTGATGCCATCTTACGTTTTTTGTTTTGGTTGAAAGACCCCTACTGGCAGAAGTTACATACTGTGCGTTTAATAGCTTAGTGAGGCAGAAATGTGGGGAGTGAGAACAAATGCTCCTGATTTTGCGGTTACATTGTTCGCTGCCAGGAAACTCAACTTGTATAGAACATAATGATTCCATGTGGCGTGCTTCCATCTACCCGATTTTATAGTTTTTTTATTTTCTTTTTTTTTTTTTTCAGTTTGTACATAATAAAACCTCAGCAGCAATATTGCAAAACCATAAAAAAAAAAAAAACACAAAATGTCACAAAATCCTGTCTATGCTTCGCATAGAAAGTTGGCAGATCAGTAAATGTACTGCACATGACTGCCGAACAGTTTTCCACGTTGATCTCATTCAGTTCGTTTGAGGTTTGACTGTCATCTTGTAATTACATCATCTTGTGCCCTCTTCTGCAACTGTGTTATAGCACCTGACTGGAGGGTTAACGCCTCCTGCTGTTTATCTTGATGTGCATAACTCATAATATTCACAGGAAACACATATCCATTTGGGTTGTTTTGCAGATTATGTATAAACGCGCACTCAAGGCTGTTCAGGTGCCTGTATGGACGTTTTCCTAACACCACTTATTTCTTAGGATCCCTAGATGATATTTATTAAAAACTTTATTCCTTCTTGGTCAAATCCAACCTTTAATCACGAATATAATTGATATATTGAAGGTTTTGCATCCAGTGTTTATAATGCAGAGTACATGCTGATTATACTGATATATACCTCATATATTCATACGACTACCAACTTAATGTGATAGTGCTGCGGTAAGTTCAAATCATAGCACTGCCACTTAGGAAAAGCAGCTGCTGTTCTGCTGCAGGAGAAAAAAAAAAAAAAAACTCTTTAGTGCTTTATCTATCTTTACCTTTCTGAACTACCATATTCATCTGCACACGCACTGTATAACGCCACACCGGATGGTTAATGTTTTGTGCTTTCCCACGCTGTTGGAGCAAAGTCGTGCCCTGGCATTGGGCTCACAGTTCACACGTCTGCACCACCAGGTAGCTTGGGCTCTTCCCACGACGTCAGCTTCCACAAATTACACCGATGTGCAGCGTGATCCAGTGCACAGCACATCTGCACTTGTGAGTGATAGAATACGGTTGCTCAGCGGTTGAGGAAACCTAGCGGCAAAGGAAAGTGCTGTTTTGATGGGAGGATAAAGTGCTGAAAGTACATTTCGATGGATATTGGATCGTTTCAATCTGGATTTTTTGTGTTTAAAGCATTTTTATTTTTTATTTTTTGTTTGTTCGCTGGCCCCATGCACAGCAGCACGTCACTCAGCTTCTGTGCCGGTGCTTCTTGCTGCCTCTCCTAACTGGCAGATGCTGATCTGAATCAACCGAAAGTAATTCACTGACTTGCATGAATACATCGCACAACCCCAAGTCAAGAGACCACGACTATCACTTTAAGTGCAAGAAGCACGATGCGAATTCTCAGCACATGGTATAAAGGTGTTACAGCGGTATGCCCTGTGCAGTTAGTGTACCATAGCTGGTGATTTATTTGTGAGACCGACTAAAATTGAACTCCTATTTTGTGTGCTCTGTCTTTCTTTTCCTGTTAAATACATTTGGAACTGATTTATCGAGGACTACACAGGCTTCCAACATTCCCCAAAGAACTGTGTTGGGGAAATAGCAACACATTTAACTACCTCAGACCTTATTGCAAATCCATCCATCCATTACCTGTAACCATTTATACACTGCAGAGTCACGGGGGGGGGGGCAAGGGCCAGACAAAGCATTCAGTGGGCAAGCGATGGGGTTCGTCCTGGATGAAGACACAGCAATGTGTCTTTTTTTTTATGCTTTGTCACTTTGTCACTCACTCACTGACGAGCTCACTTTTTTTCCCGTCATCCACTTTTTTTTTTTCTTCTTTTTTTTTTTTTCCCCTCTGAGGTTCATTTCCCCCACTTTCTCGCTGTTAAAAAGTTCAGACAAGTGCAGCTTCAAAGTGGGAACATTACCCAGGCGGAGGGATTGTGAATCCCCCCCCAACATTTCGCTTGAAAGAACTAAGCACGCTCAGAAAATAATCTGAATTGCCAACTCTGCCCCATGGATCAAGTCAGCCATAAACAGTTAAGCTGATGCTCGGCAGAGAAAACAAAAACATAAGCGCGATGTAGAATTAATGAACAGTATCACAACAAAGGCTTTGTTTACACATGATGTTACGGTTATCCCAGCTGTTCAGAACGCAAGCCAGTATTCGAGTTATATGCGGCGTGATGAGAAGAAACTTAGAAGATCGAATTAAGTACGGTACAGTATAGCAGTCACTGCAGCGAGATCATTTAAAGCTAAAGTTGCACCTGTTTTGCAGCGGCAAATGATCTGAGAAAACCGGCAATTGCACAGGTATGTGTATGTATACTAGTTTTAAAGCATCATAAAGTGTTTATCTGTCCTCATCAGATTTCAGTTAAATTCTGCTCTATCAAAAGGTGTGAACATTCATGTTGGTGGGAAGCCATGGGCGGTGATTATCTTTGTGTAAGGCACGGGATACTACCGGAAGTGGTTACGCGTCATGTTGCCGCGTGTGAGCGCTAACACGTTCACAAAACGCATGCTAAAACAGTTTTTCTTTGTTAGCAATTGCACGAAATGTGATGTAAAATTGCAACGAAAAATGCATAGGAAATGCAATATTGAAGAAAAATGGAGATGGCACTGAATGCTTTTCAAACGGGCGTAAATACTGCAATAATTTGAAGGGCTTTAATGATTTCTTCCGCGGCTCCACGACATTTTAAAGGTAGGTGGTTTATAGTTCACTTTTCTGGTTTTATTTGAAGTTTAATTCAATAAGAAGATATATTTGTGTTTTCTCTCAGGCTTCTCTCTGGAGCTCTAATAACAGTTCAAAGTGCTGACTGACTGACTGTTTTTCTGGGTAATCAAATGAAAATATAACAGATTTCAGGCAAACACTAAGATAAACCAAATCCTGCAAGGTTAGATGGTGGGTTCAGATGGGCTGGGCTTGGGGCATAACTAAGAGCTGTTTTATAATAAAAATAGTGCTTATTATCATTATTGTTGTTGTTATAATTATTATTAGATTCTAATTAAAAATAAAAAAAAAATCCATGCAACCACACTACCCACAGCATTACCCCATCAAGAATAAAGACCTAATGATATTCAGCCCTAGTTTGCCAACTGTTTTTTTAGATTACCAGTTTCATTTTACATTTTTTTTATTACTTTTTTTTTTTTTTTTTTTTTTCACAAGCCAAGGATCATACCAATGGAAATAATGATGTCCATTCTGGAACACCTCAAACACATCAATAGTGTGAACACAACTGTAATAGTTGAGAGAGAGAGAGAGAAGTGTGAACTTTATCTTGCTTGCATAGCTCTGCTCGCTTGGCCACTTGCTGCATATAAGTTGGATGATTGTTGGAGTCTCTGTTAAAAGAAGAGAGTAAAAGAAATTGCCAAAATCCTGCTGTCATTAGGGGGATTTCAGGAATACTTTGGTCGAAGCAACCTGAGGCTTTGAGACGCAGCCACGGTTGCTGGACACAGAGAAACATTACAATTGAGAACAAAACACAGCATCAGAAATGCAGAATTCATCCAAAATTCATCCAAAAGCCCGATTCAGCCTGATTTAATTGCGTAGTAAAGCTGATAATGTTTTATCAGGCTTCCACCAAATGCAATCTTTAGCTTTGTTTGCTCTGAGCAATGCAAGCAACAGAATTTAAAGATGGATAAACTGATATTTCTCAGAGAAAGCCACCTTGGGAGCTACAATTATCTTCAAAGGCTGTGTTTGACTTTTTATCAACGGACGACATTTTTCTCCCACGTCACTTGTCATCTTTGGAGATCATGATGCCTGTGCCAAACCCTGGAAGTTCTCCGACTGTATCACCTAAAATTGTACATGCAGAAAATGAACATGAACATTTTAGCTCTCCCACAGTGCAACTCTATTCTAAGCCTGATATGAGACTCTTCCATATGGTACAAATGAGGAAATAATCATGCATACATACATACATGCGTGTGTGTGTGTGTGTGTGTGTGTGTATATGGTGTTGTGGGATTTGTGAGATGAAGAACTGCACAGTTTTGTGTGGGAATGTACCGAATGCCACATCAAATAGCCCAGTTAAAATTATTGTCATTAATTAAAATAGTTGCACCATATCCTTCCTTTGACCCTCACCTTTTAAGAAGTAAAAGAGGAAAGATAAAGGTAGAGACCTTGGGCAAATTACTGAGCAAGTCGGAGAGAAAGACATCATGAGGGAGACAGAAGGGGAGGGCTCCGGTTTGATTAGACAAGCTCAGAGAGGGGCTTCGTTTGGTGTGAGGGCTGTTAATTACCGCTGCAGTTCAAAACAATCTCTCCCTCCCGCTGAGCTCCTCCCTTCCCATACGCCATCAGCCACATGCGCTGTTACACAGCAGCCCCTTCATCAGGCTCAAGGGCCCGCGTTTACGCATCGCATCCCCATCTCCCCCCCCCGCTTGGTGCGGATCACCCTGTAATTAGCTCTCATAGTCCAGTAGCCATAATCAAGACCGTGGCATCACTGTTGTAGGAAGTGCAAAGTCACAAGCTGATTTCCTCAACACTCCGACATAGCCTGTCAATGATTCTACTCCTCACATATACATATTCAAGTAAAATCACCAGTGTGATTACAATAGCGTTTACAATATTTACGCATATTTTATAAACTGTGTCTGCTTGGTTCTCTTAGTTGCTCTGGGGCCTGACACAATCACCCATGCACATTTGTCACGACTCTGCGTTGAATATAGAATACAAACTCGTACCTTAAATTATCCACCATTCACATTGCTACATCCGTTTTGGTAACAGGCAGGGGGATAATTTTTTAGCTGCCCATCAAATCTGGTCATTCCCACTCCATCCCTACCTGAGGCTTTGATGTGAGTGCGACAGCTACCTGAAGAGAAATCATTCCGTTCCTCCACTAATTCTGCCCCTTATGTTGCCATATTATCGGTTAGTATTTCCGGAACGTGAAAGTCCAGTTCTCCCCTAAAGCCTTGAAAGATTAGGTTCTGCTCTGTTTGCTGTAAGTGGCAGGTGCTGGTGATATGACCATGCCTCTAAGAGATGAATTCTGTACTATTAGATACTTTTAGTTTAATTTAGAGAATCCTAGAACTGAGAGGCTTGCATGATTCACCCTTTTATGGTTTGCTTATAGCTGTGACTGTAAATCTCCCCAAATTCTGTTAATGAGCTCAGAAAAAAAACAAAAAACAAAACGTATTACTTACTTATTTGTCACTGTTAATGTCAAACAACTTGAGCGCAAAGGTTCCAAAATACGAGTGACCATCAGAAGGTTTGTGTGTGTGCCTAGCCTATTCATTTATGTTGTACACGTGCTCTGAATCACCGCACGCCTAGACAATTTCTGAAGCTGTTCAAATAGAATGCAACACTGAAGTGAGTTCGGAGTTAGTAACGGTTTGCAAAGGCGCAAGCACAATCACAACAAGGCTGTAGGGTAGAGCGATGAGTAGATCGTTTTTTTTGCGTTCGGTGTGATGATGTTTAATGAACCCCACAAAGTCACGTTTAGCCACCTGTTAGCAAACTACAATGTTTGAGAGACCTAGAAGCTTAATTAAAATGTGTAGAGCTGATCACAGACCTTATTTCAGCCATCTAACCAAAAAATCCATAGACTTACTAGAGCCAGTGGTAAAACACTCACTTATTTCCGGGTTTTAGGACTCATTCCTGCCGCGCTCTATGCATTTGGGAAATACAGTCATTCGCTTTCTTGCCGAGTAAGGTGAGAAGAAGAAGAAGACGAAAAAGACCTCGAACATTGTTATTTCATGTCATTATGCTAAATATATATATTAAAAAAAAAAAAAACATGACACTGCAGCTAGCTGACTGTGGATTAGCAAAGGATAAAGACTGAAAGCAGTTGAAACAAAAGCTGACAAAATACATGACAGCATCTGTGATGCTCATTAATGAACAGATTACATTATCAAATATATATAAAAAACCAAGTTTAAAAATGTAAATGCCATTTTCACACTTTTTCGTATGTTTTCCCATTGTTCACTTTTGGAAATATTTGCAATTACTATACTTTTGAGTCTCGTCCTTTCCAAAGCAACAGCAAAGGAGGATCATCAAATCATCTAAGCGACTCCTGAACAATGAGAATATCATCATATCAAAAACAACTTTAAAATGGGAATTAATAGTTTAGAAAATGCCTCCAGAACCAGCACCTCCTCACAAGTTGCACCTCTACAGACACGTCTAGCCTGATCAGTAGGCTACCACAGCCTACATAACCTTTTACAGTGCATCGTCTACAGTAGTTTAATTTTTGCATGCTCATTGTGGTGCTTTTGTTTTTTTTTCCTGAATCAATCTATAACTTCCTGGTATTTGTGAATAATCAAATGAAGTAATAACACTGACACTGATACTTTGTCTCAGGGGAAAAGACAAATGGCAGCGGAGCTCCTGTCCTCGTTCAGTTTCATATCTGTGCCAGAGAGAGACCACAGCAGTCATCTTCCTTGAGCCAGACCATTTTAATGCAGCACTGTAATTGATCAGCATTCATCCCTCATCTCCACTGGATTTACGGAGACGCGGCCCTTGGCTGCCATGGGGCTGCCAGACCTAAAGAGAAATGGCTGGAGGAGCTCTGCCATCCACCATCCTCACTGGGAGGTTCCAGATGCTGTCGTCAGACAAGGTGTTTACTAATCAAGATTTACGCTGTTTGTTTATATATATGTCAATAAATCACTCCTGAGTGCATGTGGATGACCATGAATCTAAAGCAGGAGTGGGTCTCTAATTGCTTCCCACAGGGTTAAATCAAATATATACCATGGTTTTACCTGCCTGGGTTTAATATTAGACTACGGGGAACAAATGCTTTGTTTTTAATTGCTATATATCTGTGGCTCTTGGGGAGATTTTCATTTTCAGGCAACCCTGATAGCAAGAAGTGATCATCCCAAGTGCTGGAGGCAAGGCTTTGGATTCATCAAGCATGTATTCAGCTCCATGTTTGATGTCAGTGTTTTGAAGAAGCTAATTTTTCCAAGTCCCTGTTGAGAGAAAATAGGTGTTTTCTAACTCTCAGATGAAATGATCCGACGCTGAAACTAAATGTGCCTCTAAAGACAGATTTTCAAATTTAAAACGCTGTCCTCTGATAGGGTGAAATGCGTATTCCCTGAGGTGTTTCCAGTGCCTTTCTAGGATAGATGGAAATTATTATACACGTCTAATATAGAAAGAGATATCCTCTCAAGGTCACAATGTGAGACCATGATATCTGTAATAGACAGAAGGACCCTTGGAGGAGAGGAGGAGGTGGAGGATGGCTTAAGTTCCTGTCCTTGGGGAAATCTCCATCCATCTGGGGAGTCACGGAGAGCGCAGCCAATTCACACGCTCTAACAGGCCCTTAATTTGGAGAAACATATGCCACCACTTAGGCTTTTTGGAATCTGTTCACATGGCAGAAATTGGTTGTTATGGTGGACATTAGCTGCTAGACTAGATGAGGCATAAATAATGTTATTTACAAGTGATGTATACACAACATGCTCTGGCTTGTTTTAACCTTACGTCATGTATTTACACTCAATTACACTACTGCCACTAAGAACTATTGAATTTTTCACATTTCAGCGTGGACATTTTTAAGACCTCTGACTACATATACTCCATGTTTTTGTTTATGGGGCATAGTGCAAATCAAATATTCATATAGCATTACTGAACCAAATCCCTATCTGTTTTTGTGAATATAACCTGATAGGATCAGTGGTTATAGAAGTACTGCAATCTCTTGCTTACTCTTAATAAAGGGCTTCACTATTGTCACCAGCTATTTGGAAAAAAAAATGTTGATGAGAATGGTGAGCATGACCCAAAACAGTAAAGTTGTGTAAAGCTAAAGCAAATAAGATGAAATATGCTAAAATGCGTTATGTAGCCAAGGGAACTCTCTGTATGGGTTTGTCTCTACAAGTGACCCCTTTCGCATGACATGTTACCACTGATCCATTATTAATAGATAAATAAAAAAAATGAATGCTTGCAGTTATGGATGATCTATCTATCTATCTATCTATCTATCTATGAAAAATCTTTATTAGCATCTAGTAGTACTAGTATTGAATCAGTACTACTGTAGTAATTATAATGTAACAATAGTAATGTTGTGGATGGTCATGATGGACATTTAATGTTCTTTATATAGAATTGGGTAGTGCAATGCATCAATGCATCACATAAATAGTGTGACGCTAGGCTCGTGTGCCACCATATAATATTTTATATCTTTTGTTTTTTTTTTTTGATATATATATTCAATTATAGTGCTGTTATTCTATGTTTCAGGTGTAAGCACTGCTTACACGCTTACTTATGAGAAAGGCAGTGAATTGAGGGTCAGACTCTGCAAACCTGCATAAAAAAATCTATTTGATGAAAAATGTAGCACATGGTGGGAAATATAGTTCCATTCGATATTATTGAATATTCGCCCAAGCCCATGTGCAGAAAAGGGTCATATTTTCCACTTAAATGTTAATATCACTTGCACAAGTACAGTACACACACCTTATAGTGGGACCATGTTTAAAGTAGATGATATAGGAAGTTTTGCTGGTTGGGGGCTCCCTCTGGCAATCCTTGTCCTTGTCACTGTGCCCCGACACAAGTCCTGCCTCTTTGAATAAACACATTTCCTGGTTCTGGTTCTGGTACGGTCACCAGCCATCTAAGCCCTGTCCTCTGCTTACTGGCCTGAACGGCACTAACACTGTAACACTGATTATTCACACCCAGCCACTGCGGTGATAGCGTCGCGGTATCAAGTTTGCAGTTTACTCTTTAAAGTTGCACCGATTCTTAACTGTATCCTGCTGCAGCGCACCGCGGCATTGAGAGAAGTTTTCTACTAAAGTGGCAGCCCCGGGGGGGGGACACAGAAAAATGTGGAGTGGGCTCTTTCAGCAATTTCAGTCCCAGCCCCCACCGTGAGCATCAGAGCCCGAGGAGCAGATATGGTCCGAATAGCGAATCCTCCCACACTTCATGTCACTCTCTATAACACCAAAACTGTGAGCATGCTATCTATGCCGACCACACGTACGTGTGCACGCACACCCACACGCACACAGTCTTCCAGAAAAATGATGTACATCACAACATACACAGAGAAATGGAAAACTTTGCAAAAAAAAAAAGAATTTTTGTACCATAGATACAAAAAAATACTAAATACTCCTAGATTCCCTGTGCACTTATTGTCAAGTGCATCCAGTCACGCCCCTGCTGTAATTATCGTGTTTCAATGTTGCATCTAAAGTTCGAGCGTCAGTCGGAGGTTGGCATGTTGGCACGCTCTTTGTCTGCCTCCTGATAGAACCCTTTCCACTCGGCTGAATTATCCACTCCATGATGAGTCGATGCAGCAGAGCAAAAAATGACACTCCCTGGACTCCCGTATATTCGGATTCTTTCAAATGGATTCCTAAGCCTCCCCCCCCC
>CM076650.1:24900031-24917284 GCA_038496675.1 Rachycentron canadum | reverse complement strand
TGTGTATAAGAGACAGCCCCCCCCCCACCTATGCTGCAGACCCAAGCAGTGGCAGGAATATGAGCTCTTTCATGTCCAAGAAAATATCAACTATGAATAGTTTTGTTTTTCTTTTTTTTTTTCAGGGATTTGTGTGTTTGGCTCAGCGTGTGCATCTCTGCGGTCATGTGGCCTACTGTATATGCACAGGTGTGAATTCATTGATTGCAGCTGTGGCAAAACTAGCGTGATGGCAAAATGTTTGATATGCAACTAACTGCACATTCATTTGACTAAAATGCCAGAATGTGCATTTGTTTGGGCAATGCTTGATCCTCATTTAGTCTCTCCTCTAAATACATGTTTATGTATGTGCTGTAGCAATTTAGTTCATTTGTGAATATTGCCATCACTGGAAAGAATGAAATTACATATCAACTGCACTGTAGAAATTAAATTGCTCTATTACCAGGCGCAATAACAGAAAAGATTTTAATTTAGATTATTTTAATTTCCATTCACAACTAGGTTACAGTGCTTGTGCAAATTTACAGAATCATTTATTAAAATATTTCAC
This sequence comes from Rachycentron canadum, assembly GCA_038496675.1. NCBI lineage: Eukaryota > Metazoa > Chordata > Actinopteri > Carangiformes > Rachycentridae > Rachycentron > Rachycentron canadum. The sequence goes on along the minus strand of CM076650.1, from coordinate 24,916,728 downwards.
TTCCACTCAGTCGAGACTCTCCCTCCATGTGTGATTGATTGGTTTGACCCATCTCCTGTATCCCCTTCAATCAGCAGTTTGACGCTCTGGGCGGCCATCACTCTGGGTGAGGGTGGGATGACCTTTGAACTCATGCTGACAACTCGCCTCAAGTCGCAGAGGAGGTTCATGTGAGTCTTGTTTGGTATGGCAATGACATGAGAAGTAATATCACAGGGATGTAGTGCTTCCATTACTCTATTGACATCCTATCTACTGGAAAATAAGACATGACGGACGCTATGCAAAGTATGAAAATACTGTTCTACTCTGATCCATGTTACATGCATACATATATATTTACAGTGGGGATGGAAATGTACTAGATCTATATGTGCTAAATCTATATGACGAGCTCATTGCTGCAGTGTAACAAGTGAATCAGTATTGTGTTTGAATGTCAAATATGTCTTTTGTCACATCATCCCCCTCTTTCTCCTTTCCTGTCACTCTCAGCCATGTGTTACCAAGCAAAACAAAGCACGGAGATCTTAAAATAAACCTTTCAGAATAAAACAGCCCTGAGATAGTCAAGTGGTAAATTCCACATCTGGGGCCCCACTGGCCAAGGACGGACACCCACCCAAACTATTTCTCCCATATGACTGCTGTATCTGCCTCTCTAGTCCATCTCTTTAGACTAAATAAAAAAAAAAATTAAGAAAATAACACGACTGTGACTCAAAAGCTTTATTAGGGACCTTTAGAAGTGGGGCAACAACTACAATTAACGTCACTCACTTTATCAATTTTATCACTGTCTATAAAATTATTTTTGTCTTCCACTTTCTTCTCCAAATGCCAATTGTATTCAAATTATTTATTCAATTAATGTCAGTGTTTCAGATTTATGGTGGTTGCTGCCTATAAATTGTCACTTGACCAATCTATCAATTATTATTATTTATTTTTTTAGGTTTCATACACTTACATACACAAGTTTTATTTTATTATTATTTTATGAATGTGTAGGTTAGGTAAAAAAGAGCTCATGTTACAACATCACCTCTCTACTAAGGATTTAATTAAGAAGGGGAAAAAAAAAAAAAAAAAAAAAGGAAAGAAAGAAAACAAATGAAAAGACTCAGCAAAGAAAAAAAAGATCTAATCTGTTAACTGAATAACATTTTAAGATCTTAGAACAAAAGCTTTGAATGGGACTAGATCTGAGACAAATTGTTCATCAGCAGAAAATTAATCTGCAAATGAGTTATTTAATTGTTAATTTATCAATTAAAAATATAAATACCCTGTGGTTTCATGTTTGTTTTATATCTCTGTAAAATAAAGATCTATGGGTAGTTTTTTTTGGTTGGCAAAGCAAGACTTTTGAAGATATCACACTGGGCTCTGAGGAACTAGATGGACTTTTTTTTTTTTTTCTGTCAGATTTATTCCACTTCATATAAGTAATTGATTACATGAAATATATCTATAATTACATAAAATAATTGGCTGATGAACTGATAATGAAAATAATAATCAGTAATCATTAATAATCATTAAAAAGACTAACAATGTCATAACAAGCAGGACAGAAATGATGAAGGTTAGGTGACACACCTCTTTCTTTAGGGAAAATGAGTGAAACCACACGCCGCTCTGTGACCACTGTATCCTGAGGGACAGCATTGCTAAGAATTGGCTCCACCTAAATTCCCTTTCCCAGTGATGGCTAAAACTAAGCTCCTTAAATGCAGGGATAGGCCGCAGAAGCGAAGAATCTTTACTAGCAGGATTATCTCCCTTGTAGCAGCCTGCTCTACAAATGCTTTTCTATCTGGTAAACCATGTAGCTCTAAATTCAATTAGGGCCACATGAACATTTTCATGTGTGGCAAGTGAGCTGTGAAAGGGCAGCAAACAGGCTCAGGCTATACAGCAGCGAGAGAGACGAGCAGGGCCCGATCTACTTCTGAGCAACAGAGGAGGGAACAGATTTGAGATGCTGCAGGAGATGCACTGCAATATTTAGCATTCAGCGAACTAGCCGCTGTGTCTCTTTATCACTTAGAGTATGTCTGTCTGAGTCCGCGTGCCTACCCCTGCCTACGCACCCACGCACGCACACACACACACACACACACACACACACACACACACAGACATACAGACACAGAGTAAACACTACATCTATTAATTTCAATCACTATCACGTCATCTTTTTATCTGCCAAATAGGATGACATTTGCTCAGTGGCATTCATCCAGCTACACTCACATGTACAGCGTACGGCCTCATTTAGTATCTATGTGCATTGAAGCTGTATGGGCACAACACAGCTCCAAATTAAGGCTAATGAATAATCAGTGCTCTCTACTTCGACTTCTCCCTTTGCCCTCCAGTCCAGCAGCTCATATTACACTTCATTATTCTTTAGGCTACCCACTCCCTCTAGTGATGGACACTGGCACTGCCTAAGGAGCAGCCGGCAGGCAGACAGGCAGCAAATGCGGGACCACAGGAATGACAGGAAGAGTCAGCTTCCTTTGCTACAGGCTGGATGCCGTGCCAGGCTGCCAGTGGGAAGCACAGTGCTGGACCGGGCGGACGGCGGTGTGACGGGAACGCACAAAGCAGTCGCTTCCGCATAAAAATGACCCGCTGAGTACAAGTGTTATGCTCTGTTACAGGAAATGTGGTGGGCTAAAGTGCTAAGAGGCACAAAAAAAGCAAGAGGCATACAGGAACAGGCAGAGGACACACACACACACACGCACACGCTCACAAACAAACACACTTGATTAAACTGCTCTCTGCTGTGAAAAAGCATGTTCATTGGTATTTAAGTGGTGCATTGTGATAATTATCTGGGCTGGGTTTCTTCAGAGCGGCATGCTACTCTGTGGGTTCCCAACGAGGCCTAGTTTCCCTTGGCCCCCATACCCCTCATCCATCTCTTTGGTCTGGATGATGTAGCACTGCCTTCACTCATGGCCCTACCTCAGCGAATGCTAATAATCAGACACCGTGTGACGGCCGTAAGAGCCACCACACACTGAACTTAAAAGCACGGCGGTAATTTTGTCTGTTCTATTTACTTAGTTTAGCAATATTTCTTTTTAAATGTGACACATAATTAATAATGAGACATTTTGGACAGATTTTGGTTTCAGATGGCTTTTTTAGCAAGATTTTGACAGTATAATTATGTATTTGGGCTACGCACAGTTTACTTTCTTCGTCGGTTTTGCAATATCAGTCTCATAAACCTAAGCTCTTTAATTTTCATGAAGTTAATTCTGTTTTCTTACCAGTTCCTGGGGGTTGCTGCTGGAGTTGCCTGGCTGGCAGGAGGCCCAGCTCTATCAGACCTACTTAAATGGTGTTGATTGCCAATTGGACTGAACCATGTTCTTACAGCAGCATGGAGAGGGGCAGTATTTTCTATTTATTGATTCTTGTTATTTCTTTGACATCTGTATTTTTGAGATTGCTTTTCCCTTCACTTTTAATAATACGTGGCACTATACTAGCATTATTGTGGTTAGTGTGGTTAGTAGTATGTTTAAATGTCTTGGTCTGTCCCAAGTAAATGGCCTGATCATCAACTACATGTTTCAGTTCATAAGCTTTGTGCCTGGGTTTAGTTATGTTAAGTTGACCTCTTTTGTGGACGCAGGTAGTTTTTTTTTGATGTTTTTTGGAAATTAAAACGAAAAATATTCTTCAAATAAACCACCTGCGCCTCTCTGGTCGATCAGCTCAGCCCCTGACACGCTGTCTCCGCTGTCCTGTCCGCATTCCCAGCACTTATCAGTAGGACGACTTCAAATGATAAAATGCTGTGGGCAAGAAAACAGCCGGGTCAGTTGCTTTAATAACCAATCAGTTATTATACCGTATTCTGTGTCCATGTATCCAGAACAGACAAGATTAGCCCACTAAGCATGCGGCTGAATGTACAGATACATAATGAATACTACAGCTACATGCATGGAACAAATGAAAAGGTAAGTTAGATTCAGCGCGGTGAACTGAATAGAATTCATTATATCAAGTTGCTATCGAGCACTCTCCATGCAACAAATCACTTCTTCAGTTGGAGTGGTCTCATTTAAATTCCATTATGTCTTTACACTGACATGTTAAAAATCATATAGGAACTGGAATGAGATCTATGCCCTTCGTGATAATTGATATCACTGGAGTCTAGGCAGACCACACGGTGAAAACGGGGCATTATTCATGATTCATTTAAATTTATATAACTGATTTACTTTCGAAGATAAGGCAATGACATAATTGTTAAAGGGAGAGCCGTGGTCAACACAGACTACACGGGCATTGTTGTATAAATGAGCAGACATGCAGTGCAATCTGTTGCCAAAGCGTCAGATTACGACTGTAATCCAGACGGTGGATGGAGATGTCTGTCAAGTAAAGATGGTCTCACGGATGAAGGCGTTGTTTGCAGGTTCCGTCCGTGTGTTTGGTTGTGGATATGCTCATCCCTGATGAAAAGGTCAAGCTTGAGCTAATGCCCCTGCTATCATATTGTGACACCTCTGGGATAATGTGTGATAATTAAAAGGGCTTTGGCATATGGTTACTATTGCTGACATGCTGTGGAAATCAATGGGAGCCATTTGGGCCTTGTGGGGGAAAAAAAGAAAATAAAAAATGCCACCGTGAATGGGAGTGCACGCAGCAGGAAATGAAGGGTATCATAAAAATGAGTGATTTTTTTTTTTTAAATTTATTTTATTTCAAAGGTGTAGCTGCTTATTATTTTTTCTAATTAGCAAATTAGCAAACTCGAAAAAAAAAAAAAAAACTGTGGTGTAACACAACATTTTTATCTATTTGCCAACTTTCTAGCCACCTGGCAGGATATAGATCTAGTGCTCAGACTTTACTTTTAGCTGTTGTTTTCCACAAAATATGAGAAAAACATCTGTAGCTTCCAAAATGTTCTGTTTTCTTCGAAAGCTAGCTGCTAACTTTGTCAGAGCATATTTTACTAAAATGGCTGGCGGCGTTTTTACCATATAGACTAGTTTGAAGCGGACGTCACAGCAGTTGTAGGCGCGGGGAAAAAAATGGAAACGGAAACAAGGGAAGTGAAACGGATGAGTTCCGTACATTTTGTTGTTTATTTTATTTTTAGTTTTATTTTAATTATTTTTATTCATAACAGGTATCTACATTTATAGCTGACTCATACTACATTGAAGAAATCACCACCATTTATCACACATAAAGGCAAAATCAATCCATTCATCCATTATCTATACTGCTTATCCATGCAGGATGGGGGGGATGTTGTCAATCCCAGCTGACATTGGGCGGGGGCGAGGTACAGGTTGCCAGTCTATCACACGCCGACATGTAGAGACAAACAACCGCTCACACATATGGGAAATTTAGAGTCAACAATTAACCTAATGTTCATGACTTTGGACTGTGGGAGAAAGCCGGATACACAAAGACTCGTGCCTGGAGTTCGAACCCATTTTATTTGTACAATGCCAAATCATAACAAAGTCACCTCAAGGCACTTAACATATAGAGCAGGTCCAGACCAAACTCTTTGTGGAATTATTTAAAGGGACCCAACAAATCCCACCATGAGCAGCACCTGGTTGACAAAAAAAATGTCCTTTTACGAGCCAGAACTTCGAGCTACCCCATTGATGGTCACGTCTCTAGCGTATAGCTCCAGAACTAAATCCAACTGGATTTGACCATCTGTTTGTCTCATTTCAGCCCTGACCAATGGCATTATGGGTGAGTTTTACCATAGCGGGCTGCAATCCATTATCTGTGAATGGCATTTCCTCCCATGACTCAAAAAAGACCGACCTGTTGTTGCTTGTGCTCCAGAGAGGAGACTGGGATGATTTTTGGTACTTGAATGTAATCATGAATATATCTGGAGACCACTAACTTTCACTCTCTGCTACCAGTGCAGCTCAACCCACAATTTGTTTTTTTCAAACAATTAAACTTTTACCACAAAACACAAAGAAGCTGCATCTGGGTGTTTGTGAATTTTCTCCCACCAGGGAGATTTGTTTTCTGTCAGCCCTAGAGCTGACCCCTGTCACATTCTGGTCATGTGATACGCTGTTGATGTCAAAAATATTGAGAAAATCCAGGTTTATACTGTCCCTAAACCACAAGAAAATATGGCACCCAAAAAAAAGTCTCACTGTGGCTGGACAGTTATTTGCCTTATTTTCACTGTAGCCCAAAGGAATGTGACACACCGGGAATGATACTGAGTACCATTGATTGTAAGGGCCAACTATCAGTCTCTCCATGACAGGACTGGGGCAGCGCTCTGGCTACCTTCACTGAGAATTATTAGGATTTAGGAGGATTTTAAGCTTCTACTTTGGGGCAGGAAATGTATTAGGAGGTGCCAGATGTGGCCTGACTAAATGCACTTTTCATCAATAAATTGCACTGCAATATAAGTGAATATTTAAGAGGCTCTCTTCATTACAACTGCTTCAAGAAAAAGGTGATAAAGCTTTACATTAAAAAAGAACAAGCCCTCATCGATGTTGCCTTTTATGTGCTGCTCTCAGCACGATGAGCTACACTGCAGAAAATCACTGCGCTGTTGATGCAGGCAAAAATAGACTTGCAAGCCGGGGCATGTAAAAAGTGTCAGGGTAAGGGTATTTATTTCGTTACATGTCTCATTACTCAACATTACTCCTTGAGTTCAGTACAACCTCAACTCAAGACACTGTAAAGTCAGTGTGTAAACAAACACAGAGCGTGGAAAAACAAGCGATGAGGGTGGAAGTGGGGCCACTTGGGGACGACTTTAGTGCAGCAGCAAGAAAAGATAGATTACTTAACTGTCGAGGTTAATGTAAAGTAGAGGAGATCTCAGCACTTTTTTTCCCCATTATGGGTATTCTATGTATGATTATATAGCCATTGATAATATTTTTTTTTTTTTTTTTTTTTTGCTACAGTATTGTATTTCTCCTTTTTTTACCTGCTGTAAACAAAATGGCCAAGAGGGAAATGGTGAAAAATTGAACTGTTTTCGCTTCAGCTCTGGTGCTTGCTCTGTCAGGTAAATAAGCCAAAGCTTACAACTCTTAATTCAGCACGTTTTATTGGGTTTTTATGTATTCGTGGCGGCTCACATCCATTAGCGGCAATGCATATTAACATATGCAGTATGTGTTTTTGCACACACACACACACACACACACACACACACATAAAGTATGCATAGATAAGTGAATACATATACCTTTCATAAATGCACATTGCACGCACTTTTACAACCATGACAGTCTCCGGGGTCTTTGCAATGATACCTGACAGCAAGAATGATGCACATGGGCAAATGTTGTCTCCTCTCATCTTTATACACTACAGACAGAAGTTGACTAGCAAAAGAAGGCAACAGCCTCATTCCTCTGAGCATGAAGTTAACAAACTTGATTACATGTGGCATCAGTTTGTCATCTGTTAGATCCAGGTGCCAACTCTCAAAGATTATTGAAAACGATTATCAGCCGAAACAACACGCTGTACTGCGTCAAGCACCATTTGGTATTTGATATTCTACCTGCGGTTCTTACACGGAGTGACCATGCAAAAGGTTAATGCAATCAACTGCAACAGTCGACGGTGGCTCTTTGGTGCAGTGGTTAGCACCATCACCTTACAGCAAGAAGGTTTTGGGTTTGAACCTGGGACTTGGGGCGTTTCTTTCTGTAGTTTGCATGTTCTTCTTGTGTGGGTCATACACATTCTAGTGTGTAGAATGTGTATGGTGGTTTGTCCCCCCGTGATAGATTGCTGACCCATTCAGGGTGTACCCTACCCTCATCTAATGGCAGCTGGGATTGGCTCCCGCACCCTGCGGCAGCATTAAAGATAATTGTTATGGGTAAGGGACGAATCTTAAACTTCATCTTTGATTTAGACTGATGTGCACCCGCTTTCTTGTTTGCAGCTTTCATCAGCAGAAGTATGAGCCATTTTAAGGGCGTCTCACTCATATTGGCCTAAAACAAGCTTATGCAGCATTTGCTAACAATGTTGTGATAACAGTACTTACACAGTGTCACAATAGCAAACACAGAGAAAAAATCATAAAGCCACCAAATTTAATAATTACTTTGCTAACATTAGCTAAGATTAGTTACTCTGAGCTCCTGCTCATGTATTGAACTGAGCAAGTGTGTCCTTTGTATTTATAATTACAGTTTGTCATTTTTAGGAGGAATATTGTGTTATTTCTTTTACTAAAAAAAGAAATCAGAGGCACTTCAAAAGTTAAGCTTGACAACTCAATTTTGAGCTTTTGAAACAGCAGTTCCAAGGTCACTTATGGTCTTTTCACTTGTTTGTTCTAAAGCTTCCAACCCCACCACCAGGTCATACTGCTTTTTAATCGTTCTGTAGACCATGCCAGGCAGAAGTTGATGACTCATCTGTGTGGCAAAAATAGCATTCAATAAAAAAAATTTTAAAAATGTATTTTGCATTATATCCATGCACTTGTTTCTATGGTATATTGCATGAGTGTGCATATAACGGGCCCTTAGCTAGAATTGAATTGAATTCAACCAGCTTGATATTTACACCACTAATTGTTATTTAAGCAAAGGGATTGTTACCAATACCTTGTCCTGAACCTATTTTTTTTTTTTTTGTTTTTTTTTGTGAAGGATTATGAGAAGGCACAATTCTGTGGAACTTCCACCCTCACAGAAAACACCTATAAAAGAGCATGGAGATTCATAATTTATTGATGTCCATGGCCACTCACACTGTTATATGGCAGACTTATATCAGCAACATACAGGTCAAGCAGTCCAAACAACTCTTTCTGAGTCATTAAAATATTCAAGGCTGCTCAGCATGGAAGCTGGGTAAGTAAGAGACAATTACTATGTTTGATAGAAATGTAATGCAGTTTCCATTCAACGAAAGAAACTGCAAGCCTTGGGGGAAAGAACATGAGTTATAAAAAAATGACTTGAAGGATGATTTATTTAACTGGCACTTTTCAGGCTCAGTTCCATGCCAGATACTATGGAAAGTCGTAAGTTCAATCACTAACAGTGGCTGCTGGAATAGTTTGCGCATCATGGGAACGGTATTAAGAAAAAGAAAAAAAACTGAAATTCAAAGCCATGAGTATTCATTTCCTGCCGCCATCAGTGAAAGATGCTTACACAATCTGTTTGGTAATGGGAGATGTTTAAGCAGGTTATTACCATTAAAATCTAAATGGAAATAAAGAAGCAGACCTGATTGTAAAGTTAATGCAGCGTGGACCCATTTTACAGCCACTTTCAATCTCTCATAGATAAACCACTAGATCACTTTAATTAGACAATGTGTTAATTGACTGCAGGTCCTGGGGTGTGATGTGTCAACATTAGTCTCCATCAATGACAACCTCCTCCAGGCACGACACCATTCACTCTGAGCGAGAGTGAGACAAGATACTGAGAATGATTGAGGGCATGCGCCTGTGTTTTTTTTTGTTTTTTTTTCTTTTACTGGCGTGAATGCGTGAAAATTTGTGTCTGTTTGTTTGCATGTGATCAAGTGGCTCTCTCTGAATGTCTGCGATTTGCGTAACTGTGACCTTGTGAATATATATCAACGCGTGGGAGGGACAGCGCCTGCTGAGGGAGGACAGACAGGAGGAGAAAGAGGAGAAGCAAATAGATTCCGAGAGAGAGAGAAAGAGGGAGAGAGAGAGAGAGAGAGAGAGAGAAAGAGAAACACAGCGTGTGATTGTTTCATTCATGTCTGACATTATTAGATGCTCATCGCCTGGCTGCTCCCCCCCCCCCCCGACCACCCATGTTTTGGAAATGCCAAGGGACGTCAACATTACAAGGTATCCCACTTGGGTCAGAAAAAAAAAGGTAGATAAGGTCAAGATGCACTGTACCTCTGGGACTTAGTCTCAAAACTCAAAGCTCGATATTCTTAGAGTTAATCCATAGATATTCAAACTGTGCACAGCAAGAGGAAGACGGGGGGGGGGAGAATAGGCCCCCCTGTTAGGTGTTGGCCCAGATAGGGAAAAAGGCTATGAGTAGAATGGAAATGAAAGTAAATTAAATCTGACACTGGGGTGTACCAATGTAATTAACACACATATACTTACTCATAGAATTCTCTCTTCCTAGCACGCTTCCCCTCACGCAGATAATGTCGACGCCCTTGTAGTACTGAACAGGATTGGTGGCCAAGCGTATGATTACACTCAATTCTCTGAAGTCGCAGTGAGGTGCCTTCCATCAGTGCCGTGGCCACCGTGGCAATCATACAAGAAACATAATGAGGCCATTAGGTTTGGCGAACGCAGCGTTAAAGCGTCTCGTCCGACTGGCTGGGATCCTACTACATCCGTGCTCATAACTTCAAAGCTTTTAGCAGCTCGATGCGATCCGAGATCTGCGGCATGCTGCAGAAGCGGGTGCAATGCATTCTGATTGGATGGCTTCCTGAATGGCCTCTCCTAATGCGGTGGCGTTCCTGTGCCGAGCACTAACGAGAGTTTTAACATCATGTGACACCCGTAAGTGTATCCGGTGACCTTTAACTGGAGGAATAAAATGCAATCTGAAATCGTGCTGACCTAGTTAGCTTCAGGTAAAAGGGACGAGCTGGATTTCTGTGTAAGGGTTAGGTGATCCTGACAGCTGTAAGTTTAAGTCTGACACCTTTCCCTTAGCCGTGGAATGCCATTCCCACACTAAACCTCGGTACGCAAATTGTTGATTTTGGCCTGCACGGTTAAAATATGTTCTACGCATTAAGGTATCTAGAAATGAATCCTGACCTACTGTACCATTAGGTGACTCGTTCTACGAAGGGAAATTCAGAGCTTTGGCCTGCAGTGTAAGCATTAATTGACATAACATGCTTTTGAAACCGCACTGCATGGAACCAGGAGGTCAAGAGCGAGTCAGCACCCAACCCCAACTGTTCAGGAACTGCAGCCAAGAGTTTAAATCTGGAGGCCAGTCAAGACGGATTCTTCATTCATGTATTGTGGCACACGGGAAACAAATTTGTAGACACTAATTAGAGGAGGGTGGGACGGAGACGAGATTGAGGGATAAGGGAGCTAGGGCCCACTGGAAGGGCTACATTATTTATGATATTCTAGTTTTTTTTTTCCTCCGCTCCCTTCCTCCGGAGCAGAGGGCCACCGATGTTGCAGGAGAGGGAAGAAAGGAAACAACTTTATAATGTATTACCATCAGTAATTTAGGCTGAGGAGTGAGATGGGTTGATGGAAAGTGAGCAGGGACAAGACCCACCTCTACATCCTAAATCACAGCCACTCACTGCAGAGACCATAGTTGGGAATGCGGCACACAGCTTCCGCACTCGTTGGTGGGTCTCTCGGCTCTTTCTGCACTACAGTCGGTGAATAATGACCATAGCATGTAAATATCAGTCAGTAAGGTTGAGTATTTCACTGCAATTTTTTTTTTTTTTTTTTGCGGGATATGAGATCCCTTTCGATCAGGAGTTGATAAATGATTCCTGCTCGACATTCAGCACAAATGAACCTTGAACACGCGTGCATTTTTTTTGCTGCATGACATTTTTGTCTTCAAATGCCACAGATGAGAGTCTGCATGTGTTCCTCCGGTTCTCGAGAGGGATTTGAGAATTTCAAAGGCACAGTAAGCCCTATTGATGACTTGCCACATATGACTGACCTGCCTCTGTGTGAATTCTCAAGACTTTAAAGACCAGTGTCTTATGCAAATCCACCGCCCACCCCACCCCAACCCCCCGCCTTCCCCCTCAATGGATATATAACAACAAAGACTCTGCCATGTGCCATGGTTGAAAAAAAAAAAAAAAAAAAATGATGAAAAACATCAAGGGGTGAAAATGTGGCATCATCAGCTCACACCCTTTCCTGTGCTCCGCTAAGTTATTCTGATATTTATGGTCACAGTCCATTGTGATTGTGCTGTTGTGAGGAAATCCCAGTGTTCCCTTAGAAGAGATTAATGTTTCAAGATGGCACTAAAAGAGGCACTGCTCAAGCTATCCATTTTGTATTCAAGTTGTCAGTCACAATGCCATTATGATCATGACCACTGAGCCTCAGAAATACTTCAGGAAAATACTTGTCACTTTGCTGTATGGATGCTTCAATGGGGTGATGCCCATGAATATGATAAATGACAGTTAGTCTCAACGTTGCTACCTCTGCATTGCCAGTTAATATCCAAGGTTACGATTTAGACATAACCCGTATAAGCCTGAGGCAGAGACATGAAGACACATACAACAACAGACAGAGAGCAAGAGGTAGGACAGAGAGAGCAAGTTGGACAGGTACAGAGAGAGACAGTGAGAGTGCATTAGCCTTGTGTACACGCCTCAGAGGACATACCATTCTCCCTAGGGAACCCACAGCAGCGTCAAGTCCTCCCAGAGGTAGTAGCAGTACAAGACACAGCTGACCAATCCGGCTGAAATAAGACTGAGGGAAAGTCTCCAGACCAAAGAGGCTGTGAATTTATTGTTGATGCAGGGGCCAGTCAACCAAGAAAAGCATGCCAGTCCACCTACTAAGATTCTTTTACATGTATATTTTAGGCATCTAAACCAGGGGACTTTAAATAGTTTAGCAGGTAGGATTTCAGTGTCTTGACTAAAGGTCAGTAGAACAGGACACCTTCGGGTCATCCATCCAATCAGTTTGACAGTCCTGCAAGATTGGTAGAAAAATCCTTTTTTTTTTTACCAAAATAAAATGTCATAGTGCCAATATGTCCACCAGCCTAAAGCTTTTTTACTTGGTTCAGGATATAACCAATTGTGATCATTTTCAACAGAAGATAAAGAGGGTTTTTTTTTTACTTTTGGAAAGGAACAAGGTGCAGTAAACAGCCTGCAAGCTTTGGTTAAGGTTACATAATGGTTCCTGCTAGTCGTTTAAAGTAGAACATTTAGGGAAACACTTTTAAGATAAAATGATTTTAAATATAGTTAGGCGACAGAATGCAGTCAAGTCACAGAGTCAAGCAGTCTGGTTGAGGTCAGAGGATGGAAATGAGAACCACTGGGTCCTGGTGATGGAACAATTTTTATCAAGAACTTTAAGGTTTTGGTCCGATTCATTTTTCGTGGTAAAACAAACCACTTGGTCAAGGTTAGGAAAAGTTTACGGTCGCGGTTGACAAAAACCTATGCTAACTGTGGTCACAGTGCAAAGAACTACTTGCTTGTGGTTATGCTTTAAAAGAAAACCAATGCTGAATGTCGGTAGGAAACACCATGCCAGTAGATAGAGTGCTCATTGTCATGGTTAAAATGACTTCTCGGTCAAGGTGGGGAATGTCCTATTTAAAGGAAAGACTACTTGGTTGGGTAACAATTGCAGTCATGGTTAAAAGAATGAGATGTGAGACAATCAACCCAGTACCAGCATCTAGCATCAAAGAATCAGGAAATATTGTCGCCAAGGTTAAAGGAAACTAACACTGACTGTTGGTGGGAGATGGGGTGGAAACAGTTGTATCCATTGTTATTGTGAGAAGCTTTTATGATCAGCCACCCTGACTTCCTTCCAAGGAGGTTTTGTGGCACAATATCGCCGTCATTCCGCTGCTTTTGTCCCCCAGATACCACAATCATTATTTATAAGAGGCAACTTGTTAGATTAATATAGCCACGGAGTCACATTATTTTTTTGCCATTTCTATGTGAATTTAAAGGCTGAGAGTGCCAGGGCAGACAGAGACTGCAGGGAGAAAGACAAGGATATGCTCTTCAACAGCTGTCCCCCGCTGGAACAGAGCAGTATAGACAGGCAGTAGATAGACAGTTAGGATTAAGGTGTCCGAGCCAACCTAGTCATCCATCCAACCCGCTAGTCATCCTGTTAGCCAGCCACTTACTCTTACTCTAACTTAACTACTGCTGCAGTTAAGTTAGAGGACCGCGAGCTCAATCTGCCTCTCCCACCACCCCATTCATCACCGGAACAAGCCCCAACGGCCAATGAAGATTAAGTAGGAGATCTCTCTTGAGGATGCTCTTGAGGCCAGGCCTGATTCCCTTTGTTTTTGCCAAGCAAAAAGAAAAAGACTTTGAAATAGAGGCCTCACTCGTCGAGATAATTATTAAAGATTTAAAGCTGAGGGGCAGGGGCACACAATAACCTTCTCACCCTCTCCATCCAATGCACGCTCACGTAGTTGCGCATATACGCAAACACAAACACACACACACACACACACACGCACGCACACATAAATATGTTCCGCTCACAGCGCCACAGTCTTCACTGCGGGTTAAAAAACAAGTTCATGCACCGTGTCATAATCAGCTCAGACAAGACTGAATATGTGGGATTTTTTTTTTTCTTTTTTTTTTTTCAAATGGAATAAAGCAAGTGGAGCAGCCACAACAACAAATTAAGCTTGTGAAACCACAAAGAAGGGCCCATCGGCACCCTGTGAGCTTACATGGTTGTGTAAATGACTTTGATTCATTTTGTCTCATTATTCTCTTCCTATGAGGGCCCTCTTGTGTAAGAGGGGCAGGAAATCCATCCATTCCCTGTGCAAAATGGGCTTGAATGTGGTCTGTGTCCTTTTAGAGGCGAGTAAGTGGCAACGTGAACTACTATCTGCTGTTTAGATTTGCACATGCTGTGGCACCGGGTCGGCCCGTGTCTTTGACCTGCACGCTAGTGTTCTGATGCATGTTACCCACCTTCATGACCTCTTCAGGCTCAGATTTCTTCTATTCTTTCAGTGAACTGAAGCTACTGCTGTTGTTTCAGAGATTACCGCATGCTCCGAAATGAATTCTTTTCCCTCAACTTCTACGTTTTATATCACTACCACCACACTATCCGTAATCCAGAGCAACACTTAAACTCTGTGTCCATATCATTAGGCTCCATTGTTTCAGGGAGGCAACCGTCTCCTCCTTGGTGATAATGCAGTTGGGGTAAGCCTGAACCTCCAAACACTGAACATCCCCCCTTTGGAAAGTCTGTGGTAATGCATCCAGGGCTGACACCTTCGTATGTACAAAATAAAAGCAGCACCACCTAACAGCTAGATCATAGGTTAGGTTTCAAAATAAAATAGGTCCTAAAGGATCTGTAAACCGACAAATCAAATCAGCTCGGTCTTTTTTAGGTGTTCCGTGGGGCCAATTCGAGAATCCAGGGGAAGCACCGGGAGCCACGGAGAGGAGAAATTCATAATCTGAAAGAATTTAAGGGTTTATCGGAGATCGAGCAATAATTTATGACTCCCTCGCTCCCCAGTCAATTAATTTGGATGAAAAAGCTCGCATCAGTGGGGAGGAATGAATCATACATTAGCATATCTCCAATTCGGTGCAAATAAATCATAAATATTATTTTTTTTTTTCACACTTAAGACCGGGCTATAAATCACGACAAAACTACACATTCAACTCAAAACGCACGACCCTCAGACCATACAGACTTTGACAACAGAGGAAAAGCTAGAACAGTAAAGGGAGGGGGGTGGTTTGTGTGTGTGTGTGTGTGTGTGTGTGGGGGGGTGATGATGGGAGGGGGGGGGTCGTGCGTAATTGGTGAGAGAGTCAAAGGTCGCGGTGGTACACAGTTCACAAAAAGCTGCTCGAGTCCTGCATTTAGGGAGCAGCGCGCGTCGGTGCGCATCTGTAGCTCCCGGTGCACCTGTTAACAGTGAACCACAACTCAGCGGCACAACGGGGCGCAAAGTCTCCGCTCTGTGCGCCGCGGAGCTCGCCCGCCAAGCCGAAAGTATCCCACCTCATGTCCCGGCCGGCGGTTGAATGCGCAGGGGGGGGGGACACAATGAACCGCGGTTACTTACGCTGCTGTTTTGGCCCGACCAGTAGACCACCGCGTGGTTATGCGCCGAGTCCCCGGTCAGACCGAAAGTGCTGCTGCTGAGCTTGGGATCCTCCTGCCGGGTATTCCCTCTCCCGTCGTCCCTGTTCCACCTGAACTCGGACCTGCCCTGCTTCTGTCCGTCCAGCAACGAGCCCCGATTCTCCGGAGCGCCCGCGTCCGTGCCGGTCCACCTGCTCTCGGTGACCTCGGTGAAGTCGGGACCGCTTCTCTTCGCTCTCCACGGCGCTGCGTCCTCGCCCAGCCCGGGCTCCCTTTCCATCTCCACGCCGCCGCGGTGACTTTCTTCGCTGGACCACGGTGTATCTTCCGTTGCTGTAACTCCATCCAAACTGACATCTTGGGGGAACGGGGGGGCATCCTCCGCTGAAACGCCCGTCTCACGGTCGTCGCCTACTCCAGTATTTTGGTCGGTAACCCCGAGTTCCTCAAACTCTCCTCGGATGTTTTTTAGGGTGCTCGCTTCCTCTGTCGGGCCAGTGCGCATCCCCATCTGTAATTTCTCCAGGTGAAGTTGAACTGGCGACGGGCAAGATGCGCAAGTTATCTCCGCCTTGGCATTTTGCAGGGTAAGAGCGGCTACCATCACCCAGATACCCAGAGATAAGTGCAAACCTGGGCAGAAGCCAGCCCAAGTCTCCATCGCTGACAGAGATTTGGGGAGGGGGGGTGTAGAAGGACCGTTAGAGACCTTATCCGACACCTTAACTCCCTTCTCTCAGGTCGATATGGAATAACTGGCGCCTCGATTGTCCGTCTGGTTGTTTGGGAGGGAGGGAGGGACGGGGGGTGG
>CM076650.1:24837712-24899652 GCA_038496675.1 Rachycentron canadum | reverse complement strand
AGGGAGGGACGGGGGGTGGGGGGGGGGAGAGAGAGAGATGCTCTTCAACGAAACTGTTCACGTCCAAGGATCTTTGGTCGGGAAAGCCACCACACAGGAGGGAGGAGCTGTAAAGCAGCCAGCTGCCGAGTGTGCGCCCGGAAGAGAGGGAGAGGGAGTGAGAGAGAGAGAGAGAGCGAGAGAAAGAGAGAGAGAGAGCGAGAGAAAGAGAGCGCGACAGAGAGAGAGAGAGAGAGAGACGCTGTCCGTGGTGCTGAGTTTTCTCCCGTTCTCTCTGAAGTTTCTCTTCCAGTCTGTGCGCGGCACATATCATATCAGAACCCCCCCCCCCCCCAAAAAAAAAAAAAACGAATAAAGCACACACACTTCATGTTTCTAACACCCACTTAGAGTCCACGGTGTTTCCTGTCTTTACATACGAGGGGCTGAACACAAGGGGATGATCCACTGACTTAATAACGTTGAGAACATGGGGGGGGGGGGTCTGTCTGATGTGACCATTTGAACATATATAGAGAGAGAGAACATATAAAGAAATTATTTATTTGTCAGTCAAATATAGGAGTGCATTAGGGGGCAATTTGTTTTGGCCAAATAAATAATTTCTTTATGTCGTGACGTTTTTTAGGGAAAGTAGCCTATAGGGCTACCAGGTCCTATTTTTATTTTTACTTTATTATCTACTTTTATATTTTTACATTTATTTTTGGATATGGACATTTAATCCTGCCAGGTAAACTCTCTGTACAGGGCACTAAACCACGGCAAAAAACTACTACTTCTTTCCTATTTTAGGTCAAAGTGTAGCAAATGACTCAGTCAAGTTGAGAACAATTATTATAACATTATTATAACAAAAATAATAACTTGGTCCCTTACAATATCCCTTATTAACTGACAGGCCTTTACAGCCTCCACCGGTCAATTATATTTTCGCCTATTAGTCGATTCTGTCACTGAGGTATGACCATATATATATACACACACACACATATATATATATATATATATACATACAAGTTGCCAATCTCTCCCTCTCATACCAAACTCAGAGTAATGTGAAGAATGAAGCAGAAGCAGCTTCCTACTGGCGAGGAGACCAGGTTAGTCTTTCAGTGTGGGGGGAAAAAAAAGCCTGGGGGGGCAGAACACTCACTGATGGATTGGGAAGAATTGGCAGGGAGTTGCACCACTCCCAGAGGGAAAATAAGGCAGCGCCTAGAGACACATGAGAGAGAACGAGGAGGGGGGAGATAGGATATTGTGCTGCTGCGCTCTGTGCATCAAGGACTTGGTGTGTGGAAGGAATGGTGATATAAAAGCAGGAAATATGCGTTTTTTTGAGCGTGAGATGTAGAGAGAGGCTCTGTGCATGAGTAGGTGTTTGACTGTGGATGCTTAAGTGCAGCAGGGTTATTCATTAGCCATCTAGCATGTTGTGTCCTTGTCTATCAACTTGACAGCCTATAAATTACCCATCAGGGAATACTCAGGGGACCCTGTCTGAATTTCAACAAATTTCCAATGGTATCATTGTGAAAAAGACAGGTTTGTGGATTTCCAACTGGAGTTTCAGTCTTTTGTAAAACTATTAGTTGGTTGAAATAAATTCAGCAACATGTACAGAGTAATTTGATTTCCTCTGAATTTCATAGAGCACACATGCATTTAACCCAAAGTGTCTTCTGGTGGCAATTAGGATTCCTTACAGCTCCTCATTTAAAAGGACTTAAAGTTATAATATGCAATATATTAAAATGTCTAAAAATGACTATATGTGATTTTAATCATGGTAATAGCCTGTTGCACTTAGTCGCTTGTTATATTCCCTATGCTCATGCGTCAGAAGTGCAAAATTGCCTTGTCCAGTTTCAGCCCCATTTTCATGATACATTTTTTTTAATCACATGAAGGATATAAGTCATCAGATATCAGATAGATTAGAAGCCAGGCAAATGTTCCCATCCACACAGAGACATACATATGTCTACCAAACAGTGTTGGCGAATCATATCAGCATCATTTTTAAAGTGAAACTGCTTTCTTTGCTGTTTCAACTGACCAAGCGAAGGAGCCCTTTGTGGATAATTTGGCTGCTGGTGAAAAACCCCTTAGCATCTGGTTCATAAGTTATCAAAGAAACACTGACAAATTACAGCCAATTGCTGATTTTTAAACTGGTTCATTTTGTTATTTATTTTTTTTTTTATTTTCCTTGTTTTAATCCCCCTTTCTATTTTAGAGAATAGGAGACCTCCTGAATGAACGAGACCAAAAGAACCCAAACAGGGAGAAACGGCAGTGGTGGTGAAGACAAAAAAAAAAAAGTATTCAGATAAATTAATCTGTGAAGGAAAATTTGGTTGAACTCGTGTCTCTGTGTGATGGTTGTTTAAAGGATGAATTCAACATTTTGGAAAATACACACATTCACTTCTTTCCTTGCTCACGACCGTGTGCTAAATATAAAGCTAGAGCCAGGGATAGATTAGCTTTTTTTTTAGCATAAAGCTACAGTTACCTGTCCCTGCGAAGAAGAAAATGTGACTGAACTGCCACCGCCACCAAGTTAAGAGCGAGCGCAAAGCAAAGTTAACTTAACACAGGTTAAAATGAACAGGTTTATATTGATGTCCCGGAAAATTAACATGCAAATTTCTTCAATTTTTTTTTTAATGAGCTGTCCTCCATCCATCCCCAGTCCCGAAATCAATGCCACATTACTGTATAGCTACACTTGTAGAATCACAGACAGAGATTTTGCTTAGGAGCCAAGAAAATCAATGTGAGTATAGGTGTTACCCCTTCAACTACACAAATGGAAATGGAATTCAGCTCTATATACATTTTGTACTCTGCAGAAAGTGAAAAAAAAAAAAAAGACTAGAGGTGTAGGTCTACTGTAAAGAAAAATGTATTTCACCTGCATGAAATCCATGCAGAAGTTCAAAATCATGAAATAGATTTGGGCTTTGATTCAAAATACCTTTATCAATGTGCCTCTCTCGCTCAGATTTTTCCAGTGTAGCAGTTGCTGCATTAAAATGACCACTCATGCATTAACTGTCGCAAATGTCGGTATATAAACGCACGGTGGAGGCTCCGTGAAAAGAAGGTGAAAAGGAACAATTTCCTCCGGAATGACAAGACCAATTTACTTTTTAACTTGGTAAGAGACAAGAGTGTGTGTATGCTGCGCCACCAATATAAGCTCTGTCCAAAAGGACAAACCGAGAGCAGGACTGCAATACCAACCACCGCAAATTCAAAGGCAGCTACCCATCAAAAAGCACAAATCCATGATAGTAAACTTGACAAGCTGAAATTTGAGTTGAAGGCCCAGCAATCACTTTTCACAAAACCACCTGTTCACAATATGGCTGCGACTGGAGCATCAAGGACAGCATCAAAACCGCACTTTGTGGTTTACCACTTGGCCCTACGACAGTGACAGTGAGGTCTGAGTCGCCATCAGAGGCTGTGGGTTGATGTGCGTTAAAAAAAAAAAAAAAAAAAAAAACAGATCAAGGGACACTGACTTTTTGGGACCTGTCAGCAGAGAGAGGTTTTGAGGGAGTGTCCACTTCAGATCCGTTCACCTCTGCGAAATGGCATTTTTTACAGATGAAGCTAATCAAATACAGACAGCTCGTCTGGCTGAGAGACACCTAACAGACTGCCTCAGACTCGCTGGCTGTCTGAGAGCTTTGTTAGCACACATACCCATCTGTGGGTTCTCAGTCAGCCAGGTCATAGTTCTCTGAGAAAGTTAAATCTGGTGGTGTAACCCGGGTATTTGCACCAGTCAATCACAACTGGAGAAGGCTCTTGGATGAAAAGTGCAACGCCTTCAAGGATCATATTTCCACCATAGGCCAGCTGAACACCAGTTGCGTTTATTCATCGGCTGTTGCAAATTTAGTTCATTTCTTCCTCGCTTAAGAAACTTAATCTTAATAAAACTTAATAAAAATATGGTGCTGCTTCTAACTTCTTCTCTAATCATTTACAGCACAGCAGCACTTAGACTTATATTTGGTGATTTTGTCAGATGAAGGAAGTTAAGATGTAAATTAAGACGTAAACTGCGTTCCAGTTCGGGGGTTGCGTGATTCAGAGGCTGCATTTGAAGACAGATTGTGTCACAGCAGTGTGACTCGGCTGTCCCGCTTCGAACGCTCTTTCAAGTGCACCGCGGAAGTGCCGCCTGCGCAATGAAGGCTTCAACAGGTGGATCCCTCATGAGTCAACCTACCCCAAGTTTACGTAGCACCTCAGTAATGAAAATAATATGGCAGCAAACAACACCGAGAGAGAACCTGAGGATGACACTAGCAAATGTAAGTATTGAGTTTGAGAACTGTTGAAAAGCTAGCAGTACAAGGCCAAGAGCCTTAAAACCTTAAAAAACCTTTTGTGAAAAAAATAAGTTACCTGTTGTGAAGGCTACTAGGCAACAGGAGCCATGCCAAGCCCATCATTTGATGGATGCAGCCCCTGAACTGGGACACAGCAATAGTCTTGATGGGCTGTGTTTCTATCACTTTTTCCATTTTTATGACTACAGAAACAGAAAACGCTATACAAGTGAACAGTTTTATTGTGAATTCACCTGAAGCAAAATACTGTGTGCGTGAGCACAGAGTAGGAGAGAAGCGATCAGATAAGGGGCTGAAACTGGCTTATGTTAGGCAGTGTGCACATACAGTGCAATGATGATGACTGAATGCCGTCCGGCCGTAAATCAGGCTTTGACATAGTCTTGTTTCCTTGTCGGTTACTGTGAACAGGCCACATGCCCTTGTTTATTTATGTTTTGTGTTTGTTCTTGTGAGTGAAATTGAATAATGAAATTTAAAATTGAAGGTATAATGTAAGAAAGACAACTGTAGTCTGTTGTATATGCTAGTTACAGTGTTTCATCGGTTGCATCCGTTTTTGAAAGTTGGACCGAAACATAAAACACAATTGGCGCAAAAGTTCATCAGGTCAGGTCTCGTTTCTTACATTTCATTTTAAGGCTGAGCTCTTGGGCTTAAAAAGGTTGGTGACCAATGTCTTAACGGGTCACAAGCCAAAACAGTTGGGAGCCGCTGCCCATGACCTTTGCCCTCTTTGCTCTGAAATGACTAAGCAGGCCACCACCTAAGAAAAACTCGAAGTGCCTCAGATCGACATGGAGACAGGGCCTGTATGTCAGCACTGAATTATTTCAGAGTGAGACATGTAATGAGATTTTAATGAAAGTGAATGAAACTTCTCATCTCTCTCGTGATGCTGCCATTCATCAATTACCATAGCTTACTAATGGAGTGGAAATTATTAATCCCTTTTAACAATAAATCAGATGGATTTTTTTTAAATCAATCCACATTCAAGTAAGATGTATTTTGCGACTTGGGGCACTGCACCAAATAGGAAATGAGTACATTTTATGTCTGAGACGCACCGTGCCTCTCACGTGTATGGAGCTGTCTTTATGAACATGGTGGCCTGGTGCTTGGAGACCATGAGCGGGAGGAAGTGTCCTTGAGCAAGACACTTAATTCCCCCTTGAACTGGGCATGTTGATCTGTACCTGACCCTGCCCTCTGTCCTCCCTGCAGTGAGACAGCTTAAGACTTCATAATGTGATAGCTGCTAAAGTATGAGGTAACATTATAACATATATTACGTTATTGCATTAAAAATAATAATAATAATAAAAAATTAAAAAAAAAAACTCAGATATGGCAAACCATTGTCTTTCAATTTTGTTGGAAAAACCTTCAAGGTCACTGGTGGTGACAGGTCTGTTGCATAATAATAAATAAATTTTTTTTGGGGGGTATTATTGTTGAATTCTCTTTTTTCTGTATATTTTATTTCTCAACACGAAGGTTTAATAGCTGTTTTAAAACCTCCCTCAACTGCTGCGAAGAATCTAGTAAAGAGGCACTGTTCTCCAGACGAACAAGACCGAGGAGTGGGTGATTTAGATCTCACCCTGACTTAAGACCAAATCATTGCTAATTCAGTGGAGACACCACAGGCAACCCCGAGGGACTGGCTGACTGTCCAGAATACACCGAGTCACAAGGTCTGAGTACCTACTACAAGCCATCCACCGCTTGTATTAAGTGAGATTTCAATGTATTCTTTATTGTAAGGTAGGTCTAGGTTCTACATGGGCACTGTGAAAGCACCTCAGTGCTCAGATCACCGAGAAAATGCACACGGCCTTCATTCAGAGAGAAAAAGAGCATAAAAACGATGCACGAGGATTTCTGCAACTTTGTGAGGTCACAGCAAGGCAGTCACTGCCCTCGGCAATGCTCCAAACTAAACATGAAGGATTTTGTTTAGTTGAGTATTTACTTGAAATCTGTTATATGTGTTTTTTTGACCACTCACAAAACAATCAACCAATCAGAAGAGCCTGCTCACCAACCTGTTTTTACTGGAACTCTAGAGAGAAGCCTGAGAAAAACCACACTGAGATGGTTTAAGTGTGAAAAAGCACACTTAAATCTTATTAATAGCAAACTTTCAAATTAAACGCAGGAAAAGTGTAAAATATGGTACCTGTGCTGGTGCACTGCAGAGATACAACCCTGCAGAGAGAGAGAGAGAGAGAGAGAGAGGGAGGGAGGGACGGGCATCACATAAATGAAATGGCAAGGACTCTGGACAAGACACTGAAAGAGCATAGGAAATATATTTGATATCCTGAACATCAGACCAAAACCGGTCACAGCAATGAATGGGGTCAAAGGGGGATCCAAAGATCATTGACCAGGTGTTGGAGAAAGTGGGGACATTCATTTCTGTCTGACAGAGACCGTGGTTTACAACCTCAGCAAGTTGCATTTGCTGGAGAAGGCCATAACACAATTTTGAATAACCCAGAAAAACCTAGCAAGTGAACCTCAAGTATGCAATATTTTATCGCAAAAGTCAGTCAAAAACCATTAAAAGGCAATGGAATAATCCAGCATGAGCTTAATGTCTGTTTGAGGTACCTCGGAGTATAATCTTCAAATACATTTTTTACCCTCGCTCTCAAAACATTAGCATTTTACAACCATAAATCATTCCAGCTCCCAGAATGTCTCATATTGTCTCAAAAATATATTATCCGCGTGATAATTGATGAGCCAGCTGGTGTGAATTAGTCTTCCCGGTAAACGGTTGCTTCCCCACAAACGTCCCAGCAAAACACAGCGGCCTAGTCAGCATGTAAACAAAAACAAAACAAAACAAAACAAAAAAATCAAAACTGCTTTTAGCAAAGTTAACAAAGAGCTTTGGAAGCAATGACTCAATTAGTTGAGGTTTAAAGGTGCACACTGAAGTCTCCTTTATCTTGAGTAAATGATGCTTAGTAGCTCTGACGAATGATGATTTGCTATAGCACATGAGTGTTGGGGGGGGGATGTTTCACAGCGATCGTTGTGTGTTAGCCTCTCCCAGGGCCGCTTTAGGTAAATGGGAAAGAACCGTCTTCGCCATAAGTAGGTGTGTTCGCAGCTTCACGCGAATGCTTTGATAATCAGTCCCTGTATACTGCCGCAGCCTGCAAGGTAAATAAGAAAAAACATCTTCTGAGCCTAGAACTTCAGCTTCTCTCATCCTGTTGTTTTTTTGAGGTTCTGATCACATGATTTCTTACTGACGTTCGCTGCGCAAATTATTTGAAATTCCATTTGAATGCGACCAAAGACATACAGGCATGGCACACAAGGTGTAGGCCATCAAACCAAGTTTATTACATCAATTAAACTCTAAATACTACGACGGAAAATTGAAGGCAAACAAATGTGGGCCACATATTGTGATATCCATTACTGCAAAGGCAAAGTCCTTGTACCTAAACAACAACAACAACAAAAAAAAAAACCCTTGACTCTTTAGTGGACTGAGAAGCAGAACACAGAGTCAAGTGTGCAAACTGAAGTGGATTTATTGTAAAAAAAAAAAAAAAAAAAAAAAGGGATTGTGGCAGAGCGCGTAAAGGTGAAGGCTGGGAGATGAATGAGAGGCGGGCAGGCAATGAGCGGCAGGGTGGTGAATCTGCTGATGGGAAGGCAGGACAGGAGAGATGAATGAGAGACAGACAGGCGATGAGTGGCTGAGTGGGGGAATCCATTGATGGGGGGGGGGGGTAGCTGGGTCGAGGATGAGAAGCAGGCAGGCAGACAAGAACTGGTGTCAACCCGGAGCACAAACTGGAGCAAAAAAACACTGGGAGGCCTTAATTTGATAACACACTGTGAATAATCTGGTGATTAGTGACGACGATGAAAAGCAGGGGTTTAAGTGAGACGTTTAAGAGCTGACGTGCAGGAGGACGGGCTGAGGGGAGCGGGTGAGGCACAGGGAGGATTGCCAAGCCCATGGTCAGTCATACAAGAACGGACATATGGGGAGACAACACCTCCTGCCGCCTCCCGAAGAGGTTAACTGGCGACTCTAAATTGCCCATATAGGTATTAATGCCAGAGTGAATGGCTGTTTGTCTTTACATGATAAACTGGCAACCTGCCAAGGGTGTACCACATCTCTTACCTAGCTTCAGCTGGGATTGTCTGCAGCCCCAATCGTAGGATGATAATTATTTTTATTATTATTATCATTGCGCACTAACCTTTTAGCAGAGCCTCTAGAGTACGCCACCCCCGCATTTCACTGCACAGAGGCAAATTTAAGTGTTTGAACACTCAGACTGGAGACTATTCGATAGCTTCTGTCTCACTTACAAAACACATACAGAGCCTGTGCTCTAATTGTAGGATTTCATTAGTAGGAGCTCACATATGCTGAATCAATACAGACATGGGACAGTAAATATTCCAAAGCCTGGGGAATCAAGCACTGTCAGGAAACACGTGACATTTGGACGAGGCTCTTGTGGGTTTCTTGGCACATCAAGCTAAAAGGTCAGCCTGTGATAGAGAGTCCTTGGACACACGACTGTAATTGACCTTTTCCTTTGATAGTAGGTCACAGATTGACATATGCTCCTATAGGGGCTCTGCGTTGTTCACTGCTGTACAAATATAATTAGTTAAGTTGCTGTGGGAGACATTAGGTACAGTGGGTATTAAGCATTGGAGGACATGGTTCAGCAGGGGATTAGAGAGATACATGGGAGTTTTGTCATTATTACGTGGTGGTGGTGGTGGTGGATATAACTGCCAACAAAGAGGTTTGAATTCAAAAAGAGGATATTCACCCATTCAAGTATGTGATACGTAGTGTTTATTGGTCTGTCACATGACTCGCTTTTGCCTCTAAAGTTTGATCTTTTTAAATTCTGTGAGATTGCCCAAAAAAAACTTAACAGGCTGTAAGTTTCTGGCAAATATAGAAGTTTATCCTCTGCAATGCAATTACAATCAATTATAGCACACTAACTTCCAACGAGGGATTGTGATTAGCGGACAGGTGTCTAAATGAGTAGCGGCACTATCGCCTGAGCTGGGGCTCCTACGGTATCTTATGTGTCGCTCTGCCTTATTTACTTTTTTTATGCCTGTAACCTAGCAACCCATCAATAGCCATCAGTTAGGCTATACACACTTACCAGCTCCATTGAATTTCTGCAGTGTGGAAATAAATCATTGCAACTTTGTTCCATCTATTAACTTTGGATATCTGAATGAGCCTCAAATTAGCCATGGATTGGTGATGGCAATATGTTCCAGCATGTGTAGAAATTGCCTCCTTTAAGGACCTGATTTTTCTTTGCATACTAAACATTCACTTTCTCACCAAGCTTTATTGTGTCACAGATGTCTGAAGAGCTTCTTGTGAACATCAGTAATAAACTGTAGAATTGAGAATGTTTGGTTCCATGTAAAATTGCGTGAACTTCTATTGCTTCAACAAATCTTAGAATTACTGGGAGGATAAATGGAAGCGAAAGTGTAACAGCTTGCATTCATTTCTACTTCACATGCATTATTATGACAGGATGTGTATTTTCATGATTCAAGCCTATTTTTTTTTTTGCCTCTGGAGCACACGCAATCTCAATTTAAAACCCTTGACAATGCATTGCACTGCTTTAAAAACTGCACTAGTCAATATTTTTAGTGAGAATGGAGCAAATATATTTCTGTAAAATGAAACTGGCCACCTCTTCAGAGTGTTTTAATACCTATCACCTATCGTTTTGGTTTTAAGGCCCACAATGTTACAATTTTACTCAACTCTCACCATCTTATCCACCCATTTACAAAAAAAAAAAAAAAAAGCTTACTCTGTGCACTCTATGCTACCTCCCCAGGACAAAAAGAAAGCTAGCTGGTGAACACAGAGGGGGATTTAGCTGTGAGACACACCTAGTGATATTTTTGGAGTTGGTAGAGACCAAAACAGTGCTAAAAAGGACAGATTATTAATTTTTAATGTGGCTAAAGCTATCACCAGAGCTCCAAATGTTGCTCCGTGTCTGCTGGACACAGTTAGTTAATGCAATTACCATAACAGCTTCTCATGGCAGAAGCTGAAACAATTCATATCTTCATATAGATTTATGACCACAAACACCAGTACCATTAGTTTTGATCCTTCCAGTGCAACTACATAAATCAGCACCATACAGAATGAAAGTAATTGTGATTTAATGTGGACACATTGGTTCTGTGTGCGGAAGAGACATAATTTACTGGACTTTCATTTCGCAATCCACACTTGTTGAGATAAAAGTTGCACTGCAGAATACAAATGCTGCTTCCATCGCCAATTGATCGAAAAAGACTCAAGGTACAGTAGTTACTAATAAAATGTACAGAGCAGCTTTGGAGAGAACTGTCTGCATAACTAAGACAGGCAAAGAAGTTGAAGGGGAGGGGGTGTGTGCTCATTTGCTGAAACTGGCTGAAACTGGAGTTCACATGTTGCACTAAGAATTTATGGCCGCTTGTTAGTTAAATAATGTACAGCATTCCTGAATAAACATGGTCACTTTGCACTTTAATTCAAGTCTAATCGGTGAATACAAGAATGAAAGTGAAAGTAAATGCAGCTTCCTCATCTTCGACCATTAAGCCTAGCATATAGATTTATTTCTCTTATCTAAGATCACTTAAATACTTCACATTGTGTCTCTCCCTTGATCACTTATCACTTGATCACACTGCCGCTAATTACTTCTTTGCACTATCACATCTGGGAGCCTAATTACTTACTCTGCTTTTGTGTGTTATTTTTCTACAAGAATAGCACAGGTGATAGATGTACCCCCGTACAGCATTGTTTTATGGAAGTAATTGTTGCAGCATCGGGGCAGCATTGCAACGTATGTAAATGAGTATGGATGTAACGACTTAAGTATTCCAATGCCATTAATATATAAATTCCAGCTTTTGTAGATTTTAGGCCTTCCATTTAATCACGGACAGCACGAGAGGCAGGGTGAATGGTTGCTCGATCGATTACAGCTTCAATTCTAAATAGAGGCTGACAGTTCGGGCAGCTACTGGATCCTCCAATGGCTGAGTCAGTGCCTTGTCGCTGTCACAGCTGTGCTTGCCAGTGGCAGGTTTGTTCCCCTATCAGTGGATAAGGATATCCATCTTCACACCTCAGGGTCCTCAGTGGGCAGCCACTCTCCCAAACGGCCGACTTTGCTGAATCCAGACAGGGCATTCCAGGTAACCAGCCTCTCTCTTTGGATGCATTATTTAGCCATACTTCAGGGACGTTTCTGGTGCCGGAGTGAGAACTTGGGGGCATGGCTTTGAACTTTATCATAGTTCTTTTCTCGTGTGTGATAAATTTTACTGCTAATCACCATCTCTGGATTCGTGTCCTGTGATGTGCTCAGTGTGGTAACGTTTCAGGAAGAAGTGAAAAGTATGTGGTGGCAGAGCTAGCAGTGTGCTATCAGGAAATCAGAGAAGTCCGATTTGAACCACTTTGTCAGCAGTATTGCCTCATCCTCACTGAAGTATCCTTGAGCAAGTGCGCTTGCGTTTATGTGCTGAAGCAGACATCGGATCACTTGGGATAAGTAGAGTTTTCTCTGTGAGCATTGATGGAAAATATAATGTTAATGGACCTTAGCAAAGTTAATCAGGAAGACAACTTCAAAAAGTCTCCTTGGCTTTCATTCATTATTTCTGCTATGCCACACCCCGGTTCCTTTATTATCCTGTGATTTTAAAGATCACTTTTATGGTGTTTTATGATCAGTTTTGATATCCATATAACAGATATCCATTTTTTGTTTTAAATACCCAGAACCATCTCATTGTAGTTTTACATCTCTCTCTCTCTCTCTCTATCGTAACAACAGGTTGGTCAAAGGTGCTGGGAAGGAAGCTCACTCTTTTCTGAGAGATCAAATAAAAATACGGAAGATTCCAGGTAAAGAGTCAGAGAAATCAATTCCTTCAAAGTTGGATACTTGGTGAGCTGGGCCTGGGGCATGGCTGGGAGCGATGACTTTGTTTGAAGACGACTTTGTTGTGCGTTGCAAGTCCTGACAGCTCATTTCAAGGTACAGTTTCTGGATACAGGCTGTCTGCATGTCTCTGTGGATTGACAGCTTTGACACATTCTCTGTGTTAATATAGCACCTCCTATACAGTATGGGACATTTAAAATCTAAGTGACAACTTAGTCCTGTTTTGCCTTGTCCAGTTATGCAAGCCTAGCAAATCTTTCCACTTCCCTAAACGTGAGCCAATCACCAAATTCAAAGACAAATTAACCACATTAATCAAGTTAATTATTTGTCTTGGATCCTTATTGCCAGCTGTAGACAACTTGGGCTAAAAGTTATAGCCCTTATTGATTAAGCTTGGAAACACATTTTGCATTTTTGAAGAGATGATATCACTTGACATCCGCCATAGATATTTCATTTATCTTTGTGACAAGGTTTCCTGTGCCATTAACTAGCTTAAAATTAGCTCAAATACATAACATCGCGTTGCAGCCATAGACTGTATATCTAATGATCATCAGGCGCCGACTTCACTGGTTGCAAAAAGAACAACTATTGAAGTCTATTGCAAAATGGCTCTTGATTCATTTCCTCAGTAGACATATTCCAAAAGAGTTTGTGGCCTCAGTCTATAGTGTATGTGGTAGCAATACAACATGATGTGCTTTTTTCCTTCCAGCTCGATGTTATATTACAAAGAAAACATGACAGTCCGCCAATACAACATCACACGTTCCCATTTCTGGTGAAGACAAAATGTTACAAGACAAAGCAACGGTCCGCACACTTTCTTTATGTTTGAATCTGTGACTGCCTGAATGGTTCAGCATTTCTTTAATTAAATTCTTCCTTTGTTTATTTGCGAACCGAGCTCCTGTAAACAAGGTGAGGAGAAAATGAAGACAGGAGCTGAGAAAACACATGAAAAGTTTCCACGAAAAGCCCGAAACGTTTAACACTTCATGACACTTCACACTTTAACTAAAAAAGAATATAGTTCTTATCAGATTTAGTGCCTGTGGGAAATGAATGGCTCACATTGCTTTAAAACACTGTTCTGCTCTATATCCATATAAATGCACAATATGTATCTATAAATTCCCCAGCCACAGATTTGAGCTCTGCTTGCTGTTTTCTAGCTCATGAGACATAGCATGTGCTTGTGTTCTGGGATTTCACACAGTATTTTGACAATGTATTATTTTATTTTATTTATAGGGAAAAGCAACAGAAGCAAAGCAGGGTCTTTTATATTTCAGGCGCTGTCTTTTTATTTTGTTCGCTTTATTTGAATTTATCTTTTTTGCACCAGGAGGTAACTGAAAGAATTTGCTCATGTTTCTCATGTGCCCGTGTGAACACACGTGAGAAAAGCCTGTTAAATGTGATGTATGAGCTGGTGACTGAGTTAGAAGCCAGTTTCAGTTAATGCTGCAAATGAAAAAAAAAAAAAAAGGAGAAAGAAAAGACAGAAGCCATTCTTCTATCTGTAACTTCTGTTGTCATAAGCAGTTGTTGTATAAGAGATTGCACAGTCTGGTTACACAGATGCTCAGTTTTGGGGAAACAGGCATCCAAAAGGAAACACCAAAACTGTTATTTTATAGGCGGACAGTGGCAGAGATAGAGACGTTTTGTCCTAAATATGGAAATATTTGGCAGCTTTGCTTAACTAACTCTTTGATTTGGGCCACATTTACACTCAGACACACAAAAGACAGACTGTCTGTAGCTGTAGCTCATTGTAATTCATGGAGTATAGTGTAATCACTGTTTTAATCAAGCAAAAAATGTCAGTCATGAGTGAAGATGTGTTTAAAGCTTAGTGTTCTTCTTGCTAAAGAATGCCTGCACATGATTTGATTTATTTAATGAAATGTACAAACAATAAGAACTGAAGTGGGGAGATTAAAAAAAGAGAAATAAAAACAGGTGATTTTGTACTAACTCTGATTTTGTGTGTTATTCCAGCAGACTTAAATTCTAGCAGACTTTATAGAGTATATCTCAAATCTCTGAAAGACATCATCGTCATCGGATAGAGAGGGAGTGAGTGTGCACATCCTCAGCTGTTTGAAACTGTGAAAGGTATTCTATAATATTGATTGCAGAGAGTTAACTGACATCGTGGTCAGATCAAGAAAAAAGAGAAAGAAAAGCCGCTTTGGACTTCAATGGACATGTGAGCATCAGAACTGGCCGTGTGTGCCACTTACTTGGGGAGGACATGGCACCAGGATGCACTGTGGGAAGAAGGCAAGCAGGTGGAGGTGGGCAATGTTCCGCTGGGAAACCTTGGGTCCTGCCATTTATATGGATGTTATTTTGACATGTACCACCTACCTAAATATTGCAGACCAAGTATACCCCTTCGTGGAAACAGTATTCCCTAATGGCAGCGGCCTCCTTCAGCAGCACACTGCAAAAATTCAGGAATGGTTTAAGGAACACAACAGGAGTTTAAGGCGTTGCTTGGCCTCCAAATTTTCCAGGATTCAATCCAATAGAGCATCTGTGGGATGTTCTGAACAAACAAGCTTGATCTATGGAGGCCCCGTCTCACGAATTACAGAATCTGCTGCTAACATCTTGGTGCCAGATTCAGAGGTCTAGTGGAGTCCATACCTTGAAGTGTCAGGACTGTTTTGGTGGCAAATGGGAGAAACTAGACATATTAGGCAGCTGGTCATAATGTTATGGCTGATTGGTGTATGGTCAGAAAACAAAATGTTTTCTCAAAGTGGACACACTCCTCCTCAGTTGTGACTTGATTCTGTCTAAGAATATCACAAATAAGATCAGAGACAAGAGACAACCATGGTGGAGTCCAATACTCATTGAAAATGTGTTTGACTGTGCCAAGAATACAGATACAATTTGGTAGGAGACTCATAACAAAGGGCTTGGTACCCCATAGTCCAACAGACTCCAGAGGGGCACCGTCATAAGCCTTTTGCAAATCCACAGAACAGATTTAGATTAGCTGGTGAGACTCCCACATCCCCCTCGTTACTCTTTCAAGGGTGAAGAGCAATCAGCCAGAGCCTCCTTTCCAGCACCAACTTTCCCAGGAAAGTTTACTACAAGGGGTGTTTACCAAAGGGAATCCTTTGTGCCCCCACAAAGGAAAACGGGAACCATCAGCTTTGTCTGCCACTCCAGAGGCAGACATTGAAGAGGTCAGTAATTACATTGCAACAATGTTCAAAGCTTTCAGCATCTCAGGGCAAACTCCATCCACACCCAGCACCTTGCCACCAAGGAGCTACTAAACTACCTCACCAACCTCTGGATGAGAGGACACATTAGTCAGGTTCAGGAGTTCCTCAAAGTGTTCTTTCCAGCAGTTCTCCCCAACTAAAGTCCTGCTACATGGTATCTCCAGACTCCTCCTTGAGATTTTGCTTTTGTGACCACTGAAACCGAAGCTCTTCTGACCATGTACCTGTCTGTAGCTTCTGAAAACCCTAGTTCTAAAGGCGTCTTTCTTCAGCTTGATGGCCTCCCTCACCATTGCTCTCTAGAGGCTAAAAGGAAAATGCTGATTTAAGTGAACTGATAGCCCATTTTGAAAAACTGTCATTATTACTCAGTGTATTAGAGTTAGTCAGTTGAGGTTGTAAGGAGAAACGCAGTGGGCACTTAACACCTGGTTGTTAATGTAAATATTCAATCAGCCAATCGTGGACAACCTGATGCTGAAAAAACGTGCAGTCAAAGTCAGTTGTTGTTCAGACCAAACATGAAGTGATTGTTATTGCCAGACTGGCTGTTTTAAGTATCTCTGAAGTTGCTGATCTCCTGGTAATTTCACACACTATAGTCTCTGAATATCAGTGTGTAGTGAGTGGCAGTCCCGTAGGATAACACACCTTGTTAATGACAGAGGTCAGAGGGGAATGGCAAGAATGGTTCAAACTGCCGGGATGGAGACAGTAATTGAAATGTTCGGCTGCTCTTGATTTCTGCTACAACATACAGATTACAGGGTCAGAATCTGGTGAAACACCATGGATCAGTGGATCTATCTTGCCTTGTGT
The DNA here is from genome assembly GCA_038496675.1 of Rachycentron canadum. NCBI lineage: Eukaryota > Metazoa > Chordata > Actinopteri > Carangiformes > Rachycentridae > Rachycentron > Rachycentron canadum. The sequence continues at coordinate 24,883,176 of CM076650.1, read as the reverse complement.
CAGTAATTCAGGCTGCTGCTGCGCTGCTGCTGGTGGCTGTGATGGTGTGTGCTGGGGAATGTTTTCTTTCTCTCAATACCACTTGCCTGAGTATTGTTGCTGAACATCTACAGCTCTTTATGGCCACAGTCTGCCTCCGATCTAGTGGCTATTCCAGCAGGATAACACATTTCAAGCTGCTTCCACAAACATGACGAGTTCAATACACTCTAATGGCCTTCACAGTCACCAAATCTCAATCCACTGCAGCAGGGAAAAAGACAGTTGGATGATACAGTATAATAGAGCTTCCAGCTGCAGTAGACATATTGAATCCCATTGTGGCAGACTCAATGTTCAGCATTTCTGTATTATTATTATAAAATTGCTGTGATACTCCAAGTGCTTGTGATAATGCCTTTAACACCTGCTGATGGAATTATTAATTTAAAGACCCATGAATACAGCATAACATAAGTACAAATTGAATAGGAATAATCTACTTCTTACATCTCAACTTCTAAAAAAGCTGGTAGACTACGCTCACCGAAGGTCTGACATTTTTTTTTTCTCCTTTGACTCTCTTAAAAGTGATGTTTTTAATTGCACAAGCATTGGAATCGTCACCAGCGCTGTGCCTTTTCATTTACAATTCTCTCTTTCCTCCTTAGGAGATAGAAGAGGCAAACTGCTTTATTTCAGGGTCTCTGAATAATTGATGTGTAATGCTGTTGTGAAGTGGAAAGCACCTCATAGTGGCTGCTTCAGCGAGCAAGGGAGACAAGGTGCACCCTTTCAAGAATTGAGAGAGAGGGGAGAAGGGAAGAGGAAGGGGCAGACAAAAGATAAAGGTACTAAAACTAAAAGGAAACAGGAAACAGAACACCGCCCCATCATCCGCCCACACGATTACTAGCAATGCCATCGACCCAGTGAGGTGTTTGGCGGTGTCCTTCTGCAGGTTACACAGCAGGGAGAGCTGGGAAACAAAGACCAGAACAACTTCTTTCCTTCCAACTGATTTCCTCTGTTTTGTTCCTGACTCGATGCTTCTGGTTTGAGTAGCTCATGTTTAAATGCTAGGAGCTGTTTTGACTGAGGCCTGAGCCTAAGTGGGAAATTAACACTGCAATCACTGCTGGGATGAGGAAGTCACAAATGGGAATTTCCATATTTTAATTTCACTCCATCCAATATTTTTCACTGGCTCAATTCGTCTCTATAAGCTCCCACCCCCGTTGAGGGGGAGGGGAAAGCATTTTGTTCATTGAGGGTATGTGTGTGTCTGTGTGCCTCTGTTTTTAACTGTACCTGATCATTGAAACAAGGAGCGAAATGTGATGAGATTGAGAAAAGCAAGTCTAGAAAAGAAAAACATTAGGGGAGAAATTGCATCTCTGAAATCTCTTCCTGTCATTCATATAAAAGTATAAATATTAATGCTACTGTGCTGCCAACAAGTTTTTTTAAGATATACACTGAAACATGGCAGAGACTCCACTGACACATTTTGCTGTCAACTCTCGATGCTTTTAAGTGATTTGAACAGATACTGACATAAGCTATCACAATCATGAACTTGGAACGAGGGGAATCTGCTTGGTGGTCCTCAATCCCCTGCCTTTAGATACTGATATATCAACAATGAGTAAGAGTTTATGTGAAATCAGACCACTCCGTCTAAGCTTAAATTCAGCTGATATTAGATTATTATAATACTGTATGGACCTTTAAGCTCTGCGCATCGGTTAAACGGTTAGTATTAATACCCCATTGTAGTATGTAAGGTTTGTTTCAACTTTCAAAAATAGCAGGTTTAAAGATGTCATATTTTGCAGTGCTCTGAGGTTTTAGTGGAAGTGTTGATATCCATAAGAAGATAGAGTTGTGGTTTTAAGAACGAAACACACCTCAATGTAATTTTACATCTGCTCTCTCAGACTTCTCTCTGCAAGCTCTAGTAACAACCGGTCAGAGGCACTGAACCTCTCCTCTCTCTGACTGTTTTCGTGGGGATCAAAAAAAGCAGGCCCGTTGCTTGAAATTGCCCAGTCCACAGAGAAATGTGCACAAACCTGAGCCTTAAAACAAGCCGTGAGGTCTTCTGTAACTTTGTGACTTTGTAATGTCATCAACTGACATTCTCTAGAGTGGTTCGGTTAAGAAAAAGACCTCACCAGATAAGGATTGGCCTCATTTCACGGTTGTACTCTAAAGACAGAAATCAAACCACATCTTTGTGTCAAACTATTCTCAGCAGTGTCACATATGTAAACCTGTTCCTCCTACTCTCCGAGTAAAACAAAAAACAACAACAAAAAAAAAAAACTGACAGTTTGCAATGAAAAACAGATAATTTAACATCACAGTTTGACCAAAGGCAATTTCCCGTTTTATTCATTGAAAAACCAGCAGCAAAAACTGTCATTATATACTAGAGCAAATCTTGTTTACTCTGGCTGATGTCTCCACAATAGATGCATGTGGAAAAATGTCTAGTCACTGATTACTAGTCACAGCTGACACTAACATTGGAGAAAATAAACGGCAGCGATGTTGTCACAGCATCCAACAAATATCCTATGACCATTTAAAATTACAACTATGCATCCTAGTACAGATCAGAAATTTTGTACAATCTTAGATTTAACACACTGCTGTAATCCACTGCAGACCAGAATGCCACTGTGACAAAGTTGCACAGTCCAAAAAATCATTGAGTTTGGTTCTCACATTCATGGATTCAGGATGTGAATTCCCAGTTGCATGTTCATTTTAGGGTGTACGAGTGAGACATAACAAGCAAGACAAGAAAATTGAAATGTGCTCTAAACATACAAACACATAATTAGACACCGTGCCTTTAAATGGGACTGTATATAATTCAGTATTTAATCCAAATATACTGTACTCTATTTGTCTACCAGGGTAACAGACATCAGTGTAATGCTAGTACATTACGGCTTTACAAGTTACAACTGTTCATTATTTTTGTCAGAGGTTGGCACATTCTGTAATTATGCAAATACAATTTTAGTGAAAATGATATTCTCCTTGTTACATTTATTTAGATGTTCAGAAAATAACATGAATTTGAATATTATTATATATGTGGCCTGAATTTTTTGATTAAACTAAATTGTTGTTTGGAATCTGCTGACTCTGTTTAGTTGTTAAGAAACATATTGATATAATGATGAAGTAATGAGGAACTGCTCAGCAACAACTGTTTGATATATCACTTTACTTACAAGAGCTAACAGCTGTAAAAGTAACCACAATATGCAGATGAACTTTACTTTAGACACAGTTCTGTTGTAATGTTACCTGCAAATTACCCTCTAATAGGAACCCAATAGGCCGAGCAACTAAACGGGAAATAAAGATGCAATGTCATGTCAGCTTCCAACCCCAAAAGTTACCTACAACCCCCATGGGAGTCCAGGCAGCATCTAGGCAAAGAGGGACTGTTTAAGGAGCCCCCAGATGTGGCCTGATGTGGTTTGACTTTAGTTTACAGTGTTGTTTTTTTTTTTTTCTTTTTTTTTCTAATGAGCATCAAATGATCCTCTAAGAAAGAGAAACTGTATTAGATAAAGGCCAAATAAATGCAAAGTCCACCGAGCTCTGTGTCCTGTGTCACTTTATTATAAAGGCAATGCCCAACATAATATGGCATTACATTAAACTAATTATCGCCTCTGTTGTCTAATGGAGCTGTAATAGGTCGTACAAAATATGTTATCTATTACTGCATAATAATAGGATAGTGTCTAACTGTTGTCTAATACATTTTGGATCTGATATTCTATGATGTATTTTCTTATAAGACTATGGTCTTGTAAAGTGCTGTCAAAAGTATATTAGGATCTCCTGTTGTGTTTCTAGTTTGAGTATAAATTGGTGCAATAGAGTCTAAATAGAGTATATTTTGGCTCTAATACAGAATTATATGATGTTTCTATTTCCAGCATAATTTAAGTGTAAGGTGTCTAATTGGGGCATCACTCTGTATTTGTGTACAGAACTGTGTCTGTTTTGTCTAATTTGTTATCAAGTATAACTCTTATTATTGTACCCTAAAATAAAGTGCGACTGAAATTCTGGTGAGAGCACAATCATCTTTGGCACTTTACACAACAATCTGCACTGACAGACAGTGACAGGAACTTGAAAATCTTTGAACAAATGTTTTGTCTCTGGCAGGGAGAGCGCTCTGTTTCTCCAGCATCTCACCGGGTTTCCATTGTACCATCTCCACTCCGCTCTCTGTGTCACAAAGCAGAGCTTGTTAATTATCGTGGTAAGACGGTAGGTGTCAGGCAGCGCAGAGGATTCGGCATGGCCCTTTCTGCCTCACCTTCCTCAGGCAGCTTGTGTAATTAACTGTTTTGGATTGCACCCCTGATCTGCCTTTAATTTAGTTTACTCGGTGGTTTACAGCAGGGCACTGTCTACTGATACTCTTCTTAATATATCCAACTTAGGAGAGCTGCCTTCATACTGTATATGCATACTCTGCTGAGTGTAGTTAGAATTGGAACCTTTTCAGTTTCCCCTCACATTACGGATTTTAATGTAGTCTTTGATAACAAAGCTCTGTGGGAGTGCACAGCAGGGATTTTATTGTGATATATTCATTTCCACAGGCAGTTGAAGAATCAGTCTTAATTATCTCAGGTTTTGGCCTTTGATCTGATTCCTACCCTACATCTCCTGGTGCCTCAGGTATCTTTACCCATCATCATATTGAGTGTATTTGAAGTGTGTCAGTGTGTGCCTTGGAGGACATTAGGTCTTCACAAAGACACGTAGTCCTCACAAAGACATAAGCGATGGTTGAATGAAAATAAACTCTAAAACAGGTTGTTGGTTTTCAGCGTGTCCTTGTGAATTCTGCCTTATTTCCAGACTATTGCTACGGTCTAACCTTTTATATAACACAGTCATCAAAGTCCATAAATCACCTGCATCCAGCAGAGCACAGCTGATACAGTAAGCAAAAGAACCATAGCAGCCCCCGGGCATTAATTTGATATTAATGTTTTCCAGTTCAGCAACGCTAGGGCCAAATGGTTGTATTTGATTAACAGATTGTCTGCATGCAGAAAAAAAAAAAAAAAGCACACAATGGTAATTAAATGCAAATGAAGTAGAAATACATGGGATTCATATATGAGGCTCCTGCTCCCTGCTGTGAGATTTGACTGTGCTGAAGTGTGTCATGTTTCACGCCCCTGTGCCTCTCTGTTGAGCCGAAAGCGTAGCTGGAGTGTTAACACTGAGTGAAAAAAAAACTGAGCTTTTGTTTCTACATACACAGCATATGTCAAACAGACAAATACAACTAAGGCACTGGAGAAAGAAAGTTTTGCTTTGCCTTCAGTCTGCAGAGATACCCTAACATTTGTAACACACAGCTTCTCACTGTGCTCAGTTGCACTGCGCTGCCATACTTTGATACATAAGGATCTTCTGTGGTAGGACATTGTTACTTTTTAAATCAACAGTGGGCCCAACTTACTGCAGCACCTTTGCCCTATCATGAATGAACGTTTCGCTGCAAATATAACCAAATCTGGGTTTGTGTTGGCTTCTGGCTGAAGCCCGGACCCACCTCTTGACTCCTTCCAATCATGTTTAAACAATGTCTACGACTTTATAATGAAGTATGATGAAGCCTAAATAATGAGGTGGTGGTGAAAAGCCCTTGTATAGCTTTTCCCAAGCCCTTTAACACAGAGCCCTGACCTTTTTAACTAGCAGAATTAATTGGGCCGGGCTAACCTTTTAGAGGCTAGCTGTGAAATAAGACCAGCGTTCCCGGGTCGCCTCATTATACCACACCAGCTTTGGAGTGTGAGTGCTCCTTTTCCCCTATAGTTTGGGGACACACAGCAGCCAGTCAGTGGCTCAGATGGGGAATAAATTTCAGGTCAGTCCAATTGAGCCCAAGCATGCTCCAAGCATCAGCAGTCTTTTAGACTCTCCAGTCAAACGGTCGAGCTCCTGTTCACTCTTAGGGAGTGACAGTCTAAATTATAGTGCATCACAATTCTTTGCATGGGATGCAAAAGTTCAGCGACATGGTTGTCCTTTCTCAAAGACACATTGAATACTTTCCTTCTGAACGCGTTCATGGTTCTGGGAGGGGTCAAATGTGGTATGTGGAGTCCCAAAGTATGAACTGACAGCATCTACTTTAAGCCACTGTGGCCAGGTATTATTGGAGTATCTGTACAAAATGGCCTAATCTGTTTTGATCTGAACTGTTGTGGTAGCAAAACCTGAAACCTGAGTAAAGAGACAAAACAGGTTCTACACAGTATGTATAGGGTTTGACTGAAATGCGTGTTTATAACTCTCTTCAATGAATGCGATGCCCAATATATTATTATATGAATTGGAGCTATATTAGGGGTTGTTATAGATTCTTTATGTCTCATTCCATGATGTCTCTATTACTCATCATTGAACTTGTCCAATTAAGTTGGAAATATTTTCTATATTTAACATTCTTGAAAATAAGTCATCATGTTTGTCCAACTGACTTCAGACAACATTCCAAAAATTAAGGATCAGTGGTTGGGAACAAGTTCAGAAAATTTAAACATATTGGGTTCTCATTGGGTTTACAAGTGAGGGTAAGTTCAACGGGCAGACATAGCTTATGTTGGGCACTGAATCAAAATAACAGCAGAGTTCTAGATTTAGCCCCTGATTTCTGATTCAACCCTTAAAGAGATGTCAGTTCTGTGTGACCACAACGGTTATACTTCACAGGGTGAGTTCAAGCACGGAGCAACGCATGTTCAATAAAGAAGAGAAACAAACCCCGAGAATGCTAGTGGGATTGTACACGGCATTTGGCTCGGGAAAGCCTTGGGATCACTGAGAGAAGCTGGAGGAGGTGAAAAGGAAGAAAGGTATTTGGCCTGCTACCACTAAGATTCATAGCTGGATTAGGGTCGGGAAAAGAGTCTCTACCCAGGTCATATCGAACGGTCTGGAGGTGTTAAAAGTTAGCAACAGCAGCTTGGGCCAGAGTGTATTCACGCTGTGTACAGTGTGAGAAAAAAAAAAAAAAAAGAAGTACAGAAAACACCCCACAGAGGGACTAGCTCCTTCCTTGAGGTTCTGGGAGCAATCCAGGTTGGGAGACATGGTCTTGTCACCTGTCAGCCTCCTCCCGAGGGTCTGGAGCAGGACCACTGAAGGAGCAGTCCTTTTTTGTTTTGTTTTGGTTTTTTTTTTATTATTTTTGGTTGTGTTTTTTTGTACAAGTGTTTGTGTACAAGTCAAAATCAAGTGTAGAAGTCAAAACCAAACCAAAAAGGTCCCATGTCCCCACCGATATCACCATAACCACACACACACACACACACACACACACACACACACACACACACACTTTTAAATTGATACTCAATTTACTTTTTTTCCTTACAGATTTTATTTCCTTCTCTCTTTACTCCTCCCCCTCCTCTTAATAGATCAAAACATATAAGTCAAATACAAAACTGCAACCAAATATAGATCTGCAATGATAACAAACAGCTGTTAGTTCTTGTGTCCCTCTGTCGTAATGTGATATGTCATGTTATGTTAGACAGGTTATGACTAAACAGCAACTGAAGATGCACTGTTGCGTTGTCATTTCAGCATGTCATACAGAGAAGGGAAAAATAAATATTTCTGCCGTCTAGTAGGAATGAAAAACCACCTGTGTACGACCTTGAGTTGCATCAGACTGAACTGTCATGAATATTTTCACAAGCCTTCTAGATCTTGTCTGTGTTTTCTCTTCATTCAGCTGGATGGACTAGAAATTAGCCGACCGGCTCACCAGCTATTGAATAAGTACAAAAGGTTACTAGGAACTGTTACTGTTTTAACTATTAGTTAAGAGTTAATAAGAATTTGGAATGTATTATTATTATTATTATTATTGTTGTTGTTGTTGTTGTTGTTCTCAGTTTACAGTAAAATATTCAGTATTCAGTATTTGTAATATCAAAACAAAGCAGTCAGTGCTCCCGGCCATGCCCCAAGCCCAACACCTGGAGCCACCATCGACCGACCTTACAGGACACAGACCTGAAATCTGAGAGGCCTGGGGGTCTCAGAAGCTTCTCCTCTGACTGGTTCACAACCTGTTGTAACTTCAAGTGAAACACCACAAAAGTAACATCATTAGTCCCTGAATCGCTTTAAACCTTTGAGGTAATTCGGGTGTCTATAATTGTAATTTAAGTCGGACTTCATCAACATCTATATACAGCACGAATAATATTGGTACTTTCTGAGATACTAAGTTCATAATCACCAGAATTTAACCGAAATGTAGGTTGTTTCAGAAACCAGGTCAAAAGCAGAATTCCCTCGTCACGAAGCAGTTAGGTGAGCTATTATGATACAAAAACAGAGAGTGTTTTCTCTGAACCACCTCGCACCTGTACAACAGAACAGTGCACGTAGGTTATATTGTCGGCGCTGATTGGCTCCACTGAGAGCACGCCAACCCAAACAAAGGACATCTGCTTTGTCCACTGGCCGAGCATGTTCGGAGTTGGACTGGAGCCTGTCCAGAGCTAGGCGCTGAACATCTATTTTTATATTTCGCATGATATTTAACGCTGGCCTGCCAGGGAGTGGTTTGCTTTTGACCTGGAAAAAGAACAGTGCAGATACAGTCAGGAGTGAAAAGTGCAACAACAGAGGGGGGGAAAAAATGCGATTAAACCATAGAACATTATGTCCTGATTTAATTCATAATGTACCAGCACCAGTGTAGTTTGCAGTACAATTGACAGGAATGTTTCATAGATAAATTATAGATATATTACAAATGTGTTAAAGATGTATTACATTTATATATATATATATATATATATATATTATTATTATTATTATTATTATTAGACTACAACTAGAAAATGCAGGAAATGTGTAGCAGTATTAAAAAAACTGAAAAATAAAAAATCTGAAAAACAGCTTCTATAGTCTAAAGTGTCAAGTATTCAGTGTGACCTCCCCTTACAATTGAGCAATAGCAGGAACCTGGCTCTTAAACCTAAACCTAGTTTCATTTAGGTTTAAGAGCTTTTGTTTAAGATTTGTTTTAGTGTAGTACTCTTAGTTGTTGACCCAAGTTCATTTCCAGCCCTGGTTACATGCAGTGCCTGATTTGCTTAGAAAGAAGGAGAAATCGCAGAAAAAAATGTTGAGGATTTGCGCTGAAATAAATCTGACAGTTGGAGTCGGAGAAACTCTCTACTACTAGACTTACATCTTAAGAGGACAAAGGCACAGTGTCACTTCAGTTTTCAACTTTTTTCAAAGTCCTTTAACAAGAAGTTTGTTCTCGCTACACAAAACCCGTTGTCTCTGTCGGTTATTGTCTGTAATCCGAATACATTTCTGCATTTGATATGAGGCTGAGGGAGCTACATACCCTCCTAGAGGGTATTTTGGACAAAAAGTCTACTAGAAAAGAAGTACATGTAACTTACTGTGAAGTGTCACTGACAGATCAATGAGTTAAATGGCATGTTTTGTTTTGTTTTTTTTTTTTCTTTTCCTTTTCCTTGTAATTGTTTTCGTATTTCTTTATTTTCATTGTGTGCAGTTGTTGTCGTTCCTTATTTAATCAGCCAAGACGGTACATACATCATAACTTCAAAACACACAAAGGAATACTTAACCAGCTTTTTAACCTTTTTACATGCGAGTACAGGGGGAGCTCACAGTTTATATTGATATTATTGTTTTCTATACAGAAATGTAAGTCATAAATTCATTGATAAATAAAGATAAGTATGCTATCAGTCAAATTCTTATTGTGTATTGTGCGTGTGTTTTTTTTTTTCTCCTTTCTGGCAAATGAATTGACTGTAACTGTATGAAAAGTGACAGAGAAAAGGAATTTGATGAACCGTCGAGCCCCAGGGCCAAACATCTGCCGTCATGATATCATCATCGTGTATTATTAAGATGATGTCAATATGTCTCTTTTTTTTTTTTTTGAAATATAAAGAATATCACCCGTAACGCTATATGACAGCACAATTAAATAAGATAAGAGAATTTGAGTTTGAAATGGGCAAAATATTTTGGTTAGTAACATAGCCCTGCTACCATCAGAGCACTGTTAATGTGAACAATATCTGCACCATATTCCTCCCCCTGGTCATCCACGCCCTCCCACCAGGCTCTATTCAACCCCCAGTGAGTCCCCAGAACTTTACAACTTCAAATGTTGCTCTCTTCTGCTGACTCTTAAACGGTACTTTCTCCGACTCGATTAGAACTTTTTTTTTTTTTTTTTGTTGCTTGAATTAATATGTTGAGATTTAATTATGCTCTATAATTACTGAAATTATTAACGGTAAAAAAAAAAAAAAAACGGACCATAATGTCAAAGGTGGCACTAAAGGGCACTGTTAAATAGAAATAACCTTATAAAGTAAATGTGACACGGCATGATCACGTCCTAATCCAATACCTCTGTGCTGTGTTCTTTATTTGCTTATTATAAATTGTTGAAGAATTCAAGGATATCTGGAGTGCCAGAGGATTTCATCCAACTTGCACCTGTTAGAGAATGTGCCCTCAGAACAGCACAAACTGTCAGACATAAGGACAATCTTAGAGTGAACCACATCCTGAGTCAGGTAATATGCAAAGCCTTCACTGAATCCAAACTGCTTTCACCCTGATTAGGATTTATAGATGTTCAGGTAGCGCCTGGTATAAGAGATAATATTATCACCCCGGTTTTTATGTAAGTAGTGCGAAAAGGGACTTGTGGGAATGGCTGCTGAGGAATATATGTTGGGCATGCTGCACTTGTGTTACTATGAAAAATGCAAATGACCTTTCTCATAATATTTAACATTCATGGATAGAGTTTGATTTCCCAGTTTAATCCCCATAATAGCATTAATGTATTGTGTGAGCTGCTTTATAAAACAGAAAACAGAAACGTAGGGTACAGTGAACTTGGGCCGGGATTTAATATCAAGCTGCATTTCAGATGAAAAGATGTAGTTTTAGTTGTACTTTTCTTTTCTTCCTTTTCTGTTTTTATTTTTGTTTTTTTTTGTTTTTTTTCTTCTTTTGTTTGTGTTTACAGTTTCACTTGAGTGGCAATTTCCCCAGACAGCTGGTGAAATGGCAGTCTGCATTTACAGTGTGATGTTTAGTTCACAGGGTATTAACCTGGCTTATCCCTGCAGTGTCTGAATAGCTCCTTATCCCTACTAACCCGCCTTGTGAATTTCTTTTTTTTTTTTTTTTTTTTTTTTTGAGGGCAATTCCAAGAAGACGACCTGTGAAAAGGCTTAAACCAGCAGTAACGGTATCAAACACAAACATGCATTTAGCTAAATATAGGACTGGCTGCAGCTGAAATGAGAACTTCAAGCTCCCAGGAAGGCGGCTGATAGTTGGATGTTCACTGAGTTTCAGCGTGTGAATGAATTCTTCCTCTGTATGTGCTTATTACTTTATTAGATGATTCATGCATGATTCATCCAGGAACAGCAGTATTTATGGGGTGAATCTAGCCTGACTGGGTAATTGCACAGTAGATATTGTCTTTTCAAACAGAGAAAAAGCTCGGTTTTTGCGTCGTCTTTAAGGCCTAATGAGTATTTTTTTCATTTGTAATTACATCCTCAAGTGGCACACTGACAGTCTTGCCTGTTAAATTCCAAGAACCACCCAAACATTTGAATCAATCTTCCCTCGAATTGTATGCCAGCTTTTGTCAGTACGATTCAGCTTGAAGAAAAAAAAAAAAAAAAAAAGTACAATTCTACTTTATATGCTAAAGATTTAGTCTCGGTAAGATGCCTTATCTATATGCAAATTATAAGTTATCAACTTCAATAACTGTTGAACGAGGTGTCTCCAAACATGCTATTGCCTTCATTTGTCAGGCTGCCAGGGTGGCCCAGTTCTTAAATGCAAAGCGTTCAATCTTGAGGGAGATGGCAGCAAACACAGACAAATAGTCCGTGGAAGAAGGAGAGGATAGTTAAGAGCACAGAACACCAGTGATGATAATGAGCCTTGTTTGTGTTGCCCACTTCATCTTTATAGCAAATGATAAACCAACTAGTCAAAAGCAAATGAAAAACACCTCTGTAATGCTAATTGAAACAATTTTCTCTGCACAGTGAGGGGAATTGAGCCGTTTCAGGGAGGAAGTAGAGGGAGGAAGCATGTCCTTGAGAGGATGCTGAGGCTGTCCAACAACCATCTGCGATGCAAAGGGGGGGAGAAAAAAAAAAAAAAAGCAGACATTTTCTTTATATATCATTGGCCCACTTCAGATTGTACAGAAGTTATTTCGTATGGCCCAAGGGCAGTTCCTTTCATAAGACTTAATGCTGGCACAAAAAAGGCAATGGCATCATGGAGCTCGGAGTTAAAATATGGAAATCACACTGGTACTTAATTTCTTTTCAAATGGCATCATCAGGGCTGAAACTGAGGCTGGCTGGAGGCATGTGTGTTTGGTGAATCACTGGGTGTGGGCGGGAGGATAGATGGAGATGGAGAGACCCACCCAAAAGGTCATTGTTTTGAATGTTAAATCTAAAATGAGTAAACACATTCCATCCCTTCATCTACCATTTTACTTGCAATGAACACGCATATGGTTATGCTTCACTCTAAAAGTAACAAACAAATTTGGATACGAATCACAGCACTGTATGCTCTCTTGTGCTAGGCAACAATAAACCTGCCTCACAGGTCCAGTTACAAAAGGAACAAGCTTGTGACAACATCTTTTTCCTCTGAATGTGTGAGTTTTCACCTTCAGTACATCTTTTCTCACATGCAGCACTTCTGCATTTGAAGCAAATGTCTCCTAATGTGTGCGCGTGTGTGTTATTTGTTGTATTTGCCACATTTCTCCATCTTTTCATTACCTTAAGTGCTGTATTAATTCTCAGTTCTGGAGTTGGCACACAATACCCCCCCCCCGCCGCTTCTTCTGTGAAAGTAAAAAAAAAAAGCAGGTAAATATAAAAGATAATAGATTAAAACATGTCCCCAATTTGCAACCCCCTGTTTTTATAGAACTACAAAAGCTTGAACATGGGTTTACATGATACAAGAAGCAGTATATCCACCTTGAAATGGGTTCCCTTTGTAACATCCCATCCCCTTCTCCTGGACATACAGGTTCAATGATTAGGGTATTGGGACTGGGTCGCCAACATACGCCTGCTGAGAGGAGCCTGGCCGCCTATTCTTCCATCTGTCTGCCTGCAGAAAGAAAAGAGTCTCTCTTTTTTTTTTTTTTTACAGGCTTTTTGAATGTCAGGCAATTGCATACATCTAATGCACTTGAAGGCAAAACTGATGGGATCCAATGAGTCTCAAGCTGACGATTTGAGCCTTAGAAGCTCTAAAAGCTATACCCCTTATCTGGTCCTCCTCCCCTCAACAGACGGCAACTGTATAAACATCTCCTCCAATCGTCTGTGCTGCAAATGCCCTTATCTCCGCTCCGCGGAATACCTTTTCCCTTTTGCTCACAAAATTGAGCCACAATTCACCAGACGGCACGTTAAAGGATTCATCCTAAAATGTGATATGTGATAGATCCATTTGGGAATGAAAGGTACTTGATATTTTTGCTATTAACACAGATGATTACACCTCCTAAAAATATTACTGCCTCGTGTGTAAAGGTCAAGGTGGGGGTCGGGTTGAACGGAAGAAATGCTCCAAAATAACTTCACTTAATGGTACCACAAGGTAAATTTCACAATGTTATCATCTGCTTTTCAACCCCTTAATATAATCGCCAATACCAGTGGAGTTTTGCCGTTAAACAACCCTTCAGAAATGTTGTAAGAGCTCAAATCCGCAACAAATATCAGGCCGGAAGGAAGATTAATGCTCCAAAGCATTGCAGCAGCTTAAACAATAATTCTGTTCCAGTTCAGCTCAGGCTTAAATTCCCTACTTGCCTCCTGCAAGGGTTATTAACAAAGCTAGTGTTTATCATGGTGTTGGGCTCGCCGCAAACTAAAACAAAGGGATAAATGTGTTTGTGCTTGTAGCACTACATCACTGTAATTGAGTGTATGCAGACAGAGCCGAAAAAGAGTGGCCACGCTGGTGCATGTGCTTGACGTGCTAACGCATTTTAAAGACACACTGCCAATAAGCAGACATCGATTTTACACCACACACGCGCAGCTCACAGTGGAGATGAAATGAACTCCGACTATAAAGCGCACAAGGCCGCACACTTTTTGGCATCTGTCATTCTTGGCAAATGTTCTTACAACAGTCCCACAGAAAATTCTTTTCACAGGTATTTGTTTCTCTGTGCTCGCTGAAAAACAAAAACAAAACAAAAAAAAAAAAAAAAAAGGGGGGGAAAAAAAACCAAAAAAAAAAAAAACCATTGCCGACGTCTTTGCAGACAGAATGAACTGTACAACGTTGTCTGTTAAAACGTCAGTGTTTTGAGTTATCACCACAGCTTATTATACTGCGCTAATGGAGACTGCTACATTTTTTTTTTTTTTTTTTTTTTACACAACTATACATTCTGTATTTTAAAGCCTGTTTGGAAAATGAAATGATTTGGGAAACGAAAAATGTTTAAACATCCTGATAATGATACAGTTCCAAAGCCATAGTGAGGAGTTAATGAGCACCCCGGTTAATGAATCATACAATTATTACACCAAGTCAACCAGAACTTCCAGATTCTGTTCCTTGAGAGAGAGAACCTCTTTTAAAATCACACACATTTGTAACTATGCTAATATTCAAAGGCATTTTACACTTTCCCCCAACGTGTTATTTGAAGTGTTGCTCTACACAAGAAGATGTGTTTGTGGTTTTAAGTACTGTAAACCATCTTAATGTAGTTTTATATGTCCACTCTCAGCCTTGGCTTTGGAGCTCTCATACAAACTGGGCTGTTTTCCGAGCGATCAAATGAGGATATAGCAGATTTCAGGCAAACACTCAGAGAAACCAAATCCTGCAAGGTTTAGAAGGTGGATCCAAGTGGGCTCGGCCTGGCGCATGAATCAAGCCCCTATTTTGGGTCACAAGACCCGCTAACATCAGGCTTTTGTAGGCAATGGCCGCATGATCAGCATTCAACTGTGCAGTAGTGGCAACTGCTTTGTTTTGGCATCAGAAAATCCTGACAGCTCATTTTAAGGCTCAGTTTTTTAAATACAGGCTATGTGCATCTCTCTGTGGACTGCACACTTTGACGCTTACAGTATTAATATAGCACCCTTAGACCATAAATACACCTATTATCATTATTTTATACAATATAACACCTTTAATATTTGTTAGTGTCATGTTTTGACATATGGAACAAAAACATAACCCAACATAAAGCTTCAAGGTTATCAGCAGTCATATTCTGGCTGAAAAATAAGACAATGACAGAAGAGACTTGAATGAGGGGAATCGTAGATATGGGGGAAAAGTTATGATGAAGCGAGTTTACCAGTGCTGCTGGACTTGTTTTCATGAGAACAGTAAGATATTGAGATAATAGAACACTTGACAACCAAAAAAAAAACATATCTCCCACATCCAGAACATAAAAAAAAGAAAATAATTGATCTTCTAATGTGAGAGAGAAATGGGAGTTAGAATCAAATGATTAATTATAAAAGAAAGAATATCTGTCCAAGCTGCACAGAGATATTAAGAGTCTTGTATAGAAATAGTTGAATTGGAAAATACAAGTAAGATTTCTCAGCTGACTGTTTTGATTTGATAATGGTTCAGTATCACTACTTTCCAGTAGCGCAGGTATTTTGGTAAGAAATAAAAGAAGAGACAAAGAGGAGAGAGGAAATAATGAAAATTTCCATCCATATGGAGCTTGCCATTTCTAACTTGCATAATTACCCCAAAATGTAACAGGTAAGGTAGGCCAAAGATATTAACTATGAATACTGGTTGCTAAAACGATGACTATAAATAGCAGGAAATTCACTTTAGCTGACACAAACTTAACGGACTCAGAGTGAAACAAGTGGCCTGTGCAATGGAATATATGACAGCAAAAAAGCAATGAAGATAGACATTTTACTGCAAAGATGGACTCTATTATACAAGAACGTCTAGATAGCTAGGATGTGTACACATTTACGTCTCCTGTCAAGTAAAATGAAAATGATAAGCACGATCAGAAAGAGTTCAAGGAGAAATGAATAAATTACCACATTCTTTGGAAGTGCTCACAGCTTCACCAACACACACCTCCTAGTAAGACATTGCTTCACTCGCTACACACACACACACACAGTCTAATGGTCAAGTGGGTTTTTGTGATTGAAATGGTTAACTATTCAATTGAATTCACATTCGATTGAATGCGTTTATGTAACTGTCCCTGAGTTCAAGATGAGTTGTCAAACATATTTTACATGAAAAAAAAAATGAAAAAAAAAGACTTTTGCACTTTGAAAAGCATTGATATTCAATAAAATTTTGAATGAAAAGGTGTGAGAAAACCATATGGAGCATGGACACCCACGCATTATTACCCAACGATATATAATTACTAACCAGTGATTTCACTCTCATGTATTTCTGATCTTTCCTTTATCCAAAGCCTTAACTGGGGGATAATTAAACTCTTACCTTTTAAATCTCTCTCTCGCTCCAACTGCGACCTCATCTCATTTTTATTGCTTCACCCATCCACCACCCCAAGCCACCAGTGTCAACTTACCATCTCTGACTCCCTGGAGGAGATCTCCAAATTGGCTGCAATTTATCGGGGCCCATTCAGATAAATCTGTCTAATTGATGGGTTCAAAGCCAGAGTCCTTTTCAATGTATAAAGCTCCTCCAAGAAGTCGTCTCTCTCCGGATTCCATTACATATAACAGGCTAAACATACGTGGAAGAAATTAAGGGACCACAATGAGATTCACAAGGACAACAACTGAAGATATTTAATAAGATATTTAATAAGATTTTTCATCATTAGAATATTGTTAAGATGTAAGAAGTATAAATAAGTATATATAAGTTTGAGACATTTATTAACCACACTACTATTTTTCAAGGTAAATGTCTAACAGCCAGCAGGATGAAAAACGGATGGAAGCACCGTTTTAAATAGCGAATGGTGGAATGAAACTGGCAACGGTGGGAGAGAACTTGATTTTGCTGTACAACTGGGCTAAATGATGAGTTATCACTACTACCACTGTTAAGATTTGGCCTGCTGTGAGTTGAGCTGCATCTGAAGACGCTCGGCCGGAGTCCAAAGCAGCCGATCGGTAATCTTCGAGGTTGGCCTCTGAGCGATCCCTCTCGGAGGCGCCATCGTGGCCGCCGTGCTTACCTGGCGACGGGTCTCGGCGGTTTTAGTTTGAGGTCTGATGCCGGTGGCAGCACCGGCAGAGTTAGCTGCCGGGGCGCTCTTGAGCCTTCCCTGCTGGTGGTCGTGGGGCAGGCCCTGCTATCTCCAGGGTTTTGCAGGTTGATGCAAGATAACGCTCTAATTGCAGTGGTTAACTCTAGGCCTTTAGGAGGAGACTGGCTTTGGCCAAGTGAAAAATGGAAACTTGAAAATAATTCAAAATTGTTGCAAATAATCAGGGGTACTTCTGTTGCTTGATTCAGTTGCCTGGCTTATGGAACTGAGAAGATCATGCATATAAACTAAGAAAAGTTACTTGGAGCAAGTTGCAGAAGAAAGACAGACAAACAAACACACAGACAAAAAGTATTAAGTGCAAAAGAAGCAGCAAATCGACCGATGGAGAAACCTGGATGAAGAGCCCGGCAAAAAGCAATGTGGGTTTTGATCACAACTGTTTTATTCCCTGGGGATGTTCCATGTTTGTAGGGGCATTACCTGCATTACATTTCAGATAGAAGGAGTGGGTAACTGAGTTTATCTATAAGACTAAATGGCACGAGTAATGACAGGAAAGAACAATACGGGCATGGATTTCATATTCAGTCGACATCTTTCAAAATCTTATAGTAATTATAACACAAGTAAACTGGTTAACTGGTCAGACGGCATAATTAATGTGTCAATAGTCAATAAGTATAGATTACACCACAGCCCTTTGACTATAATGGTGTATGTGATGTTTTGTATGTCAGATCTGTTTCTGTGGAGAGTAAGATGCTGGTCTCTAGTTAGGATTGGAGTGTACCTTGCAATTTCTGACTCTGTTATCTAAAGAGAGACAGAGCAGATAGGGAAACCTTAGTATGTGTGGCTGCATGTGTGAGTCTCCAGGATTCACACTTTAAGTGTCAATCACAGTCATTGTTGGTGTTACTTTTCCTATATAAGTAACAATCAAATATCAGTTCAGACTCAGATTGCTGCAAATTGAGATTTTGGTTGTTCGCTCCAATTTGTTGACTCCTCTGGAGACAACCATCTGACCCTTGGTCTGGGTGTATGTGTCTGTGACCTGCTAAAAGCTGGTGTGTTTGTGTTAGAACGGGTCCTTTGTCTCTTTTTCATTTCAGTTTGATAGTTTGATAGTAGGGAGAGACATTTTGTGTCAATTTTGAGTCCATGACTCTGCACGTCCTTACTATGACCCTTCTTTTATGGTTTGTGACTGATGCCAGACTGGGTATGTCTGCTACACAGGCCACAGTTTTACAATTAAAAATCTTCTGGGGTACCATCCTTTTCTGAGGCATTATCAAGGATTTATTAATGTATAAATCCAATTAATCAGATCTCAGAAGCTGCGACTTCAATGGATCTCCAGTTTCTACTTCAAAGGAGCACAACAGGACAACATCTGACTGTCAGAGATGTATTAACTACACTACTATCTACAGGGTAAATGCAATGTCTAATAATCATCAGGATAGAAAATGGAAAGAAAAACAAGTTCAAGCTCTGATCAGTATAATGAATTGGATATGGTAGGAGAGAATATGTTGCTATTCACAAATACAGCTGTGTGACTAGGGTAAACGATGAGCTTCTTCTGCTGATGGAATCTGATGATGATTTTATGTCGACATCAACCCAGTCACGAGCTTTGTGTTTAGTACTCGCCTACTATGAGTTGTGCTGGAGACTCTCGGCTGGAACCCAAAGCAGCTGATCCGTAATCTTGACACCAGACTCTGGTGTCGTTCCGTTACCGGGTGACAGTTCTGCAGCCTCAGGTGAATCCTGCCAGCAGCCTGTCTTTAAGAAGGGTTAGGGTTAGCCATAAATCTGTCAGAAAACTTCAAGAATGAAGTCATGACACAATTCAAATTTATAGTAAAAATTAACAGTATTAGTCTGAGGCACCTCTGCTGCTCAATTCAGTCGATCACACACGTAGACAGAGAAAAAAAAATGACTTGCCACACGGTAGAAGAAAGAACAAAGAACTATTAATGTGACAAAAAGAGAAATTAAAGAGATAGTTTGGGTTGTTACGGACTGCTTTTCTAAACCGGCAGAGCACTGATCTGAATCCAAGGCGCAGGTGATACACTGACACTGATAAGTACCTCACTCAACCCCACGTCAAATAACCCCAGCTATCACTTTAAGTGTAAATAGCAGAATGGCCTGGAGGCGGAAGGAAGTGACTGATTGGCACACAGAGTCAAAAAGCAATGTGTGAAATGAAATGATCTGGGGGTGTTATACATCTTTGTTTCAACTAGAGGAGTCAATATCTTTCTCTACTACTTTTCAATAGTTTAATCTGTTTACCTACAAAGTTTAACTATACAACTTGCACATCCATCTTCCAACATGACCATAAAAAATTAAGTGAAATAACATAGAAACCGAAAGCAAATAGCGAACAAATGTGGGCTACACAGCTCTTTTGATTATGACAACAATAATAAAAACATTGTGCGTGTCTGTAGTGTCCTGTGTTACCTTGTGTGAAGGATGCTGGAAGCAGTGGCACTTTTAGGATTGTGAGACGCAGGATTATTGTTATTATTTTTATGGTCCTAATTGACACAAATGGGTCTTTGGAGCGCCCTCAAATGCCCACAAGTCATTAATAGGTTTACACAATGATCAAAGAACAACTTTCACCCTCTAAAATATCATCTCAGTATCTCAGTATGACTCAGTCACACACCATATGACACATTTTCCAATGGCACACAAATGCGTAATGCATTGTGTCTTTTAATTAAAAGTAACACTGACTAATTAGACTTATAGTTTTTTTTTTTTTTTTTTTTATCCTGCGGGATGATGAAGTGATTGTAAATGAATTATAGCTTGAGGACTTATCAGTTGGATTCCACAGAGGAAGAGTGAGGTCATCACTGTCTTTCTATGCTCAGCTTCACATTAATATCACAGTGAGCACAGACAGAACCAACTGTTCACAAACTGTGCTGTCACATATCCACAATAACATGTGAGGAAAGCCTTAAAAAAAAAGAACCCTAAAGAACCCTCTTCCTCTATCTGAGCTTGTAGGTGAGTCGGCGGTTGTGTCCGAAATTACTCACTCTTTCTCTATTTCCCACTCAATATCCAGGGGCCTCTATGTAGAGGACTGTATGTCGGCTCATCAGTAAAACTGAACAACACTTCTGGACGCTACCTTAGTGATTCTGTCGATGCCATCTTCTGTCTTTCACTAAAAGCTCAATGCATGTTGGTCTATATTGCTTGCATACATTGCATCAGTTGTACACTTCTTTTTATGATGCATTGTGGGATACAATGGGTTCATTATATATCGTATTCGGACAATGCTACAACATGGCAACCTCCCTCTATAGTGGAGCGATAGAAGGAGTAGTGACTGATTCTGGACACAGCCCGCGTTTCTCTGACGTTCCCGACTCACCTACTGCCACAGCCACAAGGGAGTCTTCCTCCTCCTTCACCTCGTCGCCTCCTTCATTCTGTCCGTTTTAAACAAATCTTCTTATGTCTGCAGCCTGAGCTCATTAGCTTCCACCAGATGCTAACAACAGACCAGCAACCGCTGCGCTCATTCACCAGCTCTCACTCTTGCGCTCAATCAAAATGCGTGCGTGCCAAGTAGTGGTGCTTGAATGACACGGGTTGACTCGAATGACCAAAATGTGCTTCCGTTTTGGATCAGTAGTGTTATTCTAATGCGTCTTTGGATAATGAACTGTAGATACGTTTTAACGGGTGTTTTTTTGTTGCATTTTTTTTAATATTCTATAATATTCTACAATAAATAAATAAATCAGGGGTATCTGTAAAACATCAGGGTCAAGCCCTAACTGCCTATGATCATATGAAAAATATATTGTCTTTAAATCTGAGCTATATGTTATATGTCAGCCATTTTACCTTATAATGATCTGGGCTCAGCCTATTACACAGAAACATCACAGGTTACATAATAGTTGGATGTTTAGTTTTAGATTTTTCTTCAGATCTGTGTCTGAGAAGAACAAACTGCTGGTTACTTGTTAAGATCGGAAAGTGGCTTGTATTTTATGATTTTGGTTGTTTACTCCAGTTCTGCCTTTGTCCCTTATGAATCCTCCAGAGCTCATCATTAGACCCATGGTCTGCTGCTAAAAGCTGGGAGTTTGTGGAAGAAGGAGTCTTTGTTTATGTTTCCTATCAATTTAGTTTGATGGTGGGAAGAGTAAGAAAGTGTCACTTTTGGGTCCATAGCTCTGCATTTCCTTACTATGAACATCTTTAATGGCCTGCGGCTGATGCCAGACCAGGTATGTCAGTGACATCTATGTGTACTTTTTAACTCTTGTGATGCTTTTATTTATATGGCATGTGCCATTAATAAGAAATGTTAATACTTCATCGTATCAGCGCTAAAATTTCCTTAACAAATAGATCAAGATGCACCCAGAATTTTCAGTTGTATTTTCTTCAGAACAGAGACAATGTTCAATTAATAACAAATAATTCATATTAATCTGTCACCTTCAATGTAATTCCAAGTTTCTGTGCCTGGAATAATGCAAAATTTAAAACATACAATTTGGTTATCATTATTATGGGGTATGGATGGATTATGAATTATCATTTTGATTATTATGGAGAAGAAAATGTCAGACAATTAATTAATATCTAGCGAGTTAAACAGGGAAATTTTAGACAATATGATTAATTGTGTTATTGAAAAGATTCATAGTGAATGAGAAATAAATACCACCCTTCTGTGTCAGTACTTAAAAATATCAAACTTCAACCAGCAGAGATTTATCACAGATTAGCATAGAAACAATGGGGCAAGTAGCATGGTTTTGCCCATTAACTAAAAACTTTAATTTATTCTCTTTGTTCTTTAGTAAACATTGAACAAATACATTAAGTTATTTAGTGGAGCTGGAAGGCAGACGTTTACGGACTTTGCTGTGTCTCCCTGTTCTCTGTCTTTATGCTCAGGTCTGCATTCGTTTCATGGTTAATCCACAGACATCACAGAGGTATCCATCTTTCCATCCGATTCCCAGCAGGAAAGCACATATTTCTTTTAAATGGATCGCTGTCTTTTTTTTTTTTGTGTGTCATTTCAAGTTCTTTCAAAGAAGCTTCTTTGGAAATTGGCAGCCTCATCATATCTTCTTTCTTTCTTCTTCTTTAGTTTAAACCAAAAAAAAAAAAAAAAAAAAAGGACTAGTTAAGATTTATAATTGTATAAATGTATAAAACATACTATAATATCTAAGTGTATTATTTAACTGGGGGTCAATATCCAGTGTTAAAGGCTGTGAAAGTAATTGTTTACTACTATTTCTTTGCATGTCTTGGATTAAGGTTGAACACACACACACACATACGCACACACAAACACACATATAATGATGCACACATGCACCTATTCACCAACAACCAAGGGCATAAAATCAATCTCAATAATCACTGCGTAGCTTGGATGAATTCATTGCTCAAAGTAAGACACACTTCCTATGAGATACCGTCCAAAGTGATGCTCACATGAGAATAAAAGCAGCACAAGCAAAAAAGAGGGCTAATTTTACCTGAGATATGTCCTCTTCATTGTACGGAGTGAGGCCCTGTAGGACTCAAGGTTACTCTCTATCACCAGGAGAAATCATTACAGCGAGACGGGGAGACAAATCTACAGAGCCTGGTGCCTATTCCCCGGCATCACAGACAATCTGTGTATAGGTTTTCTAACGATCACAGCTCATGGATGTTGTCATGGCACGGCAAGCTTTTTACAGCCCCCTTCTCTCCACGCAATTGGCTGCTCAGCACATTTATTACATTAAAATAAATCTGGCAGCTCCCCTGGTGTTGCCCTCTCCTGCAGCACATGCACTGACATGCATGACGTGTCATAACAGGGTGTCCATCAAAACCCTCACTGTGCTCATGCTTCTCAGCACTATTGCAATATTCACAACCCAAAAGTTTAATATCAGCTTTTGTATTAAAATGCTTAATTGACTATATATATATATATACATATATATAGACTAGCTCCTACTCTGAAAGCCCTGACTCAGTGGGCACAGGTCTCATGTGAGCATGGGTCCATATTAACCTACAGTGTCATATGAGTGTGGTGCAGGGAGCCTCTTTGCTGAGGAGAACCGTTTAGTAAAGAACCAAAAAAAAAAAGAGCTTCTTGAAAAACTTTATTGCATTCTTTAACTTGATCTTTTGTCTTGCGTCAAAGGCTTTGCAATTAACAGGTCATTTGTATTTCTTTATTGCCGACTTGGCAGATGCCTGAAGTCTGTTCATTTCCTCCTGAGAGCTGTGGCTGCGCTCTCCCCAACGCCTCCATTGATTATAGCGGCTGATAGGACTGGGCCATCTGGGAGCCTATTCTATAAATGCAGCATGCTATTTGTTCCCTTATGTGCTGCCCAGGCTCTGCTCCGTTCTCCACTGGAAGGTGATGTGTGGGGCTTATTGTGTGTGTGTGTGTGTGTGAGCGTGTGTGTGTGTGCGTGTGTGTGTGTGTGTGTGTGGACATGCAGTTAGACAGTATAAGGTAGGAAAACCAAGTCAAGGATAATATAAGTTTGGTGAAAGACTGCAGGAAAGAGAAATAAAGAGGCAGAGTAAATGAAAGTCTCTGTTTCTTCAGTGTGCAGCTGCCACCAGCGTTGTTGGTGTCAGCTCCTCAATGTTTTTCTTCCGTCTTTGCTTGCTTCATCTTGCTTCTTTCTTTAATACAGCCCTGTATTATCCCTTTTTTTTTTTTTCCCTCCCTCATCTCTTCTCCCATTCCTCCTCCTCCCTCATGCTATTATTAACAGCCACATTAATACCAGGTGTGTAATTGTAATGATTGTGATCTGTTTGGTAACATGGAGCAGCTCATCATTATTAACATACAGTAAAAAGTGGCAGATTCAGGTCAGCTACTGGGAGGGAAACATGGTGCTAGTTTGGTTGTATACTTAAAGGGACATGTACGTACTGGACCTATTCTTACAAACATATGTGACACAAAATACATAAAAAACAAATATCCAAACCAATAGAGGGTGATATTTTTTCTCATGTAACCAGCTGAGTTATTTATGAAAAACGAGTAATCAGTCAAGTAACTGAATATTTTTGCTTGAAAAAACTACATATTATTTACAGCATCTAAAGGGATTTCAAAGATGACGCAACGTTGTTTCTGACAGACCACATCCAAAACATTTCAAATCTTTCAAAATGCGCTAGAGCCGCCTGGAGATCGGGCCAAAACAAGAAGCACACTCTGTGATCCCTCCTTTTGGGCTTTGATGGAAGCGAATGTAAAATGGACATAGATTTATGTCGTATGTATGTTTCATTGGGCCTGTCCAGATGGAATTTGAACTGATCTATATTTTAACCCAGAGAAATTTACATTTCATATGATCAGTGTAGCTGTGTTTCAAATTACAATAAATCAAATATAGTCAAGTAAAAAGTTGAATTTCTCACAGTGTATGCACTTTCGTTTCTGTTTCTTTCAATCACAGCTGATTTGTGAACACAATTTTCTAATTAGTCTTCTTAAGTTAAATAATTTATTCCCTACACATTCTGGGCTCAGGAAAACACAAACAACATGTGCATGAGTTCACATATTTCTATGAATGCAAGAGTATTCTGCACTCTCTATGAAAATAAATATCGTCTAGTTTACCACAATCTGAATTCCAATTACTTTAGTAATACATTATTTATAAGGTTGTATTTATTTATACGGCATGCGATGATAGAATAAATGACACAGTGACACACGTGCCCACACATATGCTCCTATACCGTAACTGAAAGCATGTCAGCTCCAGTTTTAGCTTCGGTCGAGAGCAGGAGGTCTCGCTCCCTCCCCTGCCAAAGGGACTCAGCAGCGCTTCAGTTGTTCATCTCCGGAGTTGGTCCAATGCACAGCTCCATTTGTAGCATCAACTGTCTGAATGCACAGCTTGTTAACAGCTCCAGGCCAGCGAGCTCACTGTGGTGCAGTGGGGACGCAAGCAGAGAAGCAGCAGGCCCACTGGCACCGCTGGCCCGGCCTTAATGGTCATCATAGCAGACAGGTCAGACACTGGTTGGAGAGAGAGGAAGGGAAGACGAGAGCAAGAGATGAACAGGCAGAGACAGCAACAGCAAGACGCATCTTTGATGACATTAAAAACAAAAAAAAAAAAAATGAAAAAACAGACATCCTGTGGTTTTCTGCCAATCAAAATACTACAGTCTTCACAAAAGGCCGCAAGAACTGTCAAATGAATGTGGGCTATAGGCTAAAGGCTTGTAAGGAAATACAACGAATGCTACAGGATCAGAAGAATGAGAAGTCTGTGTGAATAGGAATAGGATTTTATGTAGAAGCTCAAGTTACTGTCTATCTCTAGGAAATAACAGGTTTGACCAATTAAGATTCATCGGAGCCAAAATTTGTTGCTGTATTGTGAGATTATTCAATTCCAGTAGCCATGTTCCTAGCGTGTCAATGTCAGCTATGTCAATGGCAACGTCCGTGTTGCACTGTGGGCCCACCACCTTGGTCCAAACTTAAATATGCAACTACTGGAGAAAAATCATACACCTCTGTTCCCCAGAGAATGAATCCCACTGGACAGTCAATGTTTCTCTGTTGTTTGTTTTTTTATCAGGTCAAGTCTTTAAAATGCCCAAAACTGTGGTTTAAGACAAAATGATTGACAATTTTAGAATACTAACATACTAAACTGACATGGTAAACATGTTGGAAAATGAATAGTAGATTATACCTGTTTAAAATCAAGATGTTAGCATTTTCACTGTATACATATTAGCATCCAGACACAAAGCACCACAGTGCCTTGTGTCTGGATTCGCAGAGCTGCTCGCAAGGGTGTAATGCTTTGTTTCTAAGCTCTACAGCTTTGCTTTCGGACATGTCCTGATTTGCATCTATGGTACACTTGTCTCAAAGTATATCTATCGCGTACGAATACAAAATCATGCAAAATAAACACATATATATATATATATATATAAAACAAAGTGATTCAGAGAGCATAAATAAAGTGTTGGGCATAAACAAGAGTCAGAAGTTAATAAAATGGAAAATAAAATTCTCGCTGAGCATTTTTTTAGTCACACCCGCAACTGTCCACACGTTCAATCATGTGGTAGGACTGCAATGTGTAAACGCATGTGGGTACCAGGCAGGAGATTCAGATAATGTTCACATCAAACATCAGTGACTTTGATTGTGATCTCAGTGACGATGATTATGGCATGATTGTTGGCGCCAGATGGGCTGGTATTAGTATTTCTGAAACTGCTGATCTCCTGGGATTTTCACACAACAACGGTCTCGAGAATTTTTCTCGGTATGGTGTGAAAAACAAATCCATGTGGATTTCTTTATGGTCAATTTGCCCATCTTCCCGTATGATAATGCATTATATCACAAAGGAAAAGCTGTCTCAAACTGGTTTCAGGAACACGACAATGAGTTCAGTGAACTTCAGCGGCCTCCCCAGTCCAATAAAACACCTTTGGGATGTAGCAGAACAGGAGATTGGCAGCATGAATGTGTGGCTGACAGATCTGTGGAAATGACTCATATGAAGATAGACCAGAGTCTCAAAGGAATATTTCCAACTTCTTGTAGAAAACCATGCCACGGAGGCTGTTTTGAGTACAATGTACAATGTTCCTGAAGTACTTGGTGAGTGCAAAGTCATTTGATGAAGTAAAATCTGAGGACTCAGGTTTCCATCTGGCACGTTAGAGGTCAGAAGTTCACTCGTGTAGTTCTGGGCCTGATCTCGTTTAGTCTTGAATGTGAAACCACAAACTTTCACTTAACCCTAATACAAGTGCTTTTGTCGCCTAAATCTAACTACACTGTATGTGGGACCGCGACATCTCACTACGACCTCTGTGCAGTACAATCACTTTCCTAGCTGGAAAAACATTGCTGAGAAAATAATCTATTGTGTTTTCCCTAAAGATGTATGTGCTCAAAAGTAGTAAATCTACTATGTAGGTGAATTTCTAGAAGGTTTGGATTTATGAGCTGTATCATTGGATAAAATCTTATTCCACAAATGGAGAAAACAGTGAAATCTTTGGGTTTTAGGCCAACTGGTGGTCCTATTAGAAGCTTTGGCTCAGTGAGCAAAGACACACTCCATCAAAATGCAACTGCTGCTATGACACACATAAACTGAAAAAAAAAAAAAAAAAAAAAAAAAAAAATCTACTCAGGAAATCCTATGAAATGATGCCAAATGCACTCAGCAATGCAGCATTGTAATCGACAATTTTGAAAAGCTTTAAAAAAGAAAATACGTTGCTGAGATTTGGTTCTGGGTGATTGATCACACAATCTGACATGCCTCAGGGGAGAAATTGCATTGTCTGTTACAGACTGCAACCGGGATTATTTTCACATCGAGTGACATGGAACAAGCCCGCAACATCACACTGTTATCACACATTGAATAAAGAGGACTTAAGGTTGCATGTAGACCTCATGAGTTTAAATGTGAAGCATTTAAACTCATGAGGTTTTTAGCTTTAGTTTTATTTAATTAGCTATTAAATAAGTTAGTGACTGATAAGTAATTTAAAGAATAATCAATAATCATCAAATATAAAATCCACTTTTTATTTATTCTTCTTATTATTATCTTTTTTATTATTATTTATTTATCTTCTAATCTTATAATTTTCTCTTTTCTTTCTTTTCCACCTGTTCTAGTGTCGACGCTGCCTGCTGACCCCATATCCCCACCAGAGGAAATTCTATCACTGAAAGATGAATAAAGTATATATCAAAATGAAAAAAAAGCATATTGCAGTGCCAGAGTCAGGGATTTTGAAAGACAGAGTAAAGGATGCACTGATACTGTTTACAGTCTTCGGGCTGGATCAGATCCACCTCCAGCAGGAATTGAATAAACACTAATGGGTAAATAGAAATGAAGTTTTGGAAAGGGATACATATCCTCAACAGCCTGCAGAGACAAAAACACGTTTGCAACATTATAATTAACATAAAGTTACTCAGCCACACTGAAGTATAAATAGCGCAGTAGGAGAGAGGGCACAGTGGTGGCCAACATTTGTTTTCCGAGGAAGAGCGAGACAAAGAGTAAAACAAACAGCATCTGTTAACAAAGCCAAACTGTATGACCCACTTAGGGCTGGGCTCTGAATGCAGAGGTCTTCTCCTCTATGCTCTCTGCTTTCTGCACTTCAAAGTTGCTCTCTCATTACTCCCATTTGAACCAGGCTGACAAGACACTCTTCCGACTCCACCGACTCTCCACTTCAGCTCGGGCTTGTTTTCCACCGCGTGTTCACACCGCTCCGAGACCAGATGGAACTAACATTGAGTGTTTTCACTTTCTGTGGGGGTTCAGACATCTGTGCCATGCTTTGAGTTCACTTTGAGCATCGTTCTTGGCTTAAGAAAGCTTTGATACTGAAAACTGCAGGCACACAGCCACCAACCGTTATATGTAGAGCACGAACAATCATAAATTTGTAAAATCAAGCAATTAGCATGGAGATGGAAGCAGGACAATAGTCCTTGGTGCTAAGAGGAAAACTAAAAACCAAACCGACCTGGCACCATCCAGTTGGGGCTAACAGCCACGAAACAATCAAAGTAATTGAGTAAAAAGTGGTGACACGGGTGTTGAGGAGTTGCCATGTGGCTGTTTTGTTGTGGAGACAAGAGAGAAAGCGGGAGACTGAGCAGGAGGGAGGGGGTGAGTGAGAGACGTAAAATAGAACAACTCCCAGGGGCACAAGCATTCATACTTGCAGGGAACAACAGAAGCCTAAAAGGAATTGTTGAAGAAATATATCAGCCATTAGCGGTGCAGAAAGTGGCTGCTGAGAATGAGGAAACTACTTTTCCTTCAGCGTGTGACTGTCCCTCAAAAGTGTGGCAGTAACCCCGTGGAGGAAAACAGTCCAGGGTCATTTGGGGGGGGAGGAGGTGAGTTTGCAGGTGTGTAGAGAGGTTAAAGCTAAATAGGAGGTCTTCAGCCCTGGTTAGCTTATTTGGCTCACTAAAATTGCCACCAGGTATACAGTGAAATGAGAAACAGTAACAAGCATTGGGTTTACTTCCTGCTGTGGCCATCCAATAGTGTACATATTTCTGTCCATGCCAAACGTAACATTTTTCTAAATGAGACGACCTAAAAGGTGCATAAATAAGTTATAATGCCAAGAAAAAGTAAGCGGACCTGTTGGAATTACCTCCTTTTATCTCCTTTGTCTTTGTCCTAAAATGTGGTCATCTAAGTTACATCAACGAACAAACACAATGCATTTTAACTAATGACACACACACACCATTGTATGGGTGAGTTAGTGTGCAGGCTACACTTTACAGGCCATGGAAAAGTGATCACGATAAAAAATTCTTGTTACCGTACTTTTATTGCTTTGTTTTACTTTATTTTGAGGAAACATGACTGCTGATGGTTAAAAAACGAGACTTGGTATTATCTGCAAACAGCCTGTTTTCACAATGCAACGAGGGATATTAGTGCTATAGATCTTAATTGTAACCTGTGACAGAAACTACTTCCTGTATTTGGCCTTTCCTGCTTACAATTATGACTTATAACAGTTATGTCCAATGCAAGTATTCATCAACCTTCTTTATTTTGCATCACTTTTACTTTGTAACTACACAACATTACATATACCATAGGCAAATCATGTTGCATGGTTGCAAGAGGCAAGACTACCATGAATACCACAGAGCAGGGCTGGATGACACAGACAAAAATGTTATCATGATAGCAATTTTATATATGAACTGTCTATTTTTTTAACAAACACAAAGAGAAAAGTTGTACTGCTGAGTGGGGCATGAACCATCTTTTCCGCTGCGCTGTTGCCGAGCACTTCTCCTTTATGGGCTGACTGTGAGTTGCTTATTGAGGCGTAACAGATGTTAGTCACGACTGACGACATGTTGCGTAATCCAAAGGGTGGAATTGGATAAGATAATTAGTCAAGATAGATAAATTTGTTGTACTCCCGCTTAGACTTTACCAACCAAAATGAAGTCACTGTTTTCACTGGCTGCACTCATTTTCTCAGCTGTTGTTGTTGCAGCGGAGCAACACCATACCCGCTGAAATGATTGGCTGCAGCACCGTCCATTACCAACAGGTCTGATTGGCTGTGTTTATGAGCCTATTATATAAACTTTTATGATATGAACTGTGTTTATGAGTTTATGTGTTTATGTTAGGGAGCGAGCTCGGTGCTTATGTTTACGCACCCATGACACTATTGAACTTCATCAAACATTTCTATTGTTGCAGAAATACCTGACCTGGCATCGGTCTCAGGCAATTGAGAAAAAAAGGACATATTGATTTAGGACCATATAGACCCCAACATGTCCCTCTTTCTCTTCTAAACATCAAACTATCAAATGGGTAGAAGACATAGACAAAGGATTCTTCTTTCACAAATGGGTCTGATAGTGAAAAGAAGGACCCTTTGTCAGCATTGTCAGAGAGATGTACAACCAGGCCGAGTCAAAGGGACATCTCTCGAGGCTCAGAAAACGGACGCAATGCAAAACTGGACTAAGCAACCAAAAACCTCCATTATGCAACAATAAGACTTCATCTCTACATTGTGGTAGAGGCAATATCCCCAATCTGCACATACTGCCAGCATTCTACACAAAAGGCAACAGACATTAAGATATTTGCAATCATGTCTTTATCATTATTACTATAATTAAAGGGTTGCTGTGTAATTCACAGTTATTTATTGTTATTTATTCTGTTGTTTGACTATTTACTCAATTGTAGTAGGTTTAGAATTTTGAAACTAATATGAATTCCATATTCACCTGTTTTTACCTGTACCTATTAACACTGAATAGTGCTAGAAAATGAGAGGATACTGGATTTCACTTGAGTTTACAATGTGTACCTGCTAAAAACACCACATATGTTCATTTTGGGTATGAGTGACTCAGGTAAGCTTGATTTTCAGCTTCTCTACACGAAAACACTTCTTTCATCAAACAAGGCTAAAGAGGTCGATTTCTTCCTACAGACACCGAAAAGTGGTGGAATATGAGGGAAAACGTGTCTTTACTTGAGTTTAACCAAGTTAATTAGAAGAGCAGATGTGCATCAGAACAAAATTTTTTTTTGTTCTGTTTTGAAGGTATTTAAAAGTTCTTGAGTCCTATGGCTAGCGTCGTTCTCCTCGAAAGTTATGTAGCAAATGTGTTGTAATTAGAGTTTATTTCGCATCAAGCACCCGCTTGAAGAGAAATCAGTGGAGGTGCCAAGAGAAAGCCTGTTGGAGGAGTGCCCAGTGCCGATCAGCTGAGAGAACTGGTGTCCAGTAACTACATGTTGTCTCCAGGCAAACCACTCCAGAACCCATCATGAAGAAGTTCCTGGCTGCCAACACCCAATGCTGCAGGCTCCGACCAGGAAAGGCTCCTAGTGCAACTCATAGTTGCTCGATCTTACTGCTCTTCTTGTCACTGGGTTGCTGTCAAGATAAAATATTATTTTAATCTTCAAATTTCACTGTATTGCTATACTGTTTCCCATATAACAAATAGCCAAAGCATGTTCTCTCCCATCATTGCCCAATCATTACACATCTTGTTGGTTCAGCTATCAACAAACAATCAATAAATTCGTCCAATAATTAATGTCAATGTTAATCAACAAACTTGAAGCAAGAGTTTCATGAATACCTTTATTGTATTATATTTTAATTTCAATAATTTACAACACTGGTAATGAATGAATGGAGGATTTAAATAATGCGCTTAATTTACAACCAAGTGTAACTAACAAATATTAAATATAGAATCCAGTCGTGGATCAAGGTAACGATGAATTTAACTGTGACAAGGTTACATTATTGAAAAAGGTAACTGAATGCCCTCTCCAACATAATTTTAGAGCAAGTATAGGGTTAAATTACAGTACAATAATTTAATAATAATTATATAATATATAATAAAATATAAGTTGTTATTTCACACATAGTTTTTAAAGTGCTTGGTGCAGCAGTCTATATTTTTAGTAAAGTCCTAAATCTGGGTAAAGGAAGAAAAAAATTAAGATGAGAATTATGGAAGCTAACTGTGTTAGTAGCTATTTTGCATAGCAACAGCCAGAAGCTCGGTGCAGTCAGGTTAATGGTGTAGGTGGATGTACTCAGTGTCTTCAGATTCTCAGTCAGCTCCGCCCCTCACTCCATCCCTCACTCCGCAGTCTCATGTAAATATGGTCACTTCTTGCTCCAAAAAAAAAAACAAGATGGCGAGGCCAAAAACACACAGAGTCGAAACTTAACCAAGTGGCAGCACAGCCTGAAGTCACTCACCGATGGCATATTTATGATTTGTGATTTTTTTTTTTTTTTTTTTATGATTTCAGAAGAAATGATGGTAGGCTACAATTTCTGAAACTCACAGACAAAGGAAACAACTAGCTGCTGATCATAGTGGAGCGGTTTAGCAGATTAAGGAACCATATGTTTTTTTCAAGAGTTGGTGAAGACCAAAAGATGCTAAAAGGATGGTCTTAAGTCCAAATGAATGCACATTGCACTGCGTGTGCACTGGATGTATAAATGCACAACAGTATGTTAGCTATTAGCATTAACAATTTCTAAATTTCTGTGTTTACAGTTTGTTCCACTGCCCCACTGTTCAAAAATTCAAATAATGTGTGACGAAAGTGAAAAAAATCATTATTTAATGATGGAATCTGTAAAAGTTAATTTGTAGAAATTCAATAAAGTGAGCCACAGTCCGTGCATGACCTCCGGTTGTGGAGCCGGGGTTTGTTGTCATTCCCTGTACGAGTTCCAAACAGTCATTTGTAGGTTCCAATTTTCAACAGTAGACTCTCACCACAGTCCAGCTTTGTCATCTGTGGGATGGATGAGGACAATCTCTTCTCGTTACTCCCTTGATCTCCAGTTTGGAAACAGGCAGGCAATTCCTGTGTGGTGACAGGAAACGGCATTTCCTCTGAAGAGAAAGAATCACACTTTGTAATGAGATATCTTCCCCAAATAGGATTGGGAGGACAGGCAGAAGAGGCAGCAATGAGAGAGCTGACACGGGAGTATGATGGGAATTAAAATACCCTGCATATGAGAAGAACATCAGAGATATGATAATGCTTCTTTGCTTCACTAGTAACTGTTACTACTCAAAGGTTTTTACTTCACATTCAGTCAGCTGGTGCTGTGACAAGCCAGGATAAAGTTCATTTTACAATGCTGACAAATCCTCTCTCAGGACTGCACTGCACTGAAGGTATTTAACTTAATGCTCAGTTTGTATCTCAAGGAACCAGGAATTACTGTGTGATTGTGATCTGTATGCTGTGCTTATTTCCTAGACTTTGCTCTGTGCAGCAGCCTCTAAATATTAGATGTGGAAATGATTTAATTCAGTGGTAAACAATGACAAAAAAGCAATGAATTAGACTACAAAATGCCCCTGAGGCAATTTTATTATTCCAACCATTAGAAAGTGTTTGTTTACAACAGATATGAACCACATGGGAGTGCTTAAAAATTCACTAATTAATTATTGGCAAATATGATGAGGTCCTCTGAAGTGGCACAGTAATTAGTTGTTTCATATTAATTTTTTATGCATTTGTTTACACATGAGTTGAGAGTGATGGACTTTTTAATTTCTTGAAGAATGAGTCTTAATAAGAAAAAAAAAAAAAAAATTGACATCAGGGCGGCCTGCAGACTGTTAAACTTTGATAGGGTGAAATTTTCCATTTCAAAATCTTTTTTATGCTCATCTGAGTCACCTTTACTTATTAGAATGCACTAACACCAGGACGTGTGGTACTAATAATTGTGTAATAATAGTAATGGAAATGAGTAGCAGCCAGCGCATTACTTTTTGGATTGCACCTCCCCTTCAGGCATCCATCCATCCGCAAAGAGGCAAACAACCATTTACGCTCACACGCATGCCAAGTCACCAGTTAACCAAATGTGCACGTCTTTTGACTGTGGCAGGGAGCCAGAGCACCACGAAGAAACCATGCTCTATCTGGCTCTTTTAATTCTTCTTCTGCCATGAGAAACTATGGTAAGCCCAAAAAGTTGTGAAATATGGCACACTGACACGTCCTCACCAAGTTTGATGTCTGTGAATTAAGTACTGCAGCGCCTCCAGGAGGTGGACTTTGGAGGCGCATCCATGCCAAATGTTGCCTAAAAAGCCTGAGAAAGCAAGATTTAGGTAATATATTAACAATGCTTTGGTGTATGGTCTTGTTAACTTGACCATAACCCTAACCCTAACCCTAACTCTAACTTGACGAAGCCCAAAAGCATTGCTACAATGCTGGAAATGCCAAGGTCAAGACATGATAACCTTTGCCCAATCTCTACCAAAATTGGCAGAGATGGTTTTCAGGCCAAGACTCACAAAAGTTCACAGGGATTTTTGATTTGATTTGCAGTCAACCACAACAGCCAATTGAAATTTGTTGGCAAAGGCGGCAAACAAAAAAAAATCATCATATCTCAGTCATGGTCAACCGACATGAAACTTGCTGTGAGTGAGTTTTGTTGTTTTAGCAAAGCTTTAGTGACCATCCTTATTTTTTTATTTTTTTGGTCTCTATTAAGATACAAACAGAAAATACAAACGGAGATGCAGTTCCAAACCAGGACAGAGCCTCCACCATGTTTCACTGAAGGCCTCAAGCATCATCCTTCATCTCTCTCCAACTCTTCTTCTCACATGTTGTTGACAATTGGACCCAAAAATTTCAAACTTGGATTCATCACTCCAATATACTCTTCTGATCCTGAACATATCTTATCCTTTTCACCCTGTTCCCCTCCTGAGGACAAATACAGGTGTCAGCAATGACATTTATTAGGGCTCCGTCCCATTTCGGTTTCAGAGCCAGGTTCCTGCTGTTGCTCAAGTGTAAAGGGAGGTCACATTGAATACTTGCCAGTTAAGCCTACAGAAGCAGTTTTTTTCTGATTTTTCCCCCGTTATTTTATACTGCATACATATCTCCTGTATTTTCTGGTTGTATTCTAATAAAGTGACTAAGAAATAATTATATATAGTCATTATAGTATTGCTAAATCAACAAATCCTAGGGTGGCCTAAGATAGTACTGTATATATGTATATGCATTTTACAAATTTATTTCAAATTATTTTGAGAATTAATTTAGCTCCGTGTTTCATAGTGCACAAACACCAAATACGATAAAATACGGTCAGCCGGCTAATTTCAAAGAATTTCCGTCATTATTTAAAAAATACAAGGCCGCAGAAGCACTTTGAAAGAAGACGCTTCCAGGATTTAATTTGATGATTAAAAAAACCGAATGAGAATGTGCGGGACTCCAGTGACAGACAGCATGCCGAGAAAACAGCTCTGCCCTCTGTCTTTTCAATTCATGTTCCACATGTTATTTTTTTCTCTCAAATCATGCAGCAATTAGTGTCATTATGTGCATAATGACTGCTTAGCTAAGTCCCCTGAATTATGCAGGGCTCCACTTTAACCTTATCTCACAAACGTTATTTTTAGCACTATAAATACAGGTAATGTGAGCAACGTAGGGGTAGAGGGCGGGGACTGGGAGCACATATGAATCCCAGTGTTCTCGTTGTGTGGATGTGTATTATATTGCAAACAATCATGTTGGGTCTGGCACAGTACAAAATATCCATGGGTGGAATTCTGATCAAGGACATAAAACCTATGGAAACTATGGAAAGGTCGTTCACCTTTCGTTTGCCTTTCCCCCATTGCAGGTTAGCATGAAGATGTGTACCTTATCAAAGGAGGATGAAAGTGGCCAATAATGGTGAAATAACCTAAAAAACAAAGTTAAGGGGTCATGTTATTGGGGCTGCAGCCAATCCCTGCTGACTTCGGGCGAGGGCAGGACACATCCTAGACAGGCGACCAGTCTATCGCGGGGCTGACACATAGAGACATACAGAGACAAACAACCTCACACCTATAGGCAATTTAGAGTCACCAATTAACCTTAACATGCATATCTTTGGACATGTGGGAGTACCCGGAAGGAACAATGCTAACCAGTCATGTTATGCTGAAAAGATAAAAAGCTGAAAATATTCTAAAGGAAATGTCCATATCACTGGATATTGGATTGTGTTGGTGGGCATCTTCTAAAACAATTTTTTTCACACCATCATAGCATTGTGTGCAGGTGCTCTTTGTTGCCTCTCCTAACTGGCAGCACGCTGATCCAAATCTACTGCAGGAAATACACTATGCATAACTAGCTCACAACCCCACTCCAAATAATCAGGCACCTTAACCTCTTAAATATCATCAAGATGTTTGAATGGCACGCAAATGTGCATTGTTGTGTGACATGACTGGGTTGACATTTTTCCCCCTGTATGATGAAGTCACTGACTTTTTAAATAATGGAAATAATATAAGAATAATAACAATAATAATGATAGTAATCATAACAAGGGATTAACAACCTGCCTTGCCGCTGTAATGACCTGTTAGTAGCTTGGCATTTCTACATGCTTTTAAAAGAATTATGGGTTGAAGACAGCCCAGGTTCGACATTAATGTCACCGTGAACTCAAAGTGTTCTCAAACTGTGCCATCACATATCTGTAATAACATGTAAGACTACCGAGTTAGGTTCTTGACCAACCTGAGTTTGTAGGCGAGTTAGTGTCTCTCTAACCGGACTAACTTGCTGCTAAAGCCACAGATGATTCCTCCCAAAATTCATTAAAGAAGAAGGTTGATGTGGATGATTGTTGGTTCAATAAAATAATTAAACAACAACTGTTCATTTTTAAGCATGACCATTATCATTCTCCAAGCAGCTATAATATATATATATATTGACAATGGAATTGACAATGGAAGTTGTAATGATGAAGAGGATTATCATCTCAGTCTTGGAGCTTCCCTCAGCTTTGTGAGTTTCAACACATCGTTTCACTGTCCAGACCACAGCTTAACATTTTTGTTTCACACTCACCACTCTAAAAACACTTAGTACACGACCTGCTCAGCACCAATGGTGAACAAACACAGTTAGTGACTTGCTGGTCAAGATAAGTGGAGAAAAAAAAGGAAGAAAAAAAAAGATTACATATTTTGTTGCACAATTTGGAAAACCCATATTCGCTCTGTTTATAATGATGCGAAACATATTAAAAGCAGCAAAATGTCACATTTAAAAGCTGGAGAGACTTCAAACTGAGAGTGACCTGAGAAAATGCGCCTGTTTAAAAAACAGTTGCCTTGAGGTCTACCAAAATTATTATTCTGTCCGACATACTGAAGCTTGGCAACTTGCATGTGTAGTATGGCTCTGAGTCCAACTGGGAATTCCACATCTTAGTAAAAGTATGGGCCTGTTTGAATGCATTATTGTAGACTTTCTTTTATGTGATTGGAAGTGCTGCTCTGCTGTTATGCAAGGAAAGGTGAACCACAAGTGTTGTCCTACTAACATTAACTTCATGTGGCATGTTTCCCTGCCATGTGCTTAACTCACAGCTTTATGAGAAATGCCAAGAGAGTCAGCTCTCCAAATACGAGACCCTCCATAGGTTTTTGCTTAAGCCACCTATGCACAGTTACACAAAACACATCGGTTACCAATTGAGTTGGAGTCCTTATTTTGTTGCTTAAAAGAATGGTGTGGGTGTCATTTGAAAATAACTAATAAAAAGAAAATATCCCCGGAATCGTAATCGTTGTTGTGCTCTCCACGGTCCTGGAAAGGGGAAAAGAAGAGCGGGGTGCAGCCAGAAGCATAAGATGGTCAGAGTATTCATCAGCATCCTGATCTAAAACAAGACACTCCTGAATCCCAGTGGATTGGATGGCTTAGCTCATAAGAGATACACTGTTTCTGCTATTTTTAAATGAATCCCTTTATAGCACTATTGGACATTTTGTTAAACGCAGTGAATTGAACTTTCATCGGGTCTGCTTTATTATTAAGCGAATAATTATTTTCAGTTCTTCAGCAGACAAAACAATTAAGCCAATTTGTTGTTCACACTTACATACAGCTATTTAAACCAGGTACATTGGACTGTACAATGCTGGTAATGAGCTCTTATGTTTTCCCTTGACGTCTTAAATAAAATGAGGGAAGCTTCACTGGGCAATGGCCCTCACATGAAAAAAAAAAACATTTAAACCTGATATTGCAAACTCGCACGTGAAAATTTTACAGATACAGACCTCATTTGAATTCCCATTTAAAATCTATGGGATAATCTATGCAATGTTAAACTGGCACGGGTGACTTTTACAGGCCAGCAGAACCTTGCAGCCAATACTTGTTTTTGTTTTATAATTTATGTAATATTATTATTATTATATTATATTATGATAATAATTAACTGCTTGCTGCTCCTTGCTTGCCATGATGGCATACCACTGGTTAAATCCTGGTTGCACCCCATGTAAACCTATACTTTAATGTGAAACTCATGTATAACTGTGCATGGAGAAATTCACTTGAATATGTCTTCGTGGATGTGTGCACAACGGTAGTCTTACTTAAATTTTCTGTAAAAAAAGACAATCAAAACACAACAATAAACTAGGACTGCAAGCAGCTATGGATGAGGTACAGCAAACACACTGCATTTTCTCAGCATCACCCAGGACCCGCATGTTTTGGCCCAAAGGGCAAGCTGTGAACCTGTTAGTGGTGTGAAAAGATGCCGTGACTGAGGCTGCATATTTAGAACAAAGATATGACATTTATCTATTTGCATCAAACCGTTCATGAAACTGATGTTTAAAAATGCTCGGTCCTCCAGGAAAATTTCATATCTTGTCCATGAAGATTGAACATTGAGTAAGAAGCAGTTCAATGTGGCAAAGCAGCACCATTTTCTTGGGCTGCAGTCACATTTCCTACAGTTGAGAAAGAAATAAAAAAATAAAATAAAATCCAAAGTCTTTGAGAATTCACAGCAACTTGGTTTGTTTGGTGAATGTTAATGCTGTTTGCCCTGACGAAAGTTTAGGGAAAGGGTTGGTAAAGCACCAGTAAAGCAGAAGAAGATTATTTGTGTTTTATGTCAGCACCTGCCATCTACTTTAGCCTACACCTTTACTTTCTGCATGGTAAATAACATATATGTGTAGTTTATTACATAACTGAGTCTTGTTTGTCTTGCTTTCCGAAAAAAATAGTAAACCATATACTCATTTTGCTTTGACTTTGAGTAATTACTGTATGTGTAAACACTATTTTCTAGTTTCTAAGTTGATTTTAAGCTTGCTCTTAAATTCTTTTCATCTTACTTTGAAATTTCTTCTTTCCCTCCATGAATGAAATGGGAAGGTTGCATTTTTTTACACCTCATTTTGAATATTATCTACAGAGGCCTCTGAATAAAGCATTTCACATTTCACAAAGTCACAGTTTCACTGATGCTACATAACTTAGTAACCAGACATTTAGGAGGTTTTTACCAGCAGCTGATTCATCTGCATTGGTGTCTCCCTCTCCAAAACAAACTGACTAGGGGATTAAAAATAGAAGCAACTCTGAATAAAGCTGGTTCACTTTAAAAATGAGTAATTCACCAACACTCTTTGGTGGATAAGGGATGTCTCGGGAGTTCAGCTGCCTGACATTTGCCATTTTTTTCTCTGGTAACTCAAGCATCACATGTCCAATGACTTCATCCGGTTAAGATACATAGACATTAAAATGTGGCTGAAAACTGGATAAAAGTTAATTTAGCTTCTGATTAGCATAGGCAACATGGCATCATTGACAGATCACCACATGGAACAAACAGTTACTGTAATTAAAAACTTATTTCTTTGGGTTTGAGAATTGCTGTCTCACTTTTCTCCATCCTTCCCTAAGGACCTAAACTTTAGATTTCCTTTGACAAGATCATCCTTTGTACTGAGTGTGATGAATGTGAAGTTATATTCCGGAATATGTTGCAATCACACTCAGTGAACGCGAGATTGCCTGACAGTACCCAAATCATGGGAAAACGATCAATAAAGATTGACAGATAAACATTGTGCTCTCGTAACCTAATGCTTTTGGCCCTCTGCACCAACCCCCATCTTTTACAAATCTATATGGTGAGAATTCTATGCAAACACATAACATCTTCTATATTTGACTGTTTCAATGTAAAAGCCTTTTATTGATTTTACCTCCATGTTTAATACATACTCCTTTGTAGAGATCCTTGTGTGTCGAGGTTAAAACACAATTGAAACTCAATTCTCTGGATCAGAGACTTTCAGTTTGACCTTGATTATTGAGAGATGAATCACTGTGTCAAAAAGGTAATGCCAATAGTGGAAACAACAACATACAGCGACGACATCCATCAATCCATAAATTCACATCTACGGGCAATTTAGAGTCACCAATTAACCTAACAATCATGTGGGAGGAATCCAGAGTACCTGGAGAGAACCCACACAGACACAGGAAGGATATTCAAACTCCACACAGAAAGGCCCCAGGTGAGTTGTTCAAACCCAGAAAGTTCTTCTTGAGGTGTCAGTGCTTTCCAATGCACCACATAGCCATAGGCTAATGGAAGGTACTGGTGTATGCAGATGATATTTTAATCTTGTCAGGTAACCCACAAACTATAATGCTACAGTTTGCAAAAGTGCATGTATTTGTATTTGTGGATACAAAATGAATTGATTAAAATTTGATGCTATGTTATTATTTAATTTATTCACAGTAATTGGCAATTGAAATTGCTTATATATAGATTTGATTCATTTGGGTATTATAAACACCCCCAGGATGAGAGAATATAATTCTAAAAATGTAGTATTTCATGTCCATAATCCAAGTAATCTGCTAAACTGCTCAAAATTGGGTCTCTTATTACTAACATTGTAAGGATCGATACATTAAGACTCGCATTCTGCCTCTGGATTTTCATTTATGCCAGTCAAAGTCATGACTACTCCAAAACATCTAACTGACCCAAGAAAGGTTGAAAAAAAATCACTGAACCGTTCTGAAGTGAACTGCTGCCAGTCCCGATCTGAATCCTACTAAGCATATGCGGGGAAAACTGACAGCTCAATTGGCTCAACAAGAGTTCCAGCAAACCATTAACTAAGAAGTGTAGAAGTCGTATTAAGAGCTACAAACAAATTTTCTACAGGTGGGGCACACGCCATCAAAACTTAGCCTTAAGGTTGGATTCTGTCCCGAGGCCCTGTGCTGCACGCTACCCCCTTTCTGTCCATGACTCCTGTCTCTTTTTTTTTGCTAAAATTCTGCCATTTTCATTTATTGGAAAAAAAACATGTCTGTATATCTGTTTGGCAGTACAGCATAGACAGTTACTTTTGTAAGTTTTCAGTTATTTCAGAGGATTTTTTTTTTCTTCTGGTCAGTTTGTCCGATAATTTTGACTATCACTGAAGACAAAGAGAGCAATTGATAATTTTACTTTAGGATCAGTGTAATTTTAGCTGCCATTGCTACGGGGAACAGATGCTGTGACTATGTTCCGAAGACTGATTACTGACTTAGTTACACCTGGAAGGAGAAAAGAGCTCATATTTTTCCCGTAGAGATTTACTTCTTCGATACACCTTTTAACCATCTCACTAGAATGCACCTCAAATAGGATTTTCATCCTTTTTTATCTTTTTGGCTACATTTAAGGTACAATTTGATATACGATCGCTTTCCCATCTGCGCTTCATCCATGAAGTGATTAAGCGTAAATGGTGTATATGTAATCTTTACTCCCACTCCTCCATGACAGTAAATCATCTGTGGAAGTTTCCGCTGGGCTGTCCCCTGTGAAAAGGAGCCGAAGTGACACTGAAATTATCCCTGTCACATTGAAAGTGAAGACAGGTAAGGAAAGTGAAGAAAGGAAGAAAGTGGCCAATTTCAACACATATGATATTACAGATGGAATAATGTCGTGTCCAAGCACTTGTCTGATGCATGATCAGTTAAACCATTGATTTATCTGTGTGGGTGAGAGAGCACCGATCTACATGTGTGAGGATTCTCAATGTTTTTGTGGATAGTTGTTAGCTACCTAACTTAACTTGTATCCTTAAAACCTTAAACCTTAAATCTACTTGTTATTCTTTGTTGTTGTCTACATTAAGACCACCAAGTGTATTAGCCTGATTGTATGTAGTGTGTGAGACCATGGATGGATTGATGGATTAACTTTGGTGATCTGACCAACTCATAATAGGCTAATTATGGCTATGTGTAATAAAACTGTGTTCTATACAATGAGATTTAACACAGTGCGCATGCGTTTGTTACCTGAATTTGTGTTCTGTCTATTTGCTTTGTGTTTTCTTGAATCGCAGAGCACTGAGATCTCTGTCTCACTGTAATTTTGTCCCTACAAGACACTCCAAGGTTGAGAGTTGAGATTTAAGATTGCATCATTCACACTTGGAGCGTTTTTTTGATTATAGAGACCAGACTAACATAAAAACAATGGGAATACTGCTTCCCACACATCTGCTGTCCTAAAGTTTGCATTTGTTCACCTCTGAATCACAATCCAGAATGACTGAATCTAAGAATCCAGTGAAGCAGTGTAATAACAACTGATCTGCCCATTGATTAGATGCAATATAGTCTGTGTATTTTGAGTATGTGCACCAGTTTTCTACTCTAGCTGCCGTTTGAAGATTTATTCGGAGGCATTTTCCTCTGAAAACATCATAGACGCTAAACAGAGGCATGGCAAATGAGATTAAGGTAATTGTTTATTCCTTGGGGTTCAAATGAATAACATTACACACAAGGTTAATTATCTCAATAAAATACACTAACATAATCAACAAAGATCATGTCTTTGATTAGCAAACAAGACTTCCATTGCTTTATTCCAATTAAACACATGATAAATGGCGTATGACAATCTGCTGGCTCTGCTCACTATGTTTACACAGGAACCCTCTGAACTTCTTTTAAAAATCACAGTTTAGCAGTGACATACAGTATAAGTCACAGGCTTTACGACTGACAATAAAGTCACGGCCCATAAATCATTATGTCATGCTGCAGCTGTTTTGCTGTGTGGTGTGATAATGACTTATATACTGACAGCGGGCGAAGAAAATGTTGGCCATTTACCAACTATTCATTAACATCATCTCAGAATGTAGTCAAACTTGTGCAGCTGCGCTCAAAAACAGATAAAATGTTGTCTATCAGCATTAGTCAAGGCAGAAACGGAGCAACATGACAGTGCAGGAGGATACCTAGATGTCACACACCCGCCGCCGCATCCGTGAGTCATTAACATCGCTTTGTGATGACAGCACCTGACACATGACAGGCAAAAGCCTTCTCTGCTGTTCATCCCAGGAGAACACATCTGACTGACTCGCTCATAGACTGACTATCTGGCTGACTGGCTGACTGACAGATGATCCTGCATTCGAGGGCTGTGGCACTACGCAGATGATAAGCAAAGAGGACAAACAAGTTACAGACTGGAATTAAAGAGTCAATGAAAGAAACTGGCACATAGCAAACTGCTCTGTTTGTTCGGAAAGTAGCCTTACGGCGCTATTCGCCAAAGCTGGAGCCGTTTGAGACGCGAGCAACAGCCCTCCCACACCGCCACTGCTCTGCCACAATACCCCTCCAAACTTAGAAAGTCGGAAATAGCAGCAGAAGGGGAAGAGAAACAAAGACGTTGAAAGACTAGTGGCGCTCTGTGCTTGTCTGCCAAGTGGCACCAGTACCACTGCACACGGAGTCAGGTGCCAAAGCTTGTCAAACACGAGGCACTCATCCAATCCAATCCAGTGTCAGAGGGGAGGGCTGGTTGCCACTCATATCACCTATATAAGAGCCTTCACTGTTCGCTGCTGCCAGCCCATAAAATCACCTACTATTGTAAAAATACTTTTATGGGATGGAGGCACAAATTGCAGATGCACATTCACATTGAGTACCTTAGATTATACTCAGACTATTAGGGGCTGTGTATTTTGGAAAGACGGAAAACAGCACCGAACTTTCAGTGTTCTGCAAATTCCTTCCATACCAAACCATATGTCAAGGCTGCTGCATTTGTCCTATGCCATAAATAAAGAGGCGACTTCTTGCTGAGCCAGTAAATTTCATGGTGCACAAAGTTTATATGACAAATGTGTCTTGTGATTGTAATTGGGTTTGGCTCGCTTGCAAAGGAGTTTTGCTCTGGGTATTTACTGCGAAAAAGCACCTAGGGGATATGAAAGGAGAGTTGCCTTATCGGTCGGTCACTGAGTCCACATGTGTGTCTGAGTGTGTGCGTTTGTATGTGAGTGTGTGTATGTATGTGTGTGTGTGCAGATGTTTCTTGACTGAGTCTACCTGTGCATGATGTGTGCCTTGACT
The DNA here is from genome assembly GCA_038496675.1 of Rachycentron canadum. Taxonomy (NCBI): domain Eukaryota; kingdom Metazoa; phylum Chordata; class Actinopteri; order Carangiformes; family Rachycentridae; genus Rachycentron; species Rachycentron canadum. Next base: position 24,838,341 of record CM076650.1, on the reverse strand, counting down.
GGGTTTTGGTGTGTGTGTGTGTGTGTGTGTGCTCAGTCGCATGCATTTGCATAATTATCTTCAACAATGTTTCTCATTGTCAAAGCAAGAGACTATTAACATTTCCCACACATCAACACCCTGTGTGTGTGTGTGTGTGTGTGTGTGTGCGTGTGCCCCTCCACCACAGATAAATAAGTGAGATGTCCAAGAGAGATCATTATCAGAGAGGCTCTAATTCAATCTATCCTAATTAATTACCTGACTGATAGACAGGAGTCAAGCCTGCCGCACTCTGACAACCCAGGAGAACAGGACATGCTGTTCAGATCCCACACTCCTACACACTGAGACAATTTGTACAGACAGAAACATAACAGTAATGTTGATAAGAACAAAGTTAAACTAAGTGGTATTAAAGGTCCCATCTTTTACAGATTTCATTTGAAAAGTTAATCAGTTAATAAGAAAATATGTTTGTGGTCTGGAGCACATCGTAACGACAGGTTGGTGAGAGGTTCTGAACATCCCTTACAATTGGCTGTTTCCTGAATGATCAAATAAGTAAAGCAGATTTCTGGTAAACATTCTGAGACCAAATCAATTATTACTACAAGGAACCAAATCCTGCAAGGTTTGCTGGTGGATCC
>CM076650.1:24759313-24837358 GCA_038496675.1 Rachycentron canadum | reverse complement strand
TGTGTATAAGAGACAGGGGGGGGGGGGGGGGGTGTGAGCTTGAGGCATGACTGAAAGAGTTGACTGCTTTGTTGTCACATCAAAAGTTACGAAAGTCCTGGCCAGCTCATTTTAAGGCATAGTTTTCTGAATATGGGCTGTGTGCATTTCTCTGTGGACTTGTGGACTGAGCGCATTGATACTTTCGGAATATTAATACAGAACGTACACCTGCTGTATAATCAGAAAAAGACATGGAAAACTTACATCAATAGAAAGTTGTTGGATCAAATTTGAAATCGGTCCAAATGTACACCTCTTCCTGCTTTTTCAAACGAGCCAGGCAAAAGCTACATAATCCCTTCCTCTGCTTTTCCCTTACTCAAAAGAAAAATCAGTACAATACTTGTAACATACAGATAACAGCCATTAGCTTATTAAGAGACAAGGTCAGTGATATTCACTATTTTTATGTCAACAAATACACTTAAAAAACCCAAACCAACAATGAACTGATCCAACAAACAGTATTACCGGTGTAGTAAAAGTCTGATCTTATTCCCCTTTGCCAGCTCCATTGCTGTCAAACACTAAAAACACATCAAAGAACCACACTGTTACATTGGGAGACATGTTCCAATGAACATGGGCACCGCAGTTTATTTTGAGTTGATCCGTGAATTCTCCAGCCACCATGACTGCACATAGTCCCCGACATATGCAATATTTACTCTTGCTTAAGAAACAAAAGTAGCCCTCCTTTTGAAAATAAAACTATATATCTGTGCCCGGTTTTAAAAGATGCACTTTGTAACCTTGGGGGCTTGGGGTGTAGTCAGAAAGTCTCGAGACACAGGCTGAAGTATTATTGGTTTAGGTCTTTTCTTGGGATTTGTAAATAGGAAATTAAAATCTCACATTACACTTTGTTGAGTCCATTTTGTTACAGTTATTATTATTACAAACATGAAACAAGTCATCCATGAAAGCGTTTGACTGACATGTAATAATTTAGTCATGGCTGCGCAAGGGGTGGAATTTAGTGTAACCAATTGGACAAATGGACACGCTGGTGTGTGGAGTGGAGGAACCTCTGCACCACAGGCAGGAAGCAGAGAATCCAATGACTTTTCATTTTCCTGTTAAAAAAAAAAAAAAAAAACTGACTTTCTCCTCTGTAATCCTTTCGGTGCAATGATCCCGGCCTTTTTGCCTCCTCACACTTCATCCAAAGACACGCACCTAAGAAGAGGATCAGCAAGCTTGTCTGCCAGCTAGCTGGACAACCATTGTCACATTAAAGCCCTTCTAAACTCTAATAACATAAAGTTGCATGTGAAATTGAGCCGTGCGGTAATCTTGTGCTGAACTGGGACACTACACCGGGAGGAAAAAAATAAGGGTGCAAATATGAGACGTATAAACTAGCTCAAATTGGTGAAGTGGTATATCTGCTGCCCACATCCTTTCAGTTTGGCTTTTGTGTGTGTGTGTGTGTGTGTGTGTGAGAGAGAGAGAGAGAGAGAGAGAGAGAGAGAGAGCTCTGTCTCTGGGCTTTTCTCTAGGTTCCAGTTGAGTCTATCTCTTTTCCCTTATGTGCTCAATTTCCTCCATCTCACTCTTTGCATAAGCAGAGCAACCACAAGGGCAGAGGGTGCGACCACCCCAGGGCCCATACTCAATAGGGGCCCCATCTGACCTGCTTTTTGGCTGGACCTCAACGGCGGATGTCTGTCCCTGACTGACTGATGATACTGACACACAGACACACAGTGGATTCACTTTACGTGTTATAAACTATGTAAAAATACTCTGCTGTGATTCATGTTTTGCTTAACATGATTAAAAAAATCTGAATCAGGGCTTGTGACCAGCCAACCAATGCTGCCTGTGCTAGGTTGACAAGTAAAATAGCAGAGAGCATTAAAGTGGTTAATGGAGGAAACAACAGAGAGAAACATCAGAATGGAAAGTATTGTTAAATTATAAGGTTCGTTAGCTTGTAACTGGCAGCGGCTGACACAGTGTTAGTGACTATGCTGGTGTAAACTTTTTCTCTCACTGACACAGTTTTGGTGACACGGTAGAGCATATCCAGATAGTTAAAGACGGAAACATCAAACAAAATCAGTCACACTCAGACTCAGACGAGGAGTCTAGCAGACAGATTGGAGCAGTTAGAGTTTGGTGTTTGTTACCTCGCAATTCGCAGCGACTGACACAGTGTTAGCGGTTGTGCTGATGCAAACTCTACAGTAGCTCATGTTCTCATGAGGTTTCAGGTGTATTTTATCTTGCGACGTGTCAGAAGTGATTCGGTAGGGAAGAGTATAAAAGTTTTAATTGCATATTACATTAAGATCTAATGAGAGCAATACCTTTGCTCTTATTACAATTTCGATATACAATGGTTTTGCTTGGGTCAATAAGTGTCACTTTGTGTTTCTACATATGCTGAGGATAGGATATATTGTATCAGCAATTTTACAGTTTTGAATTTTAGAATAACTTTATCAGAAGGGCCACTTGAGAATGCTTCATCCATCTTTGCTAGGAGTAGAGCTTTTTCTTGGACTAATTCAATAATGTCAACAACTCTTTGCAATGAAATGTAAATGCAAGTTGTGATGAAATGCTCTCTTTTTTGGATCAGCTAAAAAGATGATGAGGTTCATTTGAGTTCTGAAAATGTTTTGCATAATAAAATGTATCTATTTTTATCACAGTCATCTGTGTTTCAAGCTTCGGGTTGGGTGTTTCCTTTCCCTCGAGTGAATTAAAAAATATCCTTTATTACATTCAACATGTGGTTTTAAGTTCATATTCCACTAAGAAAATGGAAGTTGTTATCCTAGCCTGCTAATGACTGCACTGATTCCCACTGACATTACATTCATGTTATATCCTCAAGTGCTGAATGAATGACATGTCTTGCGCTTCCTTCTGTGGCCATCCTACATTACACAAAGGGGGTGGTATGGCTAGCATTAGCTTCCTTAGTGGTGGGAATAGAAATGAGCTGGATGTCGAAACTCACAGAGGAGGAAATCCTGTAACCTCAGCACTCTGTTACCCCCTGATGCTAATCATGATACAGAGCAATGTAGAAAAAGCTCAAATCATTCAGGACTAAGCAACAGCAACAACATTAGCCCCCCAGCTGGGCAACTGCCTGCGTCGCCACTATCACTGAAGGGATAAAACAAACTGTTTTTAGCAACCACTTGCACACATATTGCGCTAATCAGATTACAGAGCCAACCTTGTCAGCTGGAACCAAAAATATATGATAACTTCATCTTATTTTTTTCTTCTTCTTGGTAATTACAGTAATGCAGGAAATCTAAGAGCAGAACACAAGACAGACACTGCTGAGGAGTGACACATTCCAGGCTACCACCAAAGGATTGACAGAGCGAGGATAGGACCGGCACACCGAAATGTTGAACATATAACCCCTTCACAGCTACACATCCTTCACAGTGAGACTCCCCACAGATCATTCTCATGGCCTCTCCTCTCCTCTGCTCCCCAGGCACCTCCAAGAAAATGTGTAACCTTAAATTGCGCTAACACTATCTCTTCTTGTTTTAAAGGTGTTAAGATATGGTATAAAGTAAGAATCCCATGTCTTTTTTGATTATAGAGCAGGTCTAGGTTCTATTAACACTGTGAGAGTATCAAAGAGCTCAGTCCACAGAAAAATCCATATAGCCCACGTTCAGACACTGAGCCTTAAAACTAGCCATCGTGACTTGGCATATCCAGACCCACCATCCAACATTGCAGGAGTCGGTTTACCTGCAACCAGCTGCATTTTTAATCGATCATCAGGGAGCAGTCAGCCAATCAGAAGAGTTATTCCAGTTATTCACTTGGGTAGAATGAGAATTCTTAACACGGTCTGCAGTCTCCAGAAAAACAGACAACCAAAGGCAAGGAGATGGTGGTGGTTGGTTAGCAGTGACTGAACTCCTAAATCATAATAGATATATATAGCAGGTTATAAATAAACAACTGTGCTGTCCAAATTAATACATAAAATGAAATGAAACAAAAAAACAAAGTGTTATTAGTTAATACCACACAACCAAGGACAAAGAATAGAGGCGAGCAGACAAAGATCTGAAAGAAACGGGAAACCTCCAGTCAGGACTTTCACAATAAAATCAGGCTAGATACAGGATGCAAATCATAAATAAGATCTGGATTGCAGTTCTACCCAAAAAGATTGTCAGATTTAAAATTATTGAGTTCAAAAGAATATAAACGTCAAAGACAAAAGAGATAAACACGCAAACCTGTATGGCATAATAAAACCCATCATAAAGGATATATGAAGGACATAAGTGTGAGCATGAGTTAGTGTGGATGTCAGAGCTGATAGACAGGGTGAGTCTGGAGGTCCTGGAGAGGTTAGACAGGCAGACAGAGTGACCACACAGCAGCACCATACTGTGTATGCCACGCTTGATAAACTCTCATTACAGCTATGCAGCTAAACATGAGGCTGGAGCACATCCGCACCCACACACACACACCTGAACACTCTAACTGGCAGATGTAATAACCCATTCCTTCATTTGCATACATTTTATTGCAGACTTGTCAGCCTTCTCCCTGACTCCTCCTGCCCTCCCTACTTTACATGAGAATTGGCGTCAAGCTGCAATTGCTCATCATGCATCATCACAGGAGGTAGCATAATACACACACACTTGTAGACACACTGAGACACAAAGGGAAACAAAAACACCACTGATTTTCAGAAGCAAGAAGTAATAAACTTATTATGAAATTACCTTCATGATGAAATGCATTACAGTAACTGTCTTAATAGTCAAAATGACTTCTTTTCATCCATGTCTTTCAAATCCTGTGAAAACCCAAAGCATAGAAGTGTGTTCTCTGCTGAGGGCACATCCTCTACTGAGACCAAGATGCAATCTTGAGTCATGATTTTCACAGCTTATATAGTTTAAACTGTCAATTTGTACCTGTTATCAAGATAAATACAGAGAGCTTGTGGCATCGTTAAATGATTTCATTTCATGGTCTAATCAGTGTGGATTTCATGGACAACACCAGATCCATATCTGAACACATCTTGTTACAGCCTACCTGTTTGGATCAGGCACTTGCTGTTTGAATATTCTTAACTGATTTCTTTGCTTTTTTTTTTTTTTCTGATTGTCAGAAGAAGCTTGACAAGTGTGAGCCATAGCAATAGATGCCCATCATTTTAACAAGAAGAGAATGTGGAATTAGAAAAAAAAAAAAAAAAAAATCTAATCTTGTGAATAAGTTTAAAATCGTCAAGTTGCTGGTAGAGCATTTTGATGTGAACATTAGCATTCAGATGCTTGAGATGAAATAATGTCAAAGGTCTCCGTCTGAACTGTATGACTAATTTAAAAGAGGTGCGAGTTTGCTAAAAGAGAGTGATCTGCCATAGTAGCTTCCAGTCAATTTGCTCAAAAGAGACATTGATCTACATTTGATCTACACCACTTGTGGCCCCAAGGACTTGATTCCTCAACCACTCAGTGCTGATGAATCAGCCACTTCTGTCATAATTGACCCAAGACTCTATTAAAAGACATTCCACCCTAGAACTGAATAGACACGACCTTTCCTGAGCCTCTGAGGGAAACTGAAGATGAAAATCAAAACTGCACTCTTCCCAGAGGGATATCAGAACACTCTGAGCACTGAGGAGCTGCGGTTAACTGTTTTGTCGCTTTTCTTTACAGCACCAAGGTTTTTACTTTTGGCAGCAAGCCAGGAGAGTTTCCCATGACATTTAGAACAGGAGAACAGGTGAACACACACACACTGAAACACACACGCGCACACACACACACACACACACACACACACACACACACACACACACACACACACACACACAAATACTTTATTGTCAGCGCACACACATGCTTCCCTTAATATCCCTTTCTTTCTCCGCCACTGTCACAGCCACCGCGTCAAAGCCCAAGCATGAGGGGCAAGAGATGAGACAAGAAGGGTAATGGAAGGATTGATGAGGGGGGAGAGCAGAGGGCAGGAAGCAGATGGAAAAAGAGGGGAGGGAGAAAACTGTCAGTCAGGAGGTGTGGGAGGCAGGAGAATGTGGGGAGACTTAAAGAAAGAAAAGAGTTTTTCTGCTGCTTCCCTTGTTGTTGAGTTAGTGCCATAAAGCCCTGAATCAAACTCCAACAAGAGTCAAATGAGGACAAAGAAGTGCGTGTATGTGTGTGTGTGTGTGTGTGTGTTAGACAGAGAGAATGATAGCGATATCAGTCAGCCAGTCTAAAGGCCATTGCATATATGTTTGTCACTAAGAGCCATCTCATAGGTTGGTAATATAAGAAATGTTGCTTTGTGTAGCTTTAAATACATTTGTTTTTATTTGACTGTATTCTTTAGAAACAGCCTAATGAAAATTAATAAAAAATATTCTTGATCAATAGACGTTACATTTTACAAATGTTCCTTGAATGCCTCATGGCATGTAATTCTCTGTTTTTATTGTGAGTCTATAGCTATCATTTAACATTTACACACATATGAAAGAACAAAAACTACCATCAAAACCACCACTGGCCACCATTGTTACTCTAAACAGTGTGACACTTGAACCAGATTAGGCCTTAAAAACCAAAGGTAAAATCCCTATAGTCCATAGTTTCACACGCAATTCCGAGGGACAGCCTTTGACTTCAGATCTGAGCAGGTACAATAGGTCATCAATATACATCTTTATTTTATTGAGTCCTCACCCCGTCTCTGTCTCTGGTGAGCCGATTGTGACGTTGCCTATGTGGAAATCCCTGGCACACTGAGGAAGTTAAAGCACCTCGGCAAGGGACATAGTTAAGGGACATAGTCTGAGGCAATATTATATTTATTGTGAGTTGAATCGCATGCCTCGCAGCTCCCTCAGCATTATTGAAGACAAACAGGGGAAAATGCTTTCCTTTCACTGATGGTACAAGCGATACACTTCATGAGCACAGCTGATAGAGAGGGTATGAAATAAAAGAAAACAATGAGTCATCATGAGATACATGAAATCTTTTTTTTTTATCTCTTTCCACCTTAAGACAATGGCCTACTAGAGGTGTGAAAATAAACAAATGTTTTTGTGTGATGTATTGGCACACCTTGCTGTTCACACCGCTCATGTCTAATTGTCCCACGTGTTCAAATAAAACAGTCTAGACACTTGGGTGGGATGAGCATCTGATGCACAAGCACACTACTTCAAGTTCAGAGACAGATTCTGGCCAATGTTAAGTTGGTCTGTTGGAGTGTACAACCTGACATGAGCCCAGCTAGATCCAGTGCATCAAACCTCTGCGGCGCAGTAATGGAGACAGCGCCCTGGCCTGCGTGCAGTGTCCAGAAAGGAAGCACTGTGAAATCGAAGCCTTGGGTTTTGGATGCTATTAATTTGCAGTGACAGTTTGGCTTCCACTGGCCACAGTACTGCATAAGAGAGGTTGACCTTAATACTGCGCTCAGCCTCGTTTTTTATGTGCCTGAAGACAGGAGGGGAAGGAACTGTCTCTCTTTACATACATTTGGTTAAACAGCAGCTGGCAGTCATCTGTAATTATACACCTAGGCCTGTGCATTATTTATGCCACCTTTTTAAAATCCATTAAAAGTCATTTGGTCTCCTCCAAAACTTGTCATTATCGATTGACTTTAATGTAATTGCTACTTTAAGCCCTCAAAGATTTTCTGCCGGGTGATTAAGGATGTAGTCAGGGCTGCAAGAGTGTGCAGCAAACATAGGCTAATCAAGGCACTGTAAAACTCACAAGCCCGAGTAGTATTTCACCTGGTGGTCAGCAGCCGAGACAGAGGCCTGGATTTAGCCTCTAATTGGAGTGGCTGAGGGTTTTACAGCTCTGAGCCTTCAGACACACTGCGGTCCCTCTCCTCAGCCAATGATTTGTACACTAACCTGCGGTGGAAGATGTATTTAGATTCTTTGCTGAATTAAAAGTGCTAATACAAAAATCTAAAAAAAATAATTAATTGCAAGAAATTTAAGTATTGAAGTAAAAGGACTATTTTGGTCCCTCTGGCTGATATATTAATAAGTACAGTGACAGTGGATTATCTGGAATTATATATAAATATACCTTAATTTATGGTCTGATCTTCATCAAAGTTACAAAAATGAACAAACAAAATCTGTATTAAATCATTAAAACATTAAAACATGGATAAAGACAGGAGCCCAAAATTGTGATTTGTAAATATTAAAGTAATATTAAAAACAGTATACAGGATGCATGACAATGATTAATGACTAAACACAATTATTTCCGTGTATGAATTGTTATGCAGTCTTTGTTGTGTGAACACTAAAGGTTTTAATGATAGTGATGAATGCAGCTCGGTGAAATTGTCTGTTTTGTTTCACAATTGAACTTCATTCTCAGTAACCATGTGTGTGTGTGTGTCAAAATGGACGTGTGAGGTTTGCACAGTCTCTCTGCACATTCAACGTTTGTAATTAACGATTCATGTGCAGAAAGTGGCGTATGCATGGCTTTTGTGTGTATCCATCATTTATAGATTTGGCCCATGGTCAATGAAACCAGTTTGAAGGTGTGGGTTAGAGCGAGTCTTACCTATAAAAAAAAAAAAACCTCAACATTTTGAAGTTTGAAGAAGTGTCGATTTGCGCGCAGCTGGAACGGATAACAAAGTCATCTCAAAGAGTTTATTGACAAATTGTCTATAGCAGGAGTAGATTTAGTTCAGTTGCCACTCTACCTAGAAGAGGGCGCACCGCCAAGATGGCTCCAGCCCCAAGGCGCAAGACAGAATCTTCACTGAGACAAAGAAGAACCCTCGAGTAACAGCATGATACTTGAAAGAATCATTGGAACCGACAACTAACATCTCTTTTCATGAGTCTACGATACGCAAAACATTGAACAGGTAGGGTGTCCATGGCATGACACCATGTTGGAAGCTGCTGCTCTCCAAAGAAAACACAGATGTGCTCCTGAAGTTTGCCAAAGAGTATCTTAGACATTCCACAATGCTACTGGGAAAATGTTCTGTGGACTGATGTTGAATTATTCAGGGAGAGCATGCGAAGAAGAGCAACTAGATATGGTTTTAAAAAATGGCACCGTATTCCAACATGAAAACATCATCCCGACTGGTGAAGTACGGTGGACGAGTCATCATGATTTGGGGCTGCTTTGATGACTCTGGGCCTGAGCAGCTGCCATCATGGAGGGGATAATGAACTCTCAAGTTCATCATGGAATCCTACAGGATACTGTCAGGGCGTCTGCCAGCTGAAGCTCAGTTGAAGCTGGGTGATACAGCAGGACAATGACCCTAAACATCGAAGTAAATCCTCTACAGAATGGCCCTTAAAAAAAAAAAAAAAAGAAAGACTGCCTTTTGGAGTGGCCCAGGTGTCTGAAGAATATGGCTGAACTGAAGCCCTTCTGCAAAGAAGATTGGTGGAACCCCCCCCCCCCCTGAGTGTTCTGCAGGTCTGGTCCACAGCTACCAGAAGCATTTGAGGTCATTGCAGGCAAAAGTTATTTGGCCCTAGGGTTCACTTACTTCTTCCAATATCACTGTGAATGTCTAATGAATGAAATGAATTAAGACGGGGAAAGCAGATTAGATTATTAATGTTGAAGTATTGGTGTGTAAGCAAAATGTTCCTGTTGTAGCTGCTGGAGGTTGAGCTACTAAACTCACGAGTGATTCAGCTGTGTACTACACTGGCCACAAAAATATGGACCAGACTAAAGCAGACCTTTCCATGACAGTAGTAGCTGCAAATCTCTCTTAAATCCAGGGGACTTTCTTGTCTCACGGTTTTGTGCTGCCTGTCTTTTCTATGCTGAAGGTCTCTCCCCTGCATTTTTGCTGCTCTCTGCCTGAAACATACCAGTATAGAGGAAAAATATCCAAATTTTCCTAATCTGCAACACCTTTCCTGGAACACTGTGACACAGGGACTTTGGTCTTGAGAAGTTGTGGCATTTATTTATTGACAAAGTGTAGATACATTCCACGTGTGTCTACGTTCATAGCTACAACGCCCACTTCTAACTGATCAACTAAGTCTCTTCTCTGGATGCCAGCATCACTGCTCTCTCTCTCTCTCTCTCTGTGTCTCTCTGCCTCTCTTGCCCACTACATCACACTACGACTCCTGCAACAATATTGTTCCTGAAACTTCTCAAACTTACTGCCGATCTCACACAGAGATGATAAATCAGTGTCATTTGCACGTTGACTTGCTACTATTGCTTCTTTACGCTGAAATTGATTTTTCCACACATGTCTGCACATGCACATGATGAATGTAAATATCATAACTGATCTCAGAATGGTATCAATATGTATTGGCTGTGTTAACTGCTAGGAGCCTATTTCGATCATAACTGGGTCTGAGTCTGGGTCTGACTGTGACGCAAACATGTGGCCGGGTCTCTCTGATGTTTCCTCGGCTATCCATCTTGATATTCACTGCACATTCACCGGTGGTGGGCGGGGCATAAGGCCTAATCCAGAGTTCTCAATGAGGAAGTAAGTGCAGCTGTGCTTCCAGCCCCAGTTTTCCTTTTTTTTTTCCCCCCACTCTTTACATGGAAGCTTATTCATTTTGAAAAGTAGTCATCTTAATACTAGTTAAAACTGTCAAATCATCGTTGTGGAGTAAAAAGTATTTCCCTCTGAAATGAAAGTATTTATGTCTAACTAATGAGGTGGTTTACTTCTTCAGCAGCTACTGTAATAAAAAAAACTGAACCGAAACGAGGTGACGTTTTTAGCAGAAACATTTAACCCATAAGCACAGGCACTTCAAAACCACCTTTTTTAACCCCAAAACACATTTAACAGCTTAGCTCTTTATTGCACTCTCTCTATTAATGACTTGTAAAGATAAATCAGTGTTGACACCATAAGAATGGCCTTGGCAGAGCATCTGTCTCAACACTGTGTTGAACATTTAACATCACGAGTCATTGGAAATATTTGTGGGGGACTTATTAAATCGAAAGCAAGTCCAGCACAGTGTGAGGCCACCCAGAATCTCAGTGATATGAAGCTAAATGGGCTCTCAGTTGCTTTAGTATGGTTATTTAACTGCAAAATGATTGAGTCTAAGTTAAATGCAGTGACATTGTAGGTGTAAGGAATCCTAAGGGTAAGAGATATCAGAACAGCACAGCCATGAATGCTGCCGATGTCCATGGTTGCAGTACATCAATTCTACTACTGTACATATTGTAGTTAAGCACCGAACAATGAGCAAGAAATTTATTTTATACATTCATCATAATCAAGGAATAGGAAGTGTTCTTAATTCATTTTGGTTATGGTAACTGGGAAGATATTTATATTACAGATAAACCCACAGTAGTTAAGTAATGGGCCTCTAGAGCAATGGTTCCCTACCAGGTTGAGATTCCTCTGAGGAAACACTAAGCAAGTACACTACAGCCATGAAAGCACTGCATAAAAGGGAAGAAATCCAGGGTGAATGTCATTTGCATTTGTGGTTAAGTAAATGTAAAAATTGGCCAGAGTGTGGGGAAACACACACACACACACACACACACACACACACACACACACACACACACACACACACACACACACACACACACACAATTGTACTTTTGTTTTTATGATGATGTAATAAACATAATGGATTCTCTAGGTCCATATATCCTAACCTTGACTATTACAACTCAATGTCTAACCCCTACACTGATCCTACTCTTATTCTAACACAGGTTTTAACGCTCAAGCAGCCCTTCTACAGTGTCAGAAAGTGAGGACTGGCCAAAAATATCCTTAGTTTTCTAAAATGTCCTTACTCTGTATGATCAAATGGTTCTAGGTTTAGGAAATATGGAGAATTAGTGAGGAGTATTACTAAAACCTGGCTGTGGCCTATGCACAGATTATTATTTTATTTTATTTTTAATTTTTTAAATTTTTTTATGATTATGGCACATTAACTACAAAAATATCCAAATGAGCTACTAATCTGTCAAGGGAAGTGACAAAGGGTGCGTAGACATTGCTTTGCCTTTAAGAGTTACAAGCCAAACATGTTGGTGAGCACAGCTCTAGAATGACAGCTATGAAATACCTTAAACTTGCTCATGTTAGCAAATTTCCTCTATTATCCTGTCATCCACCCTCAATTCCCCTAACGAGTCCAGTTTAATCTACACTGCTCTGCATCTGAAAATCAAACTGTGTTTTGTTTCAAGCAGTAAACACATCAGATGAAGTGTAATTGGGCACCAGTTCAGAGATGACAGCATATGTAGCAGCCACCTGAACAGAGTCCAGGCCAGGCTTGGGCTGGGGCTGGTCTGTTGGGGGGGGTCTAAACACCAGACTCCCATGGTACCAGCAGATGGCTGAGAGGCTGACCATGTATGGCGATTCAATCTGCTGCTATTATCCAAGGTGGGCCAACTTCCTCCCTCCAGCAGGTTATCTCTTTCATCATGCACTCGCTCTCCAAAACTAATGTCTCCTGTGTGTATCGACTCTGATGTTGTGTAGCACTGGGTGGAGAAATAGGACAATTTGTGAGTCACGCTCACAATTTCGGGAATAGCACTTGATTGCAAATGAAAATGATGCAAGCGAGTAAATCTTGAAATGATGGAGAGCACTTGGGAGTCTAGCAAAAAGGGGACTAGATGGGCTTCCTAATTCCTCCCAGAAATTTCCATATCTGTGTTTGCAAAGACATGATGAACTTTAAATGTTGAAAAGAAACATAACTGTGAATTAAATAAGGGTGAGCATGTTCAGGTGCATGTATATCCATTTGTTTGTGATCACAAATTTTAGCTCTGTATACGTGTCAATATCCGCAAAATAATTTAATTAAATCGGGCAAAAATAACAGGAAAAAAAACTTTCAGTTACTTCAAGCGGAAGTAACTGAAAGTTCTTTGTCTTTTTTTTTTTCAGATCAGCCCCTATACATCAGTCAGCGACTGAGAGATTGATTTGCGAACAAGTGCGCGATGTATTTACGCCATTCTTCATGCGACCATTGGTCAACAATGTTTTGACACATTGCCTTTACCCAGAAAGTCTCAGCTCCTGTTTTTTTTTTTTTTTTTTGCATATTGATTGCATATTGGCTACATTGGGATTATTGGGACATTTCAATTAATTGTGCAGCCCTATCAGTAAGGGCATTGGCTCAATTGGCGGCTTCGTCCTTGGGCAAAGTGTATGTGATAAAAATGATGCACTGCACCTACAAGTGCTGTATGAATCTGAGTGGGAATGGGTGAATGTAAAGTGCATAGGCTACATACTTGCCAGAAATGCAGTTTAAATACTTTTGTATGCATTAACACAAACTCAACACTTCCACAGCTGTTTCAAATTAAAAGGCATCTACTGATTTTAGTGTTTCAGTTGTGCTCACGTGCTGCACTGAGGGTATTGTCCCATTTCCGGCTGCTAGTGTTGCTGTTGTTTGCATGCTAGTTTTAGCTTGCATCAACTCTCGTACTCCTGCTCTGTGCCTTATGTTATTCCTCTGCCTCCTTTAGCAATAATGGTTTTAACAAATGTAGTTTATTTGCCGTAATGGAGACAAGGCTTATTGAATTGGGAGCATGGCTCCACTTCCCAGAGATTCCTTAGCAGTCGCAAAGCCAAGGCGGCTTGCCCATAACAAGAGGCATGGCCCTAAACCCAGGAATTTTGGTTTGATTATGATGTGTATTTTATCATAATAAACTGCTAGAGGTGTATATGTGCTAGGAGTTTATCTCCCTCTGACATATATATATATCCCTTCATCTGTTGAATTATATTTGTCCCCAATAAGGAAAAAAAATCCCACCCATGTAAAGTAATATCTGTGTCTTTCTTTTGGCTAGAAATTTATTCTTAATCTGTTGCTAACATTACCAATACTGATGCTATATCAATGTAATGATTACAGTGCTGTCACCATGATTATGTTAAACTATACAAGACACAGTCACAGAAACTAACAGATGTTAAAATTTGAAGTTGAAATCCAAACAAAGGCAGAATTTGAAAGATCTGACCCATGACTACTAACTATGATAATGTAGTTACAACAGTAGCCTGTTTATGGATTGGAATATCGATGCGTTGATGTCATGGCTGGTGTGATCCCATCACAAGATGGTTTCCGGTTTACCAAAAAAGATTAACAAAAAAGAAACCCTGCTAAGGACATTTGGAAACCAAGAGAATGGGGTGATTTTGTATATTTAACAATAAGCTATACACAATACCTTCAATTAAACAGAACTCCTAGTCATCCCGGCCACTCAGTCTGTTCAGCACAACTTCAATATCAAAATAATTTCTTCATCCGTTACCCCAACCAAGGTCGCAAGAGACCTGGGTGTCATTACACCACCTAGCTCTTGGTCCAGGCCTTGGTTATCTCTCGCCTCAACTATTGCAATTCTCTTCTGGCAGGCCTTCCTTTGTGCAGTGAAACCATTGCAGATGGTCCAAGATGCAGCCGCCCGTCTGGTCTTCAATCAACCCAAAAAGGGCACATGTCACGAATCAAATTCAAGTCACTAATGCTTGCCCTCAGAGTGACTTCTGGGTCTGCACCCATCCACTTGAATTCAATCATACAGCCTTATGCTCCTTCTCGGCCACTGCGTTCGTCCAAGGAATGCTGTCTGGCATTGCCATCCCTGCAAACAAGGCAATCACAGTCCAGGCTGTTCTCATCTAGGGTTCCCAGATGGTGGAACAAGCTACCAATTTCTATCAGAGCAGGGGTGTCCCTCTCTATCTTAAAGAACCTCATGAAAAGCACCTCCTCTCCTAAAAACCTTAGCATGTCACTGACTAGCACTTGTATTTAGTTATGGCTCCCATTTGATTTTCGTCCCTAGGATGTAGTTCGAGGGATTTTCTTATACATTATGTCAACTTTCAGTGAGAATTTTAAAACTCGAGACACTCGATTGCAGTGTTACAAAACTTACTAACACACAATATCCAGTATATGTATTTATAGTGCATGAAAAAAAGTTTCGGCCCTCGTGTTGAGACAGGCACGCTTCATGGCTGCGTGACGTGACCTAGAGGCTTAGCAGCAATTTTTTCATGTTATTGCCCAGCAAAAAAAAAAAGCCCTGTTGACAGTCATATTGAGGTCGTACCAGCAATATTACATAAAACTAACACCACCCAGCATAGTCTGATATGTGACAGACATCAAAAATATCTCTAAATATTTTTAAACTATGTTAGCGGTTACATACTTTTATGGTTTCGAGAAGGGAACCCCAGAATGCACCCAAATTCTAACAGAGGGAGTTGGTGGGAAAACTTTATTAAAACAGAA
The DNA here is from genome assembly GCA_038496675.1 of Rachycentron canadum. Taxonomy (NCBI): domain Eukaryota; kingdom Metazoa; phylum Chordata; class Actinopteri; order Carangiformes; family Rachycentridae; genus Rachycentron; species Rachycentron canadum. Next base: position 24,821,979 of record CM076650.1, on the reverse strand, counting down.
ACTTACAAAACCAAGAAACACAAATTGAACCACGTTAATGCAAAACCAAGGAACTCAGGAACACAGACAACACAGAACAGGCAGAAGAGCAAAGGAACCCAGGAGCAAACCATAACCACAAGACAAGGGAGGTTGCTTCAAAATAAAACAGGATATAAAGCCTAGATAAGATAAAGCCGAAAATATCAGAAGACCTAATCAAGAGTCCCAAAACAAACTGACAGACTGAACTAAGTCCAAACATAAAATGTCCATCACGGCAAACCCTGGCACATATGGAGACAGTGGCATTTTAGTGGCATTCTTAAAAAGAAAGAAATGAATGTATAATGAAAAAAACATTCAAGTAGTCTGCAAACTCTATGTAGAAAGGAAGAGCTGGCCCGAAGAAGCTTGTCTGTTAAAAAACTAAGAAAACTGAGAAAAAAAAAAATCCTGTTTTGTTGCTGTTGTTTTCCTAGTGCTTTCTTTTGATTTCCTTTGATAATTGTGTTGGCATAATCATGCTCAAAAGGCTAATAAAAATCCTATATTGCAAAAAAACAAACTAAACTAGCAGAAGTAACACCACAACAGACACAGATCAGAGATGCAGCAGACGCGTGGCGTGACTACACATACATAGCAATTCAGCCACCAAGCACATGAAATGCAGGCAGTGTGTTCCCAGTGTAAAACCTGGCTGTAAATAGCTGCATAGAGTAGCAACTCACCCCTTTAAACTCATTAAACAGCATTTACTGAGGTGATAAATCAAGTGAGAAGTAGGGCCATTTTCCCATAGACTTCAATATAAAAGAAAACTTTGATAGAATGCAGCTTGAAGGCACATTTGCTTCACTTTTAAGAGCCATTGCCTATGTCCATTTTTATACAGTCTATGAGTCTACATTGGCTTTACACAAGTAGCTCTGTTGGCTGTGGGCATTGGGCTGCAAAAGGCCTGGTTGAAAGCAATTTCCACCTTTTTCACAGAACAAAGAATAATTAATGGACATTAGAAAGACTATACTGGCAAAACTTTCTGGAATAGTTTTTTTTTTTTTCTCTCTCTCTCTTACCTCTCAGGGACTAACTATAAACTCCCTACTCTCAGAAAATGACCAGACAGAGACAACTCATATAGCTTGCATTTTCTGGTCACAGCTAGCTTGTGTTTTCTGGTGTTGTGTCGAGATACCCAGGGCAGGAGCCACAGACGATTCACACATAATCACGGTTTAACTGGAAACAGCAGCACATTTACCTCTGTAAGAGGCCGTAATGAAGGCCAGCCACATATCACTGCTTAATCTTCCATGGCGCAGTTTCTATTAGAAGCCAGACAAATGATGGTAGGTAAGGAAAAAGAAAGGTCAGCCGATTCTCTGGCTCATTGATTGTCTGATTTTCTACCTAAGTTGCCTGTGTGATCTTACATCTGATTTTATCATCTGAAGTATGGTTTGCCGCTCATCAGGAGCATACTCTGACAGCTGCTGATCATCCACGCTGAAGGTCATCTGCACTTACAAACACAAGGATTGCATGTGCGCACGCAAAGCAGAAACACGTGCACTTAAAAAATAGGCCGCTACAAAAACACTGTAATTGTACAACTGAGGTAAAATACAGCGCTACTTGTCCTGTATTCACTATCTTCACAAGCTGCCCTAGACGTGTTTATCATTTTGGGCCTTGCATCAAGCAAGGCCCAGTGAAAAAATCTTTAGCTTAGGATCTTTGCTGTCACTCTTAAGGGAGTAGTAAGATCTCAATTGTATATCTTTTTGTGATCACTTCAATCTCAATGACTGCTCCTTCAACCCCCTTAAGAGAAAAGAAGAGATAATGGGAGAATGAATTTTTGAGACTTAGGTAACACAAATGGTTATTGAATTGAGATTATAATGGGAGAAATGGAAGTAGCAGATGAGGTTTCATCATCGCAGCTCTTTGAGTTCATTCATGGCGTTCTTATGGCCTCTAAAAAGCAATGAGGAGCACTAAGGAGTTGTAAGTAAGATCTCACTTCTAGTTACTGGGATCCAGGGGTGGAAGTTTTCTGTTTGTGTGCTTCATCTTAATATCATGAGTTTTACTTTTATTTCAATGCTTTATATTTCAAGTACTAGTATAATAGTAGTACTAGTATATTTCAAGTGTGCTTTCCCACATTTGAAGTTGCAGTTGCTGTTACAGAGTAAAAACAAAAATCACGCGTAAACATAGTGATTAACCACATAAGAGAGTATTGCCACTTCCACACTACTGTCACATTTTCCCAATGGGATTTTTTTTTTTTTTTTTTGGCATGCTAATATTTACATAAATGACAATATGGCACACCCTAAGTGAGAACATGGGTACCAGGGTCAGAGCATCACACCAATATCAGAGCGCTGCCAGGCTATAACCAAAAAGCTGCTATGCAGCTGCTGCAATGTAATCTAGCATGACTTTAGTCTGTGTAGTATATCCTCTTAAGTGCTTGTTTTTGCCCCTTATACGTTCAGATTGTTATTATATGTAACTGAGAGGATTAGAGGATTCCTACAGAGATAAATCTTTTTGTTTGTTTAGCCATTAGCCACCAGAGTCCATGGACAAAAACAGCTTTACCTCACAGAACAGGGAGTCGATTGCTGTTACTTGAGTTGGTTCATGGTAATTGTTTTATTTTGTAAGTTTCAGTGGTGAAAGATGTATTCAAATCCCCCTTATCCCATCTACAACAGAGCATTCAATTTAAAGAAATGCTGAAGTGGCATCTTTTTGCCTTTTCTGAGTAAACACGATTTGATAATAGGGCCAATAAAAATACCATATATATCATAGTAAATTAGCTTAGGTAAATATACAATCTATGGTCATAATTCAAAGGAAGACAATCCTACCAATATAACATTCTCTCCATGGAGACTGCATGGCAATTCAAAAGTCAGCTGTCAAAAGAGTACATAGAAGATTATAATCAACATCTGTGCATTATTTATCAAGGGTGTGAATGTATGCTGTTGTGAACATTTACATAACCATATGCAAGAAGTTGAAAATTTGTCTGCAACTTTAAAATGTAGCAAACCTGTGCAACCCAATCGCGGGTTAAAAGAGGGGTCAAATGAAATGGTCAACGTTTAGTGTCACAATGTATGCCGACATTGTTGATTTCATTTGTGACCTGAATGTGTTGATTAGCGGAACAAGACAAAAACAGAGAGGAAGGCAGGAAGGAAGTCTTTCTCCCTGCAGTGTTCAGACAGCCTCTCACTGCAGATTCAGACGTTGCCAAAGCAATAACCAATGCTATAGGGCTGTTTATCACTGCAGATATGCGACCATATTTGAAGTGTGATAAGAAGAAGAATGTAATGTGAGATGCATGACAATGTTCCGATCACACCACACATCAAATCTCAAAGTTATTCTTAGTTTCTGTTTGTGAGTTTTAATATCTTGAGATAACCTGAAGAAGCTGTATGTAAAATGGAATGGGGTTTTTTTTCCCCCCCAAAGAGGAATAAGCAAAGAAGAAGATGTACAAAGAGTTATGAATTTTCACAATAATGTACACATGATTTGTCCAAACAAGGCCGAGTGCATTTTCAAAGTATTGATCCTCATGTGTTTGTCAGGTTCAGGCTATACACTGCACTGCTCCTTCCAGGAGAACCATTTGCTTGGGGTAGCCTATTCTTCACTCCTATATCTAACTGGATCCCCTATTAAGTTCCTACAAGATTAGTTTACATACACATCTGTGCACGCACATAATCTATGTGATATCAGAACGGCTGAGTGAGTCATGGACACATTTTGGCTGGAGCCAATCACTAGTCTAAGATCCCAGGGTTATCCTCAATGAAGCTCCAGTTTTTGTGAACAGGACACGGTCACACCCGTGAAAATGACAGAATGAACAGATACAACGGCTGGAAGTCAAGCTAGCTTTCAGAGACAGTGCCCTGCTGCTGTCAAAAGAGGGCAGAAAATTACATGATTGATGTACGCAGGTAGAACAGATCCTTTATGGGACAGAAAGCTGTTTTGAAATCAGATGTAAGGAGAGTTATTGCTTCTTCTTAAGTATTAATTTAATTTAGCTTTAACTGAGCAACACTGTTTACCAAGCTTGCCCTGATGGTACGCCACTGCTTTTATTTTGGTGACTTTTTGATTTACTCCAAAATTAATTAATCAACTTGGCTAGACTACTAGAGTATTTTAGCATCATTGTTATAAGTGTTTTGTTTTTTTTTAATGAAATTCAAATCGCAACATTTATTCTGCACAATATGCCAATACATACACAATACACAATGTATTAACTACTTGAAGATTAATTATTAACATGAACTTGCTTTCCTTGCTCTCAGGCCCTTTATATGCCTAAAAGGTTGTCTGTTAGAAGGTTTTTTTTTTATTAAGAAAAAACAAATACATTGCATTGATATTCCGAAAGGCCCTAAAGAGAAAAATAACTTTGGACTCAAACAGATTATTGGAGTAATTAAAAGCTAATTGAAAGAGATACATCCCAAAAAATGTGTGTAACCTTAACTTAGCACGAAGAGTGGAAGCAGACGGAAACTAGTATCCTCGCATCCTGAAAAGTGAAAAGATATACCTTCCAACAGCTTCTGAACAAATTTATTTGTGCCCCGAATCTTAATAAAAATGTTACATTTAGTTGATTGGACGACAAGGAGAGGTTGCGTTGGAGTCATTGAAACCACTGTCACCCAGATAATTCTTAGCTGATTTGTTTGATTAAACAGTGAATGACGGGGTCTCTCAATCAAAACAATAACAAAAGATGGCAGATGCTGTCATGAAATAGTGGGATCATAGGAGCTGTTGTATTCACCACCATTGTCGAAAGCTGGTTTGGATTCCTTCAGTGCTCAGGGGTTTATACAGGGAGCTGGATTATCTAAAGAGGTTTCCTCTTCTCCATAGCAAATGAACCAGGGGATCAAGGCCGGTAACACTGAATGAAGCTGTTTCACTTTGAAAATCAGTGATTCATCGATGTCTTCAATGGATATCTTGCAGCAGCTGAGAGCTGAGCTTCCTAAAATTTAACTGGCTTTTTTTTGCGTGTGTGTAATAACTTTGAGAAGTATGATGACTAAAATCCTTCATTCAGTCAGTTGAAAATGACCAAGGTGTAAAGTATCTATCTTAAAAATGTGGCAGTTTTCAGCTCCTGGCAGGCAAAAGATGTTGACGCATGTGCACAGAGGATGTGATGAATCGAATTGGACTGTGGTTTGAGAAATGCTGGAAACAATTTGGACACAACTTTAAAAAAAAAAGAAAAAAAAACATATAAAGTAGCTAATTTCTAGTGTGGAAGAATTACATATTCTAACTTTTACAATAATGTTTGGCCTCTTTGATTTGAACGTCACACACATTCAGAATAAGTGATCTAAATTCCAAAATGTATTTTTAAAATACATTGTATATACTGTGTATTACACTGTATATTTTCACAATCCCAATTAACACTCCTTCCCCCAAATGCATGTCCTGTTGACTTGTTGAGTGTTTTCAAAATGGCTACAAGCTGGAGAAGCAAAACAAATGTCCTGCCACAGAAAAGATACCAATGGAGCTAGATTAACTGCTATTGTTGCCAAATTATTTGCGTTTTCTGAAAGACTTATTGTCAATTACACATGTAGTACATCTTGTAAGAGTGAATTTAACCATTAATTTATTTTACTTTATTTTATGTTTTTTTTTTTTTTTTTTTTTTTGCAAGCACAGGTAGTGGAAGAAGGTTATAATATGAACATGTAGACTCATGGACTCCCTACCATGAAACCATCAAATTGATAGGAAACAGAGACTAGGACCCCTTCTTATTCAAACATACCAGCTTTTAACAGGTTCCAGAGACATATACAACCAGACCATTGGTTCATGTTGTCCTCTCTAGAGGATTAACAAATGCCCAGAAGACTGGAAACAACAACCAAAATCTCCATTAAATGACTTTGAATTGATATATAATTATTACCTAAGTAACAATAAAAGGACTGTGATTAGCACCGAGGTATAAATCATCTCTCTCACATACACACACACACACACACACACACACACACAAAGGTTTTCTCCAGTGGAGGATGTGTGAGTTTTGTAGATAAACCCCAGATTAAACCATTCAAAGGTTCTAGTGAAAACCAGAGGAGAAGGTGGGCAATGCCACTGAAACATGCACCAGGCCAGATAAAACTGTTGTGATGATTTTGTTTGTCTTTCTTCTACCATGTGCTACAAGTAACATTTCTTAGTCAACACACTACACTACACTTTTCTTTTTTTTTTTATAAGCCAAACTATTTTGGTAACCTTTAGTTACTTTTGGTTAAGATTGTTGACTGTTTAGAGCCACTTTTCCTGCACCAGTCTTGTGCCTGCAGAGAAGCCTACAAAGAAATCAAGAGTGCCTCAGAAAGAAACCCTGCTGGCACTGGCATGAGTATCTCCCTGCGTTGAAGCTGAAACCACAGAAAGACACCGGCAGAAGCATCACCTTGGTAACAGCACAATGTCTTTGAGAACAACCACTCAGATTACCGATTGGCTGCTTCAGGTTCTAGCCAAGATAAATAGTAGTGTAGTTAATAAATCTCTTCAATTCAGTTGTCCTCCTGTTGTGTTTCTTTGAAGAAGAGACTGGATTTATTTATTTTATTACAGAGACTGGGACATCTACCTGGGATTAAAGAAAGCACACTAGGCTGGTTTAAGTAATTTTTATCTGATAGATTCCAGTTTGTTCATGTAAATAATGTCTCATTCATATATACTAAAGTTAATCATGGAGTTCCACAGGGTTCTGTGCTAGGGCTGATACTTTTCACTCTTTATCTACTTCCTTTTGGTAAAATTATCAGTAAACATCATTTTCATTGCTATGCAGATAACACCCAGTTGTATTTATCTATGAAGCCAAATGAAACTAATCAGGTCGTCAGACTTCAGGCATGTCTCAAAGACATAAAGGCCTGAATGACCTGAACTTTTTACTTCGAAATTCAGAGAAAACTGAAGTTATTGTACTTGGCCCAAAGCACCTTAGACAATCATTATCTGATCATGTAATTACTCTGGATGGCGTTACCTTGGCCTCGAATTCCACTGTAAGGAACCTTGGAGTCATTTTTGACTAGGAAATGTCCTTTGTCCCTCACATTTAACAAGTCTCAAGGACAGCCTTTTTCCACATGCACAATATTGTGAAAAATAGAAACATCCAGTCTCAAAAGGATGATGAAAAACTAGTCCATGCATTTGTTACCTCCAGACTGGATGACTGTAACTCACTTTTATCAGGATGTCCCAATAACTCTGTGAAAAGCCTAGAAAAAGATATCACATTTCTCCTGTGTTAGCTTCTCTTCCCTGGCTCCTAGTAAAATTCAGAATAGAATTTAAAATCCTTCTCCATACATACAAAGCCAAAATGACCAAGGTCCACCATATCTCAAAGAACTCAGTCCCCTATTGTCCCAGTAGATCACTTTGCTCTCTAAATGGAGGTTTACTCATGGTTCCTAGAGTATCCAAGAGTAGAATATGAAGCAGAGCCTTCAGCTACCAGGATCCTCTTCTGTGGAATCAGCTCCCAGTGTCAGTCTAGGAGGCAGACACCCTCTCTACATCTAAGATTAGTCTTAAAACTGTCCTCTTATAGTTAAGGCTGAATCAGGTGACCCTCAACCATCCCTTGGTTATGCTGCTGTAGATTTAGACTGCTGGGGGATACACTGAGCACCTCTCTCTCTCTCTCTCTCTTTCTCTCTCCCCCTCTCTCCTTCCTCGTTCCTTCCTCTCTCACTCCCTCCCCCATGCATTTATATCACACTACTCCATGTCATTAACTTTGTGTCTTCCCTCTCCTGTAGTTTGTTCTTTTCCCTCCTGTCCTCTCTCTCTCTCCCTGTCCTCATTCTGCAGATACTGAATCACCGCTGCCCCCATGTTCCTGCTCAACACCTGCTGCTGCGATATTTATTATTAGTTATTATTATTTTTACTGTCGTTACTAACACTACTACTATTGCTTCCTGCACTATTTTAACTTACTGCTGTTATTTACTAATGTAGTATTATTATTAGTGTCAGTCATTGCCATTATCATTAATACTCTTTACATCTGTATGTTTTGCTTGTACTCCATTGTGTTCTCTTTTCTCCTCCTCTCATTCTCTCACTCGCTCTCCCTCTCTCTCTCTGTCAACTCGACCGGTCAAGGGAGATGGCGTGGAGTCTGGTTCTACTGCTCTCTGCTTGGGTTGGATTTTATTTGATTTGTGATCCAGTGAATTGAAATTATGGCTTCAGATATTTGAATATAATAATTGATAATTATTGATAATAAATTTTTGTCTCTTCTGAGACTTGTGCTCTATTTACCTGGGATTTCTAATGAAATCATTGTGGCTATGGTACATGCTACATACAAGTGGCAGCTTCGCAATGCAATGAGATATGGGGTTAAATATGAAAATTTCTTCACCTCTTTTATCGTTTACTGTCGTTTATTCTCTTCTATATGTAGACATAGAATCTGTACTATTGGAGTCAGGCCTCTATAACGGCACGCCTGAGTGTCCCAAAGTGGAAACAAATCTTGGCCACTCTGAAGCTGCTGTTGATAATGATCAAGCTCACATTCATAATAATGAAGACAAGTAAATATCACATTAACATTTAGAATGGCCTAGACAGTGTAATAAATATACAATTTTATTGTGTCCCCAACCCCAACCCCATCTCTTTCCACATAGTGGATGGCCCGAATTAATGGAGGACTGGACCTTTGATGATGGATTGCAGTTTGATGAGCCCAAGACTGATTCAAGAGAAGTACACTTAATGACAAAGGACTGACAGACAAGCCCTTGCATGAGAATGCTCCACCTTCTGTTGCACAGTGTCTGCCTTTAATTACAATATAGATTTATAGAGTGACTGGAAAGGGCCTCAGTGATTTGCTGAAATCGATGACTTTGTCCTGAAAGACTAAATACAGACCGAATGTACTGCACTGAATATACACAAGTAAAAATGTGTTTCTCACTTGTTGCATCCAAGTCTGAATGCATTCATCTCTAAAGATCATGACAAAGTTGTTGGTGGTCCAGTTATGGTGACTGTGATTATCGTATTAACCAATTGGAGTTAAGTGTGCACTTTTGGTTGTGTGGTGCATCTGTCTATCTGTGGTTGTGTTATTATTTGCAACACATGTGTTGTCAAACTCATGAAGATTTTTGTTGATTTTGCTTTGTCTCTTTCCATGTGTTATTTTAAGTTGCAGAGCGTTGAGGTGTCAGGGCCACTGTGCCTTTTTGTTTGGCTCATGCATTCACACAAGAGCAAACATTCATATCAGACAGGTGATGTGACGCAGGGCCCTGCCCGTGATTTCACTGTGCCCACTAACCTAATGCACTCTGTCACGTTTTACTATGACCCATAGACACTATGACGTGTACTTGGATTGTGTAAAAGCAGAAAGCATTGCTAAAAGACTGGCTGTTAGCTAATAGCAGTAAGCTAACTGTATTAAATGTGCGCAGAGTTACCTAGGTAGGAAAGCAAGCTTTACCCGTAGACTACATATAAAAGGGGACGTAGACTTTGTGGCCAAAAGAAAAAGGAAAGTTGGAAGTGCCTGAAACCTGGATACTATCTAATGATTATCAGGGGGCTGATTGTGTAGAAGCCTATGGAGAAAATGCCCCTACTTCTTACTTCATTTATTACCTCAGTAAATATTATACTTATGAGTTTTGGTCTCAGTAGTAACTTTTAACTTGTAACTTTTTTATGGCGTGGCTACCATGTGACTCACAATCTGTACCATGCACCGCGACCTGGCTGACAATCAGGACAGAGCGCAGAGCAGATCCACAACTCACTCCTCCTAAGATCCACCTTCTCCTCCAAATATGGTTTCTTCTGGTTTAAAAAAAAACACGATAGATTACAAACTCTAGGCTTCAGAACAGCGGTTCACAAACCGATGGATGACATTAGGGTGGGTTGCCATTTGGCTTTATTATATTTTCCATTATTACCCATACCTAGGGTAAATGCATTTAAAGTTGGAATATATTACCAATTTATCAAATGAGAATTGCGTGGTTCATATTGGTTTATTCATACTGATGTGAATTATTGTTTTAGATTATTACAGTCCTTTCATTATGTATTTAGTGTTTAAAGTGAAGGCTAATTAGAGGTTTATTGCAGGACTGTAGGTTAAGATGATCACAGTCCCATCCACTTTTTAAGTCTCCAGTGGAGGTGATGCACATTGAGGGTAACGCCCAATAATGATATGAACAGTGTTTCTGACTATTGTTAAATTGTTTTTCACGTACATCTCCTGTTATTAAAAGTTTTAAACGCCAGCCTGAACCCAGAATTTCATTCTGAGTCTGTAATGTAGGTAAGCATCTTTTTTTTTTCTTTTTTTTTTTCATGCTAATCTATAGTGTTTGAATGTATCCAGTGTTAAGATAACCTTACATTGTGTCGCCTCTGTATCCTGAGCCAGCACCGGTGACAGTCTCCCCTTTAATTACAGTGCTGCTGATCGTCTGTTATTCTGAATCCTTTTTATGATATGGCACATTGTTAAAGGGACATTTTGCTCCTAATTATGTGGAGGTCCACAAGCGCTGGCGTCCGTTGTAGTCCATTAAAATTATAACCCCAGTGGTGCCATTTATATTGACAGAGAAATTGTCACTGTCTTGCAAAAAAAAAAAAAAAGCCTGTTTCACAGTGCCAGCATCTTCTTTTAAGCTCTGTGAGCATTGCTGTGGTCACTCTCAGACCACCCCAGGTGGTTTGGCAGACTGCTGGCTTGTGTTCGATGTCACATCCCTCTACTGACAGAAAGTTTTCTGCTTGTGTGATGAATTTATAACCATGACAGTGCATATTTTTCTTAAAATGTATACTTAGTAGCACAAGCTATATTTAACAACCATAACAGCAGCAAATTTAGTGTCTATTACTGATATCAGAAAAATACAGTTTACAAAAACACCCACTAATCAACAGCCCTTTCCATCATATTTATACTGCTCTGTTGTTGTTCTATCTTGTGCTATGGTTGTAGTCCATACATTTTGCTTTATCCATGTACATGTCTATGGTATATCGACTGAATTTGCTTGTGGCTGAGCCTGCTCAACGTTGTATGGGGCTGCGGTGACACCTCTCCATCCTGCCTTTTTTGATCCCTAGTGTGGCATCCCCATCACTGAGTACACCACCATCTGACATGCTTGACTGTGAAAATTGCCAGCCGTTGCCTATGCAGAGAAGACGCTATGGTGCTGTCATTATTTCCAGGACTCCCTCCATAGAGTTTACAACAGCTGGGCCAGAGTCTCGTTGCAGCTCCTCGAGTCTTCAACACTTACATTACACTGCATTTCACCGGCTGTTGTGACAGTGTGACCATTAAATGACTTGTGCTTGAGAAACACGTATAACCGCACCAACATATTGAATGTATTGCTGTGCACTAACGCATTTCAGTGGAACGTGTCTGCCTTCATTGCTGATTAGATCACCATACAATCTATGGTGCAAGCAGATGTGGATGACAGATAATGGCAATAAACAGGTATTGCTCTATAGCTAATCTAATCTTTGCCTTTTACATTAATCTGCATTTACATTTGGACCCAATACAAATGAATAAAAAAAATAAAAATAAAAAAAAAAATTACACACATATCATGAGTATGTCTTTGGCAATGGCAATCTGACCTGGTCTGAGACGGCTAGTGGGCGATAATGCAATGGTGTGTCTTCCTGGGCGCCCAAATTGCAGAGCACTGCAGGATTACTAATGACAGGTCCCTCTCCATGCCTTTCCTCCATGGTCACAAAACCAGGCAAGGACAAAACATCATTTCGTAGAGAAAATCATCATTTAGTCTGGGCTGGTGTCAGGGATGTAACTAGAGTTATTGGGAGATGCCATTTCAGCCTTTAAATCCTGGACAGGGACACAACCTGTCTGAAACTGAATGATAGTTACGCATGGCAACTCTAGTGCTCCGATCACGAGGTGCAGGTTATTGTAGCAACCTCGCACTGCCAACGGTCAATGAAGAGTTACTCAGCTATGGCCTCTTTTATAGAAGTTGACCCCTGGAGTACCACCTTATGCCATGTGTATTACATTATTACTTTTTTTTAATCCATTACTGTCATATTCCTACTGTTACGATGTGTGAATGAATTTAACATATTTCACTCTACATATTCATCTTATTTTCTTTCAGGGGATATGCCTACTTTTTTCTATTGGATTTTTTTTTAATTCACAGTTGGCTCCAGGCCCCCCCATGACCTTAATGGATAAGTGGAATGGATAATAGATGGGATGGATGGATAATTCAGTCTTTCACTTGATCTTCAGTTACTACCTGCTGATCCTTGAAGTCTCGTATAGGTATCGTGATTTATTTATTTATTTGTTGTTCATTTGATAGTGACAGTGGTAATGGACAACAGCACAAAATACACAATATACATACATATAAACAAAGAAGAAAAATGGCATTACAGGTCCCAGTACACAAATACAAATCCAAACTACACAAGTTAAAAGATAAAGCATTTTTGCGTTTTGCATAGTGAGTTAGATGTGATTATAGATTATAGATAGGTTTAATTTAAGCTTAACTTAATGTTTGAGATGAGTTTGAGTGTGTTAAAGTTGTCAGCCACTCTGTTTAATACATATTATACCATGAAAGTATAGTATAGTATAGTATAGTGTAGTACAGTATAGTATAGTACAGTATAGTATAGTATAGTGTAGTATAGTATAGTATAGTGTAGTACCATCAGTGCCATGAAAAGATGCATTTAATCCACTTGGAAACATGGAGAATGTACACTGCTACACAATATATGCACAGGTACTGGTTGGTAGGTCTGGCTGCATTGCCCCATGTTTTAGTGTAGAAATCACATAGTTCTCATCTGTAACTATCGTTTCTCTGTTAATCAAATTTTAGGATCTTGTTTCCGTTGATATTTTCTGGCGCGCACTGGCATCAGCACCAGAACCAGAACAAAACAGAGCAACAGTGAAATTTTCTGCTGCTTACTGACATGGTATCAGTTGGCACTGATGGCCAGCAGAAGCACACGAGCAGCCATTTGGCTCTACCTGTCAGCTCCCAGCAGCTCGTGTTGATACCGATGGCAGGCAGTGGTGCTGAATTGCCGTTTCATTCAGTTGCTGTTTTATTTAAGTACATTCTGTTTCTCGGAGGCTAAAATGGAGACATGGAGAGAAAGAAATAGAGAGATCCACTCCACCATGGAGTTCTTGTGTATGTATAAGGTATCGCAGGTCATAACTACAATTCTTGTGTGCCATACATTGACTGCACAGCTGCTGATTATCTTTCATCTGTGCCTTTGTTGTCACCGTCTGTATATTTTGTAAGAGGAAAGATGCATTTCCTCTGTGAGGGTGCTCTCCCTCGAGACTGTGCTCCCTGAATGCACAAACCAATAGGTCGCCTGTGGAAGCAGCTCATTAGGACCAAGTTATATTCTGTTGTTAAGCGATCTCTAGCTGCAATGGGGAAGGAGGTGGTTAGATGATGTGTGTTTATTCTAAACTTGGCAACAACGGTCCTCTAACTTCAAAGTTATGTAACTTTTTCCATATTGAAATGTCTTAGAATGACTAGTCTAATGTTTTTGAGTTGTGTACTTACATTAACCCAAATATTTCCAGCAATTTTTATTACATAATATGAGAAATCATCAGTTTTATGTGGTTGCCTGTCAATGATGTCATATGCCCGTGTACATGCGCTGGTTTAATGCCCTGGTCCGTTTGTGTTTGAGAGGAAGAAACCTCTGCTTGTATTTTGGCTCTCGTCCTGAAATCCTGAACAACTGACACTGAAAAAAAAAACCCAAACAAGGAGAAGCTGACAGCAACACAGTGCTGGGTGACTATATGTCACCCAGCACTGTGTTTTGATATGGTTTTGACTGAGAGACATACCTTGTGTTTGAATATGTAGTTTTAAGCCAAATCAGGCCACCACCGCTGTCACCATGACCATGATGGTAAAATACGCCTGCTGCCGGGACAAACATTTAGGTGAGAGGACTGGTTGCTCCCTTTGACCTCTTTCCAGTGTTCTTTTTATCTTTTGCTGAAACATAAAACAGCTTGTGCATAAACTACAATTCTGGATAATAGTATTGTATTGCCGTGCTGCATGCACTTCATTAGTATGCAACTAGTGAACCAAGCTAAGAGTCAAAACGGATGGTAGAGAATGGTAAATTAAACAAAAATAATTACAATAATATGTGAAAAATATTGAAAAAAAAAAACATTTTCACACTCCGATGAAACCGTCTCTTCAATATATAGCTGTAATAAAGTGTGAAGTTCAATTGTACAACCTGTTCATCTGACTTTATGACATGAAAAATTGGTATTCCAACACTTGTTTCTTTGTTAGTTTTTCTATTACTTTATAAGTTATTGTTACAACTGTCACCAGTGTCCCCTGCTATGCAATAGAGCAATGGAGCTGAAAAGTACAAGAAACGTTTTTTTTTTTCGTGGTCTTAAAAGCGCTGTGTAATCTATTTTTGTCTTTGGACACCATAGGCATTTATTTACAACTGTGCCATTTGACGTTAGAATTGAACCTGAATTTGTAGATAAAAGCTTAAATCTGTGTCACTCACTTACATTATTATTTGAATGTCAGCAAACAGTAAGACCACTGTTTTCCATTTGACATTTTATTACTAATACGACCAAATAAGCAATTAATAGGGTATTAGTTAGCAGCATTACGAATTAAGAAGCCAGCTTTTTTTCAATTCAGAAAAAAACAGTTTCTTCATTTTTGGCTTACTGGAGGCCTAAACGGTGCTTACTCCATATTAGCATTGCAATTGCCTGGATGCAATCTTGTTTAGCTAAACCCTTGCCAACAGTGCCAGGGGTCCACATTTAATTAAGCTTGGTAATAAATTATCAAAGAATTCAGCTTTGAATGTCTCCACCTCTGGGCACGAGCTGGCTTTATAGTTATCTGCAGCTAACTACACATATTTCACAACCTTTTCTGCACACCTGCATTACTTTTGAAATTCTGCCTTCACACATAGCTGTGTAACACCGAGTTCAGTAATGACCACTATTAGATCACCTGAAGCATCATAAAAAAAAAAAGAAAAGAAAATGATTTTCATCCAAATGTGTTTATTATGTCTCAAATAGAAGTTTCAAAAAATAAAAAGGAAGGAAAAAGAGTGGAAGACTGGAGGGGAAATTTTTGAAATCCTAAATATGTGTTGCAAATGTAGCCACCATAACTCTTTATAGTTGAGCTCTTAATTAGGTGATGGTGGTGGATAGGGGCGGGAGGGGTTGAGGACTAATTATTCATTTACGTGAACTGGTCCGAACTCACATCTCGTCTGTGAGGGAGGAATGATTTATGGGAGCCCTGAAAAGCCCTCTGTGAAATGGGTGATGGAGGCGAGTGGAGAGGCAGGGCTGCTGGACACGGTGGCAGCAGTACTGTGAGGATAACAGAAGGCGAGGACAGCCACAGAGAGGGGATGGGAAGAAAAGGCACTTTTGGGCTGATGGGAAACACTGCTGCCTTAACATGCACAACAGGACTATATTCACCCAGGATTTGCTGGACCTCGTGTAGCGTTTCTCTGCCAGTGGTCAAAGATACCAGAGTAACAAAAAAAAAAAAAAAAAAAAAGTGAAAGTGAAAATGTAAGAGATAGGAAGTGAGACAGAGATGGGAGGGCTGGAGAGAGGCGGCGACAAACGGAAGGAGAGAACTCGACAGGACTACAAGGGAAAGATAAGGGTCAGAGAGACAGAAAACAAGGAAAACCCAAAAAGGCAGGTTTGTGTGACAGTGTGACAGATACTTCGGAAGAAAGTAGTAGAAATGAAGGATGATAAAACAGGAGGGACTCAGAGAGAGATGAAAGTCTGCAAAGACCTTTAACTTTTTGTTCCTCCCTCTGATGGTTTTCATTCTCCCGGAGCTTCTCTACCTCTGGATCTTGCAGCCACACCACAATGTGCCTCAGCTTCACACGGGCTTTCTCCTGCTTGGAGTAGGAGGGTTGCAGAGTGAAAGTGAAATAGATGAAATGAGTCAACAGTATTGAGCAGTCTTTTTAAAATGTGCCACACATCCACTGGCTGCTTTACAACCAGCTACAGACTCAAACATTTAACCCTTAAATCTTTTTAGATCCATCCAAAGATAATAGGTCGAAACAGACCAGGCTGTGCAGCTCCAGGCAACGAATATGAGCAGTGTTATCGCTGCACTTTATAACAGCAGAAGATTTACGACTCAAAATCTGTCTTCGTTTTTGAAACCACGGGATGTTGATTTCACAGATAGACAAAAGCAGTCTTCACATTTCATATTGGGGAACTGATGATTTTGCTGAGATGGCAATTCTCACTGGCAGGGTATATCAGATGTAGCAAGCTAGCTGTTAAGTTGATGAGTTGGCTTTTTAAGGGTGTCAGCTGACTCATTTTACGACAAAGACCTTTTAAAAGCTCCTGAAGGCTACACACGCGACATCTATATGCTATATGCTAAAATAAATGCTAAAGCTGCATGTCCCACACAAAAAAGTTAACACCCTCCTCCTCATGATCGGTGTAGATGACATGTAAACACAGACGCAGTATTATCTTTTATTACAGAGAAGAAAGAAAACTGCAAGATCAGGATCTTATATTCTTCGTTTGTTTGTTTGGTTTTTTTGGCACTTTGCCTGCTTAGCTTGCATTTGTTCAAATTTTAAAACAGTATGTTATACTTTTACTTCACTAGGAGAATGAAACTGTGTGCCGGGCAACCATGGCAACACAGTATCATGAACGATGTTGGAGTTGCTGGCGTTTAAATTTTCCCAAAACTTTCATGCAGAAAAACTGGGATTATTTAAATGTGACCTGAATGAATGAACTCCTCAAACTAATAATAACGCACCTGTAACTAAGAAATTAACAGTTTGTAATGGCTTCCTTGGCCTTGCTTTTTTTACTTGCGTATATAATTCTGGAGTTCTGGAGAGGATATTAAAAAGACATCACCTTCCAGACTATGCATCTCTCTCACTACAGTCCCATGTGCCTGACTTCCAATGTGTGGAGAAATCCAAATAGACAGGCGTGCCGTGCCTTTACAATTCCAAATCTATGATTGGACAATAGCTGTAATGGGGAGGGGTGTTGTGAACAATAATTAACCAGGTCACCTGCATGCCTACAAAGCCAGATGCCCTCCTTTAAAATATCACTCACAATTAAAACATATCTTTGCAGACTGTACATGGCGAGTGCAGCCTCCTAAATCAAAGCCACAGTCTATTAAAAGTGTAATCAGGCACACTGTGGTGGGACTGCAGGCCTAGTTTGACCCCATCAAGTCTTAATGAGGTCCACCGAGTCGTTAACCCACACATTTAAATAACATGCATCAATATTAATAGGTTATTAATGACTCAAAGCAATTATGTATACAGTGGACTGGACAAAGAGTGCTGGGCACAGACAGTAAGAGCAAGAGACAGAGAAAAAGACAGAGGCACTCAGGTTGAGTGTGTTTGTGTCAGCTGCGATATAGTGTAAATTCTCGAAAAAAAAAAAATACTATTTTTCAAGTTTCAAATCTATCGAGCTGAAAATAAAGTGAGTCTCCAATAAAGGTCATGTTTTGCTCGTCTTTTTTCTTTAATTCTTAACGTTGGCTGGAATTATCTGCACTACATTGTGTCTTGTTTTAAAAGCAGCATTTCAACAGCAATAAATAGACCATTATATCATACAAATCAGTCTGTGACGTTCTCTTCTTAACAGGAATAAATATTACTTTGCCATTTTTTCCGTTTGGTATTAAGCCACTGCAAATAAAAGGATACATTTCCTGAGCATACTTCTCATGAAGGCCCACCATTAGTGGCATCCCTAGAGGTCTTCTTGGTTCCTAATAGATGAGGCACAAGGAGATCAGTGGAAAAAGATGAAATTTATACTTTATCTGTGGTATTTTTTATACGAATTTATTTATTTATTGGTTATAGGAGGATTTTGAATTTTCCCAATGGGGTAAGGTAACCAACTAACTATCTACCCATAGATAGATAACCTGTAGACAACCATCTCAGATAAAGAACAAGAAACAGACGGTTATTCTGTCTTTGTTTGGGTTTGTTCTGGTTGACCACATTTTGCTCCGGTCTAATTACCCTCATATCGAATTCAGGCTGACTCTGTCCTTGGGGCCATTCGGATCTCTTTTTTGAAAATGTGTTTATACACAAGAGCCTCTGGTACATTTTCCACTGGCCTCTTTCAGATCTGTGAAAACCTCTAATCATACTCTTTTAGCAGTTGGAATGCTTTTATTGTGAAGTACTAATGTTCAGTTTCCTCCCTACCTTAACACCCAAAAGAAACAAGGAAAAAAACAGCAGAATTGAACCAAGAGCAATTAAATATGTGGACAGTATCTCTATTGTTGACAATATCATCTAACCTCTAGGTCCATTTAGAAAAGGCTCTGGAGCTTTTGACCATATCACATAATCTTCACAAGCAGATTTGCTCAACTGTCATGGAAAGGCTAAGTGGACTAATATCTTGGGATCTTGGAACTGTGTATTTCTGTTAAAAGGGGACATTCAAAGCAGCCGGGTGGTTAGTATGTCACTGATGGAATTATCACTGTAGAAATCTACATTCTGCTGAGTTTAACAAGACAGACAAACAGGTAAACATGGAGTAAGTGTTGAGTGTGCACTGATAACTATGGCATCAAATTAAAATTGTGTAAAGGTTAATAAGGATGGTAAAGTTTTTAATACTTAAAATAAAGGCCTGGCCTCTACGCAGTTGAAGTAAATGGGCCCCAGATACCGTTTGAGAGTTTACTGTACATGTTGACTGCATTTCAGACAGGGCTGCACTAGATAGATGGTGACTGCAGGGTGAGGGACCTTCACTTTTTGTAAACTCATAAACTCAGGACTGCAGGGCAAACAGCAGCGAGCCCATTCATATGCAGTGCCTTCACAGGAATGTCTGTGCTAGCAGCAGCGATAATACCCTGTGTGCTGGTGTATGTGTGTGCAAGTTTGTGCCATAAAAAACACAGGGGTGAGTGACAGAATAGCTCGGATCAGATCAGCCCAAACGCAAAAGGTCCACAGGGGGGTGAAGCACTCTACAGACAGAATGCAGCTCAAAAATCTCCAAAGCTGGTCCAAGGCAAAGGTTTAATCCTTTTATGTGAGGCCTCCTTTCATGTTCTGAGTGACAGATTTTAGGTGTGAACACCTACTGTAAAGTGTAAACGCTTATTTACACAAATTTCACAAATCTGCAGCATCAAAGCTTAAATAAGCAACCAGCACATTGCAAAGTCCAAGAAAATGAATCCAAGATAGACTTTATTTGTATTAACAGCACAGGTCACAAAGGGCTTGATAAACAAAAGGAACAACGATGTAATATAAGACAGGAAAAAAAATCAGACATGTGCATAAAAGCAGTACCGACAAGTCAAGACAGTAAAAGCAGAAGAGAGCTGACGTACAAAGATGAGTTTTGTTTAATCAACTGTGTTTGCAGATACCACTCTCAGAGAGAAACTGCTACTTAGCACACAACAGCAAACACAGTTGCCTCTAGATTTAGGTTTAAAAAGCCAGAACTGCATGAGGTCCAAAGAAATATTGCTGCTTTATTTGATGTTTATTTATTTATTTATTTTATTTTTTTTCAATCACAGGAAAGAATTACCTACTGTGGGATTCACCTTTTCAGAGCACCTCTCAAGTGATTACATGATTAATCACATGTGTGCTCAGAGCTGGAACAAACAGCCAACAAGCCACGAATCTTCATTTTCTGCAGTCCTGCAAAAGCCTGTGTGGTTTTGGTTTTTAAAGTCGAGGGAGTTTAAAGTGGAAAGCTATAGTTGTTTAAATATCAATTCAGATGAATTAAGATCAATAGAAGATGCATGGATACAAAGTCTCAACAAAACCAGTGCTTTATAACTTTTTAATTCTCACTTGTGCAGAGAAAGAAGCCAAAAAAAAATCCAAAACAATAACAAAAATTTCCCTTCTCTGTTATAGTTGTCGCTTCAGATAATGCATTCTTCATCATGGCCCTGGATGAATTATACTGTCACGGAAAAAAAAAAAAAAAAATCAGGATGTTGGTAGGTACATGCAGGTAATCGACTCAATTGTTGTACTACACAGGCAGTGCACATATTTTTAGCTTTCCAAAGATGTTTGCAGTGTTCACCGCATCTAATTGTCCACAAATCTGCAAAGTAATCACAGAAACAATTAGGCCAAAACCTCGTATATTGCCGGATGGAGTGGTAGGCTATTTGAATTTTGCATACTAAGCAGGTTTAATCCCTATATCTGTTCGCTTCTCGTATACAAGATTTTGATACAGATGAATTCACAGTAAAGTAAAGTGCAGTCCATTAAGGCTATACGCTAACCAGCAGTCATACTCAAGCGTTTCCAAATTTCTAAAAGTCAATATCACCATATACAAGTTAAATCCATCCATCCATCCATCCATCCATCCATCCATCCATCCATCCATCCATCCATCCATCCATCCATCCATCCATCCATTTTCCTCTGCTTATCCGGGGCTGGGTTACAGTACAGCAGGCTAAATGGGGTATTCCAGATATCCCTCTCTCCAGCAATGATTTCAGGCTCCTCCTGAGGGATCCTGAGGCATTCCCTGACCAGATAGGTTATGAGCTCCCTCCAGTGAGTTCTGGGTCTACCCTGGGGTCTTCTTTCAGTTGGACTGGCCCGGAAAACCTCCTCGTGCCCAGGAGGCATTTTAATCAGATGTCCAAACCTGCTCAACTGGCACCTTTTGATGTAAAGGAGCAGTGAATCGACTGGTATTCCCTCCGCATGTCTGAGCTTGTCACCCTATCTCTAAGGTAGAGCCCAGCCACCGTGCAGTGGAAGCCTATTTCGTATATGCAGTCTCATTCATTCTGTCACTACCTGAACCTCATGAGTTGGAACAAAGATCAACTAGTAAATCAAGAGCTTCACCTTCTGGCTCAGCTCACTCTTTATCACAACGACCTAGTACAATGTCACATTACTGCTGATGCACCAATCCATCTCTCAATCTCCTACTCCATCTTACCACTCATCAGTCGTGAACAAGACCCCCAAGATAGTTGAACTCCATTTGCGTCAACTACTTACCCCCAACACAGAGGAAGCAGTCTGCCATTTTGTGGCTGAGAACCATGGCTTAAGACCAAGTTCCCAAACCACACACCAGACACCTGTACATGAATGAATGAATGAATGAATGAATGAATGAATGAATCACTGACAGGATCGGAGATAAGGGACACCACTGCAAATAGATACATCTTATTGTTAACTCAGTGTTGTTTTAATGGTGCAAATTTGCCAACCGCAAACAAATAAAGACAGTAGCTAATGAACTGAGTGACAACATTATACTTTTTTACAGACCCAAAGCCCCAAATGAATTTAGGATTCTGAGAATAGTTGTTTTACAATAAACATAAGAAAAAGACTAATAATAGGTGTTACCAGGTGTTGTCTCAGTTTTTTCTAAAACTTTGAAAATCACTGTTATGAAGCAACTAAAGGGACCAAAGGAGTCATCTGAGGACTTATCGAAGTATTTTTAAAGCTAAAAATTCATGAAAAATAAGATTTTATTTGTTTGGCAGTATGAGTAAAGGATTTTTAATTTAATTTTTAATTGTGAGGGTTAGTCCAGCAATTTACTTTCCGTCTTCCATGAAGTTGGGGGGATTTGCAAGAAATCAGTTAAAAGCAGCCTTGATGCCTCAGAAGCTTAGACTTTTAGCCCTTAGTATGAAAAACGCTGGGTCCTGCCTGTCTGGTTAACACACATAAAACATCCTCCAGCTGTTTTCATAGGCTGAGTGGTATTCCCAGCGATGATTAAACTGATTATATAAGCAAAGTAAAACCAATGGTGAGTCTTCCAGCTGTTTGGTAAATACAGACCCATGTAATTGATCAGAAAAAAAAAAAACAGCTAATTTGGAAATTTACTGGTATTCTGTGTGTGACAATTTTCTGAGAGGGGAAGAAGCATCTTGTGGCTTGAAGGAATCTTGAGCACACACAATTGCAATTATCAAGATGTGATGAGATGCATTACAGGAATGAATTCACATTGAGTTGAAGAGGTAACATAAAGCATCATTTTGTAGTACAGCAAACAGAGAGGAATGCATTTTAATGTACCAGGCAAAAGATGGCTCGGGCAGCAGCTTGTTGCTGAGGATAAGAGGACGCAGGCTTTGAATACGCCATGAAAGCCTGAAATTTGTGTGGCCTTGTGGTGTTTTTGCTCTGCTGTGTCCAGATGCTAATTGTCACAGAGAGCAACAATTACACCAATCAAAGCCCTTGTGTTGTAGCAGCCTTTTACTGGACACATGAAACAGTCGGTGTGTTTTCCACCTCAAAAGGATCTGTGCAGATGCTCAGCACTTAAAAAGGGACATATGGTCCTTGTAGATTTGGTGTCAGTTTTCAGAATACATGTTTCCTGCTGGAGGAGGGAACAGAGAGGAAGCAGAGACCAACTGAACTCTCTGCCATCACTCTTTTCTCCTGCTCTCCCTGTCTCGATTGAGTCAACACTGCACACGGGAACAAATGAGTCTGACTCATCAGCTACGTCCATCTGCAGGAAAATGTTTTAGGCTGCCCTCGTTTAGCTCAGCTTACATGCTCACTCCTGTAACATGGACTGAGAGGCTTTTAAGAGACAAAGAAACAAACAAAGACAAAGAAATAATTTGGCATCTGGAATAGCTCAAACATGTTCTTAAAAGACTGCCCACAAGTATACTGTTGTTCCATTGTGATGGCATCAATATGGACATAAAGCCCGACAAACCATGCTGTGTGAGTGATTTGTCTGTATAAGGGTGCCGTGGCGATTGCCAGTTAAGTGACAGTGATCAATATGTATGTTATCAAGTCAAGGCTCAACCGAATGAATGGCATTGTTATCTGCCCAAGAAGAACAATATTCTCACAGCAGTTATTCCCGGCACAATGACTTGCTCTTTATTGGAAGCTCGTGAAAATCTAAGCTGTCAAACTGTCAAAAGGAAACCAGCTTTCACTAATATATTTCTGAACTGACTCAATGCAATACTGCATCTGCAGGAGGGGAATGAGTAACTGAGAAAATTAAACCACTGCCGGTATATTGACTCCCACTTAGCAAGGAAAAAAAAGCAAAATGAAAAAAGAGACACTTTTTCTTTTTTTCTTTTTTTTTTTTTTATTGCTGCATTGTAAATTAGGACGAAAACAAATGCAATCTCAGTATGAGAAAGGTAAATACAATGAGCAAAGTGTGGGACCCTGGAGGACCAAAGGGCCGACCAAAGCAATCACAATTATGGCTGTTTATAATCAGCATAATGCATCTGAATTCCTCTGCACACCTAGCAGAGGAATGGCGACATCTACAGGTTGCCTTTTTGATTGATAGTAAGGATGGGCTCACAGTAGCTGTGGTAACGGTTGCATATCATGTATGATGCCTGGTTCCGCCTTTGTCCTTTAATAGCGGTATAATGAGCGGCCAAGGCACCGGAGTCAGAGATGACAGAGACAGAAGGAGCCAGCCAGTGAGTCATGTGAAACAAGGACCATTACTGCAGACTGAAATTGTCTCAATTCCACAACAGCGTTCAGCCACAGAGTATCTTAGTAACAGTAGCTGTCACCCGCACTCCCTCCCACACTTCCATTATCTTTCTCCTGCTCGCGCTATAAAATTTTCAGCCATAGCTGTACCAGTCTGAACTGCTGGAAGACAGACTTGGCAGCATGTGTGGGAGAACAGCCGAGGACCAAAGCTGCAAGAAATAATGTTAAGGGCAGGATAATGATGTTTAAAGACTATATGATGAAAACCAGCCTTATATAGTGACTGAAGTCTACCTCTATCCTGTATTAGTACTGAAAACATTATATGTAACAGTGCACCCAAACTAGCACAATTTGTACAAAGCACAGGACATGATCTTTGTACCATAACTGTAACCAATAAATTATATTTAATGTCTTATAGTTAGAATGAATGAATGAGTTAGAATGAGAGCAAAACATGCTTCCCAGAACGCACTGCTGTCAAACTTTGCACACTTCAAATTCCACATTGCTTGTATAAAATTAGTTGTTGAGGCTGACGATGAAACGCTTGCAGACGGTGAGGTCGGTTGAGCATGAAACAAGCAAAAAAACAATGAAGCACGATTTAATTGGTAAGAAATTACACTTTTAACCTTTTAAAATACACAGCTCAGAGTCAGTCAAACGGGTGCTGATGAAGAATTCGTTCTGACTTGTGACCATGGCTTTAAACTGTTGGCTTATATTCCTAAAAAAGAAAAAAAAAAAAAAAATTATCTTAGGTTCCATTATTATGTTTGTGTCTCTGTTACTGTGCACATTCTGACTTTCTGGTTATAATATTTTAACAGATACTCACTTAAATCTTTCAAAAATGTTGAATGAAGCTGTGTGCTTACAGAAACCACTAGTGGGACTGATTGTGACTTGGTCCCCTCCACCGCCCTTAACTTTATCATCTCTTTGTTCAATACATGCAGTTTTATTCTATTTTATTTTTATTATTTAGACAACTACATTGTTGGATTATATATGATGCATGTGTTCTAATATAATATAATATAATAATATAATGATTGAAAGACAAAGTATTTATGAAAACAGAAATGTTTTTTTTATTACAATGTCAGTTATTCAAGTTTGCACAGTGCTATTTTTTTTATTTGTTTTTTTTTTGTTTTTTTTTGCTATGTTCTAACACAAAAATAATTTCAATGAATATATTATTTTAGAAACAAATATTTATATTTTTTTTTTTTTTTTTTTTTTAATTATTAAGTATCATGCCCACTACATTAATTTGCTTGTTAATGGCATGTGTATAGGTCGGTGATTTTTGAAGTGTTACATTTCATGCACTTAGCTCACTGAATGTCAAAAACAATGGCTTTCAGAAATTATTACGATTATTGAGCAATTTGAAATAACATGACACCGTCATTAATTGCTTGTGGCTTCTCATTGACTACAATCTTGTTTAATTAGATACATAAAACAACTGTTTGTTCCTAATTAAATCGTATTGGATTTTGTGTGTGTAAACACAGTTGTGTAACTAACCCATGGATAATTTGGCAAAACAAGGGAGGTGGAAGAATCCCTGTAAGTCTATATTTGGACATAGAAGAGTCTCCATTTTCACTGCATGCTTTCATTGCTTATCTGTAACTTTTGCCTGACCTGGACACATTGAGGAATGCTAGGTTGATGTCAAAGGAAATATATAACCCTTGAGGCAACGCACATCCTCCTTTAGCACTGAAAGACCAGTTAATATTCATTGATTTATTTTCCCCTCGTATATCCTCGGACTCTCATCTGGTAAAATAATGATGAAACTAAAAGCATCAAATGTCATCAACAAGTGCTCCAAAGAGGACACACAACATTTAGGCCCGAAAACACCACTGTGAACTCAAAGTGTGTTTACCAGTGTGTTTTGGAGGGCAAGAGTTCACACAGAATGAAAAATGAAAATGTTTTTCTTTATTTCATTCATGTATCATATAAATACGGTTTTGTTTGATGTTGCAATCACCATCAAGTAAGATGCATAGATAAAAGCCACCATTACATTTATTTTATTGTGATTCCAAAGCACATCAGGTACATTAAGCAATACACAGGCATTAGTTCTCTACAAGGGACATAAACTATAAACTAACATCAATAAAAAAAAACACTCTCTCGCTCACTGTGGACTTTTCCTGTATTATACCAGAGCATGATCTTTCCCTAACATTAACCATTAACCAATGCTGAAGCCTATCCATACAGAAGTTTAATCATGCTCTATTCACTGTTAGTGGATTCTGCACTGCACAAGCAAATATTCTGACAAATAACACATTTGTTGTATATGTTTGTACTGTTTACTGTTTTTGACTGTGTTGTCTTTAATATTACCATGCTGTTGAATTTCTCATGTCGGTGCGTGGTTCCAGCCTCACATGCACTTATTTATAAGTCAGTGAAATATTTAACATTGTTCATTCATGATGACAAACCAGTGGTGTGCATGGGCACAATCTGAGAAAAAGGCACACTCATATTTCTTCTGTGAGGTTTTGAGCCACCACAGAGCCCAGATGTTGTCTTTCCCTTTTAGTTTTTACAGGGACGACCTGAATTCGTGGTTTCAAAACAGTAATTAGCCTTTTGTTTTTAAATTTAACTGATTTATGTGTGTCCAAAGAAGCAGTACCGATCCAACAGGAAGAAGGTTTTTTATTGTCCCAGAAAGGTTGAATCAAGTATTTACAACCAACTGCGCTTGTAAAATCTCCTACAAAACAAGGTGAGGTATGATTTCTTTACTTTGTAGCAGATAGCTGTCCTTCCCATCTAAAATACGTACAATGTAGTCATTGAGGGAGTGAGTTTAGAACAGAATGATGCTTTGACCACATCTAAGTTACCTAAATGTTAACTTGAACTGTCACAAAGTCTATCCACCCATGATCCATACAGTTTAGAGACATATAGACAAACAACCATTCATGCTAACGTCCACACATACACACCTACTGACTACTTTAGTATCACCAATTAACCCAACCTGCAAGAGGAAGCTTTTGTTTGTTTGTTTGTTTGTTTCGTACCTGTTTGGCAAAGCATTTAAAAATGGAAGATTTTTTTATTATTATTTGAGGTGAGTCCATGGTGCGCTGGTGAAGTATCTCCTGTCTCAGCTTTACGTAATGTTGCCATCCAAGCACACACACACACCCCCCGAAATAGCAAAAAAATAAATAAAATTAAAAAAATCGAAATGACATCACATTCTTTCATATACTATCTTAAATGCACATTGAAGGTTACATCTCTGTGCTGGATACCACAGGACGCCCTCAAAGATCTTGTGCAGTCCATGCCTCATGTCACCGCAAGGGCCGAATACACAATATCAGGCAGGTAGTTTTAAGCTAGTAGCTGGCTGATATATATTCTGTCATAGATACCTGCCCGAACCCTGGATGACTTCACAAGGACAAAAAGAGAGAGAGAAACCCAGACACAATAATTTATCATGGAAGCATCTTATAAAAAACAGTTGCACATGATCGGGTCAGTCATGTGACACACATTGAGGGAAATCAAATTTCATACAAACGTTCACTTGGAGTTAAGAATGAACTGATCCGATTGTTATAGTCAAAGGTCATATAACTATGACACAAATGTCTGATAGGATAAACCGTTAAAGTGATGATGTTTTTTATCAAAACACTTCATTATCCGTTGCTGTAACACGGATTGAAGGTGATTGGAAATGTGAGACAGTAATTTTAGTTTGCTTTACTGAGGTTTTGCAGGCTTAGCATTTTGTTCTTATTTTCTGTGATCAGTAAAGTACCAGTGGCTCCAAGTTCCATTCCCGGCACATTTTAACACAGAGGTTGTGTTGAAGAGACAGCAAAGCAGCTAAAGCTGTTTAGCTTAATGGGATGGGGCCGCAATTAGGACTTCTACACAGGAGCTTGAAGCGTTGATGTCATTCAACATAAAACACAGGCCCCGGCCCAAACCAAAAGGTTAATGTTGCGATTATGTGGCATCCACTCCAACATTAGACCACCGGAGTGCTCCGAATCAGAGATAGATACAGTTTGTCCTGTGTTGATTTCCTACACTGAACATCGTAGAATTACCAAAAAAAAAACCCAGTTCTTAGCTGAGAATAATCCAGTGTGCTAAAAGGAGGATCAAGTGAAATGGAGTATGTGTCCTTTGTATGCTCTCTGTAATATGGTCTCAATCACAGGGAACATGCTGAGGGGCAGCACCAGTTTGTGTGTATGCAGAAGAGATAGCATATATATGTGTGTGTGTGCTTACACGTGGCGAATAGGAAGATGATAGGGCATCTTGCTTCATTTCTGCTATCTTTCCCTTTTCATTATTTCTCTAGAGGTAGTCAAAACAAGGCTCCACTCCAATCTCCACCCCACACAGCAACCTGTCAACAGGTTCATGTCGCCTCACAGAGATCTCACATAGGACTTTACCACACACACACACACACACACACACGCTGTCAGTCTGCTTTATGTCTCTCTGCCTTTCTCGCTCACATGCTCTCTCTGTTTTTCTGATCCTTATAGACTGTATCAGTTCAGCAATTCTCTCCTCTCAGCCAAAAAGATTGTGGTAACAAATCTCATGGCCTAATCTCACCTGAGCTTATGTCAGCGATGTTGCTGCTCGTGTTTTCCAATCTCAACACTGAACTCTCATATGATTAAATTACAGAGGCAAATCAGATATCGAGGAGAGGCCGCGAGGGAGGGTGGGCAAAAATGTTTCCCAGCTTTCATTTCAGCTACCTTAAACACAGCCTATATGTAGAAACGTCTACTAACTCTGCAGGACAGCAAAACCAAATGAAATCTGTCTAGATCAATGTGTTTTGACGCAGGGCAGAGCAAAATAACAACTGACAAACAGAACAATGATTTTGGCAGAAGTGGATGTGGTGGCATTGATGCAATCTGCTGCAAGTCTGGCAGCAGGATGAGCAAAAGCCATGAGCAAAGCTGTATGGGCTAGATCACGCTGTGCATGTGTACTGATAATGGAAAGGAGCTATAGTCCATACCAATCTTAAACATGACATTATGGTGATAAAACGTACCCTGTTAGATGTGAAGAACTTAACGTAGGATAGTGTATGAGTCACTTGCACTTTGTGTTGCAATGACAGAAAAGAAGGCTGCATAATATCTAGTTATCCAACATCACTTTACAGGTGTAGCTTTCACCCTGGCTTCACCATCATCTGCAATGTAAATCAGAAGGTGAAATTACACTTTATCAATCCCAGTGGGGGAACTTCCTCAGGAAGAACCCGTTTGGGACCCTGGGTGGAAAATTGCCAGAGGCCCCCTTCAGTCAGCATTCATCACCATAATGTAATAGAAAATCTGACACTGACAAAAAAAGTGTGTTTGTTTGTTTGTTTGTTTGTTTGTTTGTTTGTTTGTTTGTTTGTTTGTTTGTTTGTTTGTTTGTTTGTTTGTATTCCAAATGTTCACATTATAGGATTTTGAAAGTATAAAGAACGTAAAAAAAACATTTTTCAAACTAATGTAATATGTCATTTTTAAAATATGCAAACAAAGCAAGGTTTCTGGCACAGGATCGCCTGCTTCACCTGCAAGGTGTATGGAGATGGAAAAAATGTCCAAGTAGGTTAAAAAACTGCAAAATGCATTTGGGCTTGTTGCCTTTATCAGCTCTTCCATTCACTGCAAGAGTGCGGCGCAATAGCGCACATAATATAAATGACCGCAATGTAAGGCCAGTTAACGGTTGCGAATTAATTCTAGTACTACTATTGGTCATACTTCAATTACACTCTTCACTCAATCACTCATACTTCAATAAAACGTTGGGTTTTTTTTATTTGTTTTTTTATTTATTAGTGTTTGATTAAATTATCCAAAGATCAGTGGCATGAGGTTACTGCAGGACCTTGCAGGCAACTCGAGCTAACTCTCCACTCCAGTCGGCAGCATCGCTGCCCTGTGTCTCTCTCTCACTCGCTCCTGTTACTCACACAACCTATGTACTGAGCTGTTCCTGAAAGGAGCCGTTCTACTCTCCTTCGGTCTCAGCGTTCTTAACTGCAGGTCATGCACAGAGATAAAGAATTAGAATAATTCTCTCGTCTGCTTGCTACTGCTGCCTCTTACAGTAATACTTAATGCACAAATTTAGTTTCTGCACACGTCTGCGCATGTTCTCGGTTGTTCAATATCTTCTGCCGGTAGAAGCTGACTCAAGGAAAGCTTGCCTGAAGCACTTTGGCTGTAGCTTACCACCAACTAAAGATCCCGGGATTATCCTCAATGCACATGCGCAAACCTCCAAATGAATCTGCTCTCCTCTCTGCTTGTCAAGCTTTTTGTCAATGGGACACAGTCAAACCCACAAAATTGGCAGAAACGATAGGTACAAC
This sequence comes from Rachycentron canadum, assembly GCA_038496675.1. Taxonomy (NCBI): domain Eukaryota; kingdom Metazoa; phylum Chordata; class Actinopteri; order Carangiformes; family Rachycentridae; genus Rachycentron; species Rachycentron canadum. The sequence continues at coordinate 24,791,705 of CM076650.1, read as the reverse complement.
AGCTGGAAGGCAAGTTAGCTTGCAGAGGCGATGCGCTGCTGCCAGTAAATAACACGGCGTCCTTTATGAGACAGAAAGCTGCTCTGAGATCAGATGCAAGGAGAGATATCGCTTCCTCTTCAGTACTGTACTAATTGGTGTTTATTTTCAGCTTTAGCTGGGCAAGCACTGCTTGGCTTGTTTGGGCTAACAGTGCGCCACTGCCCTAGATGAAAAACTGCATCTATGTGCAGGCTTTACGTGTAATGGTTGGCAACACTGCTTCTGAGATGTCATTGCAAATTGTCCAGGGAAAGTCATGGGGCCCCTTTAGGGAGGTTTTCTACTGATGACTTTGCTGTGCAGTTCAGCTTGTTAGCCCTCAGTGCCAAGCAGTAACCTCCCTCGCCTGTACACAAGCGGCGGCTCCGGTCAAGGGCAATGGCAGAAGAATTTCTAATGTAACAGTATCATTATTGATTAAATTCTGCAAATTTATAGCTGCACTATCTTCAATATTTTTGTGTTGACTATTAATCAAATGACTGTGTGTACTTTGAGAGGTGTGACTTGTAGACACTAACCCACCAAACTCTGCTGAACTGCAGTTCCCCTCAACTCTACGGAGCTTCACAGTCTTTGAACACATTTTTTCTGTTTTATGGCCCACAATGCTTCTGTTAGGTTCAGTCTCACTGCTCTCATCAGTGGATCAAAGACCAAATTAGAAACCAGCTTGTGGATGTGTGGCTCCTTTAGAAGAAAATGGAAGGAAATTACCAATGGAGTTGATAGGCACTAAACACAGATCGTGAATTTCAATGTAAAGGGCTGTTACAGGAGTGCAATGCTAAAGTGCTCTTTTAAGCTTTGTCAGGAACAGAAACATGACTGGAAATGAATGGCTCCCAATAATTCCCTGTGTCTGCTAGATATGCACTGTAAAGAGAAAACTGTTTGCTAGAACTGCTGCCTAAATATTATATAAGGTGATAATATGTCAATGTTACATGTACAGCTTGTTCTAAGGTAAAGCTTTAGTTTATGTTATCTGACCGACACTGAAAGATGCCAAATATTACATTTCTATATAATTTACAGCATTATGAATACAATACAGTTACAAGTTCCGCTCTAAGCATTAATTAAACCCTTAAAAACACCTCTATTCCCCAGATTTAGATATTTAAAAGTTTAAGTGACTCTATAGACTTAAATGGCTGGATGTAACTTTACACCTTATTTAATATGCGTGGATATGTGGATATGCAAAGTAGTCCAGCCCATCACTCTGCCGCTCACCTGTAGCTGTGACTCTGTTCATCAAGGACATAAACCTTTGCTAGATTTCTGCTCTACTTGCTACTGTACAATACAGCAGTTATAATACATTCAAATGGGATGCATATTTGAACTGTTAAATCTACAGCGTGAGCCATATAGCAGTAACATAACATGAGCCATTGTCTTGACTGCATTATCAAATAATGTTAATTAATTATGAAATAAAATAAGACAAAGAAACGTGCTACACATCAAGGTGAATAACACCATAAAGAGACCTCTCTGGAGAGAAGCAGCATCTATGCTATATAATATCCTTGCATATATTCTGTATTCTGTCCCTCTTGTCTCAGAGTCTTGACTTAATTGCTCTTCAGGTGCCTCATCATCTTCTCTCTAATGGAGGAGAGGTAGATGAATTGTTGATGGAATACACCAAAAACGTTAAATCATTTAGAGCTAAGCTATTGCACATTTTCCGAATTCCAAGGCCCTAGATACAATTTATGTACTTGGGAATAGATACATATAAAAGTGCAGTTTGAATGTTATCATCCGTGCAGTGTTCTCTAAATGTAACCGGTGATGCTTCATATGCTGCCAGGTCAACTGAATCGTGACAAAATCCCAGCAATGGCCTCATCCCTGTCAGGCCTCTCGCACAGGGCATGCAGGGGTTCCGGGATGGTCAACTGGTCCGACTCTGCAGTCAATCGCCCAGGGTCACTGAGCACCTCGCTGAAGAGGATCTGGAGCAGAGGATCTGAGTACAGCTTGTCCATGGCGGAGCTGGCTATATTTTCTGACTCAGGCAGTTCAGTCAGAACCATGTCACAGATGTGTGAGGACAAAAGTCACACAATATAGTCAAATTGGTATTTTTCCTTTGGTTATACACACACATTGACATATAAAATAAATATTTATAATCCTTTACCAAATGTTGGCTTTGTCTTCATTGCCTGAGTAATTCTGTTTCTTTTACTGTGGGTATTTGATGTTGTATACTGGGGTTCCATCTTTTGTCCCGAGCTCACCTCCGGCAATTTTACTGAAATGCATAGCAGTCAGATATAACCTGAAATTGTATTGACACTGTAATCATTGTCAAAAAGTTTCATTAGACTCAGCAGAATCTTATATATATAGTTCACAAGAACAGAAAATGAATTAGTAATTATGCTTGTTTGGGGACAAACCACAGAATCTCTCTCAATGGCTGACGCCTGATGTGTAGGACTAAGTTTTGCTACATCTTTCATCAGACATTTGTTCTCCAGAATCCTCTGGAGCTTGAAGGCTGCTTTTGATGCTGTAATGAAACATTGTTGGTTTATTTTTAGGACGGGGCTGGGATCAGGTTTCGATTATTTTTCAGAACGTATCAATATGAATGCCAATGTGGTGCTTCTCTACGGTTTAACCGTTATGTTATTTGCTGGCAACATTTTGTTCATCACATGTCTTCGTATAACAATTATTATGAAAATTAATATCAATTCAACCTCTTTTGCCTTTGAGTTGGATCTGCGCGATGACAATCAGGAAAGAGTGTTGTTGTGGCTGCCGATGATTGGAAACTGATGCCCTTTTGGCAGCAGCTTCTTCATCAGATGATGACGGAGTAGGAGACCAGTAAAGATGGTTGATGAAACTCTGTTACCACTTCTTCACCCTGTCACGTTCCCATTCCTTGGCCAGAGCCTCCAACTTCTCACAAACACCTGTGTGGGGGGGGGGTTGAGCAAATGGAAATGAACTGTTAGGGTTTGACAAGTAGAAAGTTCAAAATTAAAACAGTTTACAATAATTATTTTGATAAACATTTTGCAACATGTCACTTGTCATAAAAATGCCTGATTTATGGCTTCTGCTCTCTCAAATACTAGTATGTTTCTAAGTGCTTGTCAGTCATTATAGCTGTTATTGTCACCCCAGACGACTCCAGAAAAGATAGACTCCTTATCAGGCGCTCTTTTTCCAAGTTCATGCTGCCTCTGACTTTGTTGCTCTGTTGAAGGGAAAAAAGTTAAAAAAAAAAAAAAAAAAAAAAGTTGAATAAAAATGCAACTTGTCTCCAAAGGAAAAAGACTAACTCTCATGTGGTTGCCCTGTGTGGCACAAATTGATTTGTCTTGGATACTCAGGCAACCATTAATTGTCTAATCAGGCAATCTACATTTCAAAAGAAGTGTTAGCTGTGGTCAGACTAGAATATTTTAGGAATTTACCATACCTGTAACAGATGAACATTTATGATGGCTCTGGTGTGTAAGTCCATGGCTGTGGACAAGCTGAACTCTCAGTGCTGACAGAAAAAAAAAAGTCTTGATGAGTACATTGTATTTGACATCATATATTAGACACAAAGCCATATTTATTTTTTTCCATTGTAAATTATTTTTACGTTGGTTAACTGTCTGAATGATGACAAAGTGAACCAATGGTCGGCCGCCTGTTCCAGTGATGGGTGAAGTATCGATTCCATTTAATTACATTTGTCTTTGTTGTCATAGCACAAGCACTGGGAGTGCTTAATGCAATTTCACCCCTAAGAATTGTCAAACAGATACATAAAAGGCAAGGTTTCACATAAAAAGACAGTATCAATTTGAGATGAATATGAAATCCTAAGATTTATTGCACAAAATAAAGAATTGTACAAACAGTAAGTGGGATAAAAAGCTAGGGTGAGTGTAGTCAATGTGAAAGAAATTAAAGTTCCAGACTAAAGACAATAATCTACCCAACATTCAGAAGAAAACAGATAGATCCGTTAATCCATGTTTGTCTCGGCACAGAGCTTAATGTCATACAGAAAAGCAGGGACTTGGTCAGTAAACACAAGAGACAGAGGTGTCTATTCTATTATTATTAGACCAGAACTAATACTTTTTTCTGAATAACCCCAAAGTCATATGAAGTTCAATCCAATTATTAATTATCTATACTGCTTGTCTGTGCAGGGTTGTGGGAGGGATGGACTCAATCCCACCTGACAATGGCAGGGTAAAACTTCCAACGCAGGGCTGACATATATATAGACAGACAACCATTCACGACCACAATCGTGTCTAACATGCATGTCTTTAAACTGCGGGAGGAAGCAGGTGTACCTAGGAACCCTAGCGGGCACATGGGGACACGCAAACTCGCAGAAAGGCCCTCAAATCCAGAACCTTTTGGCTGTGAGGCAACAGTATTTGACATAATTCTGGATGGCGGTATAGATGCAAAACCTTGAACTCTACATCTCAAATGTTTTGAGCTTAATTGAGTCATGCAGTCCACAGTTGGCCCCGCTTGGGCCCAGGAGTATATGACTGTAATGCTGTTGCAATGTAGGTAATGTACGTAAAAACATGTGAGGCCCCTCTCACTGCCTTGGAGATTTCCTGGCCAACCTCGGTGGCAGTTAGATGACATGGGAGAGTCATCAGCTGATGCAGTTCACCTGGGCCTTCTGGACTAAAAAAGCTCCCCCAATGTGCTCCCTTGCTCTCTCCTTTCCATCTCCCAGGCATCCATTCATTTTGGCATAGCTTTTAGGGTTGCACATGCAACACCTCCACAGCACACACGCCACCCATCCAATTATAATCAATCACACATTAAAAGCAGTTATTTAAAAAAAAAAAAAAAAAAAAAAAAGGTGAATTAGGATTAAAAAGTTAAAAGCAGTTAATTGCGAACTAAAAACAGTTATGAAAATGCTGAGCTATAATCATGCATTAAGAGCAGCTCTGAAAAGTTGAGTGTTGAGTGGTGATTTGAACATGGCCAGATCGCTGTAGTCACGGATCTGTTTGGTAAGAGCGTTCCAAAAGGGAGGGGGCAGCAATGGAAAATGCCCTGTCGCCCCAGGTCCGGTGCTTGATCTTAAGTGGTGTGGACAGAAGACTGGCATCAGAGGAGCAGAGGCTGCAGGGAGGAGTGTGGTGATGGATCCAGTGAGTGAGGGACGAGGGGCCTGGTTATGGAGGGCTTTATAAGTAAACAGAAGGACTTTGAAGTGGATTTGTCGCTGGACAGGACGCCAGTGAAGTTTCTAAAGAACGGGGGGGAGATGTGGTCACAGGAGCGGGAGTAGGTGAGCAGCAGAGCCCTCAATGTACTGAAGTTTATTCAGGACTTTGGCTGACGTGCACTAAAGAATGCTATTGCCGTGGTCAATTCTGGATTTGATGAAAGTATGGATCCAAGCCTCAGCTGCAGCGAAGGAGAGTGATGGACAGACACAGGCAGTTCTGGGGATCTGAATGATGTGGTGGGTGAAGGAGAGATTACAATCAAAGATGACACCAAGGTTGCTGGTGTGTGGGGATGGAGAGAGAGTGGAGTTATCGGTGGTGGGATGGAAGTTGTAGGTGGTTTTGGTAAGGCATCTGGAACCAGTGATGTTCACGTCAGATGTGTCAAAGTTAAGTTAGAGAAAGTTGGCTGGGAGAGGGGAGTATGTTGCAGTGATGATAGATTTAGTGGAAAGTAAAGCTGACGTCATCAAATTCAAAATAGCCAGAACATTTCAGTTGCACTACAATTGTTTTTTTTTGTGGGGTGACCGGAAAGAATGAATCAGATCTTAAAGGTCATATAGACAGTATACTGTATATATGCTTGTCGGTTGTGTGTGTGTGTGCGTGTGTGTGTGTGTGTGTGTGTGTGGCTAGTGTGGGGCACCTACCTTCAGGAAAGGCTCTTTGTAGACCAGCTCTTATGGCTTGAAAAATCTGGTTTTTCTATAGTGAATCTTTGAGATCAGCTAATCCTGGATCTGCGGGGGTTGTGAAAGATGTTAAAAGCTGCTACTGACACGCGCGTAGCCTTCTCTTTTTCACACAGCTCCTGTGTATTCTGCTGACTCTGTGAGGGTCAGAATTCTTTTAGAAGAGCTCACTTTGAACCCAGGTGACCAAATCCAAATGCTACGAATGCTTGGCTTCACATTGATTTGTTTCTTCTTCTTTTTTAGGACATTGAAGTACTATAACTGTTGTTTTATGTTCTATGTTGAACAGAAATATACAACTATAGAATATCCTATCATTCAGTCAAAACAAAAATAAGTTTGCGCAAATGAGAACACAAGTCCTCATCTTTTGCTCTGTATTTGTATAAATAATTATTCTGCTATGCAAAAAAGAGAAAAAAACAGTGTTATTGTGTCAAGTAAATTTTATATAACGTCAATCCATAACATAAGTTATTTCAGGGCACCTTTTATTGTTCTGGTACAATTAGTATGAATAAATATAGTTAGATCCCAATTGATGTTTTGTTTATGATGCAGCAGATGACATTTTCATCACAATGACACTCGTGGACATAGAAACTCTAAATTGAGCGTAAGAGGACACGTGTTACTGTCATTGTGCCTGTTTCTGTCGATAAAATATTATTCATCTTCAAACCTCAGCATGGTACATTAGTGTCAGAAGTGGCATTGCTAACTTTTCCAGAGCAACAAAAGCACTGGCCATTTGTCACAGGAATGGGGTGATTCAACAGCCGTGATGAGGTTCTAGCAGCGAAGCAGGACTCAATGAGGAGAAGACTCAGGTGTCGGGCGATCACTGATTTAGAGACTGCACCGCAGTCCGAGCTTCCTCCTCTGCCCATGTAGTGTTGGCTGTGACAGCACCCCACCAGATGGCCCTGGCAGGTCATAGCGATGTTGTCATGTTCAACATGCCGGGGGGGTGGGGGCATCGAAAGACCTCCCATATCCAAAAGCAGTTTCCTGCCAAGCTTAAAGACGATGAGCAACTGAAAATCGAAATTTTTTGCCTATGGTTCAGAGGTCCCATATTTTATCTTTTTCTGGTGTTTAAGGTTTTTAGAGCCAAAAACCATCTCAGTGTAGTCATGCACACTCTTTAGGATGTTGGTTGTTAAAGGTATTTAACAGATTTCAAGTAAACACTTGGAGAAACCTAATCCTGCACAGTTGGATGTTGGGTCCTTGCTGGAGGCATGACTGAGGGTGAGGACTGTTTTGCTGTCTCATCACAGTTTTGGAGGTCCTGATGGCTTTTTATTAAGGCACAGTTTTTGAATACAGACTCGGTGGATTGCACACTTCACATTATTAATACCGAAATTAGACCTGCTTTATAAACATGGAAGACACTGACATCTCACTTTCTGCAATATGGGACCTTTAAACTCTGTACTCTGTGTGTTTCAGTACACAGTGACAGCACCTTGGGTGTTTTTACAATCTAACACATCTAATGACATCCAGCCAGTCAGTGAAACACTCACTATCAAGCCTGGTCACCCTGTAATGTTGGGACAGAAGGGAAGAGAGAAGTCAAAGTCTGTCCATGTTACCATCAGCCTGGAAGAAAAAAGCATTTGAAAAATGAAAACTATGTGCACAAAAAACTACAATTAGTATGATAGGTCAGAGTTGAACCATTCAAAGTTGCTCATTCAAATCAATTAATCTGTGCGACCTTCTTGCTGCTCATGTTTCTTGCCCTGTCGGGCAGCATCGGTAAAGCAAAGAATTAGGTGAGCACAGTGTTATTGGCAGCGATACAAATAATGGCTGATAAAGCATTGTTACAATGGTGAGAAAACTTGATAGATTTTTTTAAGTTCAGTGGGGGGTGGAGAGGGATGTAAATGGGACTGTTTAAAATGAGAGAGGGGACGTTGGGTAATGTGTTTTGGAGCTCAACACTCTGCAACTATTCCCTTTCTTCATCATCATGCCCCAGGCTGAAACAGTAGTAAATGGATGAAATTGTGATTCAGACAGCAGCGGTGGCCCAATCAATCGCTTCTCAGATGCTCGTGTTACTGTCCAGGCATTTTAAACACTCTTCTGTGCCTCCATGCTGTTTTCCAATGCGAGATATTTCCGCTGTGTCTCCTTCGTCTTTCAAATGATACATTGACCATGTCAAGGCAGCCATATGCTAAGGAACTGAGTGGCAAACCAAAGAGATCTAATCTCCCACTTAAAGTCAAATCCACAAGAGAGCTTACAGTTTTATTCTGAGGAGGAGAAAAACTGTGATAATGGACAGCTCATTAGGCAAATGCATAGAGAGAATCAAGCTATTATCTTGAGGGATGCCCTTGATATCATTAGCATTGGATAATCAAATTATATGTGTCCTTGCATGAGGCCCCAACTATAAATTTGATGCAACAAAAGATACATATAAAAGCCCCTTTAAGGCTTTAAGTCTATAAGATGTATTTAAACTTTTCTTAGCCTCCTCCTTTCTTAGGTCACTTGTAAAGAAGCTGAAGAAATTGATTTCTGTGCGCGTGTGATTACTGAGACTGTGGCTACAGTATATGTAGCTTATGTATGTGATTGATTCATTGAGGTAAGCAGGGTGGCTGTAATGCTGATAGCCTCCTGCCTCAAAGTTTAATCAATACCTCAGACTAGAAGCCGAAGCTGCAACTGTTTTGCTCAGCCTCTAACATTTCTATGTTTCTATATAAATTCCACCTTTGTAAGCTCACATATAACTACGTGGCCGCGACCTGCTGTGCAGGTGACAGCATGCATAAAGGCGTCTACTGAGAAAATGTTTATCAAAAGTGCCCCCTTATCTGATCCTTTCATCAGGCCAAGAGAAAACAAACAGGAAAAAGAAACTATTTTGAGGCATCTTGTTTTGTTCATGAAATCTGGTTCTATGAGAGATATAGATTCTACACAGCAAGAGGTCACAGTTGTCAGACTCTCAGAGAAAAAGTTTAAATCTATCATCATCATTCAATTTCTTACAAACAACACAAAGACAGGGAGATCTGAGCAAGTGCTGGACTGGTTTTACGGAGCACAACATACCACATAAGATTAAAAAATAAATACTTTATCATTTTACTTTCCTACTGCTTTCCAGTTCACTAAACTAAAGTTGTTTGAAGTTGTTCGGTTGATTGATGTGTCTGTCAAATCTATTACTATTGGAGAGAGAAAGCAAGTCTTACCCTTTTTCATGCAGCGTTCTTGGTAGTGCACACAGCAAAGCAACAAGAGAAGCACATGCAAAAGTGTGGAAGTGATAGCTGAAGTGACTGAGACAACCCGATACCTGTTTAATGAGGGTTTACTGCCTTTGGACCTTGACTTAGTTTCTGATACCACTTGAAACTCCTTGGAAACTCTGGAAACTGGATTTTCTCCCTGACAAGGGAGATGGCGAGCCACAAGTTGGAAACTTTGAAACTAAAACTTTTTTTTTTTTTTTTTTTTTTTAGATTTTTATTTTATGTCCATCCATCCATTGGGGCTGGAGCCAATCCCAGCTGACACTGGTCAAGGGCAGGGCACACCCTGGACAAGTTGCCAGTCTATTACAGGGCCGAGACAAACAATCAAGCTTCACATCTACAGGCAACTTCGAGTCGCCAATTGGTTTAACGTGCCTGTCTTTGAAACTGCGGGAGGACGCTGGGGTACCCAGAGGGAATCCACGAGAGAACATGCAAACTCCACACCAAAAGACCACAGAGGTTCAAACCCAGAACCTTCTTGCTCTGAGGCAACAATGTATAATCACTGTGTCACCATGCCGTCCCTTGTTTAATTTGTATAAACTTAACCAATGGGATACAAAGTGTGAATAAGCCAGCTCTAGAAGAGCTATATGCTATGTTGCTCTTTCCCCCATTTCCATTCTTAATGCTAAGCTAGGTTATCTATGTTATCCTATCCTAACTCTTGCTTGTACTTTGAACCTCCACTAATTATAATTCTATATTATGGTAATAGTTTGGGTTATTAGACATGGGGTTGAAGTTGTCTGAGTATTACCAGCATGCTGCCAGTTTAGACAAACAGCCTGTAGCACTGGCACAGAGACTGAGTGATGCTGTGGATGGGGACAGCAAAAAAATTAATAAATCACATTTTAGCTACTTAGAAAAAACGCCAACACTGCTTTATTTTGAATATTTTCCTCACTTTATCTTGTCATCGAAGAGCTTTTTCCTTTGTGACAAATTTTTTTCAACTGTTCAAACAGCTGATCTGCGGAGTGAAACAGTACATAATAATATGAGTTCACAAACTGTAGTTCCAAAGTAAAGTGATGTTTGACAGCAAGATAAAGTAGAGAAAATATTCAAAATGAAGCATACGCATAAACTGATAGGAGCTTTTTTCTGTTTTTTTTTGTTTTTTTTTAAATGGCTAAAACATGTTTTTGTGGATGTTCACAGCTCATCACTTTCTGTGGCAGTGCTGCCAGCTCCTTCTCTAAACTGGCATTGTGCTGATCCAAGATATACAGTAGGTAAAAAAACTGACTATAGAATATCTCACACAACCCCGTGTCAAGTAATCCAAGGTATCACTTTAACAAGAGCTTCGATGACTGCACGTAGCATGAAACCCGAGGTAGGTTTCAGAAACTTTCAGCTCACCGTTTTGATTTTGTGGCCTGTAACATCACTACAGCTATTTTTAGTTAAGTTGGTAACAAACTGGTGAACACAGTGGAACATTTACTGGATAAAGTTTTGATCACATCTCCCTGGTGTTGATGCAGAGTAAAACAGAGCTTAATGGAGAGTGACAATGCTTTAACAATAGCTTGGAGCGACGCAGAAACACACAATCTCTGATCTTTTTATCTCATTTTTAGAGGGAAAGTAATAAAGTATGTCTCCCAAAGTTCAAACTACTGCCCCCCCCCTCCCATTCTATCATTCTTTCGCACACATGCAGACAGCTAAGGACATACACCAGCACATCACTTCAGCCTTTTTCACACAATGTGAAATATTTATAATGGGAATAATGGCACAAAGCAAGGGGGATGAATCAAGAGCAATGCGTGAAGTTGCAGACTGAGTGACTGAGTGTACAGTGCATGTGTGACTGTGTATGCACATGTGTGCATGTTTGTTTGTCTGCATATGTGTAAGTGTACAGGATGCATCTGGTTGTCAATGATATTTCACATTTTCATACCAGCAGAGAATAAGCAGGCTGGCACCTAATGAGCCGATTACTGGGAGCAGCATATGGTGTGTTCTGTACGGTTCGCCCGGCTCCACCATTAGCACTGATGCGAGCTGGGAGAGATGTGGAGAGTGGGTGGGTCAGCTCGGGGAGAAAACGCACAGATATGTGTTTACTTGGACACACAAAGCTTGTTTCATTACAACATGGTCTCTTTGGGATGGAATGTACAAAGAGGGGAGATGCAGAAAGGGCTGCAGGGTTTAGAGATTTCCTCCATTTCATTAATATCATTATGAAATTCCTACAAGTCCACTTCAGATGACCGCCAAATGTGCCAGAGTGTTGCTTTTTAATTAATGAAGAAAAGCTTCTGGGTGTTACTGATGCATATTTTCAAGACCTACAAAACTCAGCGAAACTTACCATGGACTTCTGCATATTTTAGAAATCTTTTCACATGTTAAGACCTTACTCATTAAAAGTGACAAACAAGAATTACAACACTTTACTCCAGAAACAGGTATCTATTTACCTCTGCAAAGTGATAGATAGTTATAGATTTTGTTATTTTGCTTTCAGTAGAGTAATGATTATGCAATATGCATGCAACAGAGGTTTCAGAGTTTTTGTGCATTGTCTTGGTTTGATGGCCCACAGTGTTAGTGCTTTGCTTCAGCTGCACCACTCCCATTGGCATCACATCACACGACGCAGCTGTTAAAATCTGAATCCTTGAAAAACACACTGAGCACTATAAGCTGATAGTACGTCAGTGTTATGTTTACATCTTCCTGCACTAGTTATCACCTAGTTGTCACAAGTCCTTAACGTAGATGTCACCCAATTAGGACAAATTATGGTAATTTTTGCCCCAGGGGGCCCCTAGAAAGTTATGCTGTCCCTGTATTTAGTATTCAGGATCTCTACCAATTCCTGAGGGAGGTATCTGGCAGTTTAGCTACTAGATGCTTACATGTCCATCAGCTAGTCTGCAATCTTGTCTGTCTGCAGTTCGGTGCTGGGCAGGTTGCATGTGGTGGATTTATCAAAAGCTGAAATCATTTTTTCTCCAAAAACAAAGCAAAATAATGCGACAAAAGAGGTTAAAATGTTCCTTAAACCTTAAAGGGAAATTCCAAACTTATGTGCTAATGTGTCATTAGAATGCTCAAAGGGATCATTCGTAATATAATTGCTGGTTAATGCAGCTCTATGGATAAGAATCATGTAGGCATAATATCAACTGAAATATTAATGAGGTACAGCTACAACATCACATTAAATGATGTAACCTTTTCACTTTTTAATTACATTAAAAAATTGTATTAATTAAATTACCACAAACTACATGCCAGCATACATCTAGATGAAACCATGGTCTACCATGAAGGCCTTGACAGAACACCTAAAACCCAGTCCCTAACTCTATTATGATAGTGGGCATGTTTTAATCTAACTAGGTTAGAGAATACAATACAACCATGGGCACACGAGGAAGTTGTCCATTGTTAATCCATTCTTGACTAAAATAGAAAAGCCAATTCTTACCCAGTAGGCTTTAGTCAAAATGAACTTTATAGCCCTCATTATCATTTGAATTAGAAAAATACTTAAAACCATATGCCAAATATCATAAACCCAGTGCTTTATCGTGAATCTGCACATACCAAGTGTGGCCATAACGTCTCCCTTGAGCACCCAGAAAAACTCTGAAATATCTAAACTTTAATAATAAAATAATCTAAAATGAGGAGCCTTTTTATTAGTGCATAATTCAGGCTCATTGATTATTTATCGAAGCGGCAGGGGAATGACTGCAGTCTGAAAGGTTACTGTATATAGCAAAGACGCCTGCTTCAGAAATAACCCAGAAGTAGGAGGTATGATAGAGTTCTGATTTTAAATGAATCTAATGTGGATTTGAGCTTGATGATCAAGTGAGAGATCTGTATTTCTATTGTGTCAATCTTGGCTTGTGTCTCATTACTGTCTTCTGCTTTAAGCTGTCTTTTACCACCTTTACCTCAGCATTAGAGCACCTGAGATGATATATGATATAGTGCATTGATGTCTACAATTCAACAAGAAAAGTGAGCAAAGGTGGTCTTATACTATATTGATATGATTAATTAATTTAAATGGAATCCTATTGTGTTTAAACTCAATAATTAAAAATTCTTTCCTTGAAAATGATATAGAGAAAGTTGATTATGTAATCATTCATTTACTACTGGCAACTTTATTTACCATATATGTCGAATTGTATGCAAATTGCTCCTATATGTGTATGTTCTTTATGTACACTGACAAAAGGTTGTCCTTATTGACACTTGATTAGCAATTAATTGGAGTTGATCTAACCCTATTTTACCTATATTTGTTATAAAATTACATAGTTCCTTCCAGCATCTGCTGGAATTTTTTTGTCAGTAAATAAATGCTATGACTTCCCAAGACTGAAATTCCCTCCTCTTTCTCAGTGCTTCAACTACAACGACTAGACAGTGAGCCAGGAAAATACAGGGTTCTACATTGTCGCTATGTTTTTGTCAGTTAATGGTGAAAATGTTGAAGAATACCATCAAAGTGATTGAAATTTGATATTTTTCCTCTATACTGTACATTTGATATGTTTAGTGTGAGTTCAGAAGAGCAATCCTTTTTTTAATATAGAAAAAGTGCGCATTGACTTCAAAACCATAACGCGATGTCTTCCCATAAAGGCTATACATAACAGGCTATGGATCACTTGACTTTTAATGCAGGGGCAAGTCTGTTGGACTGCCCCGCAAACTGAAAAATTACACTAAAGGGGTGCCTGGTGCCTTTAAAGTATTGCCAAGGTTCAATATGTGATGAGTTCCCATTTATTTGCTAGTGCTCGCATTTTGAAAAGTCTTGCTACATGCATTGTAACTATGAATGTATATACAGCATTTGCTGGATATATAAAAAATCTTTTACACAATGCAGTAATAATAGGATGTTTAGTTATGAGGATTTTTTTTTTTTATTTCCTGGATTCTGTGTATGACACTTGATTTGACCAACTTATGAATCTGCGAAAAAAGGTTCCGACCCTTTCAGCCCAGTTATCACATATTGCATCAGTCAGGTTCAGAGGGTTAAAATAATTCACTGACACTCAACATCTTCCAGAAAAAAAAATAAAATAAAAACAGTCTCATCTTGTGTGGCTCTTGTCAGGCTATTGTCAGTGTTTCAAGTCAAGAGTCATTACTCTGTTTAACAGTGATTCATGCCTTAGGAAGAAAAAAAAAAAAAAAAGAATGAATAGCTTCATCAACATAATTATTTTTGGCTCTGTATAAAAAGATTGCACCATGACAGTTGTGCTAGTTGATGTCTGTGTCCATCACCAGCTTCAAGGAGGATACTCAGTCACTTTTGCTTTTTCAGTGGCCAAGGGAGGTTGCTACAATGTCATATAACACAAAACATGCAGTATTTGTCTCTCTCTTGTAGTCTATTGTGTCGGTTTGCTCAGGCTCTATTTGGTCACCTGCTGACACTAGCATTCTGCGTAACAAATACTCCTCCCAGTGTGTCACAACAGGGAGACTTGAGAGCTGTATTCAGACAGCTGCATTTTACTTGGTGCAAGGTTAGCCAGGTCACAGAGGCCTTTAGGCTTCAGTGGGAGAGGCTGGCTCTGTGTTTAATGAGCTTGGAGCAAACCCAGACTTTGGTCTCTTTCATCCCTGTAGCAGTCAGTGCAGCCAGTTAGCTCAGTGAAGCAGGGAAAGACCCCTTTAACAAACCCTTTCTTTCCCCCTACTTTCGTTCAGTGCTGTGTTTTTTCAGATCTATTTCTCTCATGGTCTTAGTGTCTCTCTACCTTTCTTGGTCTGTTTCGTTACCTGGTTCAGTTGTTTCTTCTGTCGGATCTGCTCAGCATCAGCGTCGGCTAAGATCCTGCGCAGTTTTGGTCCTCTGCCTTCTGGCTGTCAATGCATAGCCTTGTTTCCTCCTCCTGCTGCCTCATTAACTGTGGTTCCTTCTGTATTGGGACACAGAGAAAAGAAAAGGATAGACTCTCACACGCAAACGCAGGGTTTACACCAGATTTGTGTTCCCAGAACATGTCATACATGGAACAGAGGTGGCCTTAAGGTTAGAAATAAGGGGCAGTGCTTCTGAATTTGTCATAGGTTAGAATTTCCAGAGCAGATGAATAATCAAAAAAAAAAAAAAAAAGATCTTTCTCATTCTTCTCTTAGTATTGTATTGACCAAGACACTAAATTGCCAGACTGGACAACTGCATGTCAGTGGCTGTGGTAGTTGGCACTGGACTGGCACTGTGTCATTCTCTGAATGTATTTGAAGTTCATTCTCACAAATTAACATAGGACATAAGTGCAATTTTTGAAAGCAACTGTGGTGAGAAGAAAGAACGTGAGCCAGAAGTTGAGGGATCAAAGAGCAAGACAGAAAAGTGAGGTAATTTTCTTCTGTCTAATAAGCCCCAACCCTTGCCTTTTATTCATCTTAAAGAGGCAGTAAGGGCAGGGTGTTGGTGACAGCCTGCCATACTGATGTATTTGAAAGGGCTAAAAATCTTTGTTAGTGCCCACATCAGGTGTCCCTTGGTCTGGCTGTGCTCCCAAAGCGAGGCCCCACCTACTGTGGGGAAAATAAGAAACCTATTACTTTGGAAAAAAAAAAAAAAAGACAGTTGTATTTCTTTCTGTGTTTCTAGTTTCTGTGGTATTAATTATAATAAAAACAATCTTGGAGACAGACCATTGGGTGACTAGGACAATGTATTATCTATATGCTTGTCCCACATGCACACGTAAAACTGAAATTCCTAAATAATTAAAAATAATTAAAAAATAACTACACTCAGACTTAAGATCCTGCATGTGCTGACATTTAGTTGCTATAAACTCAGTATTCAGCACTTCACCACTGTACAATGCTAAATCACTGTTGGTTGCAGTCCAACCATATTTCCAGACAAGAGTATGGATAATGGACGATTATGCAAAAACCCAGATTATGCTACGATTTTTTTTAAATCCGACTTTCTACATTATGTTGTCAGCATCAGGATGGTAAATGTCAGGGACAGATTGTGGTTATGGCAAACAAAAGAGGGAGAGTAGTGTCAATACAATAATAATATAGTGTTTTAAGGCACTGGGCACTTTTACCTTGAGCATCATTTTTCAATGTGCGGGGTAGTCCAGCAGACTTTCAACCTCTGCTGTGTTGAAAGCACAGACTGTATAAACTGTAGACTTTCAAAGTCCACTTTTATAGACTGTATAAAAATGGACATGGACTCCAGGGCCCAAAAGTGAAGCTATTACAAAAGTGCCTTTGACTTGCATTCTATCTAATGACTGGGCAACTTCACTGGTTACTAAAAGAAGTCTGTTTGTATTGAAGTCTATGTGAAAATGGCCCTACTTCTCACTTGATTTATTACCTCAGTAAAAGTTTTCCTATTGTGTTTATGGTCTCAGTTTCAAGTCTTCTTCAATACAGCATGATGGTAATTCTTTAAATTATGGTCCCATTAAGAGGAAAATAGTTAGCCAGCTAAACACAAAGTTATGGTTAGGTCATCATTGTGGTTTACATTAAAATGACCTTCACCATCATGGTTACAATGATGACCACATGCTTAAGGCAAAGGAGAGACCATGGTTATGGTTAATAATACGGTCTGTGATGTGTTGTCACATTAGACAATCTCAATCTACATGAACGTTTTGATTTCAGATTTGTCTGCATGCTTCGTCCTTACCTGAAGAAGAATCCAATGTGGAAATTATTAACGTGAAAACTAGTACAACCTGTCAAGAGCTACAACTGGCCAAATAGAGAATTGATTTTGTAGATTCTTTAACATTTCCTGTCCAACTTGTCAGCATCAAAGTTTAAAGGCATGCCACATAAAGTGAGATGTCCATATTAGTTTACAATCCAAGGACAAAATACACACAGCCCATATTTCAAAACTGGGTCTTAAATAAGATGTCAGGACAACTGGAACTTTAAAGCAGTCACCACCTACAGCTATGCCCTCAGCGAGAATCCTGAAAGAGCTGGTTTTTGGTTCCAAAAAACACAAATATGTCCTCTTATGGATATCAAATCTTAAAATAGAAGAATATTGTATGTGACTTTTACGCTGATGCCACTGCAGGGCTGTACCACTTAAGACACAGAGTTTGTCTTCAAGTGGTGCTGAGACAATACAAAGCAGTCTTGTGCTTCGCCTTGCTTGTGTGAATATATGTGATGGTACGGGGGTGACTTATTTGTAACTCTAAATTCTGCAACAAGAAGCTCAAAATAACATCAGATGAAAGGAGACTGTAACCTTTCTCTAATTAATACATGAAACAAGTATAAATGCCACATTTACATCATGTTTTCTGTTTCATCTGCTTTGGTTTCATAGCATCTGACAAGTAAATTCTGCCTGACTGACTGTTGATCTCAACTAATTCCTGGAGTCCCATATTTTACGATTTTCCTGTGTTTTATTTAACATTTGCTATTTATGAGAATATATATTTGTGGTTTCATCTAAAAACCGGGCTTATTATTACTGTTTTACTGTTTAACACTGAAGTTAAACAAGCGACTATCTGCTTCCAAACATATAATCATGGTATTGGCACCTCCAATTAGAAGGATAACATTTTTTTGTTGTTGTTGTTATTGCTGTTTTTTGTAGATGAATAAGCCAATCAATTACATTTTTATTTAAAAGGCACCAAATCACATCATATATGATTTCAAGGCATTTTACAGATGGGACCTGACAACATACAGAAAAACCCAGTTCTCACAATATTAAAGCACTTGGAGAGAGAGGAGAACAAGGGGCTGGCAGGAACATCTGTACATACTGTTGTGTGTAAGCACAGTTTGATTGATTGTTATAGTGAAAATAATAAATGCAATGTCTATAGGTGTAATGGTCTTATCAATGATAACACCAATAAAAAGCAAGCAGACAATGATAATGATGATGGATGAAGAACAGGCTTCATAAGAGTTTATTGGCACTGGGTTTTATGATTTATGCCTCATGTAACAACTGCAACATATACAACTATTAAACCTTAGTCAAGGGAAACCATGTTTCTTGTGTAGGTAATTAAAGTAGACAGAGAGACAGAATCTCCAACAAGGTTTGACAAAGAGCAGGCTCACATTTCAAAGAGGGAGAAGGAGCACTGAATCCCTCATTGAAGTAGACTAACCGAAACATCTTTGGAGCTGAGCGTCGACAGTGCAGTCATTGTGTGCTACTTCACAACACAGCATGCACACTAAAATGAATAGCAGGTGGCCCCTGAGAGATAAAGACATCTAATTTAACATAATTTAACACGTTCCTTTAAACAATGGTAAAAGGAAACATAAAAAGATTGTTTATCCACTGCATTAAATTGAGCACATAGGGGTTAAATTTATTTATATTTGTGCAGCTAATATCACATAAAGCCACATCTGAATTTTAAAATCAGTTAACGTGAAGCATATTCCCGAAGGCATTAATGAGAATTTTGGAGATTTCATGTGATATGTTTTTATTCATTGGATAACCAGTTCAAAGAGAAGCAGAACCCTTCTTGACTCTTTTCAAATTGTCAAACTCTTTCATACAGGTTACCTAGTGAACAGAGAAAATCAAAGTAACAAGACTCTGTCTCTGACTACAAAAAGGAAGACAGATGAGAGAGGGCATAAAGTCAAACAAGTAAGATCCATTTCAGCTGCATGAATTAAAGTTGAACATGATAAGACAGACAGAAAATCCCTGAGATGTTCAACTGAAAGGAATGACACAAGCTCAATATTTTAAGACTACATGATGGCGAGATTTACAGTCAGGTTAAATCTACTGTGTTTCACTAAGGAGAACAGCAGCAAATGCAATCCAAGCGACAGAGTGGAACATGGGTGCTGTGGGGTTTAGAGGCCACACGCATGGGAAACCTGTGTGAGGCAACACTTTACTGAGGAATAATTCACTTGGCACAGCAGTGAAGTGTTTAGAAATGACTAGAGTTTTCATGCAATTCTGAGGAAAACCTGCTGATGCTGACTCTTCCTGACAGGCCGGAAAGTAGGAGCTTGCTGGAAATTCAGCAGCGTTGGTTAAAAAAATTTGAGTGTAAAGGGACAAAGACACTGAATATGACAGGATATTTTCCCATTTTTGTTGGGTGTGTAGAGCAGAGACTGAATTTGTTAGCATCTCCAGGAATACCTATTGACATCCTGCCATAGGACTGGTAGAAGGGTAATTGTTAAATGAAGAGTGAAATATGAGAGCTTGACAAGAGCAGGGTGCTGACAACTGACAAATTGGTGGAGAGGACTTGAGAAGACAGGAATCATATTTCTTTAATGGTGACTCAGAATGTCAATATCCTTTTAGAGGGTCATACATTAAAAATGTATAGTGTCGTGCAAATTAAATCGTACCATACGAGTACTGCATACTGTATGTGAGCAGGTGTGAAGCGAGAACTTTCATAGATTTGTCATTGCTTTTTTTACAATAGGCCTCAAACTAATCTAATCAGGCAAAGGGTTTTTAATCATCCCATCTCAAATGTTACAATGCTAAAAACTGATGTATTGGCACATTACCTCTGTACAGACAGCAGCTTGTAGGTATTCTCAGCAAAGATAAGCAAATAAGGTAGAGTCAGAGAAAGAATTCAACAAAGGGTGAGAGTAGGGTTAATACAAAACATGCTCTGTTAGCTTGGTACTGTACTGTAAGTATAAAACCTAAAAGAAAAAAAAACATGATTACTGACGGATTATGAAGTAATAAGATGGCAGAATAAAATAGCACAAAGGCAACAGGAAAATGAGCTGGGGTGGAATTGACTTCCTGCTGGTGGAGACTGTGAGATGGAGAAATTGGGATTAAATTGATAAAGACCAAAAAACAAAAGATTGGTTTCGTGTGTCGTGTTTGGATTAGCTGACCTGTTTTGGTGTATACTTGACGCTCTGTCTCTGTCTTCTTCGTGCCTGTGCTCTGTGTTGTTTATTATGGGCTGTCAGGAGTTTGGTGGTGTTTGAATGGTGGAGCGTGGAGTTTGACATTGGCAACAAACTAATAAATCATTCATTATTCCCAAAGTTCACTGTCTACCATAGGCGTGTGGTGATCATTTGCTGTTATACAACATGGTTGACAGCTCTGGTCCTAACATAAATGTAATTAATCAACACACAGATTCTTTTAGATGAATTTAATATTTGTTGCAGTATCAAAAACTTGAATGTGGGTCGCAGCAGCAGGCAGCAGTCTGTGATATCAGAAGACAGACGGCACTTTAAACATCCTGCAGAACCCTTTAAGCTTTAAAAACGCAACACAAGCAATACAACCGCAGCCGTGAGCTTTAAGTAGAAAACTAAACTATTAGCAACATTCAGCGTGGACAGTCATAGCCTGTTTTGTATTATAAATTAACCAACACAACCAATCACCACAACATTTAAATATTACTGGACTAAGAAGCGAGCAGCACGTTCTCTTCACCTCTACACCGACGCAATAGAGAACGCTGTCTCGCTCACTTTCTCTGAAAAGACCTGTGATTTGCCAAATTCAGATTTTTCTTGAGATCAGTTCCTGCAATATAAATACTTTCTAAATACTGAGAATAACTCAACATGTCCAGTATCCGAGATATAAAAATAAGATTAAAAAGCACATTTCAAAGAATTCTTATTTAGTATAGTTAATTCAGTCTCAAGCCAATTAACACTCAATGACACTGTGTCGACATTTTGATCTAGAAATATCAACTACTGGATAGATTTTTTTACATTCTTGGTACGCCCCGAAGGAATGTCAGTGACCTTAGTGAGCCTCATACCTCACTATCTACCACAAGGATTGAGACAAGGATTCAATTATTCATGGTACCTAGAGTATGAATCAAAATTACTTTTGTCTTCCATTGATTTCTAAGCGTCCACACTGGCGACGTCTTCCATAAATTTACCATAAAGTTCCACGAGGACTCAAGAATGAACTGATTAGATTTTGGTGGTCAAAGGTCAAAGGTCATGGCTGCGGTTACAAAACATGGCTTTGGCCTTGTGAACGTGATTTGTCAGGAACGACCTGAGGGATTTTCCTTTGAATTTGATCCAAAACTCCACTTGGACACAAGGATGAACTAATTACGTTGTGGTTGTCAAAGGTCAAGATCTTGGTGACCTCACAAAACACGGTTTTGGGCTGGTGAACGCAATAACTCAGTAACGCTTCAAAGGAACCTGGGCTCCACTTTGACTCAAGAAGAAACTGATAATACTAACGTCTCAAAGTGTTTTGTGAGGTTGTGACCTTGAGCCATTACTCAAGGCTTTACATCACAGTTATGACAAAATTTTACACAAATGGTTACTTGCTTAAAAAAATCTATGCAAAACTATATCTTAAAACTGTTATATGTTATATGTTGTCCCAAGAACTAGTTAAGAAGCGCTGTGATGCAAGTCAAAATTCTAAAAAAAAAACTTGAAATAAGATGTTTTGGTGATGGACCTTCAGAGCTTATGACTAAACTCTCTTTTTGAAAATGTTATCCCTGAACTCCTGGTTACTGGAGCTGCTACGTGACTGTGCAGATGTCAGTGTCTTCTAAGATAACTTGATGGGAAATGTGAATCTCAGTGGTCTCCATAACCATCATCTGATGCAATCTTGAGCTCACTGTCTACCTGACACAAAGAGAGCATAAATGACTTACTTCCCTCTTGCTCTGCTTATGGAACCTGTCATGTAGTTGTGATTAGAAAGATGAAGCCCACAGCAAGTGTTCCTACTGCTTGCTGCACCCATATTAATTCACAAACCTCAGTGGCAGGTCTGGGAATGGTAAAGAAGGCTCTTCAGATGCTGGTTGATGAGTAAGGGGCCCGAGGTCATCCTCCCTGCTGTTTTTAGGTCCTCTCTTGCTGAGTGGCTGGACAGATAACAGTACGGCAAGAAACTGCCATGCTAATCAGTTGCTAAGGGCACAAGCAGTACTACCTGAGGCTGAACAATTCCTATTGGCTTCATGTTGTGGTAGACGTTAGCGGGTCTGGGTGAACCCTGTAGCATGTTGAGTTAAAGCTGAAGGGTGAGCGTCAGTGAGTAAGAGGTTTGAGAGAGATTATGTGGCAGCAGCCAAGGCACCAGCTGATTGTCATTTCCACCATCAAGCTCAAAACCTATTGCTTATTACTGGACTTGTATCACCTCAAGCTGTTTAGTGCCAGTGCGGTACATGTTGATAATAACATCTACTACTAGAGTTGCTGGCCTGTGCCTGCACCCTTCAAACCAGAGCCTGCCATGTACTGCAGAATTTAATGCTATGTGTTTATTTCTACTAAGTTTTTTATTATTTAATATTTTGCTTGCATTGACAAAGCTCTTTATAGATATGTTAATAATGACCTCAAAATGGTAACGCACGTGAAATGAAGAATACGGCAAGGTGGCCCACCACCACAAAAGATAGCCATTCATTTAGATATACACATGGTACCAGCAGCTCAAAGCAATAAACGGTCTGCTTTATCGATTAAAAGATCAACTCCGCTGTTTCTCAGTTTCAGAGAAATTAACACTTAGTAAACTCAAAACATCTTTGTCAGCCAGGTACGGTTGTCTAAACAGTTAATAACAATGCTGAATAAAACTTAGTACAAGCACAAACACACCGGCATTACAGGAATTGTAGCTACTTTACAATGACCATCAGCCCATATTCTGGTTGACGTTACTGTATTTATGTCAGATGTAATTGTTAAAATCTCTGTAACATCTCCCTCTTTGTGGCTCTCATATCCTTACATTTTCTGGAGGTACTGTATATCCTGACTTAGCCACACTGTGCAGTGCTTTCTAAATTCTCTGTTTTTGAAGTAGGGATAAACAGATTAGTGTGGATAGATGAAGCAAATTGAGAAATTGTATCCACATGGGAAATGGACTGATACTCTCAACCAACCTAATTAATTTCTCCTATACTGTACTGCACCTCCCTTTTTTTTTTTTTTAACTGTTTTCGGTTGCATCCGTGACAGCCACTGCTAATGAGTTGTACTGTGTGGCATAAGACCTACTCTCCACATGAGGACTCACAGGCTCGGACAGAGCACAACCCCCTGTGGAGGTTCACAGTTCACTAATTATTTGACGCTATTACCACTGCATACACTTCTGTGAACCGCTGATGGAAATTGTTTTTATACATTCTATATTTTCTCTGTCAGTGCTGACAGCTTTGTTGCTGTGGCCCACTATTATTGAATAAATGATGATTGATGTACAGTGAGCAATGAATATGCGATGAATTCACATATCACCTTGTATTGCTATGGCTAGTGCTGTGTCACTCCCCCCCCCCCCCCGTTTGGACGGGAACTCATTTTGTTGGTTGGAAGCACTTTCAGCGATGTGCTCAGTCAGACAGATCATAATTGCTTTTTTTTATAATCGTGGCCTGCTGTTCAACAACTACAACATGGCTAACATGGAAAAAAACAGAGGAGAACATTTCACCCTCCACATCACCAACACACAGACAAAGACACATATATTTATTTTCTCCATGTCCCTGGTTCCTCTGGTCTCGTCTATGGCAAGCCCCCCAGTGGTTGAGTCAGCTAGCCATGAACATCAGGACTATGCTCTCCCTGAAAACCTTCCGGTGCACCCCACCAAATCCATCTGTTCAGACCTCTGGTGCTGGGCAGCCCCACAATATCTCCTCACAGCCAGGGAAATTGTTGGACCCACACACCTTCCTGTTTGGCTGGCTGGCTGATTGCTGTCTTTCACTCTCTGGTGCATACATTCATTCACTCCCACAGTCTCTCTCTCACACAGACACTGTCACACACACACACACACACACACACACACACACACACACACACACACACACACACACACACACACACACACACATCACACACACACGTACACTTTGCCTCTCTTGTCTTAGCGGACCTTTCAATGAATATGCATTGAGTGTATCGTGCACACAAAGGGGTTGGATTAGCATGGGTAAATACATATATCACAATGAATATGTAGGCTGGATGTCTTTCCATGCATTGGTGAAATTATGCTAAGGTTACCATAGCATGTTACAATGATGATTCTCTACTACACTAATTGCTTTCCCCACTAAGGGCACACACACACACACACACACACACACACATACAGTATGACTCACACTGAATGCATCACATCTGCATGGCAGCTGCAGAATGTCTTGGTTTTCATTTAGGCACCCATACTAACAGGGCGCCTAAATGTAACACGTATCTCATCTTTTTTTTCTTTTTTTTTGCATGAGAAAAGACCATAGCATGCTAGCCTTTACTAATTAGCACTGAACTATTATTATAGTAGAGTCTGATAGAACTGGCATCGGTTTTGCAAGTATTTTATGTTTATGAATAAAAGTATTAAAACTTGATAACAGCACTCGTCAAAACCAGAGAAGCCATGAACAGTGCACAGGTGTTCCCGGTCTCTCTCGCTCCCTCTTTTTCCTCTCTCCCCCATGTCTCTCCTCTCAACCCAACCAGTCAAGGCAGACAGAATTTGGCTATTTATCATGGCCAAAGTCAGAGCAATCCATCAAGTGTTTCACAAGTGAACATTTTGGCATGCTGACGATGCCATAAGAAGGAGGGTTCAACCTCTGGGAAATATGAATGCATGTAGGATGATCATGGCAATCCATTATATAATTGTAGGGATAAGGTAAGGTAATAAAGATAAGTGTATAATATATGTATTGATAATAGGACAGCAACACTGGGTAACAATGCTCAAATTACACAGTGAGGCAAGTGCCTAGACTTTATCTGCTCTTAAAGTCAATGTGCAGCCTTTGTTTTCAATCATGCACAATTTTAGGCACTTCATAATAGTTTTGGGTGCAATGACATCTCAAATGTAGGTTAAAATATTAATGCAGCACCTTTTCCGTGATAAATATGTCTAACAGACCTTGATTTATTTTTTGTATTGTAGAGCTAGGGCCATTAATGAAAAGAGGCAGCATCTTAGCTGGAGGCAATTCCCAAAATCAGTTCTACCAAACTGAATGTTTGATAGAAATTAGATGAACAGACAGCCTCTCCAAGAGCGCGACCTAGTCAGCAGTCTAACAGCATCTCTGGATCCTGTCTGTCTGTTGTGTTATTTAGATATACACGCAAGTAATTAAGTCAATGAACTGCTTATAGTGGTCTGCAGAGACATTATCCTAAGATATAAACAGATGTGTTCTTTTCTCTTTTATCAGTTGGGAATGAAATGGCATATTTCACGCAAGGTTGTGTAATTTAGTGCGGAGGGGACTAGAATTTCTGAGAAAGAACATTAGCAGCCAAAGGAAGATCACTGACACCAAGAACGGAATTAAAGACTACACCTAACGTTAAATCCTGATTTTAGAACCACAACGTTGTCCAAAATCACCAAACCTTCTGTTCAACAGAAACCTGTGTGACATTTAAGTCACCCTGCACTTTTTTTATTGACTTTTTAAGATCTATTACCTGTAACAGTTTGACATGTGTTTTTGTTTTCTTCATTACCACTGTCATTTCTTAGACACACTTGATTAACGATGGCCTTAATATCTTCAATAGTCCTGAACTCAAATGTAGAACTCAAACAAAGAACTCAAACAAAGGCAGCTTATTGTTTTCGGAGAAGTGGATGATGGAAAAAGGCAACACAAGAAGCAGGAACTAGCACAGTTGGGTGAACATTAAATACCACTGAGATACACAGAACGATGTAGTGAACAGTGGATTGATAGGTAGCAGGAATGTAGATGATTTGGCGGAAGGAGGAAATTAAATTGCCCCACCCAGGCTCAGACACATACACAAACAGAGATCGAAACCAACAGGAGACAAACTTGAAACGCAAGGGGAGTAAAAAAATAAAAAGAAGCAGAAACACAAGAAATAATTCGATAGGATGGTGTAGAAGGAGAAGAGAAGGAGAACCAGCGACTCGCCTGTTCATAGCATTTGCACCCACATGGCATGGGCCCTAGCCACTTGGCTATTGCTCCGTCCAAGTATATATACTATTCACAGTTTAAATATAACTTTTTCATAGTTTCATCAAATGGCAACATCCAAAGCTGTAAAATGAAGCCAACATGGAAGTGATAAAAAAATATATATATATAAGTTCCCCATAGACTCCCATGTTAAAATGTTCAACTTTACAGTGGAAATAAATATGTTCACAGCCTGGGTGAAAAAAAATGCTCTTAGTCTCTCATTTTCCCCTTCACAACAACTGCACGGGAGAATTTTTTAGTATAAGAAAAAGTAAGTAAGTAATTTACTCATTTAAAATTGATCAATGCTTCATGTTTTACATAATTGAGGGTGTGCTGCTTTGAATGACAGCTCTTTGCCCATTTTTCAATTAGCTGTGAGTTGGCAGTGCTGCCCACTCCGAGCTTCAAAACTGCTCTTCAGAGATCTATGGGTGATTAAGGTGTGCACCCAAACTTGGCTAGCGAGATGCCTTTATTTTGACAACTTTGAGGGGGCAGGAAAGGAGAACAAAGGCGTAAATTGTTGTGTAGTATGTGTAGTGATTGTAACTGTCCAAAACATCCTGGGTCTAATGCTAGCAGTTAAATTAAATGGTGCTTCTTTAGAAGCAGCGAGGGAACTAACCTTTCTTCCAAAGGAATAATTATATTTTCCTTTATGAACCGACAGCAAACACACCATGGTCCATACCATCATGTTAATAAAGAGAAAATGCTCTCTATTTTTCTAAATAAATTCATACTAACAGGTCCATAATCACAACAGCAATGGAAAAGGGAACAATTAGCATTTATCACCTCTGTAAATGGGTGTTATATAAACACAACATCTGGGTAAACACAAACATTTCTGCCCTTTTTCCATCTTTCACAGCACTGTACGAAACAATCACCTGGCCAGCAGAGTGCTGTTAAACCAGGGACACCGTGGCTGGGATGACAGAGTAAGCTGCAGACCCAAACACACGATCACCGGTAGAAGCGTCTCACACTTACAGAGCTCCAACCCGGGGAGTAGAGTCTGCATGGCAGCTAACAGCTCACTCTTTCTGGCAGTGTCAAAGGTGTTAATCGCCTTTTTAGCTGACAGTTCTGCCAATTACTGACTTGGTCTATTTGAGAGGACTTATACTGTAAATGTGTAATTTATTAGATCAAACGTTGTAACTCCATCAAGATAATAGACAAATGTATGCATTCAAATTTCATATTTAGGAAAAACATTATTTTGTGACTTGAAGCAAATGAACAATATGCATTGCTTCTTCTTCGGGGACAGAGAGTAGACACATAGGGAAAGAACAAGCAGCAAGGCATGTCAGGGATGGGAGGAACGAGCAGCAGTCATCACTGTCCACTGGGTTTTCTGCAAATCAATGTATGTGTATCAGTGCATGCACAGACCAGAGGGTGGATAAGAGCTTTAACTGTGCTGAATATATCACCACAATGGCCGGCACCCCTTTCTTCATAATGTTTAGGACCTGAAAACACAATTTGGTTGCAAACGGTATATAAGATTATTAACATTAAAAATTTTAAATTGTGATTTAATTGCATTGAGACATTTTTGGGAGCATTTTATACCTTCATTATCCAATAAGACAGTGTAGAGAGACAGGAAATGGGACAGAGAAGAGAAATGACTGGCTTGTCTGCTCACCAACATGGTATGTGCCCTTACCACTTACCACATTCATATAGGAACATTAGGATTCAGCAAGTAAAGCTATATGTAGTTCTATATGTACCTAGTTCATGTTAATCATAAGCAATTCATACATGTAATGGGTAATACATGTGCTGAAACACATGGAAGAGAAAGCAGGGAAGAGAAAAAAAAAACTGCTTTGCCATTTTAAAGCAAAAATGGAATATTTTATTATCTGAGCAGACATTCAGATCTCACAAGATGTGGACAAACTAGAGTCAGCATATTTCATCCCATCCCCTCAAGTTGCAGTGGCAGTGACACAGAGCAGGCCCAACATTAGTCACATCACAAACCATCCCAGCCACAAGATATTTAACTTCCAATCTTACATTGAAATTAATAAGGACAGCCCCAACAGCCATTAATAATGATCTAGACCCACACCCAGCTGCAGTTAACAGTAAGGAATTCAGTATATTGACTTAATGCATAGTGAGTTATAAATAACAACCGTGTATCACCCATTGTTTTAAAACTGTTCACGAAGGTGGAAAACCTAATTCAAATAATGCTTCAGAAAAACACTTTCTTGGTTGTTGCGTTGCATCTACTGGAGGCTATTTCCTCTGCAAATGTGATTTATTTGTTATTGCTATTTCATGTCTCATTTCAAGATGCTTATTTTGCATGAAATAAACAGTTTATAAAATGAAATATTTATAAAAAAATGTTTATAAAAAATGCACAGTTTATTATTACCTAGAATCCAGGGTCATAATTTTATTTTTTACATGTTGTTTTAATGTGCCACCCTTCTCTGCGACTGTGCCCTAGCCCGCTCCCACCCCATTAAAAATTGTCTAGGCGTGCCCCAGCAAGCAGTATTGGGGTTTTCTACTAACCAAGTTCTCCAGACTGTGTGCAAATTAAACCAATGGCTCTATACAAAGATGGACGACATGGCAAGTCCCTAAACGTGAAACCAAAATATCTTGATAGCTCATGTAAGCCAGGTGCTGTACAGGTCATAAAACCTGCCCCGCCATGTCAGCACATAAGAGAGCCAAATGTTAATTCTTCCAAAAATAGTTTCCCATCATTTTATGTAGCACACTGATGTAGTACAAGTGTTTGTAATTTTGATAGGTTTGGTTTTAATGAGTTATTTGATGTGACATCATAATGGACAGCCGACACTGTTGTAGTCTGGGTTCTGCACCCAGGGACTACTGCGCAAACTCCTAGCATCAAAAGAAATCTCCAGCACCCATATCTGGGATATTTTGTGCTATTTTTTCACAGTGAGAGGAAGAGGGGGTCCATTCTTCCATTCATCTTTATTTATACTCACTGCGTTTAAGATAGGTGAGCATGGATGACATTTTTTTTTTTTTTTTAACCTCAGAGGTAGCATCTCTAATGCCATTTTACTGACAGTTCATGGTCCCCTGAGGATGAATCCTACTGATAAGTTAACATTTTTTGATTGGGTTTCGATTCTAAGGTCTCATCATCTAGTGACTGGATTGCCATGAAAGTTTGTACAGACATATATTTTTTTCCTTATCTAGAAAACTGATGACATTGTCATTGATAGCAGTTAGAAATGTGACACTAGCATTTATCTCAAAGCATTACTGTGGCTGTGGCTGGAGTCTCTCTGTTGTGCTTCTTGATAAATGGTAATAAATACGAGTCGTCAGATGACGCAGTGCAGGCTTTGTTAGGGAAGGATAATGACATTGGTTAAACATATTTTACATATTTTTTGGCTCAAGCTATTTGATAATTTGCCTCAGGCTCAAATCTATTTATTAGACTTTTGTAGCATGGCAGCGTCGTTCATCATTCCAGACTAGTACGGGGGAAGCTGACTTAGACTAAAATGTCATGTTGCTTACCATTACCGCAATTTAACCCTGATAATAAAAGCAAAGGGCAGAATTGGTCAAAAAGACTAAGGACTAAGAGACAGTGAATGGACCAAATGAACACGTAAAGATCCAAGTGGAGATACTGCTGCACATGTAGTAGGAGAGAGATGTGTGAGGTGGGGTCAGGGCAGGGTACACTGAGACTCTCATTAAATAATTACAGCCTGTGGCCAAACGCTGTGAAAAAATGTGACAAGGTCTCTCCCGTTGTCAGTGGAGGACGCTGTCAGAGAAAAGTGGGAGTTGAGTCTCAGCCTTCTTTTCAAACTATCAAAGACATGGTATAAAAAGATGATGAAACCAAAAAGGGAATCAAAAAAGACTTTGATATATACTGTATCAGATCCCTTCCTCTGATATGGCATTTTGTGACATGCCAGCCCTCTTGTAGTGATACTTTTCCTGTTTTCCCTGCGAGCCAGTGCTGTGCATTAATATTGGCAGCCCCCATTGGCAGGTCGGAAGGGTCCAATTGGACTGTAACAGCGTTTTAATGGGAATCACATGGAACGAGCTCAAACAAACAAACAAACATTAGGCTCCAAGTTAATGAGCTTGGCTGCACAATATAAATGACCTGCACAAGGCTGTTGCATCCTTCGCTCTGTACAGAGTAGCTGCAGCGTCGACCATGAGAAATTCTGCTAGTTAACAACAGGCAGCATGCAAAATTCAGAGTGCTGGGCGAGAGTGTGAATGAGCGAGCAGGTGAGTCTAGACAGAACTTCAATGCTCACATCATATTTGGCATCTTGTACGGCAGAGTGAGCGGCGGAGCTTGGAAAATAATTTCGGGGAAGACAAGTGCTCAGAGTAATGGGTTTTAAAATTTATTTACTGGCGTGCGCCTTAATTAATGTCCATCATGAGCACAAGGGATCGCTCTGCTTTTCAATACTGGACCTCCTAATGTCCTAATAAAAGTTTCTCAAGAATTTCATCATTTATTAGACAGAATAAAGAAGTAGTCTGATAGCCCAACAGAGTCTAAGCATAATTCATTTGTATTGTGAGTAGGTACTGAATAGCAGAATAAAGGTTGAAAGTTCAAGCTCTTTTCTGACCTTTTTTATCTCTTTAGGTGCACCTTAAAAAATAAATCTCTCTGCGGCTAAAGGCTTTTCATTAATGATAAGACATTTGTTTCAGAAATGTTCAGCTTCAACATAGTTTGTTACTTTTGCAGATTTTTTTTTTTTCCTCTTTTTTTAATTAGGATTTTTGTGTGCATTGGATAGACTGGCAGGAAACAAAGGGATAAAGAGGAGTATGACGTGCAATAAATATCAGTGGGGTTGTTGTGGTTGTAGGATTTGTGATTTTACAGATGAAAGTCTATGTGCAGATCGTGGGGAGCTCTTACTACTGCAAATACTGTGTGTAAAAGGTTGTGCAGGAGCTCCAATCCTCCTTGTGCGTCCACACAGCATGTGTTCAGCGCAATTGTATTGTAGGTTACTCAGAATCCAGCACACACAATTTAAAAAAACAGGAAAACAGACCTAGAGCATAAAAATAGTCCTCAAGCCCGAGCATCTAAAAGCAAGTTATTTTGCAGTCTGTGTAAACAGATTTCAACTGTTAATCATGAGTCTATCAATGTTATAGGAGTGCATTGTCAAAACCCAGCCAGTCCTCCAACCTGAACAACCATACAGGTCCATTTTTTTCAACCCTCTGACACGACCCATAAGAGTTTCTCCTCAAATAGCACCATTAAGGCAGCAAACAAACCAGTCCTTGGTTGTCAAGGTTGCAATAATAACAGTTACAGTTTGGCTATGTTCACTAATGGGTTCAGGAAACCATTGTGATTGGGGTTAAAATAAGTACTTTCTCCTTTGTTTTCATTTGCTATGGAAATGTTTCCTGGCCCAAATTTCTATTTTCCAGTTTTTGCTGCAGAGGTTCCTGAACATGGAATACCCAGATGGACTCTGGGCTTCGGCTCAGTGACCTTTTCATTTATACTCAAATACGACTTTCTTTTGCACAGGAGTGTCAGCCAAGTGTCACAGCATGGATCTATAAGACTGAGAAAGAAGTAGTTTAGACACAGGGAGGCTTATGGTAATGATGGCCATCTGGAACAGAATTCATATCACAGGGGCTGTAAAGTGAAGCCATTGCTGAAGAGCCTTAAACCTGCATTCTCTCTAATGACCATCAGGGGGCAAATTCACCGGATGTAAAAAGAAGTTAGTTTGTTTAGAAGTCTATGAGAAAACTGCCTTATTTCTATTTAATTTATTACCTCAGTAAACATTTCCTTAATGAGTTTGTGGTCTCAATCTCTAGTTTCAAGTCTTGTTCAATAGAACATGATGTTTATTTTTGTAATTATGGTCCTATTTAGAGGAAAATAGATGATAAAACAGTGTACGCATTAAGGCGCAGGAGGATTGACTGTACCAGAAAGGGTCCTGACAATCAGGATAGAGTACAGAGCAGGTCAGACCCCCCACCCC
>CM076650.1:24731497-24758922 GCA_038496675.1 Rachycentron canadum | reverse complement strand
CCCCCACTCCTCCTCAGCTCCACCTTCTCCTCCAAATATGGTTTCTTCTGGTTTACAAGAAAAACAAGATGGTGACGTCCAAATTACAAACTGGAGGCTTCAAAAAGGCAGTTCACAAACCAGTCACAGTGGGTTGCCACTTGTTTCATCTTCATATTAATCTTTTTTTTAATGTAACTGTAACTCCCATCTTGATAAAGCTGGGGAGGAAATAACGACAACTGTTCTACACCAATGCAAACTTGACAGCTCCCATTGTGGTGTTGTGGGTTAAGGGCTCTGTTAACAGCCTCGGCCATTTTCAATTTATATGAGATCAATACGGCTTTAAAATAGGCTGTTCTGCTCTGGGTTTTTTTTATACCTCTCCTCTGTCCAGCACAAAGCAAGATAAGAAACTTCAAATTACATTCCTTGATTTTTTTTTCCAAATCAAATGAGGTTTCTGGGTTGTTTTATAAAACTCCCTGTGCGTGGGTTTGATAATCCAATCATAGAGCGCAAAGTTTCACTTCACCCCAGTCCAAGATAACACACACGGAATCCAATGATCTTATTTGAGAGGAATTTATTAATGAAGCAGCCATAGAAAAGTTTCCTATTCTTGTTAGAGAGAACATTTCTGAGTGACATTAACCAGGTAAGGACTCACTGACTCATGACAAAGTGTGCACTTAACTAAGGACATTCTTTGAAAGTAGCTGGCATTCTTGATACGAAGGGCGATGAAAAATCAATTTTTAATATTTTCTCAGGTTCAACTTAAGCACACATCTTTGGTACAAACTGAGTTAGGTGAGATATGCATATTTCTTTCATATTTGTTTTTTTATTTATCTCAATTAAAGAAGATCAATATTCCTTATGAGTTACTAGTTATTGTTCAGGGGCTTTGGCAGAAGAAACGGGTTGATCAGCCCTCTCCTTTACTTCACATGTGACTACCTTAGGCAACAATGGAACAGGAATTAGTGCCAGTGAAAGATGATTGATTAAAGGAGGAACACTGGATTAAAATCAATATCTGCACTGCAATCCTCCAGTAGAATTTTATTGTTTTAAGTGTTGCCTGCCCCAGCTACAGTTTAGGATTGATTTATCGAGCAGTGTTTTGTGCACTGGTGGCAGATTCTCAAGCAAAGGAGGAAATATTCATGTCTGTTTAAGTGTTTTAGTGACTGAGGGAGCTAGTCCGAGGTAAAGACACATTCAGAAAATCATTACTAGGGGACTGGTTTCAAGATCTGCGCGGCGCTTTATGACTACATTCGCTGTGGCAGCGCAGGGTTGTATGAGATGTTATTCACCACCCTCAGCAAGACATTGCTTTAATGGCCAACATGGGAATATTGTCAGGCAGTTTAAAAGTTCAAACTGAAATACAGAATTCTATTTTTTTTTTTTTTTTTTTTCCTGACTTGAGACAAAAGCCACAACTTAAAACCAGCCAGAGGTTTGCGCTGTAATGCACAGCGACATAGGCAGAAGCCTGAATGTGAAGACAGTGAGGGAAACATTAGTGAAAGTTTGGCTGTAAGCTCGAGAGAACATCGACTTTTTTTTTTACTACGTCTGGAGAACTAGTGCACCAAAAAAAAAAAAAAAAAAAAAAAAAAATCTTACAAAGGAAATGGGAATGATAAAACCCCAACTCAGAGTTATAGTGGGTTAAAAATAGGGAAAGCACACTTTCACTTGAAAGCTGAAGAGATGAGCACCGGCAGCTTTAGGAACAGTAACTGGTGGTGTTTTTCTCTTGCTATCAGTGAAACAGTGACACCGGAGTAATAAAACTAGATAATAAGCTGCAGTAACACTAGTCCTAACACAATAATTAATCAGCGCACTTTGACGACTGTACAGCGCCCATTAGAAACTGCAGAACAGCACTGCGTCATGAGAGATTAATGTACATGGCTTAGGGTGGCACAGCTGCCTGCCACGGCGCGCTGTAGTACAAAGCCTTTCTGCAGGCTGCTGCTTTGATGAGCGTCTTTTCAAAAGTGTTTTCCACTCTTTTAGAGAGACAGAGACTCATAATCATGATGTCTTCCAATAGAGGGGGCAGGGAAAATGACTGTAAATGGATGCAGGGTCTGTACTGTCATTACCACCTGGATTGCGAGTTGTCTTTTCCTCTCCACAGCATCACTTCTCTGTTTGCAGAAGCGGTGTACGCAGCTGACAAACGTGGCTGAGCTGTGGATAACCGTCTACGCTGCATCCAGTAATCTAGACAAAGTGTCAGCACACAGCCAGGAGTCCTTGATGATAAATTGCCATATTTAAATCAAGTTGCTTTCTCGCTCATTCTTTTTCTGCCTCATCGACAACACGTGTAAACGTTTTATGTTCAACGCCCCACATGTTACAATTTATGGAGCGGGTCATTAGCCCATATGTTGATGAGTGGTTAGAATTGAAATGTTCGTGCAAAAGGTATATATGTGTGTGTGTGTGTGTGTGTGTGTGTATGTGGGTAACTATTACTGTGTGAGACACAAAAGTCTAATATAATTTGAACTCATGAAATGAAAATGGATGTACTCAAGCTGACACACACGTTCTGACAAACATTTACATTCACATTAGCTGAGCCTTAGTCTTTTGTATTCTGTGATTTCAGCACCTTTTTTTTTTTTTTTCATTCAAATGACTTCTTAAGTCTGCAGCAGTATTCTGCTCCAGTCTTTCTAAAGCTTATGCGACACGTAGTCTGAACTTTGTTAATTCTTCGGGACTTGTGCCACTTTGGTGCCAGATGGAGGTTTTCAACCATATGGGTCATTATTTAAAGTGTCGCTAAGCTTAGGCAATAACAGTGAAAAATATGAAAGAGAATCTGTTAAGCTCTAGTGACTGACGCAGTGATCCAGAACAACATCTGAATCTTAATACAAAAGCTACTACAAATACAACTTTTTTCACACGGGTTTGGCGTGAACTGTCTTCGGCTGTGATGGTGTACGACCTGCCATTTGCGTAAGTGTGCTCTTAGTGTAACTCACAGGTGTGGATCTAATGTTTCTAATGTTTCCCTTTGTCTGATTGTCCTAAAGCTATTATGATGTCTACTGTTGAATGGCCCCATGCAGATACTTGAAATGTCACACAAAAATACAGTGTAATGGACTTTGGAATTAACAGCAGCCATTGTTTTTAACAGTGTACATGTTGGAGGATAGTTAGGAAAACATTTCAGCATAGAAATGAAGTGTTAAGAAGGCTGCTTAATAACTGTAGCAAGTGGTGCTTCGAGCTAATTAGAAATGGCTAATAGCAACACTAAACATCTGTTCAATGGACAAAGCTACGCAATAAGCTACTAAGAAAAAGTAGCTCACTACAGTTATGTCAAGGGATGAAGTTCGATGCTGAAATTGCAACATTTCTTCTAGACTGGTAAGTAGACAAATGTTCTTGCTAACATTGGCTGTGTAGCAATCACAAAACCTCCAAATAGCCAGTTAGTTCCTTAACTAACTAACTCTGAAGCAGATAAATAGCCGTGTAGCATTAGTAGCAACGGGAACGATATGAGAAACTGAAAAATTCTGTACAACACAGACACATGACCGTTTGTGCAGCGCCACAAATAGTCATGTGTCTGAGATCGTTCAGAAACTGCTCTGTTAGTTTGCAGTATGTAGTTCGTCCATCAGTGAGCACAGGCAAGTTTATTTTTCGCATATTATGGTCATGGCTACCTTGGTCACAGCTCTTTAACAATCAAAGCGAATGGCTCAGCACCAAAAATCAATGCTTGTGTTCAACTAAATATATCAGTAATGGTGTCAGCCTCAAATGCCCTGTTGAGCAGTCGGACTTTACTACGTTACATTGTTTTGATAGGGGAGGCACAACTAGATCAGTACAGGACAACACTCTTCCTCCTTCCCTGTCAACACTGCTCACACAATCATGTGCCGCTTAGGAGGCCAGAGTGTGGCGCAATGCTGCCCAATTCAATTAAATATGAATGGGCACTCATCTCCTCATACACAACAACGATACAATATTTAGCACATCACGATCTGTGTGAGGAGTACTCTCTTTTCCCTTGCATCTTACATCGAGAGCCTTGAAGAGCAATTAGGGCCTCTTTTTTTTTTTTTTTTTTTTCGAGACGAGGAGAGACGGCTGGGACTTTAAAGGGCTGTGTTTTAGAAGCAGCAATACTGCAGATCAAAGCCCGCCTGTCAGAGCCTCTTATAAACCATTTTTGGGCTCTGGCTTGTGTCTTGTCAATAAAAAGTAGGCCATGTACTTGTACGACAGCTGTATGTTTCCATATATGTTCAGAATTCAAAGGGCAGCTCAGTTTTCCACTGCATGTTTGAAGTACAAACAAAAAGAAACAATTGTTTCACCTACCCCTAGTGGTTTGGAGAATTGCTTTTATTTGCCCAGGATTTAAGATATTTTGGCTCTGGCATTTCTGCCTTTTCACCATATACAGCGGCAAATGGGGAATATTCAAATAAACAAATTCAACAAGGTATATTTCCTGAAACAGCACCCTCAGTGAACTGCTATTTTCATGGCAAGTTCTTCCTGTACATATAATTAAATGTGTTTCACTTTTTTTATGTGCTGTTCCAATTGGTGCTCAAAGAAACATTTGAGTGGATACAAAAAAATCTAAAACTACTGAAAAGTATGGCTTAAGTGTTTATGCTTGGCTCAGGTGAACGAGGGCATGAATAAAATGTCACAACATGCTGTGAAAACATGCTCATAAATCATTATGTGCATGAAGTGTGTGACTTAAATGTCCACTGAAGGCTTCTGCTCCACTGGAGAGACAAAAAAGTAGCAGCAGTGGAAAAACGTAGACCTGTGTGGAGCGAGAGAGAGAGACTCTAATGCGCCACAAATCTGTGAAAGAGACCAACTTAAATAAAAACATGAAAATCATGCTTTCCGCGTAATTTGTTTTCGTTTGATGTTGGCCTGGTGCTCTCTTAATTTCCGTTGCATCCTCTTTATTCTACAATGGATTAATGGCACCCAATTGGGGAATTAGTGTCACCTACTGTTTATTGATGAACCAGCCCTTGATATTCACAGTGGTAGTGGTTGGAAACACAGTAATTAGCTTTTTTATGCTAATTTTTGGGATATTTTCTTAAAATTTGTGCTGCATTCAGATGGAATCTGCTATTTACTATCTTGCTATTTAAGCAGTAAGTAATAATTTATTGAAGTTATCAGTTTATCTTGTCTTGTTGTTATATGTTATATATATTTATATGTTGTCTTGCTGGGTGTTTATAGGTGTCCATTCTGTTGCCATATATGTTGCTTTTTTTTTGCTTTTTTTTTTTTTTGCCACAACTCTGGCACAGGGCAATGATGTACCCGTTCTTCACTCTGTGTACAAAGCTCTAATTGGCTTGGCTGCATTTCCAACTGCGAAGAGAAAAAATCTGAGATGTGGGCTTTGATTCAGACGTCTGGAAGCAGGATATTCAAACATGGCCACTGTTTACTGGAAAATAAGAAGCGTGGTGGCAGAAATGTAAGTAACACAATAACACAATCGTGTTCTTGCACAAGGTAAAATAGGCTTTACTGCATGTAAATACATTTTGTGTTCACGGTACGATATAAAATCTGACACACGATGTAGTGCATGAAATAGCATGCCAGGTATGTCTTGTTGTCGTGTGAAAATTACATCATGGGGCTGCAGGATGTGTGACCTTTACAATGAAACATGGAGGGTCTTCATATGGGCTCAAACAGGAAGAGCTAAATAGAAGTGACAGGCTTATATATCTCACACCACTAACTTCAGTAGCCTGTGGTGCAGCTCATAGCTTATTCAACATGTCTCTTGGACCTGCTTCTGTCAGCCTCAACTTGGCTTTTGGGGGGGGGGGTTTCTCGAGCTCTGCCCAGGGAGGGTGACAGCGAGTGTGTATTGTAGTCAAAACAATTTGCTTTGTGACATTTTGATAACTATTATTTTTCTTGCATGACGAGGAGTGTGCCAGTATGCCATTTAATTTAGTAGCAGGATGTGGGCTATGAAGTCTGAAAGAAAGCTTGCAGTGGTGAGAAAAAAACCTATTATTTTTATGTCTAGCAGAATATGATGAGAGTATACATAACAGAAACAATTCAATGGGATACAGACAGTAAAATGAAGGAGACCGTTGGAAGACAGAAATCACTTGAAAGAGTAAAAAGGTGACAGTCAGAAGCAAAAGTAAACCTGGGTAAAAAACAAAGAGATCTAAAGTATGGCAGCAGATAGATCAACATGAAGGGATAAAATGAAGAAAGAAAGTGTGAAACAGAAAAGAAAAAAAAAAAAAAGCAAGGGATCACATCTTTGAAAGCAACAGAGACCAGTGAGCATTGCTAAGTGCATACAGTGTCAGAAAGCATGAGCATCTGGGTTGTCATAAGAAATGGGCATTTCGTGTACTCCCTTTGGTCTCTGTGCAGTGGATCGTGGCTGTTGAGCTGTTGACCTCCTCGTCAGATCCTGGGCTTCCATCCATCACCTCGGGGAAACATATTAATGTGGCAGCATGTTTTCAGCTCATCCATCACAACATCAGATGTCCCACACAGTAGTCAGGTAAGGACACAGTTCAGTCACATAGACAATTGATTAATCAGACCCCGTCTGACTGTCTTAAAAGGAAAGAGGTAAGGTCTTTTTGCAGGTATAGAGCTATTTTCTATCTCATTAATCCTCCTGCAGTCATAGGCTCATGTTTTGGAAGGCCCTCCTGGACCTCCTTTTTGTTTGCACTTCTTGGCCTACGCTTGGTCAGCTTTTGGCCTTAGCTGGGTCATTTCCAGAGAGCAAGAGTTCTTTGGGCTCCTGTGCCTTTTGTAGGCAGTTGCTCCTGAACAACATTCAGCTGTGTTTCTTTTTCTGCATCCATGGCTGACATCCTCAAAGGGCTGTTCAAATTGTCAGACCGGGCCGCGGCTACATTCTGCACACTGATAATTCAGAGAGGCTAACATCTGGAAAATTTCTGTCCGTTTCCTAGCACCACCATATATATATATATATATACACACACACACACACACACACACACACGCACACACTGTATATGTATGTATGTATACCCTCCTGTTACCACAACCTGGCAACCCAGAGCTGGGTTCAACAAGTGCTCTCTGATCAAACAGGACATTTGACAATGGTATTAATTATTGTTAAATTCCGGAAATTTTACACAATAATATCAATTTACAAGGATTGGAATTTTTTGTAAAGTCTTTCCTAGATGCTTCAGCAACATTGTGATAATGTCAATCCATAAAGTGCAGGAAACACCATGCAGAGGACAATGAACATAGACGCAACACATTATGTAATGACAACATGAAATGCTACACAATACCTATTGTGGTATAATATTTTCCAACATTTCTTTTTAAAATTGTCTAACATGTCTCAGATTAAGCAATACTATCATAACATTGCACATAGAGTCTTTAAGTTTGCACAATGG
The DNA here is from genome assembly GCA_038496675.1 of Rachycentron canadum. Lineage (NCBI taxonomy): Eukaryota > Metazoa > Chordata > Actinopteri > Carangiformes > Rachycentridae > Rachycentron > Rachycentron canadum. The sequence goes on along the minus strand of CM076650.1, from coordinate 24,751,435 downwards.
AAGTCGTCTAGGATGATAATAAATCCATCAGGATTCATTGTGTTCTGATTTGATGTTGTGCTCTGATCGTACCTCCAAATATAATGATAGAAAATAACATTCTTTGTCATTGTTTTTGTCTGTCATTTATTTGTATATTTGTGAAATATGAAATTTTATATCTCATCATGATTTCTGTGAGTTTCCTGTGTTCAGAAACCTTGACAAGACCTCAACATCTTAGCAGGTGCTAAAGCCACGTGAACACAGCAACCACAAAGTGAAAGGGAAAAATCTCAAAATGAAGCGTGTGCGCACAAACAACCACATCAACATTTACAGAAGCACCCCAGGTGCAGGAGTCAGAGGCTATGGACTGTGAGGGGGCAGTGCTAACCACTGCACCACCGTGTCACCCAGCCTCAAAATTCACCCAGTTAGATGAATATCCACTTCACAGGGGAATCACTCTGTCTAATGTGGCTCTGGGGGAACTTTGTCAAGTCTAAGAGAATAACCTGCACGATGTCGTTGGGGTTCTCTCAGCTTGGGTTTACAGACTACAAACTTTCCCAGCGGAATCTGTGATACAGAGTTGGAGCGTGCAGTTGAAAATGTGAGCATATTCTCGTTTCCTCTGTCTAATAACAGACACCCTTGAGGTGCAGTGATTAGATGGCCGCCACCCCAAACATCTCTCTATGTGGAGTTTGCTCTGCGATAGACTGGCAACCTGTCCAGGGTGTACCCCATCCTCACCAAATGTCAGCTGGGATTGGCTCCAGCCCCTCCATTGATGGATAAGCAGCATGCAAGTATAGATTATTGATGGATGGATTTGACCTATAATAATAATAACACGTACAAGCCTGTACTACTTGGACCATTCTTCTCTCTCTCTGAAGTCTCACAACTTCATGGAAGTATGACACTAAATTGCTACAGTAAAACCTGAATCTTGATATGTCTTTTTTTTTTTTTTTTTTTTTGCAGAAGCAGCGAAAGAAGATGTCAGGAGACCTCCTCATTGTCAAGACACTTGCAGTCATGACAGGGAGGGATGGACAAAGGACTCATGTCGTATTAGCCGAGGTGCAAGTCTCCTGTGCTTCTCTCCAGTGTACAGATGTGGGTTTTATTGCCTCCTGTAGCTGCACTTCCATGTGTCTGTACTGTGAAATTTCTTTTTTTTTTTTTTTTTCTGGATGACTCCTGTCATTGTGACATATCACTTTGTCTTTTAAGATCTGTATAGGTGGGGCAGAGGATGGCTTGGTTACATTTCTTGGGCAACCTCTTCGTTTTCAAGAGAATTTGCAAGAGGAAGACAGGTATCACGGTGGTTGTGAAAAAACATAATTTGTTTTGCTTTCTGTGTTTCATCACTATTCATTACTCCCCTCTATATTTGGCCTCTATTGCTCTTATCTTTCTCCCTTTCATAAATTACTACCTCCGCTTCACAGGCAATGACAACAATTCTCCAGCAGCATGAAGAGAAGCACTCATGTGAAATCAGAATGCACGTCATGTGCCGGCACATCAAAAGCATGCTGTCTTGGCATGCTCCTCCAACCTCACAAGAGACGCTAAGAATGCTTGCTTGGATAGCTTTCAGTGGTTGATGCATCTAAATTAAATGTAAAGTAAAATAGCAGATTCTTCATGCTCTAGATTAGAAATGATCTCCCATCTCCTGATGGTGGAATACATGAGCAGATGTGGTTGTTTTGTCTGGGTCTGTTACGTGACAAACTGTATCCAAGCAGTGCCCCCTTGTGGCTGCATGTGACAGAATCCTCCTCTGGCAAATTGTTCACTGAAGTCTTTAGACATGTTTCCATCGAAAGGGCGGGGCGGAGGGGAGGGGGGGGGTCATACACATTTAATCTGAGAACCCACTACCACCTTTATTATTTCCTCCTAAAATAAGGATGTCATGATTTAAAGATCTGTGCTTCTGAAATGAATAAAATCAGCTCTGCCTCTAGTCATGTTTTCTAAACTGAGCCATATTGGACAATTCTAGCTGTTTATAAATGTGAAATCAGTGGAGGAGGGGGTGATTGGGTGGGGGCCTGAGGACACTTAAGCTCCAGCTGAGCATGAATCATACTCTTTAAGAGCGGTTATTTTTGAGCTCCACATACGAACGTACAGTAGAAAATGTGGATGCAGTCAAGGATGCAAAGGCTTTTCTTCTCACCACCCTGTCGCCTTGGGCTCTAAGAGCCTTTTTTTTTTTTTTTTTTTTTTTTTTTTTTTTTTGATGGAGGTGAGGTAAGCTTTTTCTGAAGAGGAATAACATTAGAAGCCTCTCCACCTTTCCAGAAAGGTCAAATATCATTCAGTTCCCACCTATTTTAGGGCTAAAGGAGAAGCAGCACCTAAAAAAGCAGCGTGGATACCACACTGGACACCGAGGACTGCTTCTTCTTTCTGCTGGTACCAACCCCCTCCTCCTCTCTCTCCACAGCGAGGAACACTTTGAGATGAGAGCACTGTGTTTGTCTTTCATCCACAGAGTGCGAACCTACAGTTAGATCTTTTACTCCCGCTCCTCTGTCTCTCCCAGGCTGTCTTTCATAAACATGCGTGTGCAGACAAACACACTGTGGACATGCACAATGCAAACACTGATACACACACACACACACACACACACAGAACATCAGACGCCAAGGTCTTTCTCTGCTGTTCAGGTGTGTAGGTGTGTTGGTTTTCAAGAGTCTACCTGTAGTTTCAGGTTATTTTCCGACATCCCAAAGAGAGCTGCTCATTGGCTGAGCTGCAAGCCGCATGCTCCGGCATTCTCACTTGTACAGCAACTGCTCACTTTTTTTGGCAATTCAAGATCTGTCAGATGCGGAGGAGAGCTGCAGTGCAGGGGAGAAACAACATGGGACAAGATGAGATGTCAAAGTGGCAGGTTGGTACAACTCGTGTGGAATTCGATAGCAGGGGCACAGCAAAAAAAAAAAGACAAAGATGTGAATTAAATAAGGGCTGTTTAACAAGTTTTCAGCACTGAGCTGAACACTGGCCATTTGCAAAATGTCACTAAACACTTCAAGCTATGGCAAACCACAAATGTCAACAGCAAAATCAACTATGGCACGCTGACTCAGACTGACATCAGCCAAACAACAGAAGCAACAGCCGAGCATTAATCACCCTCCAAGTCAGCAACACATCCGACTGGCACGGTGGGTAAACTTGGCTCTGCTACATGTTGCCACGGGAAGAAGCAATTGACGAGAAAAGAGGAATGGATGAGATTGCAAGACAGACGGGCCAGTGTGCGTCTGGTTGCATGAGGCTGACCGTGTTTTTATTTGAACCAAGCCGGAGAGTGATTTCCTGTGTTTACAATCTATATGTGGCAAGTGCCGCCCACTCTGCTTTCCAGAGTACCTGTTCTGTTACCTGTTGACAATGGAGACAGTTTACATTTATCAAGCTGCATCTTACACTCAATGTTTTTCTCCATGTGGCATTAGTGTTAGTTACATTAGTTACATGAATACAACATGACATTCATTTTTTTTTAAGTTGTGGTCCCATTTAGGGGAAAATAGACGATAAAGATAGGTATGAATTAGGGTGTGGTTACCCTGTGATTGACAGACTGTCCCAAAAAAAAAACAAAAAAAAACGGTGACCTCCAGGAGAAAGCTTGATCTTTTTGAAACCAGAAGACGCCATATAGAAGTTAAAGATGAGGGGGAGCGAGGGGTGGGGCTAACCTGCTCTGTCTCTATCCTGATTGTCAGGCAGGCGGCTGATATAGTGTCAATCAGGGCCGCCACGCCCAGATGCACACCCCGCTTTGTCATCAATTTTCCTCTAAATGGGATGTATTGAACAAGACTTAAAACCAGCAATTGAGACCATAAACTCATTAGGAAAATGTTTACTGAGGTAATAAATCAAGTGAGAAGGAGGGATATTTTCTCATAGACTTATACAAATGGACTTCTTTTTCCAACCAGTGGAGTCGCCCCCTGATGGTCATTAGATAGAAAGAAGGTTTAAGGCTCTTTAGCATTGGTTTCCCTCTCAGGCCCGGAGTCTATGACCCTTTTTTTTTTTTTTTTTTAATAGGCTACATGTTGTTATGGTAAATAAATCAACAGTTACACTCTGCGGGTTCAAAGAAATGTTTGACTTATGTTTTGTTTCCATTCAGGGCTTCCAGATATGAGTCACAAAATGGGCCCATATCCCGGTAAAATTACGTGGGTTCTGTGTACCTATATAGCAGACTAAGAGCAACATTATCATTCATTTGGAGTTCAACTTTCAGCCCGTTGCACATCTGCAAGTCTAATTTTCACTCCTCTTTTATTGCTGTTTTGGCTTCCACCAACTTTTGAGGGATAGTTAGAAATCTGGCTCTCACGCTATTAAATGTTCCACTGCGTTCACCAGCTTGTCTTGAGCGTTGCCTGTCTGATGTTTGGTGCCGTGACAAGAGAAACTTTAAAGACACACATTCAGGCTGGGCTAGAAAACCCAGCATGCCTTTTGGTTGTGCGTATGCTTTTGAGGTAGCAGCAAACACAGGATGATGGTTTCTGTCTGCAAGTTCGTGCAGTGCAAAAATAAATTGAAAAAAAAGTGTTGGGCCACACCATGAAGTTTTCAACAACGCAGGTGGATCTGTTGTGCCATGCAGTTTGCTAGAGCAGCTAGCAGGAGCTTTCCAGGAGTACCAATTCATGTGTTTAATGAAGCAAACCCTGGAGGCTGGTTTAGGGAGTCAGCTCAGGTCTGCTGATACACTCACATGCCACACTCTCCCCACTGTGTATCCACTACATCTTTTTCATCACTTGAAGTTGGGGTAGGCACTCAGTTTCGTTGTCAATGGGCAAAAAAAAAAAAAATTGACATAATATTGTGATTCCTGTGGTGCGAGAGACAACAAGACATTTGCAACTTCACTTAAATCTCTTTTCAGAGTGTAGAAAAATCTAACCTGCGACAGGAGACTCCGGCCGAACACAGGCCTTTTCAAAGCAAAAGACTTTTCCCATTGGCCGTCTTACAAATGTGTACGTCCTTTGAGATGGATCTGGGTCAATATTGATCAAGCGTGCCAGAGATGGAGATGAACTTCTTGCTGGACAGCTGACAGTAACATCCAAATGTGTTGGAGTGGTCAGTTGTGTCAGTAGATTCACCATGAAAGCAGGAGATGAGTGCTTGTGTTGAATGAGCCTCCTGCTATCTGTAGCTTAAGACTCACAGCTGCTGCTGTGCTGCATGTGCCCATGAAGAGCGGGTATATGGCCGTGGACGAAGCGCTTCAAGTGAGGGGCAGTATTGACAGCTTGCTCCGGCTTGCTGCTGATATTGCCCTTGTGGATACTGTTAGTATCACATATCAAAAGTCTTACCTTCAGCCCAGCATCCATCTTTCAGGCTCTGAGTCCAAAGTCCCCAATGAGGGGCAACATTATTATTGTAGCTCTCCACTTCCTGCTGTGCTCTTGTGGGGAGTGATGAGATTCTAGAGTCTAGACACCAAAAATCATGCATATTCTATATTCATAGAATAATCTATTTTACATGAGCTGGCTGACTGAACTTTGGTTGGCAGAAGTTTTTAGATGATTCATGTTAGAATGAAGTTGTTTGAAAAGCTGTAGGAGATCCGTGGTTCTTGGCAGGAACACGTTGACCAAATTTCTACAACATAGAGGGGAATAACACGTTGTCACATCCATACTAAGAGTCTGAGGATTGAGAGAAATATGCAGTTTTGGCCAACAGTCATGGTGGAAGAAAATACAATAACGTAATTGACAAACACAGAAATGTCTCTTAAAAGAAGAACAAGGGCCCTAAGATTCAGTCAACTGCTTTCCTTTCCTCTACTTCAGGCAGCATGTGGAAAACTTCATGGTGCTATGTCAGTGTGTACATACTAAAGTAACCACCAATTTGTGGGCATCTGTGTATGTCAGTGCCTGTGTGTGTGTGTGTGTGTGTGTGTGTGTGTGTGTGTGTGTGTGTGTGTGTGTGTGTGTGTGTGTGTGGTGGGTGCGTCTGCCCTCTTGTCCCTATCCTTTATTCACCTTCATTCACCGGCTGCTCAAGTCTCTTTTCGGTCCCTCCTGGCCCTGCTGTCAGCGCTTCCGACGGCCGCCGTGGTGACCTCTGTGTCGGCTGTGCAACTGCTTCACCTTCTCCTCCAGCTTCTACTTCTGCTTCATTTCTCTGGAGATCTGACAGACCTGGAGGTCCAGCTCCAGCTGAATTTGGAAAAACCAAAGAGCAAGGATGATGGAAGGAAGATGCCTGGAGCTGGTGTGCTACACTTGTGGAGTTATGTATGCGAGTGATGGCCAGTAGGACTGCATCCTGCTGGGGCTTTCTACCTTTCTGACTGCACTCTTTCCAAAGCAAAGTATCCTTTATCTGTGCCAGAGTTCACCAGTTAGTCATGTACAAAGGAACATTTCCCTTATTGATTTTGGGCGTTTGTTTAGCAGAAAGCCCAGTGGCTCTTTCTTTTATCTTTTACCTGTAAAAAGACTGTATACACAGGGGTATGAGCAGTGCTGTAGATCCAGAAATATCAGCAGATAATCTGACACCGATTTATCATATTTAACATACAATTCTGAGGTCGGACCTATAGCAATATGCTAAGATGATTCAACGCCTACAGCTGAGAGTAGAGCTATAGAATATTTCCCATAACAATTATTCTCCAATCAACTTGCTCTTTAGGACTTAAATATCTGTTGCTGGTAGGTGGTGACCTTTTGATTAAAGGGACACGACACAGATTTTACACATGAAAGTGTGTTTCCAGGTGTTGGGCACTATTGCAACAGCAGGTCCAGCCCTATACTGTGAATGCCAGTGACTGACTGACTGACTGACTGGCTGGCTTACTGACTGGCTGACTGACCAGCTGACCATATTTCCACCATTGGTCAGCCAAATGCCACATGACGAGACGGCGTATGGGTGTCAACTGTTACAGGCAGTCTACCGAGCGGCTCCGACTTCCCAGCTGCTAGACACTGGCAGACCTGAATAACGTGCAAACACCCAAAATAAAAGAAGTAAAGGGTTTCTGTTCACTGAAACACCAGAGGAAGTGTCGCGTTTGTAGCTGCACGTGATGCAGTTACTTCAACACGACAGACTCAAAACAAGGTTTGTACCCAACCACTGCTATGACAAATTCTACATATCAAACAGACGGAGACACGAAGTCCGGCATCTGCGTCCACAGAGGTGAATAAAGTCTCTGGTCAATTTTTGAAGTAAAACAATAGCTGAAAACTATCTTGGCTCCCAGACAGAGGCTGTGGTCTGTGTGAGAGACCAAATAAGAAAGATATTCTGTCGCTTCTAACTTTCTCTCTGAGTGACTATCACAGTAAATATAGCTGAAATCACTGCACAGTCTATTTTTTTTCTTTTTCAGCACTATAGCCAGGTTGACAGACAGGCTCTTTTGAGCCATGTATTCTTTTAACTCACAGTAGTGAGGATTAGAATCAACTAATGTCAGATTTGTTGTATATTTAAACTGCTTCTCTGCTATAGATCCAAACCATCAGCTTGTCTCTCAGACCCTATTCCAACCATACAGTACTGTTAAAGGATGATTTATCTTTAATTCACGTATCCATATTAAAACTGATAGATTTATCTTTATTAAATGATTATGTACCACAGACCTTTAAGATTAAACTAATACTTAAAAAGTCTAACCTTGATTCTGATGTTTAGCCAACTACAGACTTACGTGTATATCCAGCCTCCTCTCTGATCAAGTGATTTTTTTTTTTGTATAGCCCTTCATTAGCACAGAATCAGGTTAAAGTAACCAACCAAACCAGTCTTCAGCCTCAGACAATGGACTCATCTCCATACTTACTTGACTCTGCTGCATCTGACGCCATCGGTCACAAGATTTGATTGCAGGGACTGGAACATGTCACTGGGATGTAGTTGCTGTGTGCTGCGTGACATTTCTTTGGCCTCCAGTGCTATTGTAAAGATCAGCTGCTGCAGCAGAGTACTGACAGGAGCTGGAAAAGAGGTCGTGTTTCTCCTGTGTTAGTGTCACTGCACTGTCTCCCTGTGTGATCCAGAGCAGAAGTCAAAGTATCCAAAGAATTCTCACGATGTACAAAGTTCTTCATGACCAAGCTCCATCATATCTTAAAGAGCTCATAGTACCTCATTATCCTAACAGGATACTTTGTTCAAAATGGAGGCCTATGTGAGAGTAGTAGCCTTCAGCTATCAGGTTCCTCTACTGTGGAACCAGCTTCAGTTTGCGTTCGGGAGACAGACACCCTCTCTACGTTTAAGATGAGGCCTAAAACTCTCCTCTGTGATGAAGCTCATAGTTGGAGCTGAGCCTTGAAGCAGCCCTTCGTTATGGTGCTATAGGTCTACACTGCTTAGAGTACTCCCATGATACACTTCCCTCTTCTTCTTCTTTTCTCTCTTTCTCTCTCTCCACATGCAAATATATCACACTTTATATGTCATTAATTTTATGTTCTCTCTCATCTGCATAGTTTGTACTTCTCTCTGCCCCCTCTCTTGCTGGTGTCATTCTGCAGGTATAACTGTAACAATACGATTACTACTACTACTACCACCACAAATAATAATGATAATAATTATAATAGCTATTATGTATCTAACTATTATTATCATTGTTGTTATAATAATAATTATTATTATTATTAATAATAATAACAACAATAATAGTAATAACATGTTCTGCATTGCTGTTATTATTAATAACAGTATCACACATATTATGACCATTATTATTATCTGTGTTTAATTTCGACAGTGTATACAGCTAATGCTGGTTTCTTTCCTCTCTCCCTCGTTTCTCTTTTCTCAACCAAACACGGCCGCCCACCCTGCGCTGTCAAATTAGTTTTTCCTCTCCGCTGTCACCAAGTGCTGCTCATTGTGGGAACCGTTGGATCTCTTATGATTTAGCACTACACAAAATAAATGAAAATTGAATTGAAAAAAGCCTTACTTAAAGCATCACAAGAAAATGAGCTCATTCTGCTGAAAACGATCTCTGACTGACACTATTATTAAATTGCTAACAGTGATGCAGCATTTTGCTTCTGCAGCTGCTCAAGGCAAAGTTACCTAATTTACAGATAAGTAGTAGTTAGTAGTTAAGTAATCGATTTAATCCAATTCTCGTGTTGCTCTCAACACAAGCTGTTACGAGAGAAATCTGAGGGGTTTTGAGATCATTAATGATGAAGGAGAGATGAAAACTGTTTTATGTAACTCTTGATCTGAAAATTCACTTGTAACTATAGTAAGTCTAAGTTTAACTGAAACGGAATCATCAAGAAAATGCAACACACAGAAATTCCACTGAAACTGTATCTCAGCCTTGAGATCATGATTGCATTATAACTGTACTTCAAAATATGTTATTGGTAAACGCGCTACATTTATATAACCTCCGTCTTTCCTAGTCTTGTTAACCAACCTTTGATTTGTGAGTCACAGCTCCCACAACACTTGTCAAGGCAGTGATGATAAACATAAGAAGCACAATTCTTAAATCACACGTTTAATTTATCTGAGTTGAAGTGAAGAGGCCACATGTGTATTGACAGAGTATTTATTTTAGGAAGGCACAATAGGTCTGTGATCTCATTGCTGTTCTTCATTGCTCATTAAGGTTCTTCCTCTGATCAACAGAAGAAAAATGAAGACGTGTTTGCCCTCCCACTTTCCAGATTTAATTACAGTTGTCAGTTGTAGCTACTACAGTGATCCATAACAAGCTGCCCAGAAAACAAACAATTTTGAAAGGAAAGGCATTTTTTTTTTTTTTTTTTTTTTTTTTTAACCATTAATATTGCCGTCGCTGCTCTACTGTAATGGAATCCCCTTTGACCTGCTGTGAAGGCATACCATAGGCAAAGCATTTGTCAGGCAGTCGCCACCACACAGTTTGTGGTTTGCATGTGAAAAAGCCAAAGGTAGGCGTTGTTCATTGCTCACTCAGCTGCTACGTCATCCTGGATCAATCTCCCGAAACTCAGCCTGAGGAGGAATCATCTTGGCCGTACAGGAAATGACTGTAAACATTTTTTTTTTTTTTTTTTTTGGGGGGGGGGGTTTATGACTCACCTGTAAACAAGCATGTTTTGGAAAAAAACAGGCAACATTGTCAACTACTTTGAACAGCGTTGGTTAACCACACTAGCTTTCCTTGTAGCTTCCCTGTAGTTCAGCTGCCTCCTGTATAAAGTAACTCCAAGCTCGTAAAGCTTTGCTTCTGGGTAGCTCCTCCAGAACTGCCCAGCTTGTCACTGCCTTCTTTTGTTTTGTTGTTTATTGTTGATTAACACTAGATGGCAGCTTCACACAGTTCATGAACCATGATGAAGTGCTCATCATGCTTCTGTTTTTGCACCTGTTTTAACAGACTGCAGGTTCAGATGAAGGCAGGAGGACCAGTCTCCACTTTTAGAAGATAGCTCGGCTTTCTCCTCTTTTTTCTGTCTGTGTTTTGTTTTTTTTTGTTTTTTTGTTTTTTTTGGTTCTTTAATATTCTGCTCATTCCATCTTATTTATAATAAATGTCAATCTAATATGTGAGAAACAGAAGACACCACAGTAGCAGCAGAGGCTGCGAGCTGCCTGTCCTTAGCCCGGTTTTAATAAAGCAGAACAACATGAGCCGGGCTGTTTTTACTGGGAACACTGAGCTCTCTGAAGAGGATTACTCCGTCGACCAAGAGCTGCATCCAAGAGCCACCATCCTCATATTGCACTCTGACTCCACACACCTGCTGCCTCTTCCGCTTTGGTTTGTTAGCTGGTGACTGGAAACAGCAGCAGCAGTGGATGGGTGGGGAGGCCGGGGGGGGGGCTGTTTGTCTACTTCAGGGAACTGCCACCGTCGTCGGTCGGATTCAAAGTGTTCAGTCATGGGCAACAGTGTCTCAGGCATATGGACACTGCACAGAGGGCAGCAGCGGGGCCCTCAAACACTCAGACACTCTCGGAAAGGTCAGTAACTACCGCCAACAAAAACTACTACGCAAAACGACGCCTTGTAACGTCGTGCGCGGCTCCTTGTGGTGGTGGTGGTGGGGGGGGGGGGGGGGGGGCCCAACTGGCGAACAGGGGCGGTGATCGGTTGTGTTGTTGAGTGAGGTGGTGCTGAAGAACAGCTCCCGTCTCCGGCTGCAGGAGGCGGGCCCCGCTGCCTCAACAGGCGCTCGGACAGGGGGTGAGGGGTGGGTGACGGATGGAGGAGAAGTGAGACCCCCTGTCAAACAGGCAAACCATCGTTTATGCCAAGTAACAGACCTGAGACCACGTTACAAACACGCTCTGTTCCAAGTCCCAGCAAAGGTAAAAGTAAATACAACTTGTTGCTACATCAAGTATTATATTATTGATCGAGTGCTGATGCTGAGAGGCTATGTAGGAAGGATATTATCAGATCATCATCATTATTATTCATGTATTATTATCTAAGTCACGCTTTTTGTATAAAAGCTGGTCAACGTCTGGGCAGTTTAATCTATTACGATACATATATTTAATAAATTGTGAGACTGTTTTAGATGTGAAATGCTAATAGTCAAGATAATAACTAATAACTGATTTACAAATGGTAAATAAAGGTCATGTAGTAAAGTGTTCCTCTTATAGTTCCCCTTTGAAATAAAGTATGAAGCAGAAGTAGATTCTGGAGATTTCAAACATAGGATACAATCATCATCAGCAAGGGGAGATGACCACTTCAAGGCCTTCCCCCACACTGACTGAAGAAAAAAAGAATAAAAGTGAATATGAAAATCATTTGCTTTTGGTTGAAAGCACTATAACATCTACTGGATAGACCTTGAAGTGAGCTTGCTTTGCCTACTGCTAATTTCTAAGGAAAAGAATAAGCTTTGAATGCATCTATAACTGTATAGTAAGCATAAAATAGCAAATAGAATTGTAACCAGGACTGAAAAATATACACTAACTACTCTATATGTATAATGCTCTTAGCTTCTGTCGAACCAAGTATCTTTAAAATGGAAGCAATTACTATGCATATTTAGAGCAACGAACATTTGAAGTTGCGTTTGCAGGTATTATATATAACAGAATTATTTCCATTTTTTTTATGTATTGTGTAGGTTTGTTGGTTATATAAAGCCTATAGACTGGGAGCATATACTTGAAATACAAACCAGTCAATGATCTTAGTCATTAACTACAATGTGAGAACCATAATTTCAATGCATATATATATTAATTGGGATTACTCTGTCGCATGCTTTCTGTACACAGAAGGGAAAATAATGAAGTGAAGCAGTTGCTGATAAGTACACAGCTCATGTAAAGTAACAAAATCCATCTGAGAATTTTAATCAGAAGCTGAACAGTAAAATCTTTTCTGTAAAGTCAAACTTATTATGCTCACATACCCACTCTAAAGCTCTTTCTGGGACCCTCTGGGCTGGGTCCCATGTGTAATACAATCATGTAAAGTAGAAAAAAGTCCACCACCTCCACCACCCCACCCCCCCACCCCCAATCCTGATCCCACTGTTACATCTGGATTACAGAGGGGGGAAATAAGCCTGAGGGAACGGCTTAAAATGTAGCTGTCATCGGGATAATCAGCATAAGTACACGGTTTGCCCTCTCACATCCTCTTCTCTAGCTCGAACACACTGTTTTAGATTGCACAGCTATTTTCACATGGCAGGAATACAGCACAGAGCAAGTGAGTCAGGCGAGAACAGGCAAGGCAGTGCATGAGAGAGGAGGACCATTATTCAGCCAGGTTTCCTTGACGACCACCCATAACATGTGCAATAGTTCCCATGGTGATGGTTTCCAGAGTGCATTATCAGCGGGAGATGATGACTGATTGGGATGAGGAACCAGGGTGACGTCAAAGGCAGACGTTCAGTAATGAAGGGATGGGGATGCGTTTGCACCGCTCTGCATCCCAGTTTATTAGGACCAGCGTTTGGACATTGCACGGTGATTGCCTGGACATTGAACAGAGATATCTGCAGATCAATGCTCAGCCGAGGCAATGATGAATGCACTCAGTCACACATACAGTTTATAACCCCCTCACACACACATCCCTCTAGCTCATGTCTCAGACACACTCACCTAATTTGTTTTGAGCAGGATAAATGGTCTTCTGTTAGCTCTGCTGACTCAGCTTTTTGGTGATGATTTCTCATTCATTGTCAGACCAATGTTCATTCCATTTTTTATATAAACCACAGAAGTACATTGAAATACTCGGTTGATATTTCAACCGACTGTTTTTTGGTTGTTTTTTTTTTTTTTTGGGGGGGGGGGGTTTGCTTGACAGGCAATTTCTGTTGTTAGTATGTCAATATTGTGATACGGTTATATACTGGCACTGTAGAGCTGTAATATTGCAAGACAAATAAGCTTCAATAGTCACTTACTGGATTGTGAAACTAAGTCAACTAATTGATTAGTCATCAGAGAGTCTTCCATAATCCATTTCGGTTATTTTTTTAGGAAGAACTGAATCTGGAGGTTTAGCGAGGGCTCACAAGTTCGACACTTTCAAGTTTTAGGCTGCATGACGAATAAGGTGTGCTTTAATTAACTTTCTTTGATAATTGTGTTTATTCTGCTTGTGCTCGATTTTTCCGGCGGCATGAAGAACAAGCAATAAAATAAAAAGTAATTAGGGTACAAATTCTAATCTGCACAATAACTTGTCTTGTCTACCAAACTGCGGCGGTGGATCTCGCGGGCGGCAGAAACAGCAACTGCAGGCAGACACACAGACTGAAATGCTACAAGAAGCTACTGGCTCGTCGATAAACACAGTGGAGCGTCTGCACAAAACTGCAGTAACTGTCTTTGGACGCATGGGGGCAGTGGAAGTTTTTAACAACACTGACACTAACATCACTTATGACGTTGACATGGCTAACCTGTTAGCAAACAGTTGCTTATTTACACATCAAGCAATTTCGCAACATTAAGTCTAATAGTCAAATATTCACTGTTTTAGGGTTAATTTTGTCCCTCCTTGGTTTCTAAATGCTCCACTATGTTCCACTGCTTGTTGCTAACATTGTGGTAAACTGAACTGAAACACACTTTCAAGCTCCATAAAGCCAGGGGTAGGTTCATTACTACAAGCAACGACTTTCATATGATCACTTTGTTTTTACATTGTTATTTGATACATAAAAGTATTGACCATGTTATGAGCCATGTTATGAGCCAGCTAGGTCCCTCAGGAATTGGTATATTGCAACACAGAGTGATTGCTGGACTTACAATCATCAGGTGGACAAAGAATGAATGCAAATGTTGCTGTGTCTCTGCTGGATGTGTAAATAGCCTACAGTTTTCCTAAGAAGTGACCAAGTGATAGGCAACGATATGTAAATATTGTTTTTACAGCTTGTCTCTACTGAGAAAAAGCAAGTCGTAGCAGGGTTAAAGTAAACCACACTTTGTCATTGTACTCGAGTGAGTTTGTAATCTTTCCTCGATCACTGACAGCTAGTTTGGGATTATACAAATGTCAGTAGGTAAAAGAAGGTCATGCTATTTATAAGAAGAGGTATGTACCAGTTCTGCACTGGTGCATACCACGTTTAGAAAGACCTGTCCTGATATATGGTCATGTGACAGAGAGGTTGTACATTTAGACATCATCCTCAGAGATGCTGCATCCCCAAATGCATTTGAACATAGCGTTTAGTTGCAGCCACTGGCACAAACGTGATGTTAGAAAGTAGAATATGTTGTATGTACAGGCACACAAAGACAAACAGGAAGACCTAGACACAAGCAGATGTAGCCATAGAAGACATGTAGTTTGACATTGTGTGTGTCTGTGTGTGTATGTGTGCGCGCGTGTGTGTGTGTGTGTGTGTGCGTTCGTACGTGTCTCCCAGGAAATGCAGAGTGCTGGATAAAGTGAGACGCAGACATGGGGAATGCAAATGCACCACCAAACAAGATGTAGAGTAATTCCTCATGGGTAAACAACAGTTTAGTTCCAGCTCATTTCTCCATCTTTTTGGAGAAATTCTGCCTGGATGAGGCTATACAGTCAGAATGCATTGTTAAGTAGTTTGTATGAATAGAATATAGTTAATTTTTTTGAACATTCACTCACCAGGGAGAATGTGTTAATTTAATGTCGTCCTCAAGGACATTTTGTTTTCCTTTTGAATGGCAGTCTCAACACTGGCCGGGCAAAATTGTGCAGTTACTTTTCATCCTAATCATCTCAAAGAACCTCTGACAGGACATAAAATGCATTTGTGGAAAGTGTTCCATTGGCTGTCAGGGTTCGCCTCATTGAGTTGTGACACAGCCCATTTGAACAGAGGCAGGGGGGAGGAGTTAACCAGTCTGAGCTGTACATCATCACTTTTTCATTAGAGCAAACTGACTTCAGCTCGGTTCATCCTACTACTGCGGAGGCACCACAAGGACATCAGACACACACTGACACACATACACACACACATATATAGACAGATTTACAGACTGGTGCACATTCTGCAATAGTATTAGTCGAAGGCACTGCTATTACAACGTAAAGACCAAGTCAAGTCAGTTCCACGTTTATAGTCTAAAATCACTAATTTGCCTTAAAGGGCTGAAAATCTGTATACATCATCCAAAAAGTCCAGTGTTTTCAGATATATCAGTCAGTTACGAAAACTCAGTAATGAAGACTGTTACAGACCTTCGGTCTGTAAAATGTAGGTAACCCAGCCTCATATGTGTTCTCTCTATTTCCAGATATAGCTTAGTTACTACAGTGGCAGGACTTTGTATGGAATATTGTCTTGAAGAAATTTAAAAGACTCATTTCTGGGCTTCAGAGTTCAAATGTAAAGGAAAACTGTTAGTCATTTGAACTGAGGACGAAGCCCAATCAGAAATATGTGCACTTACTCTTTGGGGAGTGGTCATTATATGAAATTACACTCTAAGGCTATTTGTTTTGTAATTAGAGGACATTAGAGGACATATTTCAAGTATTACACAGCTACAGAAGATGCTAATAATATAACCCAGAAAATAGTCCTAAAATATTTCCATTTTCTACACTTACTGCTGTAGCACTGACCTGTCTGGTTTCTTTTGTGTGACAGTTGACCGTGCTTATGTAACGTGGCACTGACAGTGCAGCTGCCTGCCCGGAGTGTTTTCGAACATCCTTAACACCTGCCTAAATAAGAAACACAAATACAGCGAGGTGATACAGGCACAGTGTCACTCCGGGGAGGATTCTAGCTCCTCGGGCATCGTAATGCAGTGTTCACACTTTGTAAACATTGGTTATGGAAAAAAAAAAGACTGCCAGCGTTTTCCAGCCCAGACAGTTGCCTGTGCTGGATGAGCTCATCAGGTTAGACCATGTCTCATACTTATATAAGACATTTCAAAGACGAGGAGCTATCACAAGATTGCTATTAATGCATTTTGAGAAGAATGCCTCAGTAACAATGAGCATTGTTTTGCTCTATAAAATATGTTATAATTATTATGTTAATATTATGATACTGAATTTGTATCTGATTTTCAGAAATACTTGACAAAAAGATTTAAATCGTGCATTTTTACTTCAAGGTCAGGGAAACAGTAAAAATGTATTCATGTGATGACTTTATATTTGCTTTTGTTTCTTTCTTTTGTGCCATTATTTGTCTTCCTGCCTTTATGCTATGGTGACCTGGACAGAATTATGGCACTTTATTCATCACAGGCCTTGTAACTTTTATCCAAGTGTACAAACGTATTGCCTTCCCCCCTATAAAGAAGGGAATATTGCCTACTCGAATGCACAGTGACAGATGTGTGTTTTAATGGTACTTTACGGCGGCGTGGGGCCAAGCAGTTTGCCTTGTGTACTCAGCAGTTCTCCAGATTTTATAAGGGAAAAATTTATCTCAGCTTGAATCATGATCATGTGCCTTTCATACATGCATTGGGAGTTAAAAACTTGCTGAGTCGTGGAAACCTCAAAATAAATACAGGAAATGGTACAGTATGTTAAATTTAAGTCAGCGATTCATTAAGTCCTTGTTGTTGTTTGTCATTTCAGGAATTCTAATGTCACAGGGGTCAGCTGTGGTGTTAGACATCCAGATGGCTCTATAGTGCCTTTCAAGGGCACGTTTTCTGCATTCAGGGCCTTGGGTGTAGCGGTGATGTTTTATGGGAATGGAGCCATAAATATACGACTCATGGTTTTGTTTGGAAACAAATTTTAATACATTGTGCCAGTGAAGCTCTGCTACAAAGTCCTTTCTCAGGTGATCATAAGTTTGGCAACATCTCACAAACAATGTAGTTAAGTGGGCAATGAAGTTCAGGTACAGTGCAAGAGAGGAAACATTTTGTGGGCCATTTTATGCATTTCTTTGATTGGTACAGTGGAAAGAATAGAGGATTGACATCCAGTAAATGGTCCATTTGGTCATGAGTCGAACCTACAATTGCCTGCTGGGGGCTTGTACCCATATGGTACGCGCTGTTAGCACTCAGCCACCAGAGCACCTCAGAGAGGCTTGTTTTTGCCCCAGGGCCCTCTAGCAAGTATATCCAGCTCTGCGTCATGCACCAGTATTCACTTGTTACACTCGACTTTCACTTTGGTTTATTTTAGCTCTTAGAGAATAGTTACATTAAATCATATCTTTATACTTGACACCATGTTTACAAAATATTCATTCGCCTCTTTTTTTTATCACACAAGTTGTATGATTTGTCCAGTAAAAATATTTCAAGCATGTTTCCAATAATTGAATAGTCTTGTGTGGCTTAATTCATTTTAGTTTAACTCTTGTTACGCAAATAGGATCAAATGAAATAGAACATATAGGCATTTTGTCTCTGCTGCATGGACACATGGTGGTTGGGAAATGAACAGACATGGGGAGGCCAGAAATTTGTCCTTATGCAACCTAATGTCAAAAAAGTTGCTGTTCTTCTTGATCAGACCACGAAACAAATAGTTTCTAGCACCAGATCAAAACAATCATATCTACCCCACAAATGGTTTTGATTTCACAATTTAAAAAATGAAGTTGGAATGGGTAAGTAAATGCTGGCGAAATGAAAAGTTAATCAGGATGTGAAGTGATGCTTTGTATTTTGTTGCATGCTAGCACTGAGAATATTATGACAAGAAGGTGATTATTTTTAAATTAAACAAACTGAATAACACTTCATTTAAAATGCATTTTGCATGATGTTACATGCCGGAAAACAGTCAAATGTGGCTATAGTGTGATCATTTCAAAAAGGAAAATATGAGTGTAACGCTAAAAACAACATGACACAGTGTTTGAAGATGTATGATTTCCACTGTGTGCATCCTTATGCAATTAAATTATAATTACTGTGAGCTATTGGTTTACTGTACAAGGAAAGCAAAGGATTTGGGATTAGAACATTGCATATTGTCTATGGGAGTGTCAAACTTGAAAGTGAAAGTGTGTCGAAATTGACCTAAAGAAATGCTGACTACCAGAGAAAACCACCCTATCCAGATTGAGTTGAAATAAACTGCAATTTTTATGCAATATTTTGCAATATTTATGCAATAATTGTGACATATTTAGGTGGCTGAGGCGGCTGTTCTGCTTCCTCTCTCACTGTGTACTAACTAAAGTACACACAATGGGCTGTTTGTTCCTGTATCACAGAATGGTGCCATTAAAACACATCTGTCACTGTGCGTAAAAGCAGGTAATGTTCCCATCTTTATGGCGGGATGTCAACACATTTTTTGTGCTTGGACACAAACACGATTATAAAACTGCCATGTTGGTATCCTGGCTGACATACAGGTACAAAAACTCCAAAGTGGCACCAGGAGGCAGGAACTGAAACAACTGTATCAGTTGAATCGTGTGGGAATCTGTGAAGCTCTCTGATGACTCTGAGAAGGTTGAATTACGGGCAACTGGACTTGGTTGTTGATTCTTGAAGACATTTCACCTCTCATCCAAGACGCTTCTTCAGTAGGATGAGAGGTGAAATGTCTTCAGGAATCTACAACCAAGGCCAGTTGCCCGAGATTGAACCTTCTCAGAGAACTATGACCTGGATGATTGGGGACCTTCACAGACTCTACGATGCCGTCACAGATGAGTATCCATATGATGTATAAATGAAATACAAGCAAATCTGAGTGTTGCGCATGACTCCATTTGCCTCTCATCACCTCCATCTCTCAAAAAGCAGTGGCTGTGATTCAAGCACACGCACACAAAGAGGGATCCCCCTCCGGTCTACTGCTCTTCGGAGCTGCTGTAGTGTTTCTGATGGGATAATCTGTGCGTTGTGCTACAGCCCATGTGAGGAAGGGATTACATATTTATTTGGGGAGTTTTCATCCCGCCTTTACCATCTGTCACCAGCAGTGTGGCCATGGGAATTTTACAAGAGCTTTATAGTAGAGTGATAGGACAAGAGTGGGTGTGAGAGACATTGTGTATGAGTAAGTGTGCATGACTGAGAGAGAGAGAGAGAGAAAAGAGGAAGTAGGGAGTGGGAGCGACTGATGGTTCCCTTCTTGACAAGCATATCCCAAGACCCAGCTATAAACTCTTGGAGCCTAAAACCACCTGCAGTTTCCTGTGTTTCCCAAATCCCCCTTAAAACCTGCTGTGGCAGAATATTCAGCAAAAAAAAAGTTCAGAAAAGTTCTGTGCTTTCCAGTTAAGTCCAGAAGTCTTTTCTTGGGACGTTTCCCATGCTCTCTGCTGGGAGAGGGAAGTTTCTCTGTATATCCTCTTTGTAGTCCCAGGGTGATTAAGAGCCAACTCAGCACTGATGTCATAATCCACATCCTTGTCACTTACATTATAGCTGCAACTTGATGGGTGGTCTGGCTCACTTGGCTGGCCCTGCTCAAGGATGGGTGGG
>CM076650.1:24695668-24725668 GCA_038496675.1 Rachycentron canadum | reverse complement strand
AAAACAAAGCAATGAAAGTACCGGTGTTCCAGCAGCTTGAAGAATTACAGTAAATACTACATAGTAATACCTATTTTAAGAAACATTTACTTCTTTCTATCTTTCTCTTTCTTTCTTTCTTTCTTATATATAGTATATTATCTGTGATCTAAGCTAAATCCTGCGACCGTTCTTTCTTTTTGCCTTTCCATCGTTCTCTTAGACTCTTAGCAAAACATGAGACATCTTCATGTGTTTTTCTGTCTTGCCAGAGAGAGGCTGACGCTCAGGTCTGACCTGTGTGAACAAGAGGAAAAGATGCTCTAAAAACAGTACCTTCAATCTGCTTATCTGTGTTTTGGTCCCAACAACGGAGAGGAACAGATTAGCCCAGGGTAATATCTTTGATGGCCTCTCCTGTGTCTAATTAAAAAGGTTATCATTTTAGTGAGTACATAAAAAGCAGTGACTGAGGTAATTTTCATTCTGAGCTGTGCCAGCTCTATGGAACAATCACAACACTTTAAAGAATTTTCTTTTGATCTCATTTCAGCTCAACCCAGCTCCTCGAGGATGTTAACACAGCATAAAAACCTAGAGAGAAGACTAACGCAGGTTGTAAATGTGATAAATGAGAGGAAAGATAAAGTGAGGGCTGCATAAATGGATTAAAGAAAGCTCTGGTAATCTATCTCAGTGTCTGGAGGTATCCCTTTACCACCTTTCCTTTGGTGACATGAGCCAGTGGGTGTCAAGAGGGATACAGTGCTGATTCACAGAGGGCACAGTTTGGAAGCCACTAAACCAGCAGGGCCACTGATTGATGGCGCCAAAAATCCATGCAAACGCATCCACATGCTTCCCCAAGCAGCAGCTGCCCCATATTAATCTAATGTAATGAACAATAAACACCCCCATCATGATCGGAATTGTAATTTAAAAGTCTCCATGATCTGTTCTGGGACGAATTACAACCACATGTACCCCTGCCCGTAAGAGAGGGGAGAGCTACAGGAAACAATGAGTTTCCCCATAAATTCTTTTTTTGTTTTTTTTGGACATATGTTTCAGTCACAGTGTGGCTCTGGAGATGGCAACGCTAGTCTCTCAGTTCAGACAGTCAGACAGTTGGTGCACAACTTTGGTTTAAGACTACGATACCCCATTAATTCATACTGGCTTTAATCATTCCCTTAGTTTTTTATGTTGTGCCACAATTAGACTCAAGTTTTGGTTTTTTGTTAAATGTCTTGAGTAGGATGAGGGAATCAGTACCATGTCTGAGCAGTAAATATGAAGCAGCAGCCACCAACTGCTTAAAGGTCCCATATGGTATAAAGTCAAATTTCCATGTCTTTATTGATTATAAAGCAGGTCTAAGTTCTATATTAATACTCTAAAGTAACAAAGCTCTCAGTCCACATAGAAGTGCACATAGCCTGTATTTAGATAGTGAGCCTTAAAGAAGCCTCACATGGCTCACATCGGGCCTTCCTGTAACTGCATTATTTGTAACTTCTTGTAACTTTGTGATGTCGCAACAAACAAAGCGACTACCCTCATCCATGCTGCAAGTCAAATCCACATGGACCCACCGTCCGACAATTCAGGAATTGTTTTATCTGTGTTTTCACCTGAACACTGCTATATCTTTATCTGATCACTCAGTAAGCAGTAGGGGTGTAACGATTCATCGACTACATTGATGTATTGATTTACATTCCTATGATCCAATTACATCAATAGTTGTATATAGTTGTATATACGCTAATATATACAAAAATAATCTACACAAACTGATTTCAGATCGATATACGTCCCTATCAACGTATCGATAGGGAGGTATATCGATCTGAAATCAGTTTTCAAGGTAAATACTTGATTATATCGCTACTAAGAATTTGCATTTAAGCACATTTAAGTAAAGAAATGTTCAACGTTACCCCGATTCCCTCTCACTGTGTGACATCATCAGTGTGCACCAGCCTTCCCAAAGAGACAACAAAACGTAGCGGAGCGAGAGATTCTCAGGCTGCATTTGAGGTCCGGCATGTGGAAACAGAGGAAGCAGTTTAATCCACTGTTCTTTCAACTTTATTTTTGTTTGTTATCATTGCACTCCTTTTGTACTGAAAATGAGAACAATAGCAGCAGGTTTAAGCAGTGTTTATCAAACTGAAGAAATGTTGGTTGCACTTTTAATAAAGTTTCTATCTATACTTGTCTATGTCTATAATTAATTTATCCCTGATTACAGGAAAAAAGTCATTGAATCGTGTCGCTCTATATGAGCCAAATATCATTCCTGAATCATATCGGAACCATGGAAAAAAAACATTTTTTTAAGTGGCACTTTAAATATGCCTAGCTTGGCTCTGTCCAATAGTGAAAAAAGCACTTCTAAAGCTTTCTACCAGAGTTATGAAAGATTTCTAAATGTATGTATTCCCATTAAAATTGTACTTAGAAACAGCAAGAAACACAATAATGTAATGATCATACACACATTTTTCAATTTACTGACAAAATCAGCTTTTTTGCATTGTTTTCTTTTGGCTGATGTGTATAGATACTAGAACTCCCATGAGCCTCAGGCACTATTGCAGTGGAGAGGAAGCTAGTCAGAAGCACGAATCAGGACAGTGAAGAACAGGGAATTCAAAATGTCATTTTAGCAGTTTTATTTAAAATGTTTCCCCATATCTGCTGAATTCTGTTAAAACTGAAATTGAATTTAAAAATGAGCTAAACTGCAGACTGTGGGTCTGATGGTCTGACTGTGGGTCTCTAAACAAGTGGTGTTGTGCAAATTTGCACCACATTTGCCTGAGTCAGCAGGTATTCAGCATTTGGCAAAAGGAAAAATATCAAATAGCTCCTTTAAATTCAGGACCTGTCCTATCCTGTGATTTTGTGCTGCCAGTCTTTCCTGTGCTAAAAGTCTCTCTCCTGCATCTTGCTGCTCTCTGCCTAGATATCTTCACCAGTCTCCTTCCTGGCTGAAGAAGTTTTAGGATTTTTTTCTATGAACTGGCATTAAACATATCAAATGTGCAGTACAGAGGAAATGACATCAATGACAAATCACTTCTACTGTAATGTTCCACATATTTACCATTAACTAACAATGACTCACTCCAATGACAGATGAATCCATCTTTGACATCGGAGTGAACAGTTTCCTGCCTCAGTGTTGTTAACCTGTCCTGGCTCATCGTCCATGACT
Source organism: Rachycentron canadum (assembly GCA_038496675.1). Lineage (NCBI taxonomy): Eukaryota > Metazoa > Chordata > Actinopteri > Carangiformes > Rachycentridae > Rachycentron > Rachycentron canadum. The sequence continues at coordinate 24,722,463 of CM076650.1, read as the reverse complement.
GTAGTTGGTAAGCAAAGAGTAAGCATGGGAACGTCTGTCCTGAGATCAGATGTAAGGATCATTCTAATCAATGTCTACTTTTGTTTTAATGACAAAAGCGCTGTTTGCCATGAAGGTACACAGCTGATACACATATCTAGTTGTACTTGTAATCTCCTCTAAAGATGTTACGTTCACAGGTTTCGAATAAACCTGCTCATAATTCGGACTGAGGCACCACATCGCAAACTCACAGAGTTGCTAACGTGGCTGTAGACTTTTCACCTTATTTTACTGTTAATACAGAGGAAACGCAGTGCTTTGTATACACCAGATCACAGATTATGTACGCCTTATGAAATTACCAACTCAGATATGCCACTGAAGGCCATCACTCTACACCAGCACATATTGCTGCCGCGTATCTAACGTGTAAATGGCATTTTCAGTTCCTGAGCAGCAGAGACAATAAGGCATTTCTTTGCAACAATCCAGCCCAGGGCCAAGCAGCTATGAGAGATATTAAAGTAGAGTGACAGATCTAATTATCACCTCCCTACTTCTTCTGCTCCAACTCTGATGAAAAGTACTGCATTACACCAGACATCCTTTGCCCTCAAACTAACTTTCACCTTTGCTAATAACTAAGAGTGTAGTTATCTGGAATACCTGCTGAGGGCATGTCTCAGAATAGACAGAAAGGGATTTGCAATAAGGCTGGATTTATGAAAGGAGAAGACCATCATTATTCCAATACTTGCTGCAGTAACTCTGCAAATGCCCCCTACTCGCTACCTTTCACATCCCCCCTTTTTCTCCCATTATTTTCATTTTCTGTTCTTCACATGACATAATAATCCAGTCACTTTTATGAAGATTTGACAGTGTCACGGTTTCCTACAGTTTGCCCACCTTCCCTTCCTTTTCTGTCCATCCCGGACCTTTTACTTTTACTCATATTGCAAATGGCCTTCTGATGGGACTCCTGAGACCTCACTGAATGGGAGGTTTTGTTTGCACACACGCGCCGAGCAGCCCTTCAGACAATACTAGCTCTAGGAGACCCACTCAGCTGACCGCCCCGCCACTCCGCATCTGCTGCCAGATTCCCTTTCACTTCCATACAAATCACTTAGGAAGAGATGGCAGGCCCCATTCTGCTGACGGGATGTTTTGTCACATCGATATACTGTATACCCTGCTGGTCACAAATAGCAGCAACTATTTGTTTTACAAAATGCGTCTCACTTTATTGCCAGTGTTCATGGACACTGTCTCATCGGACTAATGGTCTTCATGTGTGTGCTTATTATGCATCCCTGTTAGATGTACGTAACTCCTTTCAAGCTGTGGTTGTCGTAGTAACCTTGGTCCGGTCTGGTCTCCAGCTGCTGTCAAAAACTGAAGCAGGCTGCGACATGGGGCTATTAGGGTTGGTTAATCATCAGCCACCATGTCAGCTTGGCAGCCACACGATGGCTGATGACTCCAGTCTGTAGATTTCAAGACCATGAAAAACAAGAAACAATCTGTCAAAGATCTTGCTGCTAAAATTGTGACAACCTAATAGATATGTGAAATATATATGTTAATTTGTTTCATTATTAACCACTACTTTACTGCGTCGGAACTGAAGAGAAATGCCTGTGGGTGTGAGAACAGCACACGCCTGTGACTGTTCACATAGAAAGTGATTATCATTTTCTGAGGAATTAACAAGTCAAAGGGAAGAACTGAATAAATATTGCAAAGAAGCCATTATGTGGTCTTGAACCTACTAAGAGTATAATAACAAACCGATGATAGATAGATAGATAGATAGATAGATAGATAGATAGATAGATAGATAGATAGATAGATAGATCTTTCAAACAGATGAATATGAGCATTTTCTGATCTGGCTTCAATTAACAAAACAATATATTTCATCAGTATCTTCCAAAACCACTATCATCACAAAAAATAGTACATGAAATTGACTTCTGATTGGCCATCTCTACGGTACAGGGTTGGTTTGGTTTAGGTTCCTGGTTAGTATAGGGATAGGTTAAGGTCATGTTTAAAGAGCTTTTGGGGTCAGGTCAATGTTGACTGTTGCTATGGAACAGGATATGAACAATGGTATCAGGTTAAGTTACCTGACACTTAATACACTCAACCCTTCATCGTGCACTCTGCAGGTTTTGTGGTGTTACAACAGGGGCCGACACTTGACTTTAATTGTGGGACAATGTTTTCAGAATACAGCAACGATGGCCAACACAGGCATAGTTTAGATTTAGTGCTAATAGCAGTAAATGTTCTTCTAAAACACAACATTACTCACCCCAATTGATTAATCAAGTAACAATTTTGACAAAAATATGTCAGCACACAGTGAAAAACACTCACTTATAATTTTGCAAAGTACAAAGTTTTGTTTTCAAACCTAAAGGTTTTTTTTTGTCCAACCAACTGTACGAACACCCAAGATATTGAGTTCACTTAATGGTGTAACCAAAATCCTCACATTTGACAAGCTGCTTGATTCGTTCAGGATTGAATGATAAATTGTGTTGTTGTCATCGAAAATGTTTTTATCTGCACACCATGTCCATTAGACTGTGACCTATTAGGGTTTGGTACACGATACTATTTGTATAGTATATTTGTAGTTTCAATGTCATCTTTATTGGGAGTTACACAAGCACACAAAACCACTATTTACATGGTTATCAACAATAGAATAAAAAAATGTATGCAAAGGTTTTGACACAAACTATGATAATACATAGCATAGTCTCGACATCTTGAGAAAACGCTTTATGTAATAAAAGCATATGTCAGAATTCCACGTACATGAACTGTATCCATTAAAATATCTGCAGCCTTTATTCATGTGCAAATACCAGCTAACTGTAAAGGCACAGTCAGAAATCTTAAGTGTCCATGATTCTGCAAAGCTAAACAGAACAGAGCAGAATAAACATCTGTTGATGGTGCTCAAGATGTTAGCCAGGGTTTGTTCTCTTCCCGTAAGACAACACAAAATGGATGGAATTAATGTAAAAAATGTAACCTATCAGACAGGCAGTACATCAGCTGAATTTGTGTGCATGGTCCACTCTGACACCAACTGAACCGCAGCAAACCATTAGTCGCACCACATTATCTGAGCAAGTTATGTAATGCAATTTTATGTACAGACACAGAGATGGACCTCAATCAAGACTGCGGGTCAAAGGAGGCTTTCTTGTTCAAAGGTTAAGGCCGATAAAGTGATGGCCGCATTATTAAAACAGGAAGTAAAAGGTACTGTACAAAGGAAGGATGTTCTAGCAGTGCATTCATACAGCTCTAACGTCATACCAGGCGAGGAAGTGCACTTTACTCCAGGCCTTTCCTGTAGTTTGCATCTCCAAGGTTAGGTGACATGTGTTAATATCTAGCCTGATGTTTCTTCCTGAAATCTGTCTGGCCAGTGCTCTTCTTACAGCCATATCCTTTGCATGACAAAAAAACTGTTATACCTTCGTGTGATGACGTCATCCCTAGGAGGAATAAAGAACCAACTACCTTATTGGTGTTTGCTGTATTGCTGGACTTGTCAGAATAGGAATTGGGGGGAAAAAATATCTCTTGATTTGAGGTTATTTTGTCCTGTTACTAATCATCCTTAATCATCAAAGTTTATCAAAATGATATGGAATCTTTTTCGCTTCACTGGAGTAATTATGTGTTGAGCTGAACTGATGAATGCAATAGGGAAGCTAATTTTGGTTGTTATGTTTACTTTATGTCTTTAAAGCAGACTTCCATTTTCTCAAATCAACCAAACTTCTTAAAAATCCTGATTCCTGATTTTACAATTGTCTGCAGAGGTAAAACATGAAACCAAATGTGGTTAGCCCCTCATTGTGCAATAAGTACTTTCCATCAGCTGTCTTCACCAATGTGCGCACCATGTGTGTGTCTAACGTGTCTCATGTAGCAAACTGAACCTTGAGGTTGTGGTCTTGATTTCTTTTTGATCAACAACAATGAATATTTGTTATGGTTACATAACATTGTATATAGTAACATATCATTAAATGTGATGGAGAAATGGGGATGTGTAAATATTATTACCTGAAGGATTTAGTGGGTAATGCTTTAAACATAAACAAGGGATTTACAGTATCATGCAGTCAATTGTTTTATACTCATTCAACTGCTCCATCCTGTTCATAAATGGTATGGTATCCCTTTAATCAGTTTAGTTCAATAAATTTGGATTGATTTACTCATGCATTGTACTTCAATCCACTCCACTACATGTATCGGACAGCTATAGTGACTTGTTCATTTTGATAAAACATATAAAGAGGTTTGAAATACATGAAATAGCTCCAAATTAAAATGAATTTCATCTCTACTAGCTACAAACAAACAAACAAAAAAAAAATCTGCATACACGATTATGGAACACAGAATTGAGCACGAGCACTTTTACTTTATCTACTTCAAGTGCATTTTGTTGTTAATAATTAGGCACTTACACCTGAATACTTCAAATCTACCTGCAACTTATTTCATTAAAAGTATGACTCCGATCTACAGTCAGTACAAAGATTGTCAATGGGGGGGACAGTCTGGCTCTGTGCAAAGGTAACAAAATCTCTACTCTTGCTCTCTCTCTCTCCTACCTTGTGTTTACTCTTGGTTTAAATCTAAATAGTTTATAGACCATATGTGTATCCTGCTTAGATATGTATATCCTACAGTTTTCCAAGTTACTGTAAAACCCCTAAAGCAAACAGTCCAGTTCCGCGCTCACAGTAAACACACAGCCCAGTCCTTCTCCTCACTTTTTAACACTGCTAGTAAGAATTTCTTTCAAATACAAATATCTGCTTATTTGCTTTTTTTGTCAGTTTTGATTATCCACCTTGAAGATGGGTGCTCTTTTAAAACATAAACTTTCAAACTAGCTCCATGAATAAACCAAGGAAATTTACAATTTTAAAAGAAAATGTAAAAAAAAAAAAGAAAAAGAAAAAGGATGACCACAGGTATAGGCCTTTAAATTGTCAATTACTTGCTTCTTGAACAATTAATTCATACATCTGAAGGAAGTCAGGGACAGGTATTTATCGCACCTAATCTCTGCCAACCAGCACAACCCCAAAGTCTTGTTTAATACTATCAATCAGCTTGTTAACTCTCCTCCCATTGCAACAGACTGCCCTTCTCCAGCTGTCAGGGAACCTTCTCCGTCATCGAAAGGACTGAATTATTGGGGCAAATATCATTCCCCCTACCTCTGCAGTGGCCCCTTCATCTTTGCACGCGTTAAATTGGTTTAGACCAGAATCACTGTGGGTTCATAGAAAAACTGTGTCACTCACTCCTGAAACCTTGACCCAGCCCACTTGATATTATCCCAACAAAACTGTTTATAGTGATATTTGGCATGGGGTCGAGTGAGGTGCACTCTTTTAAAGTTTAGTCTTTGCTGCATGCCCCCCGTCCCCCCCAAATGCCCAGATGAATGAATAAATAAATAAATAAATAAATAAATAAATAAATAAATAAATAAATAAATAAATAAATAAATAAATGTCCACCTAAAACAAACATCATCAGTTTCACTCTGTCACTCTTCCCCTTAGTTGACCCGTGTTAACATTAATTCATCAGTCTATTTTGCCTCACCCTGTCCTTCACAGCGCCGTTATCTAAGAGCCTAAAGCTGCACAGCCAACACCGAGGCGTCTGAGATCGAGGGCTGTGAGGTCACCACAGATACGTGACGACAACCCAAGTCAGAGGCCTTACTCTTAAGGGGTCACCCAGTCCGTCTGCCAGGGGCCTGGGGCACATGAGGAAGCATGGAAGGTGAAAGAGTGAGTGCTGAGAGTGAAGAATGTGACCGCTTGCCCCCTGAGGCTCCGGATCCATACTTAGCCTCACGTCGGTGGCCTATCTGGTTTTTATTCGCTAAACAAATCTTATGTGGAAAGAATTACAGTGTAATGCCATTCGTTAATTTCATTTCTACTCTTGGTCTATGGTTATAGCTAAAAAAAAAAAAAAAAAAAAAAGATATTGAATACAAACGAATAGATCTTTGCCTGGGCCTACATAATGTTAGATTTTATTTCCCTGGTCCCGCCCCCTCCGTTAGTAGCCTTGGCAGCTCGTCGTGGCAGTGACAGCGTTAAAACCGCTCAGCCAGAGTCTCCACCTTTTATGTAAATGCTAGTGTGAGTGAGTGGGGACCAAGGCGGGGTGAGCGCTCAGTGAATGGAGGGGGGGGGGGGAAGTTGCCTTCACGAATGTATCCCTTCGCTCGCAAGACGGAGGTGTGCGTCTGTCTTTCCAGCGTTTGCATCTACTCGGAGGAGAGGAGTGATAGGCTACCCCTGGCTGCGAACGTGCAATCATGTCACGAGCGCTGGGCTGTGCAACGAGAGCATTTCAATAATCCATTCAGGCGATAAACGGACTCTCAAGGAATAAAGCAATGGGTGGCCAGATAACGCGAAATGCCTTTTACGGTAAGGCATTGTTGTTTGTTGTGGTGTTTTGCGTGTATATTAAAAAAAAATATATATATATATATGCGCTGTATTGGCCAGGCCTAAATGTGCAGCTTTGTTATCTGGTGTGGTTTAGTGTTTATTTCACAGATGAGCAGCGCTCCCAGTACAGGCTGTGTTATCAGGTACCATATTGCTACTATAGCCTATTCTTCGGTCACAGTTACGTCACTCCGATCATTAGAATGGAGGTGTCGGGACGCGCAGCTGTGTTCACTCATGTTTTGATTAATTCGTTCTAACAAACAGGATGTCACCTCCTCCTCGCGCTCCAACGGAGACCTGCATCCCATATTAAAAAAACAGTTCGACAATGTTTACATTGTGCGGACTGGGAAGCCACCATCGGTGAGGGATGTTAAAGTTGTGGAGTTTCCCCTCTGCCCTGTGCCGTTGTGTGCTTCCCCCTCATTAATACAGAGACACTGTGCAGCTGTGCTTCAGGAAATCGACACATTGATTTCCGTTACCCATCGCGTGCCCCTGTATGCTAACAGTAAGGTCGAAGCATCCATCGCTCATGATTATTTGTGGCTATGAGAAAACTAGCTAACTGAGTATTTATTTATTTATTTATTTTTTTTTTTCAAATTGATGTGAGGTAGTGTTGACATTTTACCAGTTGGAGTTTATGTATGGATACAACATTTTTTAGGTCTATGGAAAAAGCTGTCAAGCTGTCTTTTTGTGGTTTTCAATATTAGATAATGAACAGTGGAAGTTAAGTGTAGCTGCTGTGTAGTTTTATGGGTGAAATGTAAGTGAGCTTCAGGCCTGTTTGTCTTGTTTGATGCTCCTAATGGAGCATAATGAGCATTAAGTGGCCGTCTCTGCTCCCCATTTACTCTCCACTGCAACATATGATGAGCAGCGACACAGGGCACACCGCCCAAAGTATGAGTTTTGAGTTCGCTCCCTAACTTCAGAATTCTTTTTTTAAGTTCATTATAGTGGTTTTAAATAGTGAAGCCAGCGGACCAAGTCCCTTCTCCTACAGCCTCTCCTGGTTCCAACCACCTGATCATTCTAATTAAAGCCCCAAGATTAATCCAATTAGTTAAAGAGGGACAGGCTAAGACAACAGGAAGAGGAGGCTATAGCACCTTCTGTCTGGGATCAAGGTCAAACACCTCCAAAAAATTACATTCTGTAGTGTGTGTTTTCAATTTGAAGTATTGCCTGATTCATTGCCTGGTGACTTGTCACATAAATAACAAACTATTGAGGGATTAACAGTTAGCCGACTTCTTTCTGTAGAGCGGTGAATGGATGTGAGGCATCCATAGCAACTGTGTGTTAACCAATTTAAACCAGTTACAGACAATAAATGAGCAGCTGACAATCGCTGCTCATTTACATTCAGAAAAGTTGCAAATGAAAGTCTGTTAATCCCATTGGGAAGACAAAGGGTTAAAATGAAGCTAATATTAAAGTACAGTTGTTGCTATGGTGACGCACAGCCATTGATAGAAAGCATTTGATTTGATTGCTTCTGCTGCGTCTTTTTTCTATGTTCTTTAACCTAAATTTAAGATATCAGAGAATTGATGTATTCCTGCATACATGTGCTTGGTGAACTGCAGTTTTCAAAGAAATAACCATTCCTAAATTGAAATCTGTTACCCAGAAAATTGCCAACAATATATACTCTCTGTTTACATTAACATAGCATTTATATGAAAGGTGTTAGTTATTGAAGAACAGATTATGCTTTCTAAAGTTGCACCTTTGCAGGCTTTGTTCTCAGGTGGGAAGCACCAGAGCACATCCAAACAGTGTTTGCTGAGTCGGTTGCATAATTGAGTCTGCGGAGTGTGTGGGAGCTCCACTTCTGTGCTCCCGATTGACTGTAAGTGGGCCAGTGTCTGAGGCTGCACAGGCTGATCCGATGGAGCGTCTGGCTCCATTCGAAGTAATTTGATTCAGTATCCAAATGCAAAGTTATACTGATCCGAAGTTTCTTAACTTCTTCCAACAGATCGGATCTTAGTAATGTCTTGGGATATGCCTCAGGTTATTGAATGATAAAGTCAATCTCATGTGAGCCACAAGCTACCATTAAAATATATTATATATATATTGTCTCTGATCTTTTTTTTTTTCTTTCTTTCTGCATTTGTATTAGATCAAGAGCTAGAAACAGAACTTTGATCAGACCTTGACTGTTGCCACGGAGTGACAGAAAAAGAGTGTGTGTCAGTGTCATCTATGTTATTCTTACTTACTTACCTAACTTATACTTAATCAGCATGTGCAACCCTTACCATGATATTTGTCCAGCAAGAATCCAAAATGTGTCTTTGTGTGTGTGTGTGCGTGCGCAGTGGCCCTTTCATCATGACAGGTCATCTTCAAGGCAGCGCCCACATAATGACTTTCAGCACGTACTGAATAGCACCTTGCCTGCTTTCAGTCATTATACGCTGCATATCATTGGGCCTGTCCTCCAGCCTGCTCTCTTTCACTGCCAAAGAAGCATCATTGGATCACATTGTGCCACACTGCATGCGGCTTTGTAATATTATTACTTATTGATTGCTGTTGTGTAATCCTGCTCGTGAAGAAAATGCGGTAACCGCAGGAAGACTTGGTGAGCTGTTGATGGTGACGGCATCTTTGCTGTCTCACCTTTCACTGCTAGGTCATCAGGGTGTGAATTATTGATAGTAAGAGTGTTTCTACAGTAGGTTAATCCCAGGATAGGACACTAGAGCGTATTGGTTTAGGTCGGTATAGACAAGTCCATTACTAGTATTCAATATTCAATAAATCATCTAATCCAAAAACATGTAAAGCTTTATATCTTTTCTTAGATTTGTATTATTGCATGGAGATGCAGGTGTTTGTTGGTCAGAGAAAGCAGCATGAAGACATTAGCAAGGGTTCACGGAAGATGTGACAGCAATTTTTCACTCCTATGGACTAAGCAGCCGAGTATATTGAAAAACATTCTACAGGTTACTTATTTTACATTAAATCCAAGAGTGAATTTTAGCTCTGGCAGACCTCTGAGTCATTGCCAGTATCTCTGAGTTGTTCAGTATTTCAAATAGGTCAATTAAGGCTCGGGGGCATCATCTGTCTGCATACCATAAATATTCAGACGTTATTCTATATATATTTCTCTTCTCTAACACAAATAATATTTGTATTCAATAATGAGGTCCAATTATTCTGCTTGCTGTGTGAAATGTGATTTAACACTTCCTACACACACATCAGATTTCCATCCTTCCTTTTCTTTGCAAGCTTTTATGTGAAATTTCTGAATAGTTCAGTTTCGTTTATGGTCACTTAATATTGATTGCCGAATAACCACAGTGGGATGGATAAACAGGAATGTATTAGTATTTTGATTTAAAGAAATAATAATGTCTGCTGGACATGAATTACTACTGATGAAAACCTTGCCCAATGAGAAAACACTAAGATGAACATCATAGGCTCACTTTTTTTTTTTTTTTTTTTTTTAAAGAAAAAAAAAAGTAAATTATCAGGTACGTACTTTGAGACAATAAGTATCCACTAAATAGCACATTGTAGCTAATCAACAGCAAAAGAGTTTTAAATTACAGGTCACCTGACGCTGCTCTGAATCTGTGACCATGACACCGATCGGAGCAGCATTTTTATTACCATGGCTACAGGTCATTTACCAGTGCATCAACACGGAACCAATAGATTTGTCATGAGGTTGCCAAGCATGTCGGGCCCTTTCGTCACAACCAACCTGATGAGTGATGAGTCTGTAATGAGTCCCCGCTACCTGTCCCCAGGTAGAATAGCAGCCACAGCTACTGTTACTGTCACTGCTCCAGCAGCAGTAGTAGGCCTCCCTGTCACTGAGCCACACGCACACTATTGGGTTTCACACATGCTGCCTGTATCCGTGTAGCATCTGTCACATGTATCGGTGCATATGCAGAAGAACTTTGGACATCACTAAGAAGATGAAATATAATACCCTGTGAACTACATTGTAAAAGGCAGCATAACACAAGCGTCTGTAAGAGCATAGAGCACATAAAGCCATCTTTTCTTTTTCAAAGCCTTAACGTTAATGTGGGTAATTAATCTTCGCCATTATTGTGTGATTCATTTCGCAGTTGGTGTTACATCAGCCTGAAATGCTTTTTTTTTTTTTTTTGTCATGAGTCAGTGGGGGTTGAATATATCAACTAGACACTGCTATGTAAACATCATTACAATATTGTTTGTCACTGCCCTCCAGGCTTGTTGGCAGCATTGTAAATGACACTGTCAACAGACTTACAGAGAGTAATATCAAATAAAGAACTCAGACATTTTACACTGGTAACCTTTGCCAAAGACCAGCTGCATGTTTTTATCTTTCCAGAGTTGATAATGATTGCAGAGAAGACATGTCGAATAACGTTAAAGCGCAAATTAACCAAATGATATTTCCCTAACGGATCGTTTTGTATCTTGTGTGTGTGTGTGTGTGTGCGCGCGCGCGCCTTTGTTTGTGGCTAAAGGTAGGCTTTACACAGCAACAAGTACATGGAGAGGGTGTGTGGGCTACCTGCCCTTTATAAGCACTGATAGTAGAGTGTTGTGAATGATACATGATGTTGGATGATACAGGCTCATCTATGTTTTCATGGTGCTAAAATTAGTTAGAATGGTTATATGTGGTGGAGATATGAGTCAACAGTATCTGCAAGTCAGGGTTTGTTTCAACGCACCTAGGACACAGGAAATATTTGCTGTTTAGGACAATGGAGTATGACTAGGAGATTAGATCATCAAAGAAACATCTGTTTTCTCTGTATATGTAAATAATTATTCTTTTACAGCTGATTAATTGCTTTAGACAAAGTTTTCAGCAAAAATACCATCCTTCATATTTGTCCCAGTTCCATATATGTTATGATAGAGTTTATCAGTTTTGGGAGAATAGCTTTTGCAGCTGTTTCACAGAACCAGGAAATAATTTGCTAACCAAATACTGAGCAAATATTTGAATACTTTTCTCCCACCTATAAAATCTTGTTTGCATGGTAAACCACTTAGCTGACGGTCGAGGAATAATAAAAGTAAAAAAAAAAAAAAAAAAAAAAAACGGATAATACCCACAAGCATGGAAACGTGCACGCACAAAAACACGTTGCTCGCCTTTCCGTCACTGTCGTCAGCCAAATGAAATGGCGAGAGATTAGCTTAATGTTCCACAGAGGTGTTCATTGGGGTATGACAGGTATGAGCCACAGACAAGCCTGTGTGTTGTGATGAGGTACTGGAGCTGTTTTTGTGTGTGTGTGTGTGTGTGTGTGTGTGTGTGTGTGTGTGTGTGTGTGTGTGTGTGTNGTGTGTGTGTGTGTGTGTGTGTGTGTGTGTGTGTGTGTGTGTGTGTGGTTATTAGTGGGATAAAGACCTCTACTCTCCAGGGCACAGGAATACAAGCTTTTCACCCTGTCTGTCCATAATAAGAAATCCTTGACCTTTGGCAAAATGGCTCCTGAGAGGCTGTTAAAAAAAAAAAAAAAACTGCTTTTGCACAGATAACACAAGCATAAAGCTGTGTGCGCAAACAAGGGTTTAGAAGAGGCAGCTGTCAGCCTGATGTTAACAGGAGTCAGTTTCAAGCCGTTTACATGAAGGGGTCACATCTCGGGCTCAGAGGACATGAGCGTACTCCAGGATGTGTATTGCTGAGATAATTGGAGGACTGAGAGCAGTCGTCAGGCTCAAGTCTGTCTTATAACTTAAAGCTACAAAATGGGATTTAAGAGTGCACACTGAATCTTAACCACTAGAACTGCTATGTGGGAAAATAGTTTTTGCACCTTCACTTTTTGACAAAGTACATACACAGCTGAGCTACTTTGCTGTCACTTACCCTAAGACCATGCTCAGACACACATAGGCCTCAGGCAAACCACCATATGGGCGGGTGTTGGCATGTTGCTACATGGTACCACTGTGGAGTTAACATAGGACCCAGGAAGTCTAGTTTAAAGGCTTCTTGGCTTATATTCCTCTGAGGAAGGGCTCTCATTTTTTAGCTCAGCAATAGAAGTAGCACAATACTACAAACTACGCCCTATAAGATGTTCTTCAAGGTGGTAGAAAAGATACAGCTACAACTACTTGTCCTTCATGGACGTATATTGATCTCAAATCGATTTGCAAGCTAAATCGATTGTATTGATACTAAGAACTTGCACGCTGTATTTAAGCATGACAAACTTTATATGGATGTATTTTCAGCACTTTTAATAGTAAAGAGATGTTAAACATGACTTGCACCAGCAGCCCCAAAGACGACGACACATGCAGAGCGAGAGATTTTCAAGCCGCATCTGAGATCTGGTGTGTGAAAACACTTCGGCTTTTGCAAAATTAATTGATTCATTATTCATATTTATTAATTAATTTATCCCTAGTCCTTGTGACTGTGTTAATGAATTTATCCCTGATTCCCTCACAACAAAAACTTCTAAGAATCTTCACCTGCACTGTCCAGTATCCAGGTATTTACTTCACAGTCACACTCTGGCAGAGAGGAGTGTTTTGGCAAAAAAAAAAAAGTTACTGTATTGATTTCAAGTCATTGAATCGTATAGTATCATTCTCGATGAGCCAAATATCATTCTTGAATCGTTCTTAGCGGGTTCCACTATGTTTACTTGGAGAGGTTGTGGACAACTGGTTTATCACAGTTTTTTTTTTTTTTTTTTTTTTTTTTTTAATTTTGAAACCACAAATGAGGTTGAGAGTGAACCGAAGAGTGGCAGCTGTAATTGTCTAAGTGAATCAATCAGTCGATGAGAGGACCTCCCTCTAGCATGTCTTAAAAGCTCATTTACAGTTAGGGATTGTCAGTAAAATGCTAAAACTTGGGTAAACATTTCCGCTCAAACACAGAAAGCACACTAAACACTTACAAGGCAGGCTACGGTGCTCGTGACTGAACAAAAGGACACAATCAGAACTTCAAATATTGTTTAACACTAAAGTGAAGAAACAGTATTGGTCCGGTCTGTAATAGAAGGGTGTGCCTGTGTGTGAGCTACACCAGCACATTTTCACTATTTAACTTTGAGAGGGAAAAATCTATGCTACACAAATTAGATGCTTAAAATTGTTTGATTACAAGATCAGAATGATACAAATGACGAAAGTTAGTTTTACTCTGTAACCTCAGGTCCCCTGTGTTATAATGGACTCAAAGTACACACAAGAGGAGCTGCAAAAAGCAAGAATCTGAGACTATAAATATCATTTTGTTGTGTCTGAGTAAACAAAAGGCATCTGTTGTATCCTAGCTGATAGTCGTGGAGTGAAAGAGTGCGCTGATCGAGACCTTTAGATACGAGGGGTTGCTAAGGAACATGAATTCACACATCGCCTGTTTCCCTCCACAGCAGCTGCGCTTCTTTGGAGCCCCGGTAATGCATTCAGCTCAATCTGCCTGGGACCATGTGCGCCATATTCAACAACCGCTCTCCTGTGGCTCTGGCTAAGACAAAAGGCCTCAATGATGCTCTTAGGTTGCGGCCAGATTGAACGGTAGACACACGTGCTGGGTGAAAAACTGGAAGGGCCATTACTAGATAAACACGGACAAGAGGGAAAAGAGGGAGACAAAGAAAAAGAGGGAGGACAAAGACATGCTGTTTTCTAGGACTAGCTGCACGGTCTTATCGGGGCTCCACAGGACATCTGCTGCTGCCACAGTGTTAGCTTTCATCTGTTTGTTACATGAATCAGAAGGCTTTGTTAAAATCAGACACTTTTCTGTGATTACAACAGCGTCTACAGAGTCCAAAGCACCATAAACTGAATATTAACCATAATTTCTTTTGACATTTTCAATTATTGCCTTTTATTTTTGCGAGCAAGGAACTGCCACGGGGTGGAATGAAACTCCTGCAGCCTCATAAAGTGTAATTCTGTTAGAGGCAGAAATGTATCTCATATTTCACTCTGTTGATTGATGTTCTGTGTTTTCTTATTCCCCACAGATAAGTGGCCAAACATTTGGTGTTGAAATGTTTCCGCTTTCCAGCATAACTGGCTGGAGTTGGATTAGAATAAAGAAAAAAAAAAAAAAAAATCAACTAACTGATCAAGGGTAAACAACAGGTTTTACTGATGTTTACGCAGATGTATCACTCCCTCAGATATGAGGAGATGGGATTTCTCCCTAGCCAGCAAAGCATACAACAGGGGAATCAAAGAAGAGTGAGACACACCAATTCCTCCAGTGACAGTAGCTTGAATAGTCTATAATGCATCACAGCTGCGGGACGTGTCGTGCTTTGCGTCAGGAATGGGACTCTGTCTCTCAACCTGCAATCGCCGTTGCTGTTGCTAGCAATATTGCTGCCTGGGCTGACAAGTAAAACCCTGATGGCTAGGAAATATCCAGGTTAGAAGTCTGAGGAGAATGTGAATCAGCAACTGTTGGAAAAATGATGCCAGAGAAGTTGAGAGAAAGTGGGCACAACAAAATGATAAATTGAACCACTTCACCACAAACAAAATGCTGGAATGTGCAAATACAAATAGTGAAACCTCTGGAAATCATTTACCATCCTGGAATGATAATATATAATGTATTGGCTGAGTATCAGATTGCAATTGCAGTTTTTGCAATTCTCTGTCAAAGCCAGAAGATTCCACGTGGCTCAGCTTCGGAATACTAATTTACTCATTTTAATCTGGCAGTTAGCAGCGCTGTGAAATTGCCCCAGTGGATGTTGCTTGTAGTAGCTGCTCAAGTGCTGTGGTCGTACCCCCTTCAGCCACTCTAAGCCAGACTCTATTCAGACACTTTTACTGCCCATGCATGTAATTATCAAGTCACTCAAGTCCTCCTCTGCATGTCTTCCTGACTCTTGGCAAGCAGCCATTGAGCTGGTGGGTTTTGGGATGAAGCACATGACAGCACTGGTTGGCTGCTATTTATTGGTCTCCCATTTAAACAAATTTAGACAAATAATGGATTGTGTATACATGTATGTATGCTGTACCTATGTAATTATGGGGCAGCTTTGACTGATGGGTAGAGCGAGGGTTAGCTACTAATTGAGAAGTTGGTGATTTGATTCCGGGGATCCACCAGTTGGCGGATCGAAATCACCTGAAGTGCTTGGTCAATGAGACTAGAAAAGCAGTATGCAACTGCAGTCCGTTGCCTTTTTATTGTTGCTAGTCAGCACATGGCTTCTGATGAGGACTTGTGACAGATGCCCATCCAAATGGCTCACAGTAGACGTGGACTCATGGCTCTCAAAAGGGCTGTTTGTATGGGAACATTGCAGCTGGTTAGCAACTGAAGAGCATAATTTCTGTCTTATGTTGCAATCTTGACCTGAATGGAGATTTTATTTTCACCCTGCAGGGCCCAATGTGATTATCGCTGATTAGCTTATTACTCCATTGCTCACAAATAATCAACAAAGACCAAACACAAGATCTCAGAAATCTTAGATTATGCAGTAATATCTGATGCAATTTTTTTATGATGCAAAGCTTTTCATCAAATCTGAAACAAAGACATCAGACACTAATTACAGGGACTAAAACCTCCTGCTCACAATTAGGATGTTTTTGTTTTACGGAGGGACTCATCGTTCTTTGTGCTCCGTTCTTCTTTTGTCTCACTTTGCCTCAGACTCCCTCGGTGGCCCGTTCCCATCCACGTCGCACAGATGTCACCACAAACCCAAGAGGTGCCTGCCTATTCAGTGTGGCAGTGTCAGTGGACCCCTTCCCATCAGCCCGCTACTCTTCCATCCAAATGCCAAGGGCTCCCAAATTGTCATGGACCTTGCCCAGAAGACAGTCAAGAGGCAGGCCAGTTTCTGCAACGCTATCACCTTCAGCAACAGGCCCATAGTGCTGTATGAGCAAGTCCGCCTTAAGGTATGTTATTCCATGTCAGAGTAGAGCACCTGCGCTCCTAAATGTCTATTAAATCATCAAAACTACGAAATGGTTTTTATGTAAGATTGACACTTGAAGTGAGTCCTATGACATAGACTCAACTGTACTGTTGGCATCAGGATAAATATTATTTAGAGTCAAAGGAGGAAGGACTCAAGAATTGGGGGTGAGTTGGACCCCCCTTGTAAAGTAACAGTCAGCACTATTTTACTTATTTCTAGGAAATGTTCATTGTTTTTTTAGATAATCCCAGTATATATCTTGGCTCTTCTCTCCCCAGATAACTAAAAAGCAGTGCTGCTGGAGCGGGGCTCTGCGTCTGGGCTTCACTGCCAAAGACCCTTCCAGGATAAACCCAGACAACCTGCCCAAGTACGCCTGCCCTGACCTCGTGTCCCAGAGTGGCTTCTGGGCCAAGGCCCTGCCTGAGGAATTTGCCAATGAAGGCAACGTTATCGCCTTTTGGGTTGACAAGAAGGGCAGAGTCTTCTACCGCATCAATGAGTCCACCCCCATGTTGTTCTTCAGCGGAGTCCGCACAGCTGAGCCCCTCTGGGCCCTGATTGATGTTTATGGTCTGACCCGTGGAGTTCAGCTGCTAGGTAAGATGGCAAAGCAGGAAACTGGAAACACTGGACCCACACCATCCAGCCACTATGTTAACTGCTTGGTAATTAGTGGGTGGTAACTGATTAATATTAAGGAAAATGGAAATGAGTTTAAAGGAATAGTTTTATAATTGGCTATATAAAAAAAATATAATATGGTTTCTTGGCCAGGCATAGTAACTTCCTGGAGCTGGCTCTAATTGCCTGGCAACCTCATGGTGAGACACTGTCCCCAGCCACAAAACAGTTCGTATACAGTTCGTTTAGCACTCAATAAAACACACACACACACACACACACACACACACACACACACACACACATATATAAATTAGTGAACATGTTAAATAATTGGTGCTGCTAGTGTTAATTCAGGTCTGATAAGGTGTTTTTCTGAAGGAAGTGTTGCAAGAGAACCACAAACTTACAACCAAATTTTTATAAATTTTGTCTTAAATAACATATTCATGTTATTGGTACAATATTTTATCAAAGCTTCCATGATTTTCGTTTCATTTCATGTTTTCTTCTTGTTACTTGTCACAGTTTTTTCCTCTGATGTCGCAAGGTGGTGTGGTATTTCTGTGACCTCACATTTTGGTGCTTTCACTTTCCACGCAATGACAAAGCAGGTTGTGTTTACTTTAAACGGGTCTTTTCTTGAGTTTGTATTGCGTTCTGTGTGTACAGTAAAGCCTTCCATGAAGTAAGAGAATAACAATGAACAAAGGCTATATCTGACCAAAATTTGGCCCCTGTGTTTACACAAAAGCAGCGGGGGTAAGAAGGGGGCATTATGACCAATACACAGAGACATACCACAGGATAGTATGACCAAGGCTTTGATGTGAGAGAATGTATACACATACTTCTTTTCCCCGGAGATCCAGTGCTGTCATCCCCTCTGCTGTTATAAAAATAGACCAGGGGTCACATGTCCCATAGATAGCACGTTTGATTGTAATTGCACACAGTGTTGATTGACACAGTATCTCCAGGCTGATGTGGATGGAGATTTAGTGTCCTCACTGTGAGGGAATCCATATTCCTTGTTTCCCCCTTTCTGTGTTTGCCTTGATCGCAAGTGACATTAATGGTTCATAACATAAGTCCTGTTGTCATATTCAACATAGTCTGTTCCAATAAATTACTGTGGAGGAGTGAAAACAAGGGGGGAAATGGGGGAAGAATATTGTTTAATTTATCAAATAGCAGGGTCACACCTGTCGAGCTTACCACTAAGGCTTTGTCTGATTCAGAAAAATGCCTGACACCTTTGAAACACTGCTTACAGCACCATTTCAATCAAAAACCAATATATTCCTTTGCCCTATTTAAATTATTCCTACTGTCATTTTAGAGTCAGACCATATGCAGGGCTGCCTACAGAGCGGGATCTTCTGTTCTTCATGGAGCCGATGGACTGACATTTGCCCTCATAAACAGGGGCCTGTTCAGAGGGGCAGGACACTGCCGAAGGTTGAGATAGAAATACATCATCTAAACCAGACGCGCTCCTTTGTGGCACTCGGTGGCCAATCGTGTCAGCTCTGTGCATCACATTTCTGTGTGCAATGCTCCATGAGCCTTTCCTTCTCTTCAGATAAGCCCCTGGGCTTTCACATCTGAGGCATTTCCCTCGCTTTCACTCCTTATTTTATCTGGCATTTGAGGAGCTGTGTTTTCTCCAGGCTTGGATTCTCAATTAAAGCTTGGGAAAACGGCACACACGGCAATAGAAGAGGTTAAAAAAAGCCAGCATTTTCTTTATTCCTTTTTGTTCCTTCAAAACCTTTCAATATGTAACTAGCTGTGGTTGAAAAGGCTTCGTTGCAGACATTTTATCTTAAATCCCATTTTACTTCAATTTAGATCCTGTATCACATTCTCACTCAATATCTCCATTTCTCCGCAGTCTACATCTCTGTTCTCTCCTGCTTTGATATCTAAATTTCCCCTCCAGGATCAATAACATTTACAGTATATTCTCTCCATTTCAGCATTTTTGGCAGAAAGTGAGATTATTCATTGTGCCTCCTTGGAAATACTATAATCCTCGCTACATAAAGATTGAATTAAAATTCTATGGTGGATTAAGTTCTTCGCTCAAAGACATTTTGTACAGCTTGTGTGTGCAGCCCTTTCATAATGTAAATTAGCTGGGGGCCTCTGGTAGTGTCTCCATTCAGCAGGGGTAGTGCTACATCCAAACACTCGCACATACACACACACACACACACACACACAATTATGCTTGCGCCCTCAAAAGCAGTTCCCACTGCCAAATGAAATCTACCTGTTTTCACATCACTTTATGTGCTTCTCCCTCCAGCTGTTGCATAATGCTGCTCATTTCGTGTCACCCGCTTTTTTTAATGGCTCCCTGCGCTCACTCTCACTATATGCTGTTGGTGTGTTTTGTTTTTTTTTTATTATTTTTGTTTTGTTTTTTTCATGAACACTTAAGTGGGTGCTTTGCTTTATCATGACCTATGGTTAGCTACATGGAATGCAGGCCTTGTCGCAGGGGGTTACAGGAGGTGGAAACACTGAGCAGTCGCTCTTGCAATCGACAGAAAATGAATTTTACCCTCTTTTGTCCTTTATCAAAGACATAACTAATATGGAGCTTACTCCGATCCATACATAAAATGGAGATCCTGAAAAAGGGATTAAAGACTTGACTTGAATGACTAAAAACAGAAGCCACGATTTGACTGAATTTGAAAATGGTAGACCTTTAAAGGGTCCATATTATACAATGTGAGATTTTCATGTGTTTTGATCTTAAAATGCAAACCATCAGGACTTCTGTAACTTTGTGATGTCACAACAGAGGAGCCACCACCCTCAGCCAGCCAGTGTTTATCTGAAATCTGCTATACTTGCATTTGATCACTTAAAAAGCTCCAGAGGAGCAGAAGCCTGAGAGAGATGCCAAACTACAATGAGACACGAGGACTAATAACCACCAAGTATAAACCACAAATATATCTATCAACATAGGAAGCGTTTATATTGGATGCATGGTAATGCATGAATTATCAATACATTTTTTAAAATAATTTTTTAAGTTATCATTTGAAATGATACATGTATATAAGTACAACAGCTGCCTGATACCACTTGAAATGAGGTTGATGAGACTGTCACTAGGAAAACTAAAACAATGACCTGAAAGACACCAAAACTCTCCTTAGTGCTTGAGGGAACAGGAAGATAATTGTCTGTGGGTTTGTCACTATGAGCTTAATTAATAATAATGAATATGAAAACACTGAACAGTGCAGCTTTAATCAGTCTGATGCTGTAAATAGTGATTACTTAAAACCAAGTAATTACAGTTGATCATGAAAGACCCTTTCACATAAATTGTAGCCACTTTATTTTCACAGATTCCTTTGCACAAGTTCAGAGCAACTTCTTATATGTGCCTTTGTGTCTTGAGATATATCATCTGTTCACTATCCTGAGGCTGTTCTGAGGTCAGTGCAGGAGTAGAAAGCAAAGGATGACTCCAGGCGACATTTTAAACGCCTTTGATGTAGAAAGATTGAAATAGAAGCCCTGTCCTGATAATCCGCCCCACAGGAATCACCAGCGGGTTAGATCATACATGACAGGAATAAGGGGGGCAGGGCCGATTTAGTGGTTTAACACCTCTGCAACCACAATGACAGAGATGAGATTTTCTTGACCCAACTTCCGAGCTGTTAATGAAGATTGGACAGAAAAAATTCTGGGATGTCTACAAATGCATGCACATGCATGTACGTCTTCTGAGCAGTCGAGAACGCATGCAAATGATATAAGTGACATGCAGACATACATAAAGGTGTCATGGGAGTGATTTCATTGTGCTGTGGTCTGCTTCTCTGGGATAAAGTTCTCCTTTCACAGCTACATTTCTGAACATATCCATAACTGTAGGCTTCTGCTACAGAGAAACGGTGTGGGATATGGTGACAGATCTGCTTAGGTGCCTGAGGTAGCAGGTGATTATCTGCATCTGGCCTTGAACTGGGTAAATATAATATTGCAGAGGTTTGGCAGGATAATCTTTTGGGCAGACTGAAGCTTTCCCCAAGGGCTTGAAATCTAAAAAGCCACAAAGGTTGTTTAATAAATATCCATGTCCCCAGTCCTAAGGTTAGCTGTCACTCTCATGTGTACTCGCACATATACGCACAGCAGGACTTTACTTGACATCGGGAAGGAGGCTGAGCAACTGAGTAATTCCAGCTGCTGTGAGGCCTGCAGATTGTATGAGTCAGTCACAGTGGAGCTTTAATCAAAAGGGGCCCTCTGTGGGACTTCCCTGAAGGAAAAGAGAATAAAGTCTGATTGCAGAGCCTTGAGGCTGCTAACACCTCTCAAGCAGGCTGACTCAGAGAGAGAGTTGGCCAATCTAGCTGTCAACCCCAAAGATGCAAATCAGCTACACGGTGTCCTGGGAGGTGAAGCTAATCTGTGTCGTCCGTCAGTAAAAATGCTTTTACATTCTGCGGCGTAAACACTGAAGACACTCTGACATCTGTGGTGTTGCAAGAGATGATGGTGATGGAGGTGATGGATTGAATTACACAGTAAAGAATGAAACATCAGAAAGCCACAACATTTGCTGTCACTCTAGATAACTGTCAGAGAAGCTGTAGTAATTAAGGAAAATTTTGGGGAAAAAATGCCATTTTTGTCAAGTCATCCAGAAAATATGATGCAGGTTGTGTTCTGTTATGCATCTTTTGTATATATGGTACCACTCTCTCCTGCTCTCTTTTACATAACCATGCATTGTTTATTTTACAGGACGAATCACCACTGATTGCAGAAATGTGCTTTTGGGTAAACATGACAGATGCAGGCTAGGTGAAAGGAAAACTAATCCCAGAAACCAAAGTGCTTCAGTTAGACCGAAACGATGTGTGAAGGTTTGATGGATGATGGTGCGGCAGGCCTGGATCTTTTTTTTTTTCTTTTTTTTGTCTTTTACAAGCCGTGTCTGATGGCAGATCATCTTGTGAGGCAGGTTTGTCCCGTTTTCTACGTCTCATAACATGTCAGTGTTGACAAAGCTAAAACAAAGCATGCCAGCTCCAATTAAAATAGCATCCCACGTGTGTTATCATGTTGCTTTCCAGCTGGTTTGGTCAAATGCAGGTGGGAAAGTGGCTTCTCCACCTACACATGCATAGAGGTTTCCCTTCACTGACTTTACAGGTGTGGGAAATGGTGATAAAGCACGATTCTTCTAGGTGTCAAAATAAACTGCAGGCCTTGTCTGGGAGCATTTAGAGCTTCGTATGTTGAAACACAGGCAACAAATCTTAGTTTCTTTCGGTTTAACAATACTCAGTGGGAAATTTCTAAAGGGCATCCCGTACAACAATATTCCAAATTTCCACCAGATGAATGTAAAGATGCGGACGTCTGGAAGTTGCTGATGAAGGGAGAGATGAGAAACGAGTGGTGCACGTGAGAGATAATAAAGAGGAGTGGAGTAGCACAGCCTCCATCAGTGTGGCATAATTTGGTTTGCTTTTCCCTTGCCATGTCATTTGAAAAGATTCTCTTGCACATGGCAGGTGTGAGACTAATTAACATGAAAAACTGATTGCATATCTAATGACAACAAGTTGAACTTACAAAGAGATCAGATGAGACAGATTTAAATCTCAGAATTAATTTAAAAGTGTTCAGAGACACAAACACTTATTAAATGTTCTCTCTCTGTGTCTCTCACTCTCTCTCTCTCTCTCTCTCTAGTGTGATGCAAAGAAGATTTTAAAAACTAAGTAACTGAAAACTTTTGAAAAATGTAAGGTTTTGCACTTTTGGTCTCTCTCTCTCTCTCTCTTTCTCTCCCTCTCTCCCCCCTATGCTCTGGCTTCACTCCAGGGACTCGGCTATCATGAAGGCATCCACACTGACCATCAACTCCATTTGTTGTGTTATCTATCAGAGAGAGACAGATGATGGTTTCCATACTTCTGGGAGAAATTTGATTATTTTGAGCACTTGTCTGGAGCTGGTGTTTGACTTGGCAGGACTCAGCCTCCCAGTTAATAAGCAGCACTCACAAATCCTGATGCTCAACAGGGATCCTGCAACAAAAATACACAAAACAGAAAAGATGGCGTAAATCTGACCTTTGTGTGCTCGTAAAGGAAATGCTTTACTTTTGTGAAAACCTCTTCACATCAAGCGCATGTGGCAAACGTAGAGTTGTGGACGTTTCTTGGCTTGAGTTTGGGTTGTTGGTCAGCGAGTTCAAAAGACGATGGAGAGCAAAAAGAGTTTGTATTGTTTGGCATCCAGAAGCAGTTTTAAATTGCTGTACCTTTGCTGGAAACTCCAGTTCACTCATTTACTATTCAAAGAGACGGATTAGTCGATATTAGTAAAATGATTCCATTTTGAACCTAATCAGCAGTGAGTAATTGAACAGATAACTTTTAATGGGGGTAAACCGGAGGTAACTTGTGAGGAGTTATATGGAGTCTTTGTTTTTTGCTCACAACTCTTTGTTCCCTGTGCTTGGAAAAAAAAAAAAAAAAAAAAAAAAAGCTATATGTTTACTGAAGTTGTTCTGAAACACCCAGCCGTGGAGTGCTACTCACCCTCTGAAACAGTGCCTGAGGAATCAACACCATATTTACTTTGCCGTGCTTGTACACATTTAGACTGAGACAGAACGTTTAACAGGAGTCATGGGGTCTATGAATGTTACTGTATGACACAGTTCAAGCAAGTGGATCAGAAATAATATCCCAAAATTAGGCAGCCATGTTTGTCATGTGCTGTGACTATGCTCCTATATAAAGGGATAATTCCTTTGGTCATATTTCTGAAGTTTTTCCCATTAGCCCTATTGGTAATATTAAGATTGTACTCAAATTCTGAGATCTGGGAACACAGCAAGATCGAATGAACTTGGCCATCACAGGCCAAATCCCTGGTTCAACCTTGACTTTTACCTCCAAATAAAGATGATTAGATCAGAAAAGAAACAATTAGGTGACTTTCTATTCACATAATTACTCATTTCAGTCATTAAAAAACATTTTCTGGTTCCATCTTTGTCACTTGTGTTGAATATTTGAAGGGTTTGTTTCAAGAAAAATGAAGACTTCAGACATTACTATGACCTTATTTCCACCATTTTTAACATTTCATAATCAACTAATTGAGTAAATAATCAGCAGATGAATCAGTAATTAGCATAAACTTTAGTGTCAGTCCACTAAGGGTAATCTGTCTATGCTGTTTCCAAGCCATCTGGTTGTTTGACCCAGTTGCAAATTCAACATCAATATGCTATCACTTTATAAAATTGTTAACATGTAAGCAAGCGTTTGCCTGTGACCTTGACCATCAGATATATATTATGTCTTAAAATTAATGTCATTATAGCTCCAGTTTGGTCTCTGCTGTTTGATGTTGAGAAGAAACCTACAGCAGCTTCCTGCTTCACACATTATCCAAAGTTGATTTGACCCATTTTTAATATGGAAATCTGAAGTAGAGCACCTTTTTAATGTTTTTTAATGCTTTTCTACAAATATGAATGACTCAAAAGGATTGATTATCACCCTTCCTCCATGCTTGAGCACAAGAATAAAACAAGGGGCTTTAATATAAGAACCTTATGATAGAGGTTATTAACGCTGAGGTGCAGGCACGCTGATTGGCAGAGTCGGGGCGGCACATGTTGAATTATGCCGATGACCTAAAGGACGGGGCTTTTGTGACTTACTGGGTGTTTTGCCTGGCTCTTTGTTATGGCCATGTGTCGCCCTGGGAGCCTGCTGCTCTTTCCAAAAGCCCTG
Organism: Rachycentron canadum; assembly: GCA_038496675.1. Taxonomy (NCBI): domain Eukaryota; kingdom Metazoa; phylum Chordata; class Actinopteri; order Carangiformes; family Rachycentridae; genus Rachycentron; species Rachycentron canadum. The sequence goes on along the minus strand of CM076650.1, from coordinate 24,697,575 downwards.
GGTTCAAAGCTACCCAGCCCGATCAGGGACTAGGGATTGGGCCTGTGCCAGGGAATAAAGAACATCCCAAACATCTAGCACAAAGGCCTCTGACTCCATCTCTCTCTCCTACAGTCCCTCTCTCCTTCTCTCTCGCTCAGTTGTTTTATATCTGGGTCTCTCAATCACTTGGCCGGTCATTCTTCGTGTCTTAATCCCTCAGTCAGTCACTGAGCTATACGCTGCCTCTTTCTCCCTCAACAACCCAGAGTTGTCTCCCTGACTCTGAGCTTCATCTGTTCATAGCAAAAGCTCCCTGGATATCTATCTCTACTTTCTTCCTCCTTAGCTGATCCTAGCTGACCAGTTTCCTTTATATCTAATGTACATCTAGTCCCCGTGTTCCCTTGTCTCCTTCTTTCTTCTCTTTTCTCCTCTCCTCTTTTCCTCTCCTCTCCCTTTCAAATCTCAAAGAGAGCTCTCTTTAAAGAGCTCTCTCTCTCTATTTTCTCCATCTAGCTGCAGCTCTCTCTTCACCTTTGCTGACATCAGATGAAACCCTCCAGAGAGTATGGATAAAGATAAGCCCTGTGAGATAGAATGTGTGCGTGAGAGAGAGAGAGTAAATCCCCCACCTCCACCACCTCCCCTTCTCCAACACTGGCTCAAACCCCTGGCACGTTCCATCTGCTCAGGCTAGCAAAGCCACTAAGCCAGCCTCTCCCTCTATCCACCTCCCCATGCGCAGCATTAGCTAACCTGCTTTGTGGCTGTTCGCTAATCAAAAACATTTACAGCATGAGCCAAAGCCTATGTGGGCCAAAATAGACACACCGCCACTCTCTCTCCCATTACCTGCCACGGTTGTCCACCCATTTATGCTGGATTAGCCCGACAGGTGCTTAATTATTATAATCGAAAATCGGAGGAACCGAGGAAACAATGCACACCAAATGGGTTTGAGTTTTTAAAAAGTCCAATGAAAGACCTGACCCATAATTTTTCACACCCACCTCCCAACCCCCATGAATGAATTAATGATCCAGCCCAACAGGTGCTACATTTGATGAAATTTCAATCAAAATGAGGAATCAGGTGATGAATGCCCCTCCTCATCCCCTCTAGGCTCACAGTGCCAGCAGCTGCATCTTCCACGGTCCCATTACAAGAGAGACGCACACACACACACACACACACACACACACACACACTGTGCTGCTGTCAAAGTGCAAATTTCTGGCCCCGGCCAATGGGGGAGAGAATCTGTGAGTGGAGGGTTTGAAAGGGACCAATAGGACAAAGAGACTGTATCAACTAAAAACGCAGGTGCACCACGATTAGCAGGCAGCAGCTGGTGAGGTCACAAACGGACACAGACGCACACGTACACGCTGAGTGCACAAACGCACACAGGCGAGCTTTTTCAGATGCACGGTTAATGTTCTGCAGTCCTTCCGTTCCTCTTTCTGTCCTCCATGCTAACAACAAGCGTTAGGAGCACAGACAGCGCAGCAGTGGCTCCGTCTCACCAGCCTTTGATGAATAAAGGAGCAAAAAGAAGAATACATGGCACACAAGCCAATATAGGTTTGAAATGACTGCTCTTTGAAAAGTGAGAGAGGCAGAGGAAGAGGGAGAGGATATATAAAGGAACATAAAGCCACAGAGAAGCTTTTTGAAAATAGCTGATAAAAGACTATATTTTTTAGAGGAATCAATTTACCGTGTGTATTAGTTTGTGTTCACACATTCTGCGTTTGAGTTAGAGTGAGAGCGACACTGAGAGAGAGAGAGAGGAAGATGATCTGCGGCTCTCTGGAAGCCTCTGCCGACTCCTTTCAACACAAATCCAGCATTGTCACAGGCAGCCATCCTTTCCTTCCCAGCTTTACTTTTTCTCTCTGTTCTCGCTCCATCTGCTGTTATCC
>CM076650.1:24571461-24695270 GCA_038496675.1 Rachycentron canadum | reverse complement strand
GGTCCCAACGTAATCCAATTTTGGATGAAGTGATGGGCAGCAGAGAAATGACAGGCTCTGGAAGACGCACGCAATTTTCGGTTGGTGACGTCATTCAAATCCCTCAATAATTCAGAACAAGTGGGCCGCTGACAGTGAGGCATCACAATCAGTTTGTGGTTGAGCGGTTAGCATGACTCCATGGCCGAAGGAGAGGCCTTCCCCACTCATCCAAGAGCAGAATTTGAGGCTCGAGCCACATTGAGGTTTCTCTGCTTCATTAAAGGCCCCCTTCAGCAAATGGCTCTCTGTCTGAGGAAATGCCATAAAGTCAGGAAATGGACTACATGGCAGATTGAGCTGTTCAATTGCAACTTAGGTTCACTTCCACAGCCTCTCTCTTAAGTTCTGGTTGAGGGCTTCGCGGTGGCCGAGAGTCCATCAGGTGGAATTAATAGCAGAGCAAATAGTAGATGAAATGGGAGCTGGCATGCTGGCATGTCATCTTCAGCTAGCCCCGGGGACTCACAGTTAACTGCTGCACACTTCTGAGCAGAGAGGTGTTTAATGGTTGATTAGCAGTTTCCGGGAGCTGCCTCGTGCACCAAAGGCACTGTCCTCTCCATTTGTATGCCTCTCTGAAAAATCAATTAGCACAATTACAGGGCCTAAGTTCCATTAAACATAAATCACAAAGTGTCACACTCTGGTTTAGCAGCTAACATTAATTGATGGCTGACACCACTTTGAGGCAGCGGTGATACTATCTCAGCTTTTCAGTGTACAAGGGCTCATCAGACAGCATTGCACAGATGATGCAGAAAATCAGACATGTCACTCTCAGGGGATCAAACACTGAGGAGATAGCTGTCGTCTCCGGTTCAGATCAACACGTTCGCAGCGTGGTACTTGATGTCGGCCTCTGTCTTTGTAGATGACTAAGGTATGCTTTTAAGTTAGCTTCATAGAGGTGGATTTAGTTAAGACTTGGAACTGGATCTTGGATCCTGGAATGATTTTTTTTTTTTTTTTTTTTTTTTGGGTATCGCAGCCTAATACTTTTTAGTTATTGAACAAAATGTCTTTTTTTTATTCAGAATTTTCTCAACATCCCTCAACATAGAAACACAGGAGTCGCTGAGATTACGTAGCAATACCAAAGATCTATCTTAGCTATGACAACTGGTCAGAGGCATTATTCAGAGCTACAGAAACTTCAAAATGCGATGTTGCTGCTTTTTGTAACAAACTGCTATATTTACCGAATGAATCCAAAAATGACCCATAAATCCAAAGATGAATTCAATTAAGATGAAGACTATGTCAGATAAAGTGTCTAAAAAATGTTATCTTTAGCCTCTGTATGGCATTAGTACGGAGGCATATAACACAATCTTAAAAATAGCTCTTGGATGTCGTACTGTAATCGTAGTTTCTTCAATCCGTCCTCTGGAAAGCTTGTGCCTTTGACAAATGGATGCATGTGACCCAGAATGTTAAAGTGAAGTGTTTTATATGGCACATTGTTGCAAGCAAAAGCTACAAGTTATACTTTGTATAAACTCGATAATAGAGAGTGAATTAACATGCCTTGAAAATGTTGTTTGAGCAGCTTTTATAAAATGCCGCTGGTTTTTTGAGCTAAACACCAAGCAATAGTGACCAGGAAGTGGAGCCGCTGTGTTGAATGCCCGGCAATACACTCACCACTCAGATGTTTTGGCTTCGCTTTAGAGCAGCTATGATGTTGTCCAACTTTATTTATATAAAGCTCTGATTTACATTTTTGAACTATTGAGACGATTTATGAAGGCTGTGCCTGCGTGAATGCTTTTGTTTAGACGTCATTCAACATTTCAAAAGATTTCTTAGAAGTATAGTATCAACTCTTCTCAACTGTCAACATTCTTATTCGTTTAAAATCCACTTAAAATAATGTTGAGGAACAAAATACAAATGTAAAACACTTCTATTTCAGCCATCAAATGTCTGCTTACTTCAGGGCTGTCATGGATGGATCTTCCTTTGGCTTGTGTCCCTTTCAGCTGTGAGAGGGCATCATAAGAGGCTTGGCTGCTCTGTTTTCACCACTGCAGTTTGCAGTTAGCAGCCTGTCCCACAGCCCTGGTAATTGAAGCTAAGAGGTTTATCTGGAGTCAGGCTCCCAGGTCGTGGTCAGATAGAAGGGCCTGTGGCTGACCAGGACTGGAGAAACTCTCCAGGGACAGTCAGCGGCTGGTCGCTGTCTTTCATTCCCCCCCCCCCCTCCCCCAACTGCAGACCCAGCACTCCTCCACCTCTTTAATTTGACCTAGGGGGTCTCTCACTAGCTTCATAACCTCCCGTGTTGGGGGAGAAGAGGTCATCGTCATTGTCTATTCTCTCTCTCCTTTCCTGTGTCTCTGTCCTACAAATACACATGTGAGTACGTCACACACGAATCCAGCCAAACACCAGCCCACAGAGTAACGGGGGTCTCTCTCAGGACGCCAGGCTAATTTTACCCTCACCACCAGGCCAGAAGAGGGGAGGTGGAAGAGAGGAGAGGTGGGGAGGGAGGGAGGGAGGGAGGGCGCATTTGGAGGTGTTATTTTGAGCAGCCGTGTCGAAGCGTAGGATGAGACCGTAAGCAACCTGAGGGCAGCTTATCGGAGCTAGAGTCATTTGTGTATTTGTGTGCATGTGACCACTACTCCTGCTATTAAAGACATACACACATTAATGGTTCTGTAGAGTCGCCACATAGCCATGTCAGCAATGACAGCTGTTCACTCAACAATCTTGCCAACAGCTTCAGTTATTGTGTTTATCCATCTATCCATCTTTCCCAGAACATATTTTTTTTCAGTGGGCTCCTCAGTTTCTTTGGGATTCTGATCACAATGTTGCTTTGTTTATCTGTTTCGTATCTGTTTGTACTCTGTCACTGTTTCAACATAATTGTATGTCTGGTCTTCATTTTGTGGCTGACAATGGTTTTCGGCTGGGCTGCTGTGTTAATTTTTGAAGAGCTGTCCCCAGTTAGACCTGTCTTACTGGCTGAGTTACAAAATATTTCATTTTTGTAGTGGCCATGTTTGATTGGTTTTGCACAGAGTGGAATCTGTTAGATAAGTAATTTCAGGTGAAGTGGTTTTTAAAGCCAACTTCACCATCAGAAGTCCACATAAAGTACCAGTCAGTGAAGGGGAAAGTGTGTCTAAACTTTTGTCTGGTACTGTATACTGATGTCAGACTGAACTGAGGCCAGACAGTGTTTTCCTCCTATATGACTCAAGATGGTTTAGCTGTGTGCAGATATCGAGGCAACCAACAACCTCTAATTTATTTTTCTTGAAACGTACTTTCTTGCTTCCATTTGCTGCAGACTTGAGTAATTAGAACTAAGTAACTCGAGCATCTAAAGATAAATTGCTCTCTCGTTTATGCCATTATCTTTTCTGTCAGAGTAGATGCAGATTCAGCCCTTCTCAGAACTGTGTGCTCACTATTGGGAATCAGTTGACTGTAAACGTCATCGCCACAGGCAAATTACTAATCAAAGCAAAAGAGACAAAGACCACTATTAACTGCTGTTCTCTCTCCATCTCAACCCCACTTCCTCTTCTTTCCCTCCCTTTCCAGGCAGTGAGATTGTTCCTCCTGACTGCCTGCGCCCACGCTCCTTCACCACAGTGCGCTCCTCCTCCTTGCGGCGTGAAGCTGACGACTCCCGCCTGTCTGTCAGCCTGTGTGACCTCAACCTGCAGCAGGAGGATGGAGGCAACGCCCACAATCACTCCCACCGCCACACCCTCCACCTGGCCTCAGCATCCTCCTCCTCCACGTGCCCCATCCCCCAGAACTCCCTCAACTCCCAGCAGTCCTCTCTCCTGCCGTCTGCCCTCGAGAGTGACCTCCACTTCCACCAGCTGAGAGGCGCCCACATTAAGACGCTGGACGAGCAGACGGTGGCACGCTCTGAGCATGCACGTGAAGAGCGCACGCTAGTTTTCACCAACCGGCCCCTCCGCACTGGAGAGACTGTCTTCATCAAAGTCACAAAATCCAGCCCGGCACGCTCAGGCTCCTTGTCCTATGGTGTGACATCCTGCGACCCAGCAGTGCTGCGCCCCAGTGATCTGCCCTACAATCCAGAGGCTCTGGTGGACAGGAAGGAGTTTTGGGCGGTGTGTCGGGTGCCCACGCCTCTCCAAAGCAGCGACATCCTGGGCTTCTTGGTCAACCAGGAAGGGGAGGTCATTCTCAGCCACAATGGCACCAATGTGGGCATGCAGGTGTGTGTGGACAACTCCCGCCCACTCTGGATGTTCTTTGGTCTTCATGGAGCTGTGACTCAGCTAAGGATTCTGGGTAAGTAAGTGAGAGTGCCAACGGAAAAGAGTAGGTCATATAGCATAGTAGGGCAGGCCTGCCACTGTATCTAGTTTAAAACCTATGACAAATCAAATACACGAATGATGAGCCCTAATGGGAGCAGCCAAAAAACAACTATTTTTGTTCTGAACACAGCTTTACATTAACTTCTGCATTACTCTGACTCAGGGAAGTCACATTGAGCTACACTGCCGCCACACAGCACTGAGATGTAATTTGGGTAACACTTAAACCTGCCCTATTAAACGTTTAGAACCAGCACATGCACATTCAACATATAGTTTATAGCACACTTAAAGGTAATTGTGAGCAGAATTTAATCTTTATGAATGTCTTTGTCAACAGCTCCACCTGTGGGCACTCACTATATAGAGGCTACTGATACTGCAGTTACAAGACTAAACAACACGAGATATGATGTGGTATAAACATGGACGAATAATGCACTTTAATAAAAGCGTGATATCCATAAGAAAATATATTTGTGGTTTTAAGAACCAGAAACCATCTCGGTGTAGTCTTACATCTCTCATGATACAAATGAAAACACATCCAGATGATGATGGACACAGCAAGCTTTTTAATATGACTGTATTACTTTGCAGTTTTATAGTTCACTAAAACTTGACCTCAGACTTTTATTTTATCTACCTCCTGTGAGTGGAGTAATGACCGATGTTTTTCCTTGACCTAATGCTTTCCCACTTAAAGGTGCAGTTTATTGGTGGAAATAACCATCCTTTCAACTCAGTGATGGGTTCAAGGTCAGGAACTTACAGATCAGGATAATGATCTTCATTTGGCAGGGTACACAACACTGGTGAGAGCTCCAACCTCCATGCTTAATTCACCTACCCCGTAGGTAGTGTCCTACGCTGTGACAGTATGCCGATTTAGTCAAGCCACTTCTCCCTGGTTGGAAATTACAGCCACAGTAATGACCGGTGCCAAAGGGTCAAGAGAGAGAAAGTGAACGAGCACTTTGTTACTGCGTGTGTCACAACCGATACCCTGAAGCAGGAAGTAGGTAAAAGCATCCATGGGATTAGCCAGAAAAGTAGATTCTGTCATGATAAGATGAAAAACAGGAAGTGAGCAAGCAGCGGTGTAGAGAGGCTGAGAGGCTGCGACCTGCAACACAGCAGGGACGACATGATGTCTCTGCGGGGTGGACACTTTGCCTACCAGTGGTGTGCCAGGACACCTGAGGTTTGTTTACCCTTTTATAAATGCTGATAATGATAGGGGAGAGGGAAAGATGTGTGGCAGTTCTGGCACTGCACTTCATTTTGTCCTGCCAAGCGTATTGCCTTCCCACAAGGTGCAGGCAACTGGGGGTGGGGGGGGCTGCACTTAAGAGTATGAATAGTGGAAGATGGCTCTGCAAGTGGCTGTCTTCATGAATGTCACCCTGACTGGCATTTGCTCCCACATGTGTCAAAGAAAGTTAGCAAAATCTCATTTAAAAGAAGGGGCCACACATTCAGACAAGATGTTATTAAAAGCATCATTTGCAAAAGCAAGTTGTTATTCTGTGTTCAAACAGGCTTGACAGTAAAAAAGGCACCGTCTTTGCAGATCGGTGTGTGCAGCAGTAAAAGTCCTCTTACATTAACACAGCCGTTAAGAAGTATAACAGTCAAAACAGCATCAGCCTTTCAAAGGTGACTCAAGTGTTTGTCCATGGAGGAAGAAGCATCTCAAAACACATCCTGCTTTTCTTCAGTGACAGGAACGGAAAAGGAAGCAGGGGTTGAAAGAGGTTCAAGGGGAAACAAGCTCATCTGTGACAACCCATGCAAGAGAGAGCTTGAATGTGAGGCTTATACCTGTTTCTTATCAAAATACAGAAAAAGTTATGGTAATTTTAAACTCTTCTCTTTTATATATCCCCCAAGTGACTTCTCTGCCTGTTGGACTTTCACCATGTGTTGTCCTCTGATAGCTTGACCCACTTAACATGAACTGACAACAAAGTAACCATGACAGTCATGTCAATACAAATCACAGTGAGCTTCAATAAAGCCCTGACGTGCTGATAGAGAGTGTCAGTGATCAGTTCAGAAAATGCTAAAATGGCAGAAATTTAGCTCTTATGGACTAGTAGTTGTATATTCTTGATGGTACAGTAAGCACATCCTGTGTTATCATTTACTTTTCCATTAAATTTTTTGGCTTGGCAGCTGTGCAGAACAAACTGCCCAGGGTCTCTATGTGTCATTTACTGAAACCAGAGCGCTTTGGCAGCACAACAACACAGGAATGGCAGAACAGTATAACAGGTCCGAGGCACATCACTGCAGATCTTGGAATCCCCACTGAGGTGTGAATCTTCTTTACATTCCAGCTGCTTTGAATTAGGAAGCACCTCTTATCTCGCTGTTGCAACTCTTGATCTATTGCTTTGTGTTGACTGGAGAGCAATTTAAAGCTTTCAATTAAGCTGAACTTGAGCCGTGCCTTCTACTTGGAGTGAAGGATGTTAAACTTGAAAGCTCAGGTCTCCCAGTAGGCTCCTGCTTGACAGGATGGCAAGATAAAGTCATTACAGAGGCCTCTCACTACAAACAAAGCATGGTAATGGACCTTTCTAATGGGAACAGGCATGCTCAAACAAATACATCAGGGTAGCTCAGGTCACTGGATGAAACTGATACTGCACCAACTCTATCTGTTGTAAGGGGCGGTGGAAATAATACTTATTTTATCATGTTAAATTATTCGCAATTTTATATCTATTTGAAGAAATGTACGCTATACAGTACACACCTGATCGCCTCAGAATGAGAACATATAGTACATCTATAGCATACCATGCTTAGTGATGGTTAAAGCCGCAATGTAGAATTTACTCGTAAACAAACAGTTGTGTCCTGTAGGTATCGTTGACATTGTCGCTTTGCCATTTCACACACCTTTGTGATAACAATTATAGCCGCTTTAAGCTCAAGTTAAAAATGCACTTTTTCAGCTGTGCTTTGGGCATGCGCATGCATGTTTATTGGTTGTTTACCTACCTAACTCTTGGCATGTTAGTGCAGCTAATGTTAGCATGCTATGTTACCTCAATGATTTTAGGCTTAGTTTGTGGTTGTGACTATAGTGTAAATAATGATGGTGTTGCGTCTGTGACATCCCCCATAGGTTTCTGAAGAGTGGTTTTTAAAGTTCAGAGTCTCCTCAGCCAGTGCCTGAGCTATAGAGACTACAGCAATTTTTTATTTTTTTTTGCACCAGGGTCCATGGGGTCTATGGAGATTGACTTGCTTTTGGAGTTAGGCATAAGTGGCCATTTATAAAACAGTGTTTTTTAGCACATCTGTTTTGGCTTCATTTCTCAGCCCTTGAGGTAGCCGCATGGTGATTTTTAAATAAAATTGGACATTTATTATTTTAATTTTGACTTGTCAGTGACACTTAAAGTCAGTGCTCACTATTTCATTAGAGGATGTCCGCTGGAGATAAATGACTGTCTGCAAAAATAATTCACAGCCATCCATCCTGACCTTGTATAATTTCACTTGGGCTGACAGACTGACTGACTGAGCAGCAGCAATCGCCAGAGCCACACCAGTAGCATGGACAAAATACTTGCTCTATTGAATGTGGGTGGTTTAGTCTGACGTACACAGAAACTGACAGAATCTGTGCTCTCGAAGATATTTTGTGTCACCACATGTCACCTACACTTTTACTCACTGGGATACACCAACTCATAGACTGCCACCACAGTATTTTCTCTAATGACCAAATGGATTTTATTTAGTGTGGTTACTGAAAAAACAGAAAACAGACCGGCTGACACTTGAACTTTGATAGAGAGAAATTGAGGGGACCTTGTGCCTCATGGTGTGGAAGTAGGACACCCATCCAGTGACCCACTTTGCATGTATTATAGATTCCATTAAAATGTCAGCGCGCTCATGCTCAAGTGAAGCGTCTCACCGCCCACATCCTTAGACACTGCAGCTGCCACGCTCTTCTCATCTTCTCTCATCTCAGCTCTTCGCTTCTCTTTGTTTCTATTCCCCCAATTATCACATGTATTACTGCTGCAGTGTCTGATACACAAACATACACACTGACATTCACATGAGCCAATATGCAACCTCACACATGGATTAACTAGTTATCTGCAATAAGTATAAAGGGCCGCATGGTATAACATGATATCTCTCTGTGCACTATTATAATAATTGCCTATTCTCTCTCATGTGCATGCTCCACTGAACTTTCTCTCAGCCTATGTCCAGCACTCTATATGTGTGTGTGTGTGTGTGTGTGTGTGAATAAGTTATGGGACATCCAAGACAGCGTGTATAACCACAGACCAAAAGATTCTATATAGAGAGATTTTAGTGAATAAATGAAACTAAAGCATGAAGTGTGGGGGGGACAAAAATATGAATTTGAAAAGTAAGGAAAGGGAAACCCCCCACACCGCTCCTTCATTCAACAAATTAACTTTCTAATATGTCTGTTTTCCCTGTGAGCTGTGATGATTATTAAATGATGAACTCAGATAATTTCTGCAGCACAATGGCAAAATCAGTAAGTTTGGACTAAAGTTTAATTAATTTCACACTGTTGGAAAATAGTGGCACTACTTACAGGAGAGACAGTCCATCTTTCATGCTGCGGTAGTTGATTTTTGTTCATTATTTTTCAGATTTTATTATTTCTTAGTGCAGTGGTTTGTAAGGGGTTGGCGTTCTCTGCTGCTTCAGGCCAAGTAAAGGTCAAAATATCATATACATCAAGATAAATGTCAGAATGAAAAACAAGTTGTCCCTAGCTATCATGTTTGATTTTTTTTTTTTTTAATCTTTTTATGTGTGCTGCACACATGCGTATATAAATTCTTACTCGTGTATGGAAGCGCACACTCCTCCCACTATACCTGATGAAGAGATAAACAGCTCAGGGATGTACGACTGTGTCGTCCCTTCTGAGCAGCTCTTTTGTCTGTTCGGATAATATCTCTACCACAGACAAAAGGAGACAATTAGCTTTTAACGCAGCAAATGCTATGATCTTAAACTACGACCTGTCTGAGCTGCTGCTCTTCTCATCCAATCTAAACACACACAAAAATACAGCCTAAGTGCACTTTTGTCATGATCGCACCCAGAAGAGATTGCCTGTGTTTTTGTGTTTGCGGCTGGCATTTAACCAAGGACGTGTTCATGTAAACCATTAGTTAGCACCCTTTCTTTCTTTCTATTGCTTTTTCAGACTATATTGTAAACAGTGGCCAAAGTCAGTGACTCACACAAGCCTGGGGGCTGTTAAGAGTGATTTTTTTTTTTTTTTTTTTTTTTTCTCTACACAAAAACACACACTAGCCCCCAACCCTTGCCTCCACCATGCTCTTCATCCCCAGCCTCACCCATCTGCCCTGTCACATAGTCTGAATAGTTTCCTTGCTTTAAAGGAGGAGGCTCTCTCCATAGATGTGCTGGGTATGCGCCAAAGATGAATAGATGGTCTGATGATTAGATGAACGAATGGAAGTACATAGCAGTGGAGATGGGGCCACAGAGTCGCAGCCTAGCTCTCACAGCTGTTCACACAGGTCGGTTTAATCTAGTGGTGAACAGGCGGGATCAGGGCTGGGCACCGTGGATCCTGCCTCAGCTGCCCTGGGTGGGAGGTGCCCGCCAGTCAGGGGGGATTAACAGGGAGAGATGAACAGAGGGAAGACAAGAATAGAGGGGGTGGAGGGAACCACTCATGCTACAGGGCCTCAGTGTGAGCAGGCTCCTGGTTTGATTTTCAGCCTTTCTGTAGTTCATATATGCATGGAATTGCTGGGGTTTTCTCCAGCTGCTATGATTTCTTATAACAGTACTTATGTAGAACAGTGAGTCCTTCCCTTAAGGTCACAATTTAAATCTTATGGGCCACAAGATGATTAACACAAAAGGAAAGCAGAAAAACACATTTAGCCTCCATGTTGGGCTTTTTTTAAATTCATTTATTCAAGAAAACTTTTTTCAAATGAAATGAGTGGAAAAATCAATCTTTGGCTGAAATGTACAAAACCAGAAGACGTTTGCACCAAGTGATGAGAAACACAAGAAGACATTGCTTCATTTTAAGGGGTCACAAGTCAAAAAGGCTGTTAGGATCTGGACTGGACTGAACTGGACCGGACAGGGTGGACTGAGGTACACACAAACACACAGATACATTTCAGAAAAGAAAACTTATAAAATGTGACTGAAACAGTAGTTTGAGAAAGACGTGCACGAGACCAAAACCACATCACCCAAAATGCGTTTGTACTGTTTGTATCGTAGTCAAAAGGGAACAGGCCTTAAACCTACATTCTATGCGATGGCCATCAGGAGGGGAGACGCCACTGGTTGCAAAAAGAAGTCTATGTGAAAATGTCCCTACTTCTCACTTGATTTATTACCTCAGTAAATGACTTCCTAATGAGTTTATGGTCTCGGCCTCTAATTTCAAGTCATCTTCAATACAACATCGTTTTTTAAATGATGGTTCCATTTAGAGGAAAACAGGCCATAAAGCAGGGGGTGAATTGGGGGGCTACAGTGTGATTGACTGTTCCACACACACTGACCTGCTTAACAATCAGCATTAAATACAGAGTAGGTCAGAAATTTTTATGATTAATGTAATTAATGAGTTCATAATATGAATAGACAGTGTCAGCATTTTCAATAACATTACTGGCATCACTCACAGTCAAACTCAAACAGTGGTTTAGATTAGGGCTGAACAATTAATCAAAATATTATCAAAATCACAATATGGCCAAGTACCTTTTTAGCAGTTTATGTATTGGTTTAATTATTATTTATTTATATAGAGGTAAAATGTGTCCTAATGATTGAAGCACTGTGGTGTTAGAGTTGCCCATATTCTCCAGACATAAAGATGCATTCTTGTTTAGTACACGCCCCACCAGAAAGATCACTATCGCAACAGTCTGCCATTATAATCACAACCTGAAAAAACCTGAGAAAAGACATTTCCTCACCAACAACACTTCAGACGGTGTTTGGTGTTTACGTGATTTTCAAGATAGTTTGGGATTCATTTGAATGTCGCATTAGATACAATGAAATGTAGGTTTGCTCGTGTTGAGGGCAGTGATCTCGTGGGTTTCCCCACCTTATGTCCAGTGTTTACTTACACTTGTAGCTGCTGTTGTATCTATACATAGACAGTGGGTTGACCATCTCACGCATACTGCCTGGATAAAGATAATGGGGCCTCCCCTGCTAAAAATGAATTCACTCACAGTGACCTGTTACATCATGTTACACACCGTAAGTACATCACAAATCACACACACATGTACACTTCAAGGCGCCAAGGGGCTTGGGAGCACCAGGGCAACCCCTTCCACGCAAACAAAAGGGTTCTTGATATAGAGCTGTGAGCAGCAGAGACACGAAGGCACATCAACACTGACAAAAAAACACCGGTGTGGTGTGTGACCTGGCAGTTGTGGGGCTGTTTCCAATAACACATTATAGACTTGGCCGTAAAGTGACATAGGGCTCTCTGTGTGTTGGCCTCAGGCAACGAATGGATTGATCAGACTGCTGGTGCAGTTGGCAACAGAGAGATGCAGCCTGGCAGACTGCCGGGACATCATTAGTGCGGGGCTGTCATCATCACTGTTGATGGTGACTCTGCCACACCAGATGACCCCGGCTTCACATGTCCTGTCATTTGTCCAGGAGAAAAGACACGCCGTGAAATGTAACTCTGTGGAGATGCTAGAAAAAGGCTGAAAGATTGTTTAATATCTAATGTGCACACGGCAGCTATTCCTGATGCAGTTGTTGGCGTGCTACTTTTTGACAGCAAGCTTCAGGGAAGGTAATTAAAGTAATCTGCATTTACGTTGAGAAGCAGCAAAACATTTGATGGCTGGATGGTTATATGCCTGCTCTGCAGGACAGCTAATTTGCATCTTAATTTGTTGGCCATTTTGGTGCCTCTGCAATAATTGTGATAGTAAATGATTAAAGTTATATTAAATGACCGACCATACCATAAGTATCAGTTTGACTTCGCCTTCAGGAAACAACTCGCAAAGCTTTTATATTCTGTTTTATTAAACACTAAATATTGTATATCTGTGGCAAGACTGCCTTTTGGATAAAATGGAAATTCTGAAGCTGCACTAATTAGTTTTTTGTTTTGTTTTGTTTTAATTAGTTTTATTTATTTTTGCAAAAATAAAAAAAAAGGAAAGAAAATAACAAATATAAATAATAAAGAAATAATATAAAGTGCAAGGAGAAGCAGAAAAGCTTATTTGAATCTTCCATCGAACTAATGTTATAATTTCACAAAATTAACATCAAGAAAATAACAAGACTAAAACTGATGGCAAACAAAATATATGTAATAGAAACAGCAGTACTATCAAAATAAAAGCGTGTGTGTGTGTGCGCGCGCTGTGCCCTGAGGCTATACAGCAAAAAGCTATTTACTAAGAATAGCACCTTTAATATTACATACAATCATTTAATGTATTGTTAATATAAGAAGGTCATATGTTCATCGTGATGTTAAAGCAGCCTGACCTGTCTGTCCAAGCATCACTACCAATGTTCCACATGTTCTCTACATCCATTCTGTACTTGGAATTCCCACCAATTGACCAGCATGTAAAAATAGGATGGGGAGAGAATGGAGGGCACCTATAATCTTTTGCAACACTCTTTACTAAAAAAAGAATAGGACGAAGAGCTCCACTCGTCAGTGATGAATAAGTGTGCACAGATAAAATGGCTGTGAATTG
Source organism: Rachycentron canadum (assembly GCA_038496675.1). Taxonomy (NCBI): domain Eukaryota; kingdom Metazoa; phylum Chordata; class Actinopteri; order Carangiformes; family Rachycentridae; genus Rachycentron; species Rachycentron canadum. Next base: position 24,682,123 of record CM076650.1, on the reverse strand, counting down.
GAGTGCTCAGTCTCTGCTCTTATGACTATAAATGGAAAGTGAAAAAAAAATACAGATCCTTCTCTAGTTCATTGTCTGTGCTACTGTTGACCGGATAAAGAAAAGAGGGGGGAAAAAAATGAAAAAAGTAGTCCTCAATGACAAAAGGCCTACGCTGTCTTGCGCTCTTTAATCTAGAGATTATCCTTGTGTACAGACAGTTTATGGTGGGAATGTCACACCTTCATTTCGCCTTACTGTTCTGTCTAAAAGGCACAAAGGCAGGGTGGTAGTTAGGAGTCAGTATGGTGGAACAGATACTGTGCTATGGCGTAACCATTAAAGGCCACCTTTTACATTTTTAATATCTCCTCCCATATTTGCTAAACTCCCCTTTGCGGTACAGTGTTAGATCACGTTATATTAGTTGTAGATGTATACAACATCTATTGCTGTATACAACATCTATTGCACGTCTGCCCGTCCTGGGTGAGGGATCCCTCCTCTGTTTCTCACCATGAGGTTTCTCTTTCCCTGTTAAAAGGGTTTTTGTTTTGAGTTTTTCCTCAGTCGATGTGAGGGTCTAAGGGCAGAGGATGTTGTTATGATGCTATGTAAAGAACTTTGAGACAAACTGTTTGTAAAAATGGGCTATACAAATAAAATTGCCTTGCCTTTCCTTGCCTAGTTATATTGTTTGCACTGGTAGCATGTGATTCTGTCTGTAATTGGATTATCATTAAAGATGACAGTATTAGTCTCTGGTAACGTCGCAGAGACACATTCTACCATATTTGCTGTAACTAGCTCCTGAAGTAGTTCCAGCACAAGCACCATGTAACTTTTATATTCATACATCTGCTTTTATCTGCTCCAACTAGGTTCCACTCATGTCGGGGACCCACGGGCCACATCGAGCCCCTGCTCGCCCTCCTCCTCCCCACACACCCCCAGCGCCCTGGGCAGTGGGAGCTCTGATCCGGTCCTGAACGGAGGCCTGTGCTCTGCCGCTTACTGCAGCTCAGCAGGGGGTAGGTACACGCAGACAGGGAGCTACTTCTACAGAGACAGAGAATCAATCACCCCACAGGGGACTGAATGGAAGTCATTATGGGATAGTGAGCAGATGTCATCCTGCAGTAGTTAGGAACAATGGCCAGCACTTCATGGTCCCACCGCTGCTGCAGCAAGGAAAATGTTTGGCACGTGCCGTTATGTCACAGAGCTCTGTTATATAAATGGGCCTGATGAGATGTGGCTGTCCTTTGAGATTACAGGAAATAATTCTGATACAAAACAACCTACACACTTGTTGTTTTTTTTAGCCTGATAATCAGACAGAAATGCAATTTAGTTTCACTTCATTTATTCAGCTGGTTTTCCTCTTAGCTCATTTCTTGTTGGGTAGAGGGAGGTATTTTGCAGGCCCTTGCACCAGTGTATTCAAAGGCCAGCAGCGTGCTGGGCCTAAATTGACCCATCGCCAACCCAAAGCATTGGGGAATTTGGGCCAGTTTGGTCATAAACCTCAATATAAGACTGGCGACATCTCTTGGTTAAAACACTTTGTCAACCCTTCAGCTTCAGGTTGATGAAGTGCAGCCTGTTCAGAATGGCCATTGGGCCACTGCCTATTGGTACAAACCCTGGTAGGTCACCACATTGGTCAAAAAAAATTCAGGAAGGCTTTACATTCAAATACCCAATGTTTTTATCTATAACAAAAAAGTTGGGACAGTCCTACTTTCATGTGCTTTGGCTGACTGATAACATTTGTAAGGTCTCCAAAATACAGACTCCTCCCAAAAAAGGGAACTAAAAGAGGTGGTCCGCATAGAACTGATATGAGATGTGCAAATCTATGGAAAATAATATTACAGGTTAGGCTCTTAAAAGAGGACGATTGTTAGAAATCAAAGCTGTTCTCCCTCAACCTGACTGCCATGTTATGTTCCACTACCCAAACAGAGAATGAGCTTCAGAGAAGCGGAAAATGTATCTCAGCGTATAAATGTGTTGTTTTTGCACATTTTCTACATGAAGCTCAAACAGCGGGTGCAAAAAAATACAAGTGAGGGGGCTGAGTCCTCTTAAAACCACCTGGTAACTGGCACCCGGTTTAAAGCTCTTACAAAATATGCATAAAGGTATGAATAAATGTTACAAAGACAGTGAGTACAAAAGTATAATTCATTTAGATTTATCATCTTGAACCAGCAGCATGGTGGCACGCCTTTTTGAATAAATGGTGGAGTCCGATTTTATGTCACAACATTTTGACTTGGCTACTCTTCTCTCTCTGTTTTGCCACAGGTACAACCCCAAATTCACCAGTCAGCCTCCCCAAGTCACCTACATTCCCATCAGGCCGTGGGCCTTGGTCCGATGAGTGCTCTATCTGTTACGAGAACACGGTGGACACAGTTATCTACGCCTGTGGCCACATGTGTCTGTGCTACACTTGCGGTGTCAAACTCAAGAAGATGTCCAATGCCTGCTGTCCCATTTGTAGAAGACAGATCAAGGACATTATCAAGACCTACCGAAGCACGTAAGGAGGCGATGACAAACGGGTGGACAGTCTCCCTATAAACGGCAAAATCCCAGAGTCAGGGAAAGAAATGTCAGTGAATATGAACTCTGGTCCTTTGACTTGGTATTTTCATAGAATTATTGTTGGTTGGTTTACGCTCGTGACCTTTTCTAAAGCCAGTACCACTTTGTCGGGAAGGTCTCTTTCACTTTAAAGTCGTTCTCTCAGCCTCCACGTGGAGGCAGCACTTGAAGTGGCAGGGGGTTCCACAGAAAACTCTATTCTTGCCAGAAGTGTTTGCTCTCTCCTGGGAACTTGGAACACTTTGAAAGAGAGAGGAAACTGGACTGAACCAATTCCAAAATTCTCTCATATGTTGAGCCACGTTGCAAGAATTAGGGACAAACACCCATTTGCACCAAGGCAAATGAGTCTTTTTGGGGCTGAATGTCTCAATTATAGCTCTTTCAGAGGATGACTGAAGCACTGAAATATGCCGTCAACCTGATGGATATTTCTGACTTAACCAGTCAATAAAAAAAAAAGCACAGCAGGTAATCGGCTCAGTATGGCACAACTTGTGTCTGTGTGTTATTGAGCATTGGAATTAAGAAGTCAGTTTGGCATCGTAATGATGAAGTGATGGATTTCTGTAGTCGTCGTGGTGATTATCAGTGAGTGATGTGTTTAGAGATGCAAAGCGGTGCTGAGTATATTAAGTAGGATTGTAACGCCTCTTGTACTCATATAATCTAATGTACCTTTATGGTAGTTCTATTGCAAATGTCAGTGGTTGCTATGTCGTTGTGCTAGCTAGCTGCTTGCTCTGCAATGTGGTTATGTTGCACTGAAATCAGAATTGTCCTCTCAGAAAAGCCCCGTTAGTGACAGAAAGGACAAAGACATCCATCTGTTCAAACAATCTACAGACCTGTGTCCAGTGGATCAAGCAGCTCAGAATCCTTGAAAGGAAACCGGAAGTGGACAGAAACCGTTATTTGGATTCTCCTCAGGGCCAGCAATCTGTTTTGATGTGTGAATATTTCCCAAACTCTACCTAAAAAACATGCCTAATACACTGTGAGCACTCATCCCGAATTGACAGATCCTCAAAAATAGCTCCCACAACAACATAAAGTCAAAGGATTGTTGCCATGGTATCAGAAGCCACCACACATACAACACAGCCTCCTGCCTTAACACACAGAGGTTTCATTTGCTACACACAGATGTATCATGCACTGTGTTTCCCAGACGCCTGACAAATTACCAAATAACATTGTTGTGTGGCACAAACTGCCACAAAACGCTCACTCAGAGGAGAAAAAGCACACAAATTTAAAGCTATTTTTGTAATAGAAATCCACGACATTTCCAATATTTAACTATTAAAAAATATGAAATCTTTGTGACAGGACTTTCACCAGCAGCAGAGATCCTTTAGAGCAATCAGTTCCTAAGAAGATCATATTTTAGATATTTGTATGATTCCTGTCCCCTAACTCTAGCCTGAAATGTCCTGATGCATCCCCCACAAACGTCACCTGTAAATACTACAACTCAGTAGGAAGCCATAGGTTGTTACCGTAAACCGCTCGAAGCTGAGAGGTCACACCCCCCCCCCCCCAGTGACATTGTACTTCATCTTGTGGATAATCAACAAATGGGGCTCAAACCTATGCTGCTATGGTATTTGCCAGCTGTCCTTTCTAGGCAAATGCTGGAAGCAATGTTTCACACATCCCTCCTCCCACATTACAGTTTGATTACGCTACTGCTTGAAGTGTTAAGTCACATTTTGAATGTTAACTTATGTATTTAGAGAGATAAATGATTTTTATCAGTGTGCTGAAATTGAAAAAAAGGAAGAAACGAAAAAAAAAAAAACGTTTTGTCTGTGTTTTTGTTTTTTTTTTAGTTTATTTGGCTTGATAATCACAATTCTAAGATTTGGGTTTTTTTTTTCTTGTTTATCAAAACCATATGAATCTGAATTCATTCTTGTTTTCTAGTAGTAAGAATATAGAGTGTCTTGTACCTTTGAGCAATAAGAGATATTGCAGTGCACAATCAAAACCTCGTTGCTTTGGGGTGCAAGATATAAATTCCTGGTTTCATTAGTCCCTGAATTTCAGGTGTTCTTTTTTTGTAATTTATCTTCTTGTGTGTAAGCCCATGTTAGGGAGCCCTACTATCCACCTCTGTATTTATAGCTCATATGATTATATAGTCTGAAAGCCATCACTGTATGGTTATTATAAATGTCACTTTATAAAGCTACTGATTGTAATCTTGTAAATGTTTAGGCCAGCGTTGCTCTGAGATTCAACCATGGCATGTTTTATTTTGTGCAGAAACTCCGACCAAATGGAAAAAGTATTGATTTTTTTTTTCTTTACATTGTATAAATGTAATTTCCTTGTGCAAAGCCCTGTATTTATTTTGTTTTTGGGTTTTTTTTGTTTTTTTTCATTTACATCGATTCGTTCTTGGACATCAGTTGACAAACCCAAGCTCACAGTTCGTACCAACCATTTGGCTTTGGATGAAGGTTTTCATCTGTAAATTATTTTATGCACACTGTCTGATCAAGGCTGCTGTGCCATTTTTAATCTTTTTGTGATCTTGTGTTCGCATTCAGAAAATTTTACAGGCTTGAATGTTGCTGATCCCATTGTTATTTATTTGTCCATCACTGATGTGTGGACTGATTCCTCCAAACCTGCTTCTCGTGTTTGCTTTTTTCCTTCATTGCCACTAAACATTTGCGACTCCTCTGTGTCTGGCCAATCACACAGCAGCACATTTAGAGATTTTTTTCTGGAGATCTTAGTACATTTTTGTCATGCATGAGTTGTTTGTTCACCCAGCGTGAACAACTGGGACCAACAGTAGACAAGCATCCGAGTGGAACACTGATCATATAGACAAAAACCAGGTTAGAAATAAGATATAGAGCTCAGTTTGGCCGTTGTTGTGACACAGAAGCTGAACTACTTTGTAATCCTGCATTTTCTGTCTTTTTCATTTGAAACAACAAGTGACTGCTTGTGAGCTCTGTTCAGTGTGATTCGGATGATTGTGGTTAATAAACTTTCCAGATGTGTTTGAGCAAAGATTCTTCACCTCATTATAGAAATAACATTTACACAGATACAGATGACTGAAGGAGAATAAAAGACTTAAAAACACATTATATGAGACAACCACATTTGTAGGTTGTTATAGCTGAAAACCCAAAACTGGCAAACTGTCACCTTTCTCAACATGTTAGCAAAACACTGATTATGGCCATTTTCAAATTACTGAGCATTTAAAGCAGTGTTAAAATCACAACACTAACATTATTACTATATAAGTACTGTATGCGGGTTTGTCACTATGAGGGGCACCTCTCACATTACACACAACATGAATTAATGCCTCATGGTTGTACGCCTCTGGCAACCAGCCAAGTTGCACGAAATATGGTCACAATCTCCCCTTCCAGAGTTACAGCATTGAATAATGGTATATTACAGTGAAGCTGACCTTTGACCTTTATATATAAAATGCCATAGTGACCTTTGTCCACCAAAACCTTATCAGCTCATCTTCCAAAGACATGTATGTATGTGCTAAATCTACAGTTGATCTTGAGATATAAGATTCGAGGCCAAAACAGTGTTTCGTGGGGTTATTGACCTTTGACCACTAAAATCTAATCTAATCAGCTCATCCTTGAGTCCAAATCAATTTAGTGTTAAATTTGAAGAAATTACTGAAATATCGCATTCATGAGAAAGGGACAGACGGATGGACGGACAACCCTTCGGCCCTGGTTGACACTGGGGTGGAGGCCTGCAATTCCGGGTAAGTGCACCTTTAACTTGAAAGATCTCAGTTTGTTTTTAAATCAGTTGGATCAATAGCGAATTGTCATGGTCAACCAAAAGTATTTGTAGTACATATCGAAAATGTATTTATTATGATATCACATCATCACATCTTTTAGTAGATGTACATGGAACACCATAACAAAGCATAGTGTACAGCAACATCTGTGCCAAGTATGGGCTGGAAGTCCCATGGTCAAAAGGAGATACACATTCACAGAACCTGTGGGACTTCACACTGACAAACTGGTGATGACTAACCATATATATATATACACATGTATGCATACATGTATGCATACATGTATGCATACATGTATGTATATATACATATACATATATATATAGAGAGAGAGAGAGCGAGAGAGAGTATTGTATAGCATTGTGTAGTTGTATGTCGCAACAAGTTTGCTGATTGTTGCAGCATCACTTCCACTTCACATTTGGCTCTATATATTTTCTTCTCTCCTAAATGGAGTGTTTATAGTGTTTGTTTACGCTTGATCTTTGATACTGAGACCTAAAGAAACTGAAATGCAAGTTATCCTATAACACAGGGGTAGCCAGACGTGCCCTTTGAGATGTGGATGAAAAACAACGCTAAGTTATTTGGAGCCCAGAACCCGTGTTACATCATGTGCTACGGCCTCTGCCTCAACCACAGCTGCTGGGGGGCTTCACTGTGACAAGTAGAGGATCAGTGGAAACTCAAGTTGTAAATGTGCTCCTACTAAAAGGACTGCACTATATATTCATGAGGCACCTCATCCAGATGTCTCCTCAAAAGCAGATGGTAACCATCTGCCTATCTGTGTCTGCAATCGACTGATTTACAACACGTCCAGATAAAAGAACTGAATAAAGGATATGAATAAGATGGGTAATAATCTCATGAAAAGAATAACCCAGATGAGTGTGTCTAATACTTATCACTGTTCAATCGAGCAGTCATAACTGTGGGAGAGCTCATCATCCTTCAGTGTTAACATCCAATATTATTAGTTATGCTGTGTAAAATAAGTAAAAGGGCCCATCATGATAGAATTTCATTTCAGGACTCAGTGTCAGTGTACGTATTGTGCAGGTGTATTCATATGATAAGTCTCTGCTCGCTGACGGTCAGTGTCAGGGCTGATGCTGTCTGGAGGACGGCTGAAAACTAGTTCAACACAGCCATCTAGTGGGGATAAACTGTTACGGTACACTGAGTCTATATACAGCCTGTGAAAGTCAGCACAGTGCAAAAGCAAACAATAAAAAAATTTATAATTCTTTCATTTTAATTATTAAGTTTCTGCCTATGTAACTTATATTGCAAATTATAAAAATAAAAGCAGTGTTAAATTGGTACATTTCCAATTAATTAATCCCAGAATGAAGTTACCAATTAAAAATGTTTACTCAGGTTTAAATGGAGCGGTGATTAAACATAATTAATTTTCATTAAAAATTAGCATCAAATGACATTGGTCTTTTTGGGAAGCTTTGTGGAAAATTTAAATAAAGTGTTTCCACTTATTAGCTTTTTATGGCTCTTTCAACCACATGTATGCAGATAGTTTCACACTTTCAGTGAATTCAAAGGAGTTAGACTTTCCTTCCAGTACGTCTTGTGACTAAAATTAAATATTAAGGTTATGTGATGAACGAACTTGAGAAAAAACACCGCGAAACAAAACTCCAAAGTTAGTAAGTGACCTTAAATCAGTTTGATTGAGTTTGATAGAACTTACTGTGATTGTAATTTTCTGACTGTAAATGTAAAGATCCAACCAATTAAAGCTCCACTAATCCATTTTATCAACAATGGGCAAAATGACAAATCCTAACCCACTTCTATCGTTCTCCCAACACTATAGGACATTCACCTTATTTTAGCTCATACGTTTTGTTTGAGGGCCTGCAACGTCACCCTTTCACTTCTGTCACCATCTCATCGGCCTCGCTTCCACCAAGAAGCTGTATTCTTCCTGCTCGGCACTAAACAACAGGCAGTTAGACAGTATAGCCTTGACTAGCTGGATAACTGGATAGGAGTTGGAGTTGATGCTAGCATGCTGATACTGCTTTAAACGCTCAACACAATGCAACAGATTCACCCAGCTTACTACAGTGTGAAGCTAGAAAAGCTTACAATTAGCAGTTAGGGAACTTTTTAGAATTTTTTTTTTTTTTTTTTTTTCTTATTTCCATATTTCACATATCTGTCTCAGAAAAGCATGAATGATAGCTTGACCTGCTGAAACCTCCTGAAAAGCAGCATTCTCCTTGAAGACGTGAAGATTTGTGGCGCTTCTTTAGTACAGAGGTGGAAGCATATATTTCACACGACTTCAGATACAAGTGATAAATCTCTCCGCACACGTTTGGATGCAGGAGAGCAAAAAATTCTTGTCTCTCCTCTTTAGTGGGAAACTGGGTCTCCGAGAGCTCGTTCGTCTTCATTCGTCGCGCCCAACCTCCTCACACTTTTCTCCCATAACTCATGACTCGCTATATATATAACCAGCTGCATTGTTCTGCTCCTCCACATATAAACTCACTTTATCTGGCCCACACAATAAGGAGAATAGAGATAAATGTCTCAATCTGTTACATTACTGTCACATATCATCTAGATATATCAAGAGCAGCAAAGGGGGGGGTTGTTGCTCTTTATCTGCAGCAGCACGTGACTGGATGTGGGAGACAAATGCAAAAGGAGTCGGTATAAAACAACAAAGATAATACATTTAATATTGTTTCTCTTTTGGGCAATGGGAGATACAATGTAAACATGTACGAGATACAAAAAAAGGAACAAGACTTGTCAAAATGCAATGGTAGATAAGAAAATGCCCCGTTTTCAAAAGGAATGCACATGTGCAGAACGTCTCCAATCCAAAAGGAATTTGGGCTCTATTTGCTTTCAATTTACTTTGTGCTAGTGCACGAGTGTACAATATGTTGGTGCCTTGAGCAGATTAGTGTGTGGCCTTGTTACAGCGTTGGTGACCAGATGAGTCATCATTGGATGATTCACTGACATTTACAGTTGTATAAAGCTTCCTTTGCCCTCTCACAGCATATCCTTTGAAAACAAGGAGTTTGCAACAGTTAAACACAATTTTCATAACAACAATGGCAATAAGAAACAGAAAGAAACCAGAAAATAAAAGAATAGCACCTCCTTTGGTCCAACTCAAGGCCTGTAGTTGTGACTGTGTTTGTTAATGTGGTTGGCATGCTGGTTACGCACTGCTTCTATCAGAACTTACAGTTCAAGAGCTTGATGGCATCGGGCTTCCAAGTTGTTGGGTTTTTTTTTTTGGCAAACTGCTTTCCACAGCGGGATGGTGACAAACGCTACTCTGTGAATGTAACATTGAGGCTAAAAACAGGCTCCACCTTCCCATGAATCTACCTCAGCTGTCACTCAGCATCAATCACTCCTGACAGCTCGCCTCCACCACAAAAATGTGGCTGAGCTCCGACTGGCACCGGAGACTCCCATGCAGGGTAGCAGCCGCCGCAGTGTTCCTGATTAGGAAGCTGTTAGCGCTGGAATATCGCCTGACTGGCTGAGGTTAATTAAGACACACTGTTGTGCTAATTAGAAACGGGGATTCAAACACAGACAAAGAAAAGTACCACCGAGACACAGCGGCGTGTCTCGTTCCTCGACACAGCCTCTTCTCTGGAGCTTGGAGACAGCTCCCGCTGATGCCTGCTGGCGCCTCAAACAACTGCAATTCTGCGAGGAAGTTTTCAGAGTGACATAAATAATCAGCGTTCCCTTATTCACAAGCCTGGAGATTTTTTTTTTCTTTTTTAACCTAACTCTTTGAGTAAAGCCCTGCAGCTTCGCTTGTTCTTTTCTTTCTTCTCTTGCACACAAACAAAAACTAGATAATTAAAAAACCTACAAAATCAGCCCCCTAAATACCTCCCACCAGCTACCACACACTTACTAAAACTTTCCTATCAAACCTACCCCTCCTGCTATCAAACTGCTTTTATTAACTCAACAATCACTTCAGTCTCTGTGCTGTTGACTGTTTTCTATTTCTTCCATTATGAATCAAACCTTGTTTCATTAGATATGAAGAAACACCTACAATCCTGTGTTTGCACTTTTACAATATTCAATTATTTTCTCAGCAAAAGCAAAAAAAAAAAAAAAAAAAAAGCCACAAGGAATTCACCATTTGAAGCCTTTTTCTTTACTGCAAAAACTCCCCCCCCCCAACACCCAGCTCAACTCTCACATCCTCAGGGCTACATAAGATCTGAGGACACTGACAGTAAAAGAAGCTAAAATCAGACACAGGGTCGGTTCTAAAGTTTTTCTGTGGACTAACAGCGAGGCTGAGAGAAGCTGACGTAGCGTGAACTCATTTTTTCTCTCATTGGCAGTTTCAAAAACATCAAGCGCTGCAATTAAAACACCGTTTGGAGGAATTAGGTTTCACAGCTGAGGTTTAGAAGCGGGGAGCTCATTAGGTGCAGGGTTTTTTTTTTTTTTTTTTTTTACAAAGGTCAGTAAAAAAAAAAAGTTTGATAAAGTGGGAATTATTTTTCTGGTTTCAGATTGGAAGCAGTGACCACTTGTCTTTCACCCCCCGTCAACGCAGAGCTCCCCTCACCTCGCTCTCACCTCGTCTCCTAGAATCTAATATCTGATCCATCTTTGGTCTCCCTGTCTCCTGCTCTCGCAAACCTCCTCCATGACCTCTAACGTCTCTTCTCCCGAGCACACCTGCAAACGATCCATCTCATCATGCAAAAAACACACAAGCGCGCGCGCGCGCGCGCGCGCAAACGTGCCCCCTCCCCCCCCGAAACCTTCCCGGGTACCTCAGTCGCTACAGCGGGTACAGACTGCTGGGCTGTGTCGAGGAAGGAGAGAGAGATGGATAGATGCGGTGAGGACAGAGAGAGAGAGAGAGAGAGAGAGAGAAGGAACCGGCGAGCGGAGAGGGAGAGAAGCCGGGAGGAAAATGCTATGGCAGCAGCTAGTGTTAAGGAGTGCAGAGCTTAAGGTGCTTCACGCCCGAGAGGTGCTGTCCATTTGTTAAAGTAAAAAGGGCCGAGGAATAACACAGGGTGTGGGCGTACCAAGCTGTCTCACCCGGCCGACCTCGGGGGATATATCTGGAAACTCGTATATTTCCACTGGCATGAATGATTCCTCATCATCGTGAGTTTGTGTTGGCGTGTGCGGAAATGTTAGCTCCGCCGATCCCATTTCCATTCTGCTGTGTGGACGCACGCAGGTTTGAGAGCAGTGTAGCTGAGACAGGCTGGACCGGTAGGACAGATGTTTTATTACAAATAATAGATTATTTTGGGAAATATGTGTATTCGTTTTGTTGTTGAGAGTTACTTGAGAAGATTGATAACACGCTCACACCTGTATGGTAAATATGAAAACCGTTTAGCGTAAATTTTGTTCTAAGCTAAGCTAACGGGGGACTAACAGCTAACAGCTGCCTTTGGCTCTGTCCAAAGTGGAAAAAGATTCTGCTCACTCCTTCACACATTACACACACTTGTTTAAAATGAACTAAATCTGTGTGCAGTGACCTTGAATCCCCCTATAAAACCGCAACTTGTTCGAGAAGGTGGATTTTTGAAAACTTTGACAGCACCAGGCTTTTTTCAACATAACAAACCACCACTGAATAATATTTTGTGTCAAGTATTTCTAGTGTACAAATCCAGAAAATTAAATCCTCTCCAACCATAATATTCAGAAATATAAACATTTAAATCATTTAACTCTAAGCAAGAAATCAAATAAAGATATTTCCCAAAATACTGAACTATTCTTCTAAGGTGGTGTTTAACTACAAACTATCCAAACCAAAGAATCTATGGATAAAAGCCCCATAACAAGACAGGCAACTCTGTGTATTGGCCTGTACACAGGAAATCTTTAGCACAATGACGTTTTCATGTGTAGCACATCGATAAGGCCTGCAGGGGCTCGGCAAAGAGAAAAATAAAGGTTTTTCTATTTTTGGCCTACATCCTGGAAGTTGATGGATTGAACTGAAATGGCCTGAAGGAGCGTTCGTCTCCCCGGTCTCTTGTTTACCGCCGAGACTCTCTCGTTGGTTCCAAATGTCACCTTTGCCGTGGTGATTGATGAGGAAAAAGTCTGACTTGGTTTGACAAGGGTGGGGTAAATGTCAAGAGAAGCATCCACGTAGGTAGAGAGTGGGCACACTCCGGAGGGAAAAACAAAACAAAACAAAAAAAAAATGAAGAGGAGAACTATGATGAGAAAAAAAAAAAGAAACTATCAAAATTCCATTCAGGCACGAACGTGACAGCTCAGAGCAGGGCTGCTGTGGCCTCTGATGATGGGCCCATGACTCTGTCTGTGACGAAGACCCCACATGGCTGTAATGTCAATACAGAATGGGTCAGTAGGTTTCTGCCATGCCATTCACAAGTCACTGTCCACTGCTGATGCAAGGCAGGAGGAGCACAGATTCTCGTGTTAGTTATCATAAAAGTCTATCACGTCAGGAGATAATGAGGTGTCACACACGACGCTTTGGTCCAATGAGTCTTCTGATGCTTTTAGAGCTTTACACATCTGCTCTTTTGGACAGACTTGAATATGACTTTAAATGATGGCAAAAGCTCATGACTGGCAGTTTGACAGGGAATATCTACTCCCAACAGATGTAGTGGCATTGTTCATCTTTTTCTAGACCTGTGATATTTTTCCTCTTGTTAAAACGTGATGCATTTTTTATCTATTGCACATTTCCTTGCAGGTACATCTCAGAACTTGACAAAATGGGGCAGAAAGAGGAAATAAGAAACAAAAGTACAAGCATGAATAAAGATAGATGCTACACAGCTAAATATATGTTCAAGACAGAACGATTCCCTTGCAAGTAAATTCAGCTCAATCAAACAAAGCGATATGTAATAATAATATGTGCTGAAACAAAATGTTAAAAGTGATTCACATTTACATAATGCCTTCGTCTGGATGGGCTTTTTGCCTCACAGCAAATATCATCGGCCTAAATCTTTATTTTAATATTTATGGGTCTTTAATTTTCATATATTAAAATGAATGCAGACATCTTACATTCTTACATTGATTAAATGATAATGTTTTTTCTTGACTGCTGAGTATACAATTTTGCATCTTATTAGTCCAATTAAAAAAAAAATCTTTATAAAACTATACAGGACTTTTTTGAAAGGGCAATAAAGTGATTGTCAAACCGTGATAAGATAAAAAACTATTCATAATAAATATACTTAAAATCAGGCATTATGTAAAGCACAATAAAGATTCAGGAAGTGCCCATGATTTGCTAAAGTTGCAGCACACAGCATAGAGAAAAAAAGGGGAACTTCAAAAAAAAAAATCTGCAAAAAAATAAATTATTGCCCAATACAAAACACGTGCTACAAAAATACTTTTAGCTGCACTGAGATTAAAAAAGAGAAAAATTGAATTTCTGTACAGTTTTGGGGGAGACTCACTGACCAGCAGTGCATTTCTTATTGCACTGAGGTAGGATGGCCAATAAATAAGCCTTGTGGGTGGGACAAAAAAACATATTGTAGTACCTTTGACCTCCCACAAGAGGTTGCTATTTTTCCAATTGTACTCAAAGAGACTTTGGCATGTTCACTGTCATGCAGAGAACTCATTTTAGAGTTCAACCTCTCATTTGAGGTGAGGAAAAAAATAGAGAGCCATTAAATAATAATAACCATACTCAATAAATAATATGCTGAGTATCTACTGCATCTTTACATTAATGCACCATAAAAACAATTTTAAAGTGCACTAATTCACAAAACAGAACCACTTCATTCCTCATTATTGTCGCTGTGTGATCACAAATTAAAAAAATGAACAAACAAAAAAACAAATATGATTTTGCTAAAATAGATAACTGCAATTTAGCAGGTACTGCACTTTGTTTATATGATACTGTCCAGCAGAAACATAATTAAAAGTTAGTTTTCAGCCTCATAACGACAGCTTACACCGTTCATTAGAAAATGTATTTCAGCAGTCTTGAACATCAGCCTTTTGAATATTTGAAGTTGAATTTTAGTTCAGTATTTCAAATTCTCAGGCTCAACTCCTGCATCAAGGGAGAATTATTCTTAACTTGATATTTTTAGTTGGCAGGTAAGTTTTATTTGGATGATAATAAAATATGTGATATGTAACCCAAGACATTAGTAAGACTTTAAAACAAGACAATAAACAATATTGTTGTCTATGTAATGTCAAATCCAATACTGCACAGCAATATCTAATGTTACAATTTACTTGTTTGGGTCTTGTTTCAGTGATAGTGATACTGATAGAAACACTGATCAATACTGATTTTTACAATTCAGAAAACTTGGTTTAGAAAATTTTATGAATACACTATTATCTGTACCATAAATAAACTATACTAAAATAAAAAAGAAATAGCCAATAAAATGATATTTCTCTTTGGTTTGATCACATTTTGGACTAAATGCTATGCAAATATGTCCCTGGGATTAAATTATTTCACCGCATTTCCAGTACTTACTTCATACAACTCCGCAACAGCGGCATCATTATATGAATACAAAACAAAATATATACAAAATCAATTGTTCCTGGAGCTAAACAATTTACAGAAAACCTAAATCATTGTAAACTAATTATTTTCTTCTTTTGAGGGTATTAGCTACCCAGACAAGAGGTGGTTTTGTTCTGGAGACGACTCAAGTTACATGATATTCCTTTGATTTAGCAGGAAACTGTTATAGTGTTACTTTCAAGTTTCACAGGTTTTCATACATTTGATATCCAAGACAGTAATATCTGGGATTAAAAAAAAACCATATATTAACATTCTCTTGAGGGTTGAAGATCTATGCCAATCTACAAAACTGCACCTACTGCCAGTGTCAGACACGACATGAGGCAGGAACTTTGACTTTTCCATTTCTAGGCTGTTGGTGGAAAACAGATGTCACAAGAAAGCAGAAATAATTCTCTAAGGAAGACTTGTATCAACACAAGACATTATAACATGAATAATAAAATTAAGTAGAAATACTGATAATGAGACTTAAATGTTTAGTTTGCTTGATGACTTGTGGCTTAAAATGATTAATTCTCTGGTGAGTTGAGTTCCTTAAATCTCTGTTTTTGTTTTTTTTATTATTAATCTGTGTATTGGGCCAATTAGAGCACTCTAGACTGAAACTTTGCACTCCATTTGCACTCTATAGTGTAACTCTTAATTGGTCATGGAAATACCTTGGTGGTGGTCATAGGCCTATGGCACTCTTAAGAGATTTGGTTGACTTAATGTTTTGCCATCCACCATTTAGGACCTCCATTTAGGTGATCAAATACAAAAGGCACTTATTGGCCATCATAACAAGTGATGGGCAGGAATAAGCATAGCTGTTACCCTGCTCAACTTCTGTTTTTCATGATGCAAACCTCTTTAAGAGGTTATCACTGCCGTTCATACCAACTCATATCTCAAAGACGCACCTCCTCAAATTTACTCACTGAAGGTCGACCAATCCCATATTTTTGTCTCCCATTCCCAACCAAAGTATTCAAAATCTTTACACTCCTTCTCGTATACATTTTAGTAAACCAGCACTAAAAGTGTCCTTTCATATCAAATTAAAACATCTTTCTTTTTACACACAGTCTTTTCATAAATGTACATTTTCAAGGACATATTGCTTATAGGAGATTGCGGCTAACATTCTTAAGGGATGATGCCACCCACATCCTTGGAGACATCAAAAAAGGGAGGTGGGATGAAGACTATGGGAAGGTTTTGGGGTTGGTTCTACTTTTTACGTTCTAGGTAGTTGGAGGGGACCCAGCCCTTGCGGGGAATCAGGCTGTCCTGCACTTGGCAGTACCACCATCCATTGGGGTTTCTCTCCAGTACTTCCAGACAGGTGCCCTCAGTAAAGCCCATAGTCTCCTCATCACCGCGATAATCAGCAATGGACACATACACATCCCTGCCAAGGTTACTGTGGATTAGTTGGCTCTTCTCTATGGGCTTGGGCCGGACTGTGGACACAGGGATGCCATTGCGTTGGTTAACTCTGCTAAGGGTGTCCTGCACGTTGCTTGTGCTGAATGGGCTCCCTGAAGACCCAAGGCTGGAGCGTTCGGCAGGCCTTGTCTGACTTTCAACAACTACATGTGGCCGCACAGTGCTGAAGGATGCATTTCGGCGGACACCAAGGGTAGCCGAACCAGAACCGTAGTGATCACTTCTACCAAGAGAGTCATTTCGCCTTAGAGACCCTGTCATGTAGTGCGCATCCTTGGCTGGCTGTGTTGTGGTCACAAAAACAGACTGAGGCCTCACTGCCACTTGGCGTACCCCATTTCTCATCCGTACACCTCCGTTAACCATCCCGGACGGCTTTGAGAAGCCACCAGGTGGCTTAGAAGGAATTGGTGGGGTGTTTCTTCTCAGGCCTTGATGCTGCTGGGTAAGACCCTGAATATTGATATTATTGAGGGCCAAAACATGCTGCTCATTTTTCTCCAGGCTGTTGGACTTACTCCCACCACTCCCATGTCCATCTGAGTCTAACCCACTAGTGTCACCCACTTGTCTGACAGGTTCAAGGTAGTACGAAGGAGCCCAGCCCTCCTCTGCGCCCCAACGGATGTACCACCAACCACTCCCCTGCTTCTCCAGAACCTCAACCTCCACTCCAGCTGGGAAGCTGAGCTCAGAGTCCTGCACCTTCTTGTAGGCATCCATGGAGCGGTAGAGACTTGGCCCTTCCACATCTGAGTCGCCACGACTCCCTTTAGAGTAAACAGAGGACAGATCTGAGGTGCTGCGTGAACACATTGAGTCCTCTGAAGATATAACAGAAGCTGTTTCAGAGTCATCCCCACGAGAAGTTTTAATGCCGTGTCGAAACTGACTCGTAGGCCTCAGCTGTCGTCTTAAAGAACTGATGTCCATCCTCTCAGGACTCTGGGGCTCTGATTTAGTCAGGAGTGGTTTAGGTCTGACAGAAGGCTTCGGCCTGGTGGATGGGCTTTGACCTATTCTCTGCTCCACATCCCGGGTGAAGGTAGGGCCTTTCTTGGGTCCTCTGCTCAATTCATCTGATGAAGAGAGGGGGCTGTTGTCCTGAGACCTGAGGCTGATATCTATGTGTCTGCCCAGGGTCTGACTTCTGCGATTCATCTCTGGTGTCATAGTCTTAATGGGCCTACCGGCTAAAGGTGAGGATCCAGAGGGTTTTCGTGGGACTGTGGAGGAGTGATAACTCTTTGGAGAATTGGGCTCACTGGAACCTTTGGCTGAGGTTCCTTCAATGCCACTGCTTGGCCTGAAGCCATCATTCTCGTAAATGCATTCTTCTTTAGCAACTTCCTCTACAGACCTGAAGGAGGCTCTTCGATGAGTGAACACAGGAGAAGCCTTAGAGACAGGAGGGGAGGCCTTGCAGGAAGGAGGGGAACTGCGGTACTTGTCGGTAACCACGCTGCTGATCTTCACATCCAGAGAGCGTTCATCCTTCAAAGAATCAGTGTCAGACTCACCTTCACAACCAATTGCAGGAATATCATATTCTGGCTCCTCATACACAGGCCTTTTTGGTGGGTCTGAGGTTTTGGAGGCAGAGTTAGTAGCAGGGGGAGCCTCCTCAGAGTCTTGTTTTTTGACAGGTGGAGCTGGCGGAGGGACTTTGGGCCGGGTCAGGGTACTAGTTCGACGACTGAGGTTGGGTTTCTTGCGTTTGTCAATGTAGGAGCAGGGTGCCCATCCCTCCATCTCTCCAATCTGCACATACCACCACCCTCCAGGGTTTTTTTCTATCACCTGCACAGCAAATGAACAAAGCTATTCAAAAGTATCCTTTTGTGAACAATTTTCAAACTTGCTTGAGACTGAAATGGGTTAAGGTTAGGACAAGGACAAGGGCAAGGGTTACCATTATAACATGATTAGATTAGATCAAAAACATGCTGAAATTAAACCTAAACCTCCCTCACAGCAGTGTATAATAAAATGATATTTGATTATTTAATTATATTACAGTCTTCTTTTACATTAATGGCAATGGACAAACATAGTCTAGAAGCAACTGAAAATAATGTCACTATAAAAAACAATTAAGGATTCTATGTTGTTATCATCACCTGAGTCTCTGGAGAGTGAATTCTGTCTACATCACCATGTTCAAACACAAATCTCAAGGTCGTATCTCTATTGCCTCAGCTTTCCTGTCTATCTGGGGAGCACTCAGTACACATACATATTCAATGAGCCCTGACTGTCTCATCTCAGTGACAACAATGTAGATCTGGCCTCTTACATCAGCCTTTTGTCCTCCACGGAAACTGATGCCATCAGAGATCGAGGACTGGAAATCTGCTATAGTGTAATACTCTGCTTCCACAGCAGGGGGCTCCGGTGGCTTAGGTAACTGGAATCCCTATGCAGAAAGGAAAGAGAGATATGAATGGCTGACATCACATTTAGACATCATGATACTGTATCTTGCTATGACTTCAATAGTACAATATAGTGAATGGATGAATGGTCGATTATTTCAAGATGTGTTATGATTGCACATAAAAATGTTTATCATAGTTTCAACATCATAGTATGTACAATATATAAGTATGAACAGTATTAGAATCAGATGTTTTTATTGTCCTCTCTTTTTTACTTGCATTGAAAAACCTTTACAGCTAGAACCAGTCTTTGTAAATGCGTAAGAACATTTTTACCTAATGGGTAGTAGTCTTGGATATTTTAAGCAAGAAGTGGCTTGCTAAATTTCTTACCAAGTTGGTGTCTCTCCTTGGGGGTGGTTTTTGTCTCAGGTTTGGGGACCCTGATGAACAAAATAACAGCTTATGAAACTGCAATGTAGATATCCTTTATGAGTTAAATATATGCTAGGCAACACAAACAGGTCATGCGTGTGACTGAAAAGGAAGTCCCCACACCAAACATTTAAAGGTCCCATGTTAATACCCCCACAGGTGAGTATGACAACTACCACCACCGCAACCATTAGATAAACCAGACATGTAGCTTACCTACAGCACTGAAGCCTACACAAATGGAAAATGACATCTTTTTATGTCTCATAAAAAGCCTCCTCCCCTAAGCTATAGTGCATTAATTGCTTTATTCATGGATACAAAACGCACTACACATACTCACCAATTTCCACTCTATGTGGTGCCACTCTCGCAACAGCTGGGGACCCTGGCTCACCTCTGCCTTTATTCTCATTTAGAGCAGCACTTGCTGCTATTCCTAGACAAGGGCTGTTGGTGTCACGGCCTGCGCTCAGCCTCCTGCCTGTCTCAGCGTTGATTTCGGAGCTATAGGGCATGGGCAGGCTGATCTCACTCTTGGAGATGTGGCGCTCCGGTGTGGTGCTACCCTCTCCGTCCGTCTGAATGTCCTTCTCACTGACAGACTTCTTTTGCAGCAGGTTGCTGATTTCCATGATGTTGCCAATGATCTCCACGGGGCCCGTAAGGGTCTTCTTTCGGGGGGAGAAATCGTCTTTCACCTTTTTCAAGTATGAGGCAGGGGCCCAGCCCTCTTTTCCTAAGTATCTGGAACAGATGAGAAAGTAATGATTAATATAGTAATTTGCAGAGTTCTCCTCTGTGTTTTACTTTTTAAAGAGGCAATGCACCACTTTTAGGCTGGAGCTTTAGAAAGCCTAATTTTGGAAGTCTGTGCTGAATCGAAGGCAACTGGACTTCTTTTAAGGTTCTTGCTAAATGATGCTATAGGTTGCATGGGAAATATGGGAAATCAATCAATCAAATACTACGTATTAAGAATCAGGCCATCTTGGCCTGTGTTGCCTGTTTTTGTGTTTTAATCTGGCTTTTGTGAGTCCCTCCACTGGAAGCTGCAGTACCCCAGTAATAGTACGTCACTGAATTTAGTGGAGCTATAACCTATACAATAACCATAAAACCAAAATGTTATCGTTCTCTTGCATAAAACGACGTAATGATATACACTGAGGTCCTGTGTATTGAAGAAACACTATTATCCACTATTCAAATTCTAGTGAAGTAGAGGTAGCCAAAGGCAAGTAAACAGACTGCATAATATATGCAAAGAGACACTGTCTCCCCACATTTCTACATTCATTGTTATGCTAAATGAGTCATTTTAGAGTGCTTTGTGAAACAATAAGTAATGTTCCAAATGCAACTCTGAGTCATTTGCCTCTAGGTGATCCATTTTCTGCTCAAAAGAGATGTGATCACTCCAGGACTCCAGCTGCAAACAAAAGGAGAACCCATAACTAAAAATGCCCCATGCTGTACAAAGAAAGTCCACTGAGAGCAGCATGATTCAGATGTACATCAGGAGGATTTTTTTCTTGTTGTTCAACATGCTGGAAAATGATTCGCTGCGCAATGCAGTGAGGGTCAAGTAGTGAACAAGCTGTTTGTGTGTACATATTGGCTAAATACCTTAAATATCACACCAGCATAAACACCTTGAACAGGTCTATGTTTTTATTCTAGGGCCTATATAATTATGCACTTGCAGTTTTAATGTATATTTGCATGTGTAGGTGAGATCCCACAAGGCAGCATGTGGTAGCAATCAGCTGTGCAGTGGAGCTGCACTCTTATGCTCCCAGGGATACACTGAAACAAACAACTGACAGGACATACACACTGGCTGAGTCAACAACACACACATGTGCAAACTTGCAGAGAGTCACACACATACACATTACGAGTGCCAGGCAGAACAGTCAGCTGATCGGTGAAAAGCACCATATGTTAATGGTTTCTTCTCAATACCATTAAGCAAATGAGAGCTACAGGAAACCACTGCCTTAATCACAGCACTAAGCAATGGCTCCTAGGAACAATTTCAGTGTTCTCTGAGGTATTGTTCACTTTGAAATTGGATGAAATTAGACAGATTCCATTTTTCCACATTCAGTGGCAATGTGGACTTGCAGTTGACGCTCACGCAGAAACAGTCCTGTCACCTGATACACCAACAATTCATCAGTGTCTACTCACCTGATGTACCACCAGCCCTCTAGGTTCTTTTGGATGACCTCCACAGTGACCCCTTTCTCAAAGCTGACTTCATCCTTCCCTTGACTGGTATATGGCTGTATTGTCATATATTTCTCTTCTGGAGATCAAGAGAGGTAAAGGAAATTTAAAAAAGACACAAAATTAGTCAAATAGTGTTCAAATAGTCTTATATTGTTAGTTTAACCCACTGTATATTCTACATTGTCCAAGAAATTGGACCCCTCCATCCTACACAACAAAAAACAGCTCCATCTGCCGGCTCAACCTCTCCCCATTGCTGCTTGTTTCATATCCGCGTTAGGCCTCATTTAAGCTGTTTGGACCCAGATGCAGTGTTTGTCTGTCCAAAGGGAGTTTCCTCCACTAATAGTCCTACATCAGGGTGTCCCTCGAGGAGATAAGATATTTGGACCGAGATCTCCCTTCTCAGATCCCTATCTGACCATCACTCCTCTCTCACGCTCTGATAGGCTTCCAGGACCCCGCAGGAAATCCTACAATGGGCTTAGTGGAGAGCAGTAGAAGGTTAGGGGATTTATAGTCACTAAGGCAAAAGAAGGGAGCAGAGAAGGCAAAGACAGATTGGTAGATGGATCAGACCAGGCTTTACAGCAGCGGAAGTGATGATCAGTGGACAGTGCATTGGCTTATTTCAACGGATAATGAATTAATGTGGTGTGCAGAGGAAAAAAACATCCATATATGCACTATGTTATCTTTTGAAACAAACTGAACTAGGATAAGATTTACACATGAATAGAATAAATGAGATCTTAGAGAAGAGAGAACATGACCATAGACATGCTTTCAATAGGTGGGATACGTCCAGACGGCAGGGTGTTCAAGTTCCTCTCCTGCCCATCATTCCAGAGCAGCTGAGGTCACTAATGTGGAGCACAGTGGAATGTCTGGCTATGAACCTGGGCTTGCAAAGCATGTTGTGTGTAGAGGTGTGTATTTGTGTGTGTGTGTGTGTGTTGGGGTGAGTACTTGCAGATGGATGGGGAATAACAAATGGGGTGGCTTATGGAGGAATCTGGAACATCCACCTAACTGTGCTTGTTTTAGATTATCACATTGTTGCTTTTAACTCCCTGAGGACTGGAATACAAAATTTATCATATCTATTAATCACATCCGTGCGAGTGAGTCGCTCGTGGGCTTACGCGAGCTTCAGTGTCCACCTGTGTGTGTGTGTGTGTGTGTTGGCACTAGTGTCACACTGCAGCGACAGAACAGTGAGGTGAGTGTGCAGTCAGCAGGACTCTATAAATCACACTAGGGAGCTGCTGTAAATGATAGCCCAGCGTGAAAGCACAGACTGCCGTCAGCAGGGTGGAGGGAGGGATGGCTCGTATTGAACGCTGCAGCCCCATGCACCACCCCCCTGCCGACAACACAATGAGGTCACATTGCCATCAGTAGCCAATCTCCACCTCCAGCGAGGTCAAGGCACCCTGACCTGGCTTTGTGTCAGAGCAACAAGAGGAAAGGTTGCCTGTATTTTATTGTCTATATCTTGGGATCAACTCCTTCTTCTTTATAAAGTGTCATGTAAAAGACAAAGAAATCTGTCACCAAACAGGCTGCCGAGTATACGACAGCCTTCTTCCATTAGCAAAATGCATCCTTCGAGAACATAAGTCCTACGTGATAGCTTTTTTTGTCCTTTGCCAGTGCTGCTAAATCAAGTTGTATCTCAAAGTGTCTTTGCGGAGCTGTAAAACCTCACTCACCCATTTCTTATTGCCTGCTCAGCAATGCATTATCAGGCAGGGACAGTGGTGCCTCCATTCACAAAGCAAAGAGAGTGTGGAGGATAAGGAGAGGAAAAGGGTGGGAAGACTGAAATTTAGTATCAGTCAAATGCTAGCTGCATGTAATTGGTCTTCACTTAACAGTGTTAGAACTTTTAAGATAAACTCCACTTAATCAGGCCAGAGGTTGTCCTAACTCTTCTTGCCACATCAAGGCAAATGGTGCAAGTAATTCAACACGCAAACAAACCAATACCTGCACATACTGGTGTTTGCTCCAGGTCTGACTGAAGCACAGTTGATGTTGAAGTTATGACAAAGGCATGCGGACAGTGTACAGTAAGTGGACATGTGGACAGACAGTAATGCACTCACAGGGCAAATAGTGGTGGCTGGAAGCTGGAAAATCCAGTTTGACACGACTCCAGTCAGCAGCAGCTGCAGTTTTCATGGTGAAACTATTTTCGATGGTGGAAAAAGCTCTTAGCTTGTTTGCAACGTAGCCAGTAAAACTCGCTGCCATATGGAGCTCTTCAATCCTCCTTACATGTGGCTTTATCAATGTGTTTCCTTCAACCAATGAATCATAGAGGTACCCTATCAAAACTAAACCAAGTTTGCCTTTATTGAATATGTCACACAGCAATACCCACTACACAAATGCAACTAACTGTAGTTGTTGATCCAACCACTCTTTCATGTTTTGGACCAGCTGAAATCCAAATACCACTGGTGGACAAATCTGGATAGCGAGTGATGTGTTTCATTTACAGTACAGCTGCCTCTGATTTCTGATCACATGACTTGCAATCAAAAACATGTGCTGAGAGTGGTAAGTGATGTTTTGGAGGATTCCGACTACGCCACTATTCAGCATTTTTGGTTACCTGTGGGGACGTCGGCAATTTGGCCATTGCCTGCAAAAGTAGGCATTGACACTCGATAGATTTATGCAAGAAATCATAACAGGTGTGGGGCGAATATGAGCTGCTGCGCCCCCATTAACCCCCCCCCCCCCCCTTCCTCACTCTCTCTGTGTAATTTCAACAACTGAGAAACGACACGGCCCCAAGTTTGGTGTGTGAACAGAAACCATTCACACGTTACAACCTACAGGTAATTTAGAGTTGTTAGTTAACCCTGCATGTTTTTTTGGATTATGGGGAGAAGCCCAGATTCGTGGAGAAAAGCCACGCAGGCATGAGAAGAACACGCTGGATCCACACAGAAAGGCCCCGGCCTTCTTGCTGTGAGGCATCAGTGCTAACCACTGCACCACCTTGCCACCCCTAGCTCATGTAGCTCATAGAGTGATTGTCCCAAGCACAATTTACATGGTTTATACTAGGGCAGTTGTTTGCTGACCTATGGGTAGTTGTTCTTGTTAATCAGGAAGAATAGAGGGACATGGCAGGGTTATAGGATGAGTTGTCTTTGGTCATTTTTTCAATGTTGCAGTGGGTATGCATTGCTATGCTATTGGGATGCTAGCGTTGTGGAATTGTGTAACAGGTGTTGCTCAATGATTTTTCCTTCTTATGTCAGATGATCCTTATTCTTGAGTTTTATAACTAATGGTTACATTTTTTTCTGGTTCTCATCTTTTTAACACTAACACTTCCCTATCCTTATGCCTGATACCAAAGTGCTATGCAATGTTAAGCAGCATGATGTCCCACAGCTTTGTCCCACTGACAAATTGTGGTGTGCTGTGCTGAGGTTTATCCTAAAAATTGTGACAGTAAAAAGGTTTGGTTAGTGACCAACTATAAAAATCGGAATTGGAACTAGTGTCAGCAAAAGTCATTTGATGTCATAGATGTAACAAAAAGCATTTTGTTACATCTATAAAATAATGTCAGAATTTATCTAAAATTTTGAAAGATGATTGTGAAGTTTCACTGTTTAAAAACATTGAAAAACTAGGGTAAGTCTTAATGCAACGACACAAAACTGTGAGCCTCGACTAGGAAAGTAAAATCTTATCTGAAAAAGTAAATGCTGGGATTAAAGAACATGGCCTCCAAAAGTGTTTTGTGCCCTCATTCTCTGTTGGTGACAGGCAGTCGGGTGACTCATCTACGCTCTGCAGAGGTTGAGGTGTGTGATTAAACACAGTCTGCAGGTCGGGCTGCTGCCCCACTTTCACACTTTCCACATGCTCATTTGGGCCAAGCCACACTGTGCTGGGAGGCACGTGTGGTTAGATAAACGAACACTGTTCCCCTGACCTCATATACTGTATGCTTTGATTCCAATCCATGAATGACGCTACACTAGAAATGGTAACCCTTAGCCTGAGAGTAAAAGGTTGTTGGTTTGAATTCCTAAATCAACTCAAGTCAGTGAGTAAGGGTCCCCTTGTCTCTCAACAAAAACACAAAAGCAAATGCAATAACATGGATATGCGGTTTTGTGTGTAATTTGCCCTGCATCAACTGCCTGAGCTGTGTCAGTGTGTGCTTTTAAAGAGAGCAGGAGCTATAACAAGTTATTTTTATATCAATGTATTCCTCTCCTGCATTGCTCTCCAGATTAGAAGCACATACCACTCGACCAGAGTATGCCCTGCTCCATCTCCTCTGATTAATCTCTAATCTATGCCCTGCTGCTCGACCAGCACCCGGGAGAGGGTGATAACAAGAGGCGGTCCACAGCCTGGCCGTATTATGATAATGAGAACCCAGAATTGTTGTTAGAGCACTTAAAGGTTACACAGGTCCAGGCTTCCATAAACAAAGTATGGTAACTACAAGGCGTCTGTTTGAGGCTCTGACTAACCCTGGACCCAGACTGTGCCTAACAGACCTGTCTGAGAGAATTCTGGATTAGAAAGCGCCGACTTCCCCTGAGAGAAGAGACGGAGACTCATGTCTCTCTTTCAGCATTAAAGCAATAGTGACTCAACAAAAGCACAGGTGAGTTGCCAAACACAAAAATTAAAAGCAAGCAACATTTTTGTGCTTGTCTTCTTTTCTAAAGACCTACAAGCAAAATGTGAAAGTCATTAACAGCATTTTAAGCCTAAGGGAGCTCGCTTTAATTAAGCAGCAACACTGTTATACAATCATTTATGTTCACGGGGCTCAGTGGCCGTCAAGGTTGTTGCATCTGTGCTGTGGGAGCTGAATAGCCTTAATTATCCAAATCTGTTTAATGCAGTCCAATTATTTTGTTGCTCAGTGTGAGCTGAAGAGCGTCCAAGTTTGATGGAGTGAGATTTGAGATTTTACTGTCAGAGCTGACTCATGGCCTCCCAATACGCTGCTCCCGGTAGATAGTCAGGGCCAGCTGTTGTTAGCTGTAAATGAGATTGTTTTCCATGTGACTGCAAAATATGTGAAAGTACAGGAGAGAAGGGCCACAGGAGAGGCTAGTGTTTGTGTTTTTACAGGTTTTGGGAAAGGAGTGACTTGAATATGCAGAAGAAGGAGTTTCAGACACTGTGATTCTTGTCTTTTCTTATTTCTCCCAGAACAATCACTATGCATGTTGACACAATCACTTAAATTAACATTTTACATGAGACAAAATAATCTCCAGGCAAAGGGCCACTAGCATGACCTGAGTTTCTGCATGTCAAGGTCAAATCATACCACTGCTGCACGGCTCGTGTCGAAACACTGACCCCTATTATTTCCTATGTGCAACCCCTTTGCTTGGGATGAACAATATGCAACAAAAATTGATGCAATTATTTTGGCCGATATTGCGACTGCGATATGACTCATGATTTCAGTTGGACTGGTCACTTCTGCATTTCTATTTTCACTGAAAAAAGAAATAAATAAGATGATGTGATTTTTGTTGGGTTCTGTTTGTATTTAGATGAATTGTTTCACCCTACTTCACAGCCATCGGAAGGCTAAGAGTCTATAATAGGAGTGATGTTGTGCACTGTTGAGCCACAATTACCCATGACAGATCTGCTGGTGCAAGCAGAGGCCTGCATGACGAAGCAAGTTCAACATGCTCTGAATATCTTTTTGTTGTCTGGCTTCACTGAACCTAATATGGACCATTCTGGATAATATGTAGTATAAAGCTGGTAATTATCAACTGAGTCAGGTTTTCCTACTCAGCTACAAGCTCATTCATGTGAAAGAGGCAGAGTTGTTAATTATAAGCAATGAATGAATAAAATGCTAAATATGATATGGTAGCTACGGGTAAATTCTAAAAGTGACATTCAACAAGGTGAAATCTAAGCAGTTAACTGCGATATAAACTAGAATACAAGATAAACATGATAAATAATTTCCAATTATTATAGTCAGACTAAGGATATGAATTATTTATGGCTATGAATTTTATTAAAGGTTTATGGGATGCAGATTGTTTCTGCTGCTAAAGCAAAGAAAAGAGAAGAAAGGTAGTTGAGGTCGATCTGACTGAAATATTTATAAACATGGGAAATATTTAGCGGCATGTGGATAATTTTTCCAATAAAAAGACATCAAAGGGTTTAGTTTTTATTTCCAATTATCTCCTCATGTCATTCTGAGCTGCAGTGAATACTGTCAGGAGTCTTTGTTCGTTTAAAGTGAAGCTACAATAGTTCTGACCTAAAATAAGGTCTGTTTTAAAACCAGACATGGACACGTGGAAAAGCTCAAATTATAGCTATAAAAATATCTATTGCTCTTTTGATCCTGTCGGGATCCTGTAGGAATAATAATCATATTTTCCAGTGATGTGATCTGATCCTCTGGAGTAAACCTGTTCCGGAGCAAGTTAGGAGTTTACAGAGGTGATTTACGGTAAGAGGTAAACCACCACCCTAATCCAGAGTTAAACATGATGTTAGCTCACTAACCCCAAATCCTGCATTGTAGCACGGGCCTCAGCAAACTGTCACAAAATTACCGCAGAAACTTCTTTGCTCATGTGTGCATCAAGCATCAAAGAATATTTTATGTGCTCTGTGCTGCCGGCTTCATGGGAATAGAACAGACTCCTTCATGTGGGTTATCTGTACATTTTAACTATGCATTCTGTGTCTCTGTGTGTGGCTGTGTGTTTGTGTGCATGTCATCTCTAAATTCACCTCTGCTCTGCTGACGGTTGACTATACCCCCGAGGGTCCAGCGGCGGTCCAGCCTCTTCAGATGAGCCTTGCGTCTCTTAGTAACTGATGAGGGTGAGGGGCAAACAAAAAAAAAAACAAAAAACAAATACAAAGATGGAGTTAGTGGGAGAACCATAAATTAGCAAAGTGAACAAAGGCCAAAAAAAAAAAAAAAAAGCAGTTGTCAGTAAAACAGAAATGGTTTCCAAGGAACAAATAAACAAGCTTTGTAGGTCAGGTCTGACGCCCGTAGATCATGTTGTGCAATGGTAAAAGTTTTGTGAGTATAACCAGTTAGTTTGAGTTTTTCAATTGTTTACATCATCCAAAACCTATTCTCGAGTTTAATTACAGTCACATGGTTTAACTCCTGCAATGTAAAGGGTATGAACTCAAAACAAAGCTCAAAATGGCATGTGAAGGGTTAATTTTGAGGGCATCGTTGTATGGACCAAGGCTAACGTCCTGTTAGTCGTGTTTATAGCTGCATGCATTCTGTACTATTGGGACGACATTCGTTATATTGTGTATATTACCTTGAAAAGGCACATTTTATTGTTTGGACTGACTGAGAGATGAGGCTGTGCCATTTGCCAGCTGGCCAAGTGCTGGTGCGCCCTCATTTTTGCTTTTTGCTCTTTGAAAACGGTTTGGTGTGAACAAGCAGTGTTGCCAATTTATTGCCTTTGTTGCTAGAGTTATTGACTTTTCAGACACCTTTTTAAAAAAGCACGAACCTTAGATACTTTCTACAGAGGACAGCCGTCAGTAATGCCCTGTAAGCACATGGTCAGGCTTTCCCTCTATAACCACACCTCTCATGGCAGCTGACATGAATGACCTTCAAACTTTCTCTGAGTGATCACATTACACATAAATATAGCCAAAATCCCAGCACAGTCTGTGTGTTTAACTTGAGTGTATAGTGATTTTGTCTGATGGCTTTGCCGTTATAAAATCTGAGCTTGATGAGAGCAGCTTTATTGTAAACTCATCTATATTATGCAGTTCATCTATTTACCTGGTTTTGACCTTTTCAGGGACAACAGAATGTACTTTGACCTCCACAGCAATAAAACCCTTGTTTGTATATACTGTATTATGTTGACTTTGATTAGAGTCTGAGAGATTCATTCAACCAACATTTACCGATTACATAAATAACACCTCCTCTCCACCCTCTAATGAATGAAACAAAAACTAAAATCTCATCAGCAAGTTTTTTTCCATATCACAGCCAGCCAGTGGGCATCTTGGTCCAGTGTTCAGTTTCCCTCTGACAGGAAGGTAAACAGCCCGCTACAATAGGACTGTCATAAACACAGCTTTCTCCTTACAAGTCACACACAGCGGCAAAGGAGGATTCCTCCTCCAGTTTCAGTGTGTCCTGTCCCACCACAAACCCAAGCTCAAGTCAAAGGAATTTTTCCCCAATAAAACTATTATTTGTTTGGACTATGAAATGTTTAAAGAGGGGAAAAATGCCTTTCCACAGTGGCATCCTTAAATAACTTGTTTTGGCTGACAACAGTTAGAAAACGTGCAAACACTTTACATTTGTTGTGGTTTCCTGATATGATATGAATTTTCAGATTAAGCATAATGTATGTAATGATCCATTTAAATAAATATCCACTATACACTTGCATCTTATCTCTTTTTTTAGATTGAGAATATTTCTATTCTATTAAAAATTAAAAATCAACTTATTTCTTATTTATTACTGACACGCATCTCTAAAAAAAAATAATAATAATAATAAAGTAAGCTGACAATGACTTAAGGATAAGAAGAAGATTTTTGCCACATTGTTATATTCTCCACTGAAGAGTCCAGATCTGATAGCACAGCTCGCATCGACATAAACTGGTAATTGAATATGTTTACATACAGTAAATTAATGGAAGTCTATGTAGTCTGTGGCTGTTGTGTGCTGAACTCTAAACCTCTTTCACTCCTTGTTAATTGAAACCGTGTGTAATAAAGTAACAGTGATAACACAATTTGTCACTTTCCTATCTCAGTTTTTTCTGGGGCCACATCAAGAGCAAATACATTAATGAGAGGAAGGACAGAAACAGCACTTGTCTTCTATCTGTCTATCGGACGTGGTAATCTAATTCCTTATACCAGTTTCTCCCTCTTCTGTCCTCTCTTCACCCTCTTATCTCTCCATCTTTCCTTCTGCTCCACATCCTCTCCCTTTGTGTGTCTGCTCCTTGTCATTTCCGCTCGCTTTTGATTCCTCTCTGCTTCCATCCATCCCACTAAGCGCCACCCTAGTCCTGTTGACCTCCTAATTGAAATATCAGCTAAAGGGAAGGCACAAAGGGAAATGTTATTTCGAGGTAATTTCAGCGGGGCGATGCAGCGCCTGTCGGTTCCTCTCCGGCGAGCCGAGCTGTCAGTGGAATTAGGTTACAGACCACGCAGAGATAATGAGACGTAAGAGACGGCAGGAAGCGAGAAGGGGGAGATCAGAAATAAGAAGTGACGATGTGTGCAAACACAAAGACACCAGGCCTAATGGGACAGGGGACGGGGGTGGAGGTATGGAGGGGAAAGAGTGTATGTGTGTGTGCGTGTATGTGCATGTGTGTTCTTGTACTTTTATCTTTGTGAGGACCAGTCTGAGTTCAAGACTTGGGGACATTTTGGCCAATCCTGACCTCTTCAAAGGGCTGTTTGGGGGTTAAGACGTGATCTTTATGTGTTTCCTGCACCATTAGTCATCTTTGTGTTCCAAAATCTCAGCAATTAAAAGAGCACTACACTGACTGAGTCGCACTCTGGACTGAAAATGCATGAAAAGTGAGGCAGCAGAATCAGATATTAGAGAGATTATCTTTTGTTATCATTATCATTTTTATACTCTCTGATGTCAGTGCTATTACCCACAATCTAACTCAACTGCCAACAGTTTGGTTGGACACTCTGGTTTGTTGTGCTAGTGGAAGCACCAACTGTCAGAGGGTTTTGTAGACTAGACCTGCTTATATGATTCTAGTCTACAATCATGAAATCCAGGGTGTCCGAGGCCATGGCAAACAATCATTTGGTTTTCAATCATGTAAACAGCTGAATTACTGGCCTTCTCGCGTCTTAATGACAGACAAAGGTCTGAGTGATTTCAGACACAACCAAAATGTTTCTGAGAAAATCCAGTACCAACTAGTGCATAATAAACCACTGCACGATCCTTGTTTCATTACCACAGTCTAATGCAGATAAACTGTGTGCATGTATGTATCCACACAAGAAACTAGCAAGTCCAGTTTCTAAGCATGAATCCGTGCATACTTTTATCTATCTCGATTGGATTCCTTTGGTATAAAAGCAGAAAGGGGCCGATGACATGGTGATGAAATGCTCCAACTCCAGCAGTTAGACTAAACATTGGGGAGGAAAGGGTCACAACAAAACAAGGCTCCTGTAGGAGTTGCAGCCTCCTCGGGGAGTTGAAAGGAATTTTCTGTGGTGCCAAAATATTGCAAACCCTTTGGCTGTGGTCTGGTAACAGATCACCATGGTACAACGACTGGTCTTCGAGGTTCCCAATATGTGACTGGGAGTGTGTCTGTGAGCGTGTGTGCAAGTAACTTCTATTTACTGCTATTAAATTAAGATCTGAACATAAAAAACAAAAACATCCGCTAAAAGCCATTATTGAGAAAGCATGGCCTGTTCCATGCGGCCCTCTCGAAATAACGAGTCAGCCAGAATGACATTTATGTCTTTCTATGTTTTATGAATCTAATAATGTTGTGTTTGTGTGTGTGTGTGTGTGTGTGTGTGTGTGTGTGTGTGTGTGTGTGTCTGCCCTAACCCTCTCCAGTCCTGGAAGTGCCAAGATCCAAATCATCTCTGGTTCCATTCTGGGAGTCCAGGTATGTGGCCGGCACCCAGCCCTGCTCCTCTGCTGTGCTGACAAACCACCAACCTAGAGGAAGAGAGAGAGAGAAAAGAGAGATGAGAAAAAACAGAAAGATGAACATATTAGTGTTGCTAACAAACATCACGGCCTGAGGGACAGCAGTGAGCATCATTCCCACATGGTGATTTACTGCAAACAATGGAAATTACCCGTCACTATTGCTATTGTCTGTCAGCTGTAGCACAATGCGCCATGACTGTAAATGAGCATGCAATGGCACTATGGCCCATTCAGCTTGTGTATAATGCTGCATGCCTAATACGTTGCTTGTGTGCTGCTGTCATCCCCAAGCTAAGTGGCTCCAAGTTGTACAAATCAACATGATGCAGTATGAAAACCTACAAGGCTACAAACATGTGAGCAGCACTGTGCTGCTTTACAGCAAAGGCTGATATCAGCATGGCAACAGACCTATAGAAAATGATGTTAACGCAGTCATATTTAGGAGTTATATCTTATGCCATGCTCACAACCATAGTTCAGTGTGTTATCATTCTACCCCTGTCAATTACCACTAAACACAAAATACAGTTAGAGGGAAATGCTGTATGTTATGGTTTTTGGTATTAAATAAATTAAAATATTGATCTCGACAGTAAAACAAAAGTAGCTAGATTTCAATTCATTTCGAGGGGGGGTTGAATGTCTGTCCATGGAAATCCAGCCAAAAGGCTTGGAAATATTTCAGTTAAACCAAAATATGTGTCAACCTGCTGGTGGGCCTTAAAAAAAGTTCACACAACCAGATTCGTTCTTAAGTGGCTTGTATGGAGGAGACTTTCTGTCTCCTGCAGAGGCGTCATGGCACAGTCTGGCTTCTGTGGTAGAGCGCACCATTGGGGTAAAATAATAACTTTATTCAGACACAAATTATTCTTTTTTAGATTTCACTAGCATGAATTTTTTTTAACCCATCAGTTATACTTGCAAGACTAGTCATTTTTTCTAACATGCCACAATTATGATGGTCTGGTTTTTACAAACTGCGTCAGACACCTCGTGTGCATGGCAGATAATAGTTTTACTAATCTTCTAAATAAAAGAAAAATGTATAACTTATATTTACAACATCTGGACAAAGGAAATTAAAAGAGTAGGAAGCAGCAGAATCAAACCTACTGACACTGTTAAAAATAGACTTTCTTTCATGGATCTCTGAAAGCAAGACTTTAATCTCCAAACTTCCAAAGTTTTTGAGTTATGCATTTATGCATTTCAGGTATATTATTATAATCATTAGCCTTCACCATGTCTACGCAGGGACATTTACCTAAGTTAGGAAGTTCATTTGTATCAAATGAAAGATAAATATAAAAAAAAAAAAGAAAAGAAAAACAATCTCTTCCCACTGTCTGGGAACTAGGGATGTCTATACAGACAGTTTGTGCCAATCCATTTCACTGATCCATATTTCACTGATTATGTAATGGATTTGACCCGATGATGTTCCTATTGGTTAAAATAAATATTTCATGTCGAGACTAAATGTACCAACTTTTATGGCAATCCATTCAAAAGTTTATGATATTTCACCTAAAACCAAAACTGCAACTTCATTGTGGAGCTAGAGGAAAAGTCATGATCACCAAGGTCATTAGGCTTCTTTGTCTGCAGAGTTTTTGCCAAGATATTTCAGTCTGGTCCACATTTTCCCAGACTACCTATCCATTGTTTTGCTTTTCCCCAAATCTGACTAATCTGTCTTGTGTCTTTAGGGAGTCTCGTTGAGCAGAAAACTTTTCCGCTTAGGAATTAATCAGATGTCACAGTATAACATTAAACCAATGCACTGCATTCAAATTATATTTGACTTGCATCGCCCGTACCCTGACCAAAGTCATAGAAACCATGCTTTAACGTCTGATTAATGAGAAGTTTGTCATCACATCAACTCTTATCTGTTACAGTATTCACTAAGATGACTGGTCACAATCAGTTTGGGATGCAACCAAAACCAAAAGAGCAAGTCATTTACATCACATTTTGACAGCTTGAGTCATTCTTTGGCAGAGTGTGTTTCTGAAAATCAAATGGTAACACTGACTTTGTTGTTGTTTGGAATCATATCTATATGGCTAAAGAAGCCATAGCTGCTGTAGCGTCTGACTACAACCTAATGCATGACACATTCCTTCAATATGTATGCACTACTATATAGTGATATAAACAGCTGGCATGACAGCTGGCTCGGTCTCACTTTATATATATATATATATATATATAATATATCACAACATTTTACTCTTTACAGTGGAAAACTGATGAAAGACATATTTCTAACTACAACAGTGTGGATGAACACCTTTGCAATGGTAATGCAGCTACACAAGCGTAAGTGCTAAGAGGTATTTGTTTGATACACACACGCTGCATTTCACCACTATCCCAGGGATTTAAACGGGTATCTTACAGTGCTCACAAAGATCCATTTCTATGTCAGTGTGATTGAATGTGTGAGTGCAGTAGAAGTTACAGTATTAAAAATAAAGGAGAGCAGAGATAGACAGTAAGTAAAAAGCAAAAAATGGCAACAAACCTTTTTTCTTTCTCAAAATGAGCCCAACAATTAGGTCATCCAATGTATTTACAGCCGTATGGCTCAGCTCTCTAATGTGGTTGGAGAGGCCTGGGTGAATCACATCACGCCCTTTTTTATTACACGGCAGGACACCAATCACATTAACACGTATTATGAATGATGTGGAAAATATGCCTGTAACGTAGAGCTGTATCATAGGGAAAGAAACGGTAATGCAACAAGAAAGTGAGTCCCTACTGTATTAAACAGCCACAGTGAGACCAACTATACAGCAACTGGATAACTAGACAGCAACATTGGTAAAACACATGACACAGCCATTACTAAGAAAAAACTCAAACTAAATGGTATTTTTGAATACAGACTGAGATTTGAAGTTATTATATATTTTTTATTATATTAATATCTATGATAAATATTTTAACTATTTACATACTTTGCAAAAAGAGCCTCAAGCCAAAGAGATGAACTGAAAGATGATAGAAAAAAATGGAAACGCTGGAGCCATCAAATGTTTGGCATTTTTTAAAAGTAATGACCTCATTTATTTATTAATAATCAGAATTACTGATGGTTAAAATGTTTCTCAATTAAACCATTAAATGCATTTATTTCTCAGCAGATGACTTTTCTGAGGAAGACATGAGCAAAACTCTACCTGCTGAGGAAGACTGTGAGATGTGGTCAAAAGCCTGTTTGCTAAATTAAGTTAAATGCTTAATTTCTCTCAAAGTAGTTCTTTTGATGGTGGAATTAAACTTCATTAAATATCCAGTAAACATAAAAATTTTCCCATCAAAACTCTTTTGGCGGATAATTTATGAATGTAGTTTATGAGCATTTGTAGTTTAAAATGCTCACCATTTATGCCAGTTTATATACGTCACAACAAATAACACTTAACAAGCATTAAAATATTACTGGGTTGACACAGACCACAGCAGAGGAGCCGGCCCAGGCCCTGCATGTGGCCTCATCCCTCCTTATAGCTATATAAGCACAGAGGGGCCTAAGGCACCCTGACTGTGACAGCTTATGTGCAGCATAAATACACATTCTTCCAACACACACACACACACAAGTTCACACACAAAATCAGACAGAAACACTGTCTCCACTGGATGTCTCCACAGTGGGTCATGCCTCACTGTCAGCACAGGAGTTAATTCAACCTGAGGGCCTACAGACACATGCGATTATGCACAGTAGCGGCAGTGTAGCTCATCCAGCCTGAGTCTCCACACTGTTACACTACCTTTCAGTGGACTGTCAGTATTTGCCTGCCGGCTGCGTTCTAACTGTTGCGGAGGCGTCACGGTGCAGTCTGGCTTCGGGGGAGGTCAATGCAGTTCATTTTAGACCCTTCAGGATCAATGTAGGATCTTGTTTGGCCCCAACTGGTGTCAGAGGTGTGGTTTCATTTACATTTGACACCACAAAAGTTAAAGTCAGAAAAGTGGGCTGTGAGCAGACAATAGATTTAAACTGTGAATTTAACTGCATGAATGTAATTTTTATGCTTTTATACGTGTATTCCTCTTTTAGTGGTTTTCATTCCTGAGGACTTCCATTTATTTTGTGCTTTGCTGCAATGTAAAAGGTCTGCCTGGCAGTAAGAGTAGCTTGGTCCATATGTAACACATTAGAACTTTCATAGACTGATTCATTGCAACGACTTAGAAAGCTAAAGAAATATTGGAGCCACCTGTATAGAGGATAGCACAGTTTCTTCACAGAGACAAATGCAGGAGCTCTTCCTCTCTTTAGCCCACCTGGCACACGGTGGAAAAACAGAATAATAAATCTCTTGTGCTAATGATTCTTCACCATCAACAGTGGCAAGTGTGCGTCCCCCAGCTGCTGTATATCTCATCCTAAAGCTGATGGGAATCCGCCTGTTTGTATGGACAAAGAAAATAAGGAGGGTCCCGAAAACAATGGTAATGACTCACTTCTACAATCTGATAGCACGTGAAAAAGAGAACACAAGATAAAAAGATAACCGAGCATTAAAGACATGACAGCAACTCTCAACTGTATGTGGTTTGGTTTTTTTTTTTTGAAGAAGAATCCTAACGTGGTGGGAGTTAAGTGGTCCGATCATACTCCACCATGCCGAAATTCTAAATCAGGAATGATGTGATTTCATCTGGTTAAAATCACAGCTGCTGCACCGTCCACAATGAACACATTGTAGAGGGTTTTGATTGATGCCAGAATGATGACGGTTGCAAATGTGTGTTCAAATGTGTGGAATTAAAAGCATTAAAGGCTTTCCCCCGAAACACTAAATAATAAAAAAAAGAGTTGTGCTCGATTGAAGGAAGACAAACTATATGGCTCTCTTTAGCTTTCAAGTGTTTAGAGAAAAAGAAAAGTGCAGAGAAAAAGTGCAGGTTGTTTTGTTTTTTCATCTTCACACGTGCACACTGAAACAAAACATACCAACAAAAAGCTGCAGACAACATCATGTGCACACATGGTAGTGTGAAGCCAGGTTTTGACAAGACCCAGTTCCCCTATAAATCCAGCTTTGGAGAAAGTGGGCACAGTAAAAAGCAAGCAGATAAATGAGGACCAGAAAGATTGCTACTCTCACAGAGGGTGGGACAGACTGGAGACAGGAGGGGTAAGAAAAACAAAATGGAGATGCAGATGTGGGTACAAGAGATAGAATGAGAAAGACAGAAAAACAGTCCCTCTCACTGTAATAGCCAGTTGGCAGCAAAGCAGACCTGGGCCCTGAGAGAAGTGGGCAGACCATCATGTGTGAGAAGCCTGTAGACAGATTACAGTTTTCACAGAAAATCTGTCCCGTAGGAGGAGATCTGGGCCAGAGATTGGCAGCCAGATGGAGAAAAATTACTCACAGTCAATTAAAGCAAAGCATAACTTGGCTCCGCATATGCTTGGAATGATGCATAAATTGACCAGTGAAGTTCAGTGAGGGTGTGGTAAGCCCAAAGGAATACAAATACACTCATTCGCAAAGACAGTGACTATGGACATAAACCAATTTGTTTATTTTTGTACTGCTGACGATGCCAAATATCCAGAGTATGCTCTAACTAAGGGCTGGGCAATTAACCAAAAAAGTATCAGAACCTAGATTTCAAGCATCGCACTGATTTTTTAAATCATACCCATAGTTTACACTTATTTTATTTGAGGTGTTGATTTCCATGAGAAAATATTTTTGCGCTTTTATGTACAAAAAAATCTCAAAGTAGTTTTATATCTCCTTTCTTAGTGGTTTCTCTTGGGGTCTGGCAACAAGAGGTCAGTGAGCCAATCAGAAGAGAGGTCCAGAGGCTTTTCTGATTGGCTGATTGTTTTCTTCTGAATGATCAGTTCAAATTGTTGCAGATTTCAGGTAAACCCTCAGAGAGATGAAATCTCTGCCCCGTACATTGCAACACACATCCACACTCTGGAGAGGATATACAACTTAAATTGTAACGTCTTTAAATATTGCCTTTCAGCCCCAGGAAAGAATCTACACTGTTAGTTCCACTACTACCTTGAAGAAAAACAAAATTCGTTAAATTCTGCAAACTTAAAAATAGAGAAATCACACTTCATTTGTCTGGATTTATCATTGCCTGTTGTTAAACAAGCATGTGTGTGTGTGTTTAAGTGACTCACACTGATGGACGAGGCCATCCCAGAGCTCTGTGAAATCTCTCCACCTCAACTGCAGCTATAATGCATGCTGTTCCATAGGATGAGAACATGAGTGCTCATTTCCTGCGAGGCGTCAGGTGCAGGTACTTGGTGAAATAGAACCTCAACCCTCTTCATCTAAAGCAAACTGGTCCAACAATTGTGTTTTGTTTTTTTTTTGTTGTTTGTTTTTTTTTGTTTCTTAATTGATTTACACTCTCTTGCTAGTTTGTCTGACATAACGTACCCAACTGTTCTGGAGGATATATAGACGCTCAGCAACTAATGGCTAATACTCTGAAAGGTTACGCAGCAACACCTGCTCTCTCCCACATTTATACGCACAGCACAAAATATGAATATGTAAGACAGTACAGGGACTGTAATTGGCTTTTCTTACAGCACTGAGCTCTAATTGGACTCTCTAGCTACACCATGTCTCCGCAGGCAATAATTGCCTGCTTTCTACCGCAGAGGGAAAGTGGCGGTCAACTGAGCACAGCAAAATAATCACTGACCGTCTTAGACCTGGGCCCCCACTTGAGAGGTTTGGAGGAATGGGAGATGTATGAGGTACTGTTGGATCCCAAAAAGGAAGGATGACAAAAATGAAATGAAAAGACTGATATATGCAAAGACAGAAAGAGAAGAGGAAGCCGGGGGATCCAGCAGATGTTTTGCTGGGGCTTCAAAGCTGTAGTATTCCACACTAATTTGCCATCCAGCAACAAAACAGTGCTTTTCTCCCCTCAGTTTCTCATTCTCAGCTCATCAGAACAGTGATCAGACAGCTCTGCCAAAAAACGTCCAACATGTGACATTCAGTGGGGACCCACAAGGTGAATGTCATTCTTGTTTCATCCTCAAGGCTTCCAATTAGAAACAGATCCCCTGGAGAGGAGCGAGCGCTGGAATGCAGTGCTGCCTTTCAGGGCAATATATTGAATTGCCCTGCTTATCTTTTCTGAAGAGTAAGCAGAAGTGGAGATTCAAAGGATATGCTTAAAATAGCAGCACAACAATTGATGCTGCCTAAAACCAGCTGTGAAATCAGCCACAGTGTTATCTTTAAGATGGACTGCACCAGCGTCATTAATGGGATTAAACTGCGACAATGCTCTTCTGACCTGGAGCCTCGTATTTAAAAATATCCTTTTGCCGCATCTACTTGACGTAAAGATGATAAAATGACTAAATCAGATTTCCAGCTGGCAATCAGACACAATCCCGAGCAATTATGTCTATGCATTTGAAACTCTACATGAAACTCTGTTGAGCCAGTGATTAACCCAGAATAGGTTGGATTAATGGTGGCTGGCATTTTTCACCTCTGACGCGTGAAGTTTGTCTGTGAATTTGGAAGTTATTCATTACTCAAAGCACTAGTCTGAAAGTATTAAAACTGAGCTAGTCTGCTAAGGTTTTGTAGATTCTAACCTTTATTTCAGAGGGATTTGGTGAATAACTGCTTCTATGAGATTTGTAGGAAAGATTTCTAAGCTAAAGTGTTTAAAAGGTGAAATATTTTACACAGTTTTTATGTAAGCCACTGAAGTAATGGCAGCATATCTACTTCCACCTACAACCTGTCTTTATGTGTAGAGGAGCAAAGTGAGAGAAGTTAATTCAAGCATTCAAGGGTCTGTAAGTAAAGGTCCCGTTCATTTCTGCAGTATTTAGTAGTATTTCTGAGCATTGTATGATTCTGAGTCTTGGATTAATTTGGGAACAAGGATTGCAGCTCTGACTTCAATCCCAGTAGATCACTGTTAATGTAGTATTAAAAAGGCAGCAATACAAACAATAAAACTGATTAACAAGTTTAATATATATATATTTATAGTGAATAGCTAAGAAGTTTTCATTTATATTTCCATGTATTAATTTGTCAGACC
Organism: Rachycentron canadum; assembly: GCA_038496675.1. Lineage (NCBI taxonomy): Eukaryota > Metazoa > Chordata > Actinopteri > Carangiformes > Rachycentridae > Rachycentron > Rachycentron canadum. The sequence goes on along the minus strand of CM076650.1, from coordinate 24,641,804 downwards.
ATCAAAAGCAACTTACAATGAGGGACATCACTAAAGCTTCAGTGCAGTAGAAGACCTTGGTGTAAGTACTACTTCAATTCAGAAAGTGAAAGGAGATCAGGTAAAGAAAGCTTCAAGTGTTAATATCTGAACAAACACTAAAAAATACATTAACTACAAGAGAAATACAGATACATCTAACATGACTAGTTCAAGGAAGTGGCTGTTAAAGATTCTTAAAGTGACCGATTTAAATTTTCAACACTCCTTTAATCCATCAATGTCCATGAAAGTTTTTTTTTTTTTTTTTTTCAAAAACTTTACTTTTTCTTCTTCTGCCTTCTACAGAAACACAGGACGGGAAAGTGAGAAATGTGTTTTTCTTATTTTGTTGAGTTGCTTTATTGCCCAGCAAAATTAATAAGCAATTCCTTTATTCGCCATACTGCTTATCATTCTTGGGTGACGGGGGAGCTGACATTGGATGAGGGCAGGGCTGAAATATAAAGACCAACAACCATTCACACTCACATTCACAACTAAGTTTGAAAGGACTGAAACGTTTTCTGTTGTGTTGATATTGGAACCTACTTTATCTGACCATCCAAACAGCTTCTGTTCATCATGAAGAGGAAAACTTCTATTTACAGTCATCTCTAAAATGTAAAAGTGGTGAGTGAATATTAAAAAAAAAACGTTAAGAAGTTTTTTAGGTAGAGTTTCATGTTCAAAAACTTCAAAGCTGATCTCAAAGTTAAAAGGTAAGGTATGTGGAGGGGCACCCAAGCCCTTTCGTGCTGTCACTTCCTAGAAAGTCAGAGGAGGTAAAGTCAAGGTTCTGGTCTTTATTGACACAAAGATGAAGGCATTACATCCCAGTTTGAAGCTCATGTTACCTGGTTGAAGTTTTCATAAAAACCTGGGGTCTTGTTACTGAGCCAGACTTGTTACAGGGGAAAGGGGATAGCTGGTGCTGGGGCTTTCAATACCCAGTGTTGACTAAACATCACGCTCTGTGGGATCAGGCTAAAATCTCTGCATTGATCCTGCTTGTGTATCCTGCTCTGCGTTAACGTGATCATCATGCTCATTAAAGACAACAGACTTTTTCAGCAGCCGGTCAGGTCTCTGATGGTATCTCCTGTTTGCTTGTTGAAACACACTGTTTTGAACATGAGCCACTGAAGGCTCCGTGGTCAGCTCCTCTGAGCCTCCACTATCCCCAGATTGTCTGAGTTCAGCTCTGAGAATGAAGCGACTGAAGCTGTGTAGTGCTTTTTTTTTTTTTTTTTTTAACTGCCTCGGGCTGAAGCTAACTAACGCGGCTAAGCTAGGGTGTTGTGAGAATGATAGGCAGTCCTCTCCAGGCTCAAAATGTGCTGGCTGTCTATTTTATAGCTTGGAGGCAATGCTAATGCTCGCCTCCAGCCTCTCATGTAAACTCTGTCCAAAGCAGCCTCCTCTGATGCAGAACATCCTTTAAGCTCGCCCTCAGCACACCTTGATTAAAGACACGGGCTACATTTGACAGCCTAAGGCAGCAGGTATGTCAAGCTAGCTTCTCGTGTAAAACCCTTTAATGCTACCTCCAGACAAGGCTGTAAAAGGGAAATGCCACATTATCTCACATTTTGGAGCTTTGATTACTTGGCCCTTGGCAGTCCACTAGGTATCTTAAAGTACAACTCAATCCACAGCTTATAGTGATATTCCCAGGGACTTTGTTGATGTGCCATAAAACAACGTGTTGTTCCTATTGGATGCGTTTACTGTATCTGCTGTATCTACATTAATAGCCGCATTGAGAATACAATGGAGCTATTAATGTAGTACCAAAACAATTCATTTCAATTCATCAACATTTCAATGACTATTTCATTGTCAGCAGTTGCAATGGTGCATCATGACATCATGACATCTTCCTGTTTTCCCAGAGAACAGACTATATTCAAGGTGATAAGAATGAACTCCTGAACTCCTTGGCTCAGACAAACCAGACGTCTGTGTCAGCTTTTTTAAACGGTAGAGCCCGAGCTGCAGGCTGGCCAATACACTCCTAATTTCAGTAGTTTGCAGCCCTTGCTGGAATTCAGATGTATTTCTTGACATTTTCCAGCCACTACAACTTTTTTTCATAGCTTTAAGGTAAGGCCTAACATAAGCTAAGTGGAGCTTGAAATATTAACGGCCTATAATATAATTTGAGGTTCTGATACTAACTTAAAGTGAGCTACACGGGGAACAGTCTTGTGCCAGACCAACCACAGCTCTAACTTTTGGAAAGGCATTATGGGTTAGATGAGTGCTGCCACTGGGAGAGGTGTGGTGGGAAAATATTGCCAAAACTCCTGGCATTGATTCTCACCCAAGCAGCATGATACCTACTGACAGACAATGTCTCACAACTGAGAGACGTCCCTGATGTTTCTGTGTGGAGCATAGTAATTTATAACTGAAGCCCACAAAAACATAACTTGCCATTTTCCAAAATAGAGGATTAGTATTATCTGGCAAAACAGCAGGAGGTTGTTTATGCAAGGTGTGGAGTCAAGTTGAGAGAGGTAAACAAATCTGTCTAATCTCTTTAAATCAACTGTGACAAAATGCCCCTGAAACTTGGCAGCACGGAGGGCCAAAATATTTGGGCAAATGGCTTCTCCGGCTGGCGTTGTGGCTTGGGCGGCACATTAACCCAAAGGAGCCTGTTTGCAGTTTACTGTCAAGGTCCTCCTGGCAGATCCATTAGTCTCGGTTGATGAAACAAGGGAGGAAAAAAGTTTTTTTCCCCCATATATCCCCCTCCCCCCTCTGTCGCTGTGGCCACAGAGCGGTCGGATTGTCACTTTAACTTACAGAATATTCTCCGAGATGATATTAGAAAGTTAGGAAGAAAACAGCTGTAGCTGTGTTCACAACACTGATGGAAAATATATTTTCTAAAGTGTTTTTGAACATTTTAAACCATATAAAGACCAGACACTAGAGAGCAAAATTATGTGAAAAAGAGAAGGTGAGATTCCAAAATGTCTAACGGGACACTACGATTGCACTTGACCTATGAGCCATCAGGACAAGCCAAAGCTACAATGTGTCATTTCAATATACAATACATGGTTACTTTACAAATTATGTGCACCTATTAGAGCTGCATGATATGGATAAAATACCTCCACATTTATGGCAATTATCTCAATAGGGATACGATACATGATATTTATTTTAAAGTGTAGCCTCACTGAAAATTCTGCATTATATAGATGAAAATGAAGTTACTTCACAAAATATTTTATAGATACATACTCATCATAAATGTGAAAGAATTAAGTAATTTCCAAATAATGGAGGGTGATCGCACTGACCATGAAAATTTTTTCTGCAAACATCTTCTCCACTGCTCAAGTGCCACTGTCTTCTCCTTGCTCGAAGCCAGGTTTGGGAAGGTTACTTTTTAAAATGTATTCCAGTACAGATTACAGGGCACGTGTTGGAAAATATCATTTGTAACCTGTTATGTTCTAAATACTTTGGATTACTTTGAAATTGTCTGATATTTTATGCAACAGCATGAATGTGGCATTCAGACACTGCTACTCGAGTAGATTATTACTCAGCTGTTTTTGTACTGTGTCAGCTGCCTGAAGACATCTGAGTCACCCTGAATGTATATTAACCCTATATAGCTGCAATATTTTTTTGTCTTGTCTTGTCTTTGTCTTATATTTCAGCACTAACCAATTATGTGTTCCTTCATTACAACAGACATTTGAATTTGAATGTAGAAAATACCAGAGTAGCTTCAGTCATTTACTGAGTGTTGCATTATGGGTTGTCTGCAGCCTTCATGTTGCTAGCGGAGTTAATCAGCCTTGAAAGTTTTTCATTAATCCAGTTTAACCTGCAGGAGTTTCTGTGGACTTGTCATGTGTTTTTCTGCCACAGAGGAAATAAATTCATGACGAGTGAAAACGAGCTCACAGCTTCTCCCGATGACTTTACAGCAGAAATAAACCATGGAGAAAGTCTGTCAAACAACCAAGAATTACGTCTGTCAGAGATGACGAGCTCAGAGAGACAGAAGTCTGAAAAATATTAATGTCGGAGAAAATAATTATGTGAGAGGAACGACAGCGAAAGAGTCACAGGGAAAGTAGGATGTCTGTTACGTTGTCGTATTGGAATATGGGAAATTTGCAGTTCAAATCCTTTCACTTTAAGTCTTCTTTTACAAATTATTTTGTATCGTGTGATCAGATAAATGTAAAGAATTACCTCAGGACACAGCTCTCACTTCATCACTGAGTATACGTGTATTCTGTTACTCCCCAATACTGGCGTTACCTGTACATGCCAGGTGGAAGCATAAGTACTGTGACATTGCACTATTAATATCTATTAATATTGTGCATGTTATCGTTCATGCCACCTACTATTGTCCGTACTTGCGGGTGAGGCCTGAAGTTAGTATGCTCAACATTACCCAATGTGGAGTCCAACCACATCTGAGGGTAAAAACGTTTATAACTGTTTCAAATGGCCACACTTGAAGGTGGGCCCTTCTGTCATCGGGAGAAGTTATATAAAAATTATTCCTACGAGTATATCGCCCCACACGGCATTCATGGTGTTAACCATTTGTACACACAAAAAGCGACATTAACGGTCGAACTATTAGTGACTGAATTGAAAACAAATAAAGTAAGTATGGGCAGACCAGAAGGTAGAGGCTAAGTGTATGAAGAACGAAAAACCAACAGACCAATAAAGAGCACAGACATAGAACTGTGGGAAAATGTGCAGTCTGCTCACTCATTCTAATGGAGCCGGTTCATCGATGCAACGATGAGCACAATGCTGAGGGCTCCGATGAGAAACACAGAGCTTCTGGTAAATAAATTGAACTAAGGTAACTTTTAACTCCATAAGCCTGATCAAAAACTGCGTGACGTGGGTGTGAATGTCAGACTGTTGGTTTTGGAGAGTGACAGCAGTGGTTGGACACAGCCAGAAAGGTGAATCATTCTGTCAGTTGGTTTTATCTCATCTGACTGTTTGCTTGCTCTGCACACTGCCTGCGATAGCGACAATCACAGAAAGAAAAGCCTTTAAAAAAGTCAACCATACAAACTGTATCCCTCCGTGCGGCCAACCTTTTCCTCCAAGATGGATTCTCAACTAGCACTATCTAACACAGGTATGTGGCTTTTTAACCACATTGACCTTTCTTCTCACTGTCTTTCACATCACCACCTCCCCTTAGTCCGACACACCATATAATTTTAACTGGTGACATATGCAGATTTATTTTCTCCAGCTGGGACATTCCTCTCTCCAGCCGCTCTAAAGTTCCCATGTCCGAGGAGGAATCAGAGGGAGAAAACCAGGACAGTGGCCCAGACAAGGCCTCTACTTGTCTCTCTGGGACGATTCCGGCCTCTCCGACCCCAACTCCCGTGTTGCTTCATAAATGTCACTTTACTAGATAGCAGCTCCTACATTATGAGATAGTTGTTGAACAACATGTTGATTTAATCCAGTGTCTGTATGAAGATGAACCGTGTTGACATAGTTCAGTGAAACAGCTGGGTCTAACCTTGCAAGGACAACAACTTCTCACTGGGGCAGAATAACAATATCTGACTCCAGAGCTATACCCACAATAAAATGAGGTCAGACACTGAAAAACCAACTGATATATTCTGTGTTGAAATGATTAACAGCAAAAAAAAAAACAGCATTTGAAGAAAACAGATGGTAAAATGTGGTTTCCAGGATTAGAACATATCACAGATTTCCACGGACAGTTGCTGACAAGGATGTTTAAGAGAATAACTTCTAATTAATAGTTGAACTGTCAGTGACTCTGAATTGAATACATCAAAGAAAACTAGCACCTATAGACTAAGAGGCTGCATAAAAGCCTTGAAAGTGGGGAGGGGGTTGTGGGTTATTATACAAGCTCGCCGATGTGTTTGTCTTGGCGTAGCCTCTGAGTGATGTCATCATCATCATCAACATCATCATCATCACCACCATCATCGTCATCATCATGCTGTTGCTCCACTTCTTTAGCCCAGTAAATTATGACAGCATACACACATCCAACTCTTGGGCGAGAGTTCCTCAGAGACCAGAAGATGCTCTTATTTCTGTAAGTGCTTCAGTCAGTGTTAAATGTTAATGTTCAGAAGGAAGCATTCAAATGGGTCTGGTGAGCAGATGCTGTCAGACTGGATAGAGAGAAATGGGATCACAAGAGAAAATAACTGTGACTGAGGCACACTTATGAACATTCCTTAGGTCCCATATTTGAATGTGTTCATATTCATAAGAAGGTATATTTGTGGCTTGAGGTTCCACATCTCCGAAAGATTTCAGGTGAACACTGAGAGAAACCAAATCCTGTGAGTCTGGATGGAGGGTCCCCGTGGGCCAGCGTTGCACAGTGCACAGTAGTACACAGTAGTCACTGCTTTGTTGTGACATCACAAAGTTACAAAGTTCCTGAGTATCAGGTTGTGTGTTTTTTTCCTGTGGACTGAGTGCTCTGTTACTTTGATATAGGGCTTTGATTCATCTTTGCCTGAAACTGTTGAATTGATGAATTTCCCCTTAAGTCAAGAATTAACGGGAACACTTGACATTTCAAAACCTCACAAACAAAGCTGAGAGCAGAAATTAAGATATTCACAGTTCTCAAGAAGACATTGAGTTACGTGGGTACAACTTTGACCGAAAGCTATGTCGCAATGAAAATAATTTCCTATGCCACTGTTTTGCTCTGTTAAAACTTTACTTAATACTAATATAATTGACGTTGGCTCTGAACAAGTGGGAGAGGTACCAAATGCTACTTGAATGACAAAATGACGAGGTGGGTTTGACGCTAAAACTACCTCATTAAGGTACGTTATCTGTGAATTACGTGCAAGCCCAGACAAACTCAAAGAGAATAGATTCACATGTGTAATCAGCGTGTAGATAAGAGCGGGGAGAATGACAGGGACACAGCGTGTCTGTGCTGAGCTCTCTACTGAGTTGTGCAAGCTGCTAGCTGTAAGTGACTGTTTGCATGGAAAATGAGATTCAGCTCTGGATTGCTAAACAGAATTTCCCAAGTGTGGTAGGCAAGGTGAAAAATGAAGCGACGCATCCCTTGGTGTTGCAATTACTACACTATTGTCCATGTAGCTCACTTCATACAGTATGTACCACTTCATCCTCACAAATGGTCCCAACAGAAAGTAACCTAGCAAACGTTTTAATTCTCACTTTTAGAAAGCTGAAAAATTGCATCTGAATTTACTTGACATTCTTGCTGTGAAAGGCAAGAGACTGGCTTCCAGCCGTAACTCTGCCTTTCCTCCACATTCACACACTCAGATTTGGTGCCAAGCCCCAACTAGGAGATTGTTAGATTGGGAAAAGAGGGGAGAAACTAGGGGAGAACAAGAGCAGCGGGAGGGAGGTTGGAGTGGGGGACTCTTGCGGACAAGGGGTTAGGAAAGGAGGAGTAAAGTCAAGAAAAGGGAGGGTAAGGGGAGACAGAGAGGTGCTGAGTGAGCATGATTCTGTGTGTGTGTGTGAGGAGTATGTTTATGCTACTAATGTGTACTCAAAGAGAGGCAGATACAAACAGGAAGAGTCAAACTAACAAACAAATGTCAAGCAGTCCGAAGAATGCATAAAGAAGCCACATATTGAAATTACTTTTCAACACAACATATGTTCTGTTATGAATGTAAGTGTGTTCATGGTTGTCAGAAGTTAACACAAACAAAGAAAGAATCCACTCACCACTTTCGCTCTTCTCAATCACGTCCACTGTCTCACCGGCCTTGAGGCTGATCTCTGAGTTCTCCTGCCTCTCGTAGTTGGCCACGGCCACGTACTGCTCCAGCACCATGGGCTCCGAGCTGTCAGTCCCTGAGGGGAAGAAACAGGCTGTCAGCCACCTGCCCGCCGTGGCACCCCGCGAACGCCCACTGCAACCAACTACACTGCCGCTGTTGCTGCTGTGTGCCCGGTACGCCGCCATCGGCCAGCCCCCGCTCCCTGCCACTGCTGTTCCTCCTTGACCAATCAGAAGGCGAGATCACAACTTGGCTGCATAGTCCCAAATGTCTGGCCATATAGCTGAGTCGACCCTCGGCCCACAGCGAAGGACTGAGGCGCATTGGAAGGAATCAAAACAAAAAGAGGTAACGTGGAGAAATAGTTTGTTGGGGCTGCATCTTGCACCTAAAGTGGATCCATGACCTGAACCAAACTCTTAAGATCCAAATGAAACGATGGAGAGGGAAAAAGAAAAAAAAAAAAAAAAAAAGAGAGAAGTCGAGGAACTGCTAACGGCTGGATGGGAAGACAGGGGAGCGAATGAGTGGAAGAATGGTGAAGTTTCCCTGTGGAAAATCAACAGTGCGGTTGAAAGGAAAGGCCTCCCCTCCACTGCCGCTGGGAGCCAGCCGTTGGACAGGGAGTCGGGGGGGGGGTGAACACACCAATCATGGTAGTCGACACTGCTGGCCTTAAATAGAAACATATGAGTGGACTAGAGAGAGACAGAGAGAAACAGGGAAGGAGGTTGGGTCCATGTTTATGTGAAACAAAAGAAGAAAGCATTTCGGCTGGGGTTAGGCCACTCTGTTTTCTCTCTCTTCTCTGATGTTTAACCTTTTCGATGCCAGCGGTGATTTCATCCACTAAGCTCATGTGGTCCATATCTGATCTGAGCTGCAGACACGCTTATTTGCTTGTTTTGCATGGAGAAATCACCCATGCAAATTCAGAGGGACATTTCAGCAGATTATGCTTCACATTCTGTTGCTTAAGTACATCAGTATGTCTGTCAGCCATGTGATCAGGAACACAACAAAAATGGCCCAAGAACAAATACATGATATTGTGTGACCAAAAAACGTCATTAAAAAACTTCATATCTGTCCAACAATCTGTTAAGAGGCTCCAGGGGGTAGTTCAAAAGGTTTGAGTTATGTTAAAGGAATAGTTCTTGCAAAAAGTATATTTCTCAAAATGTTGAAAAACTGCCCGTCTACTGTGGTCACACTGAGGATGTTGGGTGTAGTACCATCATGCCTGGCAAACTGCTCTATGGCCACATATGGACACATTGGACAGACGTGCTTGGCAGACAGTCAAGAAATTTTCTTACTTTACTGTACAGGCATCGGTACGCGATGTCCATGTCCTGCCTTCTTGTCAAAGCTTAAGAATCTTGAACTATTCCTTTAAAAAAGCTAGCAGTAATGGCCAGAGTCAAGGTGTGAACCATGGCCTCCAGTGACAAAAGAAGAATGTGCTTATACATCCATCCACCAGCTTACTAAACACTAAAAACTGACAGTGAACACAGTGTTGTCCTTCAGAACAGCGTCCATTGCCATTTTAGGCCTTCATAAGATATTACCAGTAGACAGAGTAGCAAATGGTCTGACCAGCCAGGAACCGGGGACTCAGCTTCAGGGAATCTGAGCTTTCAATATAGTTTACGTTGAATATATTTCTACCCTTACTGCAATATGTTGCCACCAAATATTTATGGCTGAAATTAGAAACCTATCTCTTAAAGGCAATGGCGTTTTTTTAAGATTGGATCAGATGTTTAGACGGGTGGGGGTTGGGGGCAGAGCTGATGAAAAAAGAGAATATACAGCAGAGAAACGACAGCCGGAGATCCTACTGAGCAATATTTGTATGTAAGGCAGGAAGACGCGAGCTGGCTAACTGCTGACCCCTAACACACATGTATGGACACACATTAGCGCAGAGATGCAGAAGAGGCTTCATGTAATGTTAAAAAGAAATGAAAAGGCAACAACAGATGTCAGCAGATCTCCCTGCTGTCTCCCTGCTTGTGACTGCATCTGAGGTAATACATTCTCTGCAGTTACCCACTGCAGTCATTATGTTAATGGCACTACACCTCGAACATGAATTGTACTGGGGGAGTTGAGCTGTGCATATCCAGTATGTCAGAGCTCCCCGTCTTAGAACCAATCAAGACTAAGATTAACTCTCCTGCTTACTATACAGCTCAATAGACAGCGTTCCCCTATGACTCAAATGAACAAAAGTCAAAGGAATAACTTGCAGTTAAATAGTATATCTCCTCTGTGGTCTTGTAAAAATGTTATGAGAACGAAACAGGTTGCAGTAAGCAGCCCAGAATCATAAAAAGTAGGCTAAAGCATTTGTGCAGTGCTTAAAACATAATTAAGCATCTCTATATGTTGTAATTCAAACAAACAGGCAGGGAACACCGGGGAACACTTGTAACCTTACTTCCCCACCGGGTGAGGCCGGGTATTCATCGCTGTCTTTTTTGAGAATTCTCCCAAGAGGAGGAACAAAGAAAAGAAACACATTGCTGAGAATGGAGGCAGCCCATGTGCAGGGAGCAATCAAAGTCAGCCTGAGGTAATAAAGCAGCACAGATCCAGCTATTTAACAGCCGTGTGCAGCCACGCCTGGTTGAGAAATACCATGAATCCTAAAGACCTGTTACATTTCTGTCTTCCATATTCCACTGTGTTTATTGCACATTTCTTGTTGAAATTATGTTGGAAGTTCGTGTTTTCCAAGTTTCACACACTTTGCACCTGCGAGAACAAATAAGGTCATTTTTTTTGTCTGACTGTTGAAAGGGGGATTTGTCTTTTTGTTGTTCTTAACTCGTACTGACACACTGATCGTTCTAATGGGAGGAGACCACGCATCTGTGTCGTTCACCAGCAAGACCTCTATTACAGTTAAATGTCTCAAAAACATTGGCTAAAAGTTCAAATCTGTTTGTTTTTTTTTATTATTTTATTTGTGTCAATGTGTGTGTTCATATTCTCTTTGCTGTGATATTAATTTAAATTCCATTTCTCTCTCTCCGCTGATCATTGCTACACTATACAAAGTTGAATGATTTCACAGGTAGTGATTTAAAACCATGTTGCAAACAAATCTAAAGAACCAGACTTGACACCTCATTTCAGTCTAAGGCGCTGTGGACCAAAAGTCCACATTTTGGCCCTCTGGCAGTGTGCCCAGCTGCTGTGTCGGCCAACCAGGTCTGCAGAGATGGATGGACAGAGAGGAGAGAAAGGGAGGCTGAATTGGAGCAGATGGGTGAGAGGAGAGGATGCTGACAGCGCATGCAAAGCAGATGTCGAGGGAAAGCTGAAGTGTGAAAAGAAAGAAAGAAACAAAAAAAAAAAAAAAAACTAACAGGATGCAGCTGGCATGTCGCTCTCGCACAAGCACAGTAGTCCATGCATATTCAACACGTTGACAAAGACACACAAGGCTACCTGAGGCCTCTTTCCTCGGGCTGTCTGTAAAGCCGTACATCCATACTGCAGAAGAAGAGAAGGAAGAAGAGAAGCAGACAGAGATTATTCAGTTTGACAGCATGCAGAAGCAAAAGTATGGTAGAGCAAAACCTTTAGACCTTCAGATTCCTGCACATTTCGCACTAGGTCCAAAGTTGTGGCCTGTATTTCAAGCTCAGTGTTTTCGCCATGCTGAAGTGAATGAAGTGCCTCTGAGTGCAAAACATGTTTTAGGTACATCAACTAACACCATTTTTAATCTCAACCTCACTCCCTCAGACTGCAAGACCCTTGCCTCCTTTTGTTCCATCCATTCATATATTTCTTTATTTTTCCATCCCTCTATCTTGACCTCCTGGAATGTCTGAGAGGGCTGTAGCCACTTCCAAAGACATTGCTGACTGCACCCCCCCAATCTTGAAAAAAAAAAAAAACATCTAAGCCCCCAACCAGGAAATTAGACGCCATGCATCAGAGAAGACAGGGACCAAGGAGGTGGTGAGGATTGGGGGTGCAAGTTAGAATCCAGAGGTTGCCTTGAAACATTTCAAGGAAGCCACAATTTGAAGCTTGATTTGAGATCTATCAGAACAAAATAATATTTCAGTGTCTGGCTGTCATCTTTTCCTGGAAGTGAGCCAGCAGTCAGCCTACAGCACTGCCTGAGAAACAGGCCACAATGTGAAGGAGCTGGAACCAGGAGCTGGGCAGGGCAGGCTACTGAGACTAAGCAGGAATGGAGTTGAAAAAACAACATATTGCAAAACACACCACAAGAAATGTCCATCGAGATGCATGTTTGAATTTATTTGTGTTTGACTAAATGTTTATATAAAGGTGTGCTGATAATGCAGCCAAATACATCTATTTTTTCTTATAATTTTTAGCATCAGCTAAATTTTTCAGTGAAAATGTCTCAGCCCACTAGAATAAAAGCAGCCTAAAGCTTAAATATCAGACAGCATATATGGACTTCTGCAGTATTAACAGGTGAAATGGGAGCTTCTCTTTCAAACACATCATAACCGCATCATGCAACCCATTTTCAAAATACTATGGAATTAGGAGCATATTATAGCTGCAGAAAGAAGCATTTTGCTGGAAGTAGTTATGTTTCATTTCAATGACACTGCAGCAGCAAATAGACTCCACTTAATGGAACTTGATCATTGGCTTAAAAACCTGCAGCTGTAATATATGTTTTAATGAATGAGGTGGCACATTATTCATTTACAGTATCAGAGACGGTGGATGGTCTCACCAGACGCCAGGACTCACATCCAGATTCTTATGTGGCCAGGTTTAGGCAACAAAAGCCTTTTGGTGAAGGTTGGTGAGTCTACAGTCACAGTGATTCTGTGATGGCATAAGGCACGGCAGCATGCTAACGTCTTTCTAATTAGCACTAAACATAGTACATCTAAGGCTCATGGCAATGTCATCAGCTTTATAGGTATTTTGGTAAAATGTTGACCAGGTGGCACAAGACGGAAAGTTGAAAAAAGGCAGCATTAGTGGCTTTGGCCAATATAGACATCCTTTAGATGAAATTTGTTCCATTTATTATTTAACCTGGTTTTTGTTTGGGTTTTTTTTTTTTCAGTGTCAGTGTCCAGTTCAATTCACATCTCTGACAGAGCTGCTAAGTCTAACAAATATTTTTTTTTCTTATGTTAATGTGACTGCATTCAAACAAAATGATTGAGGTAAGTGGATGATAATTTGAAGAAGACCTGCTACCTCAGGTTTTGTTTCCACTCAGAGTGAAGGTTTATGGCTGTTACTGTTAGTACATCTTATGTTATCTCTCTAGTAGCTGTGGAAATGATCAAATCCCATGCCAGTTTTTCAAAAAATAACACTCAATCTGAAAAAGGGCTGTTTCCTAAATACTTTCTTTGGAGAGACCAGGTTTTTATACTTCATGAGCAGAATTCTGCACTGGATCCCGGTGAGTGCTGCCCCCACTGATAGGCCAACAGCTCCTCCCTTGACTCACGTGAAACAATAAAAGCCAAATCCCCCTAACTGTCCATCCGAGCCTCAAGAGCTTTGCTGGATTGATGTTGGCCCCAGAGGGAGCAATACAGGCTGGTCCCAGGTCAGCCAGGGTCAAACCCGCCCCACCGTGATTATTACCCACCCGTCTGCTCTCAGTGTAGTGCTCAACATCTGACTGATATTAGCTCTCCTCTCCGCTCTGGCTTCTTTATACTAACCCACCGCCCCCCTCCATACAAACACACATATGGATGCTTAATTTCTTTCAGGTTTGGTTGATGATGCCACAAACTAGCAGAACCAGCAGTGTTTTCTCAGTCCCTTTGCTGCTGTGGGTAATCTTCCTTGAATTCTGACCCCAAACATCTACATTACCCTGCAATTAAGGGCCTAGGACAGTGAAAAATGGCATCTGTGAAGTCCTGCTTTGCAGATTTGGATTTTAGAGGCTTACTAGCCATCTATCTTTGTTTTTGTATTGTCTTGGTTTAACAAACCACTTTCTATCAACAAGCTAAGACCTGTGGCCTGGGGAGCTTAAGAAATGAAGTATCTGTTGTGGCTGTTCAATATAATCTAATGTCTGTATGTGGCCTTTTTGAAGTTTTTGAGATATTAAACATCAGTTTTTTATACATTTCTATGTACATTATACATCCATAAGAATGTGTGTGTATATATATATATAAACTGAAAACTAAAAATTAAATTTTTTTAGTACTTAACAATAAGTACTAAAAAACCTCTCAATGTAGTCTTACGTTTCATCCTAAACTCTACAACATGTCAGTCAGAGCCTCTCTTCTGATTTGAAATATATCAAAGTTCAGGTAAACCAAGTTACGAGAAACCAAGTCCTGCAAAGCTTGAGGCATCGCTGAGGGCAGTGCCTGCTTTGTTGTGACATTACAAAGTTACAGAAGTCCTGATGGATTTCTCTGTGGATGAAATGTTTTTATTGAATAATATAGCACTGAGAAATGCTTTATAATAAAAATGATGAGGAAATCTCACTTTATTCAACATGGGACCATTAACCCAGAATCTCTATCAGAAATAAAGGGGAAAGTAGAATTAGACCCTCATGAGTATATAACCTAAGTCAATTATCAAAAAAAGCCAAATGTTCCCTAAAAATCCTTTATACAACAAGCTACAGCTGCTGCCACCACACACAAAGACACTCAGTCGGGAGTTGATAAACCCACTTCACCTGACACCAAGACAAAGGTGACCAATAACAAATTACAGCTAACAAGCATTGATCCAACACTCGTGGAAAAGCACAGCGGCAGAGTGACACCAACACTAACAATGTCAAACCACAGGCTGAAGCTAACTAGTATTGATACAATGTTTAGCAATAGGAGAGAAAAACTGAGACGTGACAATTTATCTCTGACTGTGTCACAAACGTTTTACAGTGACAAATGACATTCGTGTGCAAACAGCGTGGTGGGGGGAGCCGAGGGCGGTGGGCACCTCTGCGTTAGCTGTGACACAATGTTTGCCATCGGCAGTGACAACATTTCCCCGGTGGGAGAATGACATGGTGTGGGCGCTCTGTTCAGGGTGAGGTCGACTCACAGGTCACATCTCTTCCACAGCGAGCCCTGTCGCTTCAGGGCTGTCCAAACTCTCCCTCACGCTCTGCTTTGCCGCATCTTCATGGTGAAGCACACTGCCTCACACAGTGGTTTTCACTTTGAAAGAGTCACGGGGATACAACGCCATCACACCCAAGGGAATAACTCTTGCTGCTCCTACTATCGTACTGAGATTGCTAAGCCTCATGGCTATAAAGCTGGAAAAAAACGATATCATTTTTCTGTCTAAATCAATATTCAATTTAATGTATTGCCAACACTGACATGACATGATAAGAGTGTGCTGACATTCTAATTGATGCAATTAAGTGCTCAGTGTGATGGTAAATGTGTAAAAGGCAACAAAGAGAGGAGTTTTATTCCTTATGGGTTCTCATATGGAGGCAGGTAATGGACGGTGTAAGTGTCATATAAATGTGTCCATTGACAGAGGAGCTCCTGATGGTACAAACAACAGCCTGGCTCTAAAATCCTAATTAGCACTGACAGCTTAACAGATAGACACGCACACACAAATTGCCCTTGTCCACTAAACCTACACTTGTAAAAACACTAACACACACGCATAAAGACACAGGCCTCCTCCCTCCTCCAAGTAAATACAACTGGCCTTTCCAACGCGAGTCTGAAATCCTATCCACTGTGCCACGTAAACAAACGTGTGCTTGTCTGACAGTCTCAACCCCTGTGGCCTCGGCAGCCCAAACAGCACCCTCCTTCGTTCCCTCTGAATCTGACCCTTACATGGAGGGGAATGAGCACCATCTGCTCTCTGCAGAGTGGGGGGGTAGTACAGAGCCATGACCCCTGAAACTCCCTGGACCTGGCCCTACTTTAAAAAAAAACAATGTCTGACATCTTTGTCTCCTGCTAACATGAAGTGAGATGAATCAGTGTTTTCTGTCAGTAGGCACCACAGTGACTGTATATACAGATGGGCAAGAGCCTGGATGTCCTCCCACTGTACAGAGACGAAGCCAAAACACAGGCGCTGTCAACTTGCACTGGCGACATGTGCACATTGGAGCCAGAGCCTGCATGAAAGCGATGTCCCAACAATGTGCCTGTCCAGACTTAGTTTAAGCACATATCACTTTTGCTACGTTTACACCTGGCATGCAAAACCTTTTCATGTCAAAGACCAACACACCAGTGGGTGTTCAGGTGGGTGACATCTGGGTGCTACGATGTGGTTGGTGCTGCTTTGCACTGGGGGCCCCATTGTCTTAAAAAGAAGATCATGTCACAGCATGAAGCATTGAAGTCTAACATGTTTATTAGAGATGATGGAGAAAAGACGTCACAAGAAAATTCCAGGAAGCAGGAGCCAGAAACAGTGCTGGCCCACCACGACATATTCATCTATTGTTTAATATTCATCTCTCTTTTACTAACTTGATGTTACACAATAGTGAGTCAGCAAATACCCTGTTTACACACAATGTTTAAAAGCTCCTATGTTTCTTGAGAGAAGTGCTCTGGTGCAGTGGGAGTGATGCTTTTCCAGCTGTTCTATGTTTTTTGGAAGTGTCCACGATGAAAGCAACAACATTCACCATGGCTGAACAATCAAAATAAACTGTTTGGAAAATATACTTACTCAGTTTGTCTTCAGAGGGGAAAGAAAAGAAGATTGATATGAGCTTCATAGTTATTCATAGTTAGCATTAATTAGGTAGCTGGGGTCAGAACACAGTTAGTCTAGATTAGCAGAAAAACTGATGAAAGATGTAAACAGCCTGACTCTGGCTAAAGACCAAAACTACAATGACCAGCAACACCCCCTTTTGTTAAACTATGTGGCTCCTCCAGCTATAGCAAGCGTGACCTGATGTGGTTAGTGAACACCAACACTAAGGTTTTTATTTTGTCTTTATAGACACAGCAGCATCATGACAGGATGTCAATCCAGAACTTGTCCTTTAAACTTCAAACAGATCACAGAAATCTTAAATGCAAGCAGTGGAGTGGACAGTTTGAACAACAGCGAAAGGAACAAGACTTAAGTCCATGCTAACAGTAATGATCATATGGTAGCAAATGAGCAGGAGCAACTACAATGGACGGATACTGTTTCCTCCAACTAGTGGAAAGTGACAGGGTTAGGATGGTACAAAACACTCTACATGGGAAGCCTTCAAAAGCGTCACAGTGATTTGCACTGAAAGCAGCAACACAAAGAACACAGCACCTTAATCCTTTCTTTAGCATAGCTATGGGATGTTCTCTACATCAGGAAACAGGCTGCCACTTCTTAAAACAGCCCAAACAGAGGTTACAGCTGAGATCAGTGGGTTAGCGGAGTGGCATCAAACATCCCAAAGATTTTAGGTCAGCTGACACAAAGGATGAAAGCCACCTGTTTCAAAGTTCAGTAATGTGCTGCTACACTGAGGGGAAGTGGAGGAAAAGGAAAACACAAGCAAGCAATCTGCCAAGATATCATTTTGAGGAAAGTGGATGTAATTGAATTGACCATGAACTCCCTGGGACAACAAATGAATCACTCGTCAAGGTCAGAGGTGCCTGTGATTTGAGTCCAAAATCAAAATCACCATCAATTTCAAGAGCTGTTGAGTTGTTGTGGAAATCACTTTTTCTCTCAAAACGTTTAAAAATGAGGTAAAAATTGAGGGGTGGCAACATATTGTGTTTTTGCACTGCTGTGCCCTAGATCTAAAACTTTTAAGCTACTTAAATATAAGACAAAGAAGTCTTTTAAGTGATCTGTAGAAAGAGAATCATATTCTCCATTAACCACAAACAATTTCCTACATTCCCCCTCAATAATTCAAGAGGTATGACTGATATTTCCCTCAGTCTACCAAGTCATAAACAAACAGCGTTGAAAGATGCATATATTGCTAACTCACATGTACCAGTCCTTTTGTTAAGCTGCTATACTGTAGCTAATACTCTCTAGGAGCCATACATTTGCTAAGATGGTTAATGAGGCTAAATATCTGTGACAATAAGGAACGCATGAATAGTCTTGGACAGGCCAGTTGTTTTGTGGCTTGTTGGCCTGCGCCACTGAATTCACATGTTGAATGAAGTGGAACTGGTCCAGGACATGTCTATGTTTGGATTTTTTTTTACTATTGTGTATTATGTGTGTTGCAGCTTTTATTTACCTCTTAAGTCATAGGAAATTAGACAGATCGGCCCCTCAGAAGTATATACCTTCAAAAGCATCTCTGTTAGAGGAAAATCATTCTTTCCTCTTTATTTTTGAATTATCAACAAAGCTAAACATATGCAAAAACCTAGAACTGTTCAAGCCTCAGAGGCTAAGTACCCTAACTGCCACAACAGAGAATAATGCTTTCCGTCAACAGGGTCTTCGTCAATGACTCTACTTTGACATCCCAAAAAATGATTGTCTGTTATGAGACCCCACCCTTGACTGCAAGGCAAGTCTACAGGGGCTTGACAGCTTTTTGAACACACCCCAAGATACAGTTGACAGTGTCAGTGTCCTACAGCAGGACAAGTAAACAAATCATGCACTGACATCACATATATAGCAGAGAAGTCACCGAGAGGGTCATGCATGATTCAGCATTACATCCCGCCTTGAACCTTAGGGAGCAGTTTTATTAAAAGCAACAAGTTGAGAAAGAAAGGAGGATGAAGTTAGCTTCAGGGAAGGATAGTCAAAAAACAGATAACTTACCAGTCTTGCGCTTGGAGCCATAGTCCCTGAGGGAGAAGCAACAGAAGAGCGACATGGTTAGTGACAGCAGATGCTGCTCTGTCAACAACAAAGCATGCAGTCACAATATGTGGGTTTAGATACTCCTGAATGTCAAAAACCGGCAACTGCACTCACGCAGAAACACATGCATTCAGTCGGCTTTAGCACACCAACAAATGCATGTGTTTGAGCGCGAGAGAGAGAGAGAGTGAAGGATGGATATAGAGGGAGGAATGACTTTGGCCAGCTGCCCATACTCCCTGCAACAGACACAAATTAGTCATGTGACTCAAGCGGCACCACCATCCTCTTCCTATACTCTTCCTCCTTCCCTCCCTCCCTCCCTCCCGCTCTCCTTCCCTCCCTTCTTCACCCTGTTAGAGAGGAAGGCGACCTCTCCCCACATTTGAAAGAAAGAGGATCAATTTAAGTTCCCTTGCTTAATGGATTCTAATGGGATTATGCCACAAGGCTAAGCTATAGATGGGGGGCAATACAGGGTCGCTCTGCT
Source organism: Rachycentron canadum (assembly GCA_038496675.1). Lineage (NCBI taxonomy): Eukaryota > Metazoa > Chordata > Actinopteri > Carangiformes > Rachycentridae > Rachycentron > Rachycentron canadum. The sequence goes on along the minus strand of CM076650.1, from coordinate 24,622,673 downwards.
GAGCATGTCTGTTTCTGCCCTTGTCAATAATGACTTTGGGGCTCAGGCAGTGTGGCAATTGGGTTAAAAAAAAAAGATAGACAAAGGGAGGTGAGGTGAGGATATAATGTGCTATTTATAGAAAGGCAGACCTGACAATCTGGCCATTCTCCCCATTCTCCCCCCTTTCTTCCTTGCTCCTCCCAGTCTTTTTCTCTTACAATGTGCACAATCACTCTGTCCTTTTCAGTTTTCTCAAGGGCTAATCAAAACTCATCTAACCTCAAGTTTAGCCACGTCATCTTGCTGCAGTACAGACACTGGCAGAACAAGAAAACTGAGGCACAATGCTGAAGTAAAGAACTGAATCCCACTAGAACCATCTCTCCCCTGTGAAATACCCTCTTCTGTTTAAAAATAACCACAATATAGGCAGTAACACAACCCCCAGACAAGAGCAAGGCATATAGAGACCAGACAACATAGCGGTTCCTTAATCGGTGATAGCAGCATGACTCAACATTTTCAAGAGGTGTACCAGATTTCAACCGATGACTGTTGGTACATTTCAGGGTAAGATAGGGTTGTGTGAGATAACTAGGTGCATGTGGGCTCATCTGTGTTTGTGCCAAGTAAATGCATGCCCATAGGCATGGCAGTGGATTTAAATGTCCATTGTTGTTCAGCCTGAAGCTACTTTTACACTGTTTTAAAAAAAATAAAAAATCTGCAAACACCCACTAGCATCTGGCTTTTGAAGGTAATGTGAACAGGTACAACCGACATTTACTCCCATGTCAAATGACTCTGCAGTAATCACTGGTGTTTGTTGGCTGCAGCTCTGATCTGCAGTGATGTAAACATGATACCTGGGTGACAACAGTCATTTTTGCCTCTGGTTTGTGCTGTGACGTCTTTTAGAGCCCACAAACACTGTAAACAAACAGTGCTGTTCGAGGTTGTGCTCCGATGCCTAGAGGAGCTCCAACTGAGCCATACGTAACTGCAGGTGTGTGTCTATGTCCTCTCAGTCCAAAAAGGAAGGTAAACAACATGAAACAAGAAATCTGCATCTTTGACTGAAACAGCCCATTACTTTAATGACGGACCTCATCTTGTGAGAGCAAATAGGCCCAGAGGATTATACTGCAGAGCCAGGAGAGCAGACACTGCTCAGGGCAGCATAGCGGGTGGTCAAGGTAGTGCCCTCTCACTGCATGAGGTTACTGAAAACTGCATCAGACAGACAAGGCCCCACACATGCATGAGGCCATGTCTCATTTAAGATACAATAGCTTCGTCTTCTTCAGTGTCACTATGCTTGTCCTAGCTCTCCTTTTCTCCATCCCTTCATCCATTCCCCTGTGATCTAATGTATCTGTCTCTTTGTGACTGGCCACAGCAGATGAATAAAGCCTTTATACCGACTTCCCCACCAAGAGCACTGTGTGCTAGCAACCAGAATATGCTTCATTGTCACCAAAGTGGGACACGGAGAGCGGGACTTGACCCCTCGCCTCATCCCATCCATCTTAAGCCATGCTGGACACAGCATGTCTAATACATGTGGAATGGATAACGTTCAAGTCAATGGGCAGCGACTCTCAGTGAATTGTGCCACAAAGTGTCTGGATGTGTTTCAGTGGAAACTATGCTGTGGACAGATCAGGCCTCAGAGTTGGCAGGATATTTGCCAAGATGTTTGTCCTTGTTTGTCCTACTCTGGACTTGCCGAGGTGCCATTAAAGTTGCACATATTCTCTAATCAAGCACAAGGGAATATTTATACATTTCTAGGGAATGTACTGTTTCTCACATTTCCATTTGACTAGTTGACTTCTCTTGCACATTTGATCTTTAGCTAGTTTAAACATATTGTGAAAAAATTAGGTAAGGTAAGAAATAAAATAAGGTTCTACCGTCAATTTTATTCCAAACCAAGTCTTGCTCTTATGTTACAATACAAATAATTATTTTAGATGTTAAGTTTAATTAAAGTACATCATTTTGGAAGCCTATCTTAACAAGAGGGCGACTATCAATTCCCTCTATTGCTGGTAATTCTGTTCTTTTATAATAAAACACTGCAGTGCTTGGAACCTGTTGCCTTTGTCCATGAATTTGCCATTTTTTTTTATTTCTCACTCTGCTGCTTTCATATATACATAACAGTTGATTAAAATAAAAGTCATGTGTAAATGCAATGTGTAAATGGACTGCTCTTCCATCAGCCAAACTACAAACGCAGTTTAAATGCATGTTGGATGCTTACTGGGTTAACTGAACAAACGAGAAACGATCTACACAGAATGACAATACAATAGGTGCAAGTGTTGGACCTGGAAATGGCTGGTTGTAACTTATCAAGGAGGTGAGGACAGGGGCCAATGAATGAGTTCTGTTTGGTGGAAAACAGCAGCAGCACGAAAAGTACTTTGGTATAGCCAACTCCCAGGGAGCCTGTTACGCTATTCATGCTGTGCATGGCTTGAAAGGCAAACACGACCTCGAAGCTCCATAAACAAGTCCCAGTCAGGGGAAAGGCAGAGGCGTAAGCACTTTCAGGGTCCAATTGTATATGTTTATACAAATCAAGTGAAGGCCTAAACCAAAACTGTGCTGCATTTGAATCTCTGAGGTTAATTGTTCTTGATAAATAATCACAAGTAGTCACAGAAGATACAGCTGCTGAAGCCCTTTGTTAATCCTCACACACAGTGGCTGCTGATTGGATCAATAGCATGTTCTTTTAGTGTTGTCATGGAAAGCAGGTCGAAGAAAAGGTCATTTCGTAGCACGTGTGGGTGCTTGTTAGCATCAAGCATTCACAAAGGGCTTTGGATTAACATACCTAGATGACATTAGCCCACTAAAACAGCTCAAGAGGCACATATTAGTCAAAACACAGCACCATTAGCTATGCTAGTTCATTGAACTAGGGGAGACCCTACCTCTGTATCAAAGTAAATAGCTTATTAGCTCAACAACTAACATTTAACATTAGATGAGGACACACGCAGCAGGAGCGCAGCTGGCTATTGGCTGTATTTTTAGAGGTATGGTTTTGACAGCATCTGCAAAGCATTAGCGCACAAAGGCAGGAGCAGAGTGGGGCAAAATACAGAGACAGAAAGTAGGAGGATGAGGTGGGAGAAGAGAAACGCAGGGTCCAGACTCTCTCCAGTGACCTGAATCACCAAGACTGAAATCTAACCTTTCCCTCCAGGGCTGAGCAACCAGCAACTCTTTCCCTACGTCTCCTAGAGGTGGGAGGAGGAAGCAAGGGGTAAAAGCGACATGAATGCACAGCAGTAGTGGAGAAAAGGTTATTTTATGTGGCCAGGTGCATTTTCAAGTCCAGCTTTTGAAGTCAGTAGAGAAATGCTGCTCCTTTCCCAGAGAAAGTTGTTTATTCTTGCAGAAAAATTACCAACACTTTCCAGTTTTTAAGTAAACCAGTGTGAAGAAGATAGAAAACTTCATTTTTGAAGTGGTTTGCTGCCTATGAATGAGGACATTTTCATGTTCATCATCCAAATGAGCTCAAGATCTGCTAAGCTAGTATGAGCCCTGGTATCTGCAGTGATGCAACTGTCACAAATAAAATCTGTTTTCCTGTTTTTAAAGTTAAAAAAAAAAAAACTGTTGACAAATTATTGCATAGAAAGATGTTGACTGCACAAATATGCAATTAAAATGTGTATAAATCTGTCAGACATGGTAAGAGAGGTATTTATATCCTGAACAGAAATATCACCAGATGGGCCCGTTACACACATAAGAACACACACTCAGGCACATATTTCAACACACTTTTCATCACATACTGACATTTCGTCACAGTTTATTCACTGACCACAGCTCCATGAAGCAGGAGCCCTCCACGCACGTCTTATCAGTTCCACAGCTCCGAGCTCTCGACATTGATTGTCAAGATAAAACAGATGTGAGTGAGTATCCTGAGGCAGCCCATGTGGTGTAGGGGTCAGGAAAGTCAGGAGTGGTCGAGTGGCTACAGAAGTGTTAGTCAAGGTGTTTTGAACTATTTATTCATGAATGAGTAAATATACTGAGCACTTTGGTATATATACAGATTTAGCCCTTTCGTGACAATTCGTTGATTATGCTCTTTGTTGTGTGACATCATGTATTCCTCAAGTAGTATCTACTAAGCAAGAGTGAGATCCAGAATTTGTATCTTGATACATTCCAGACAAATATGGCCTTAAACAACATATTGCTGGTGTGGGGGGTTTATAATTTGCAGTATTGTTATATTGCAATATCTTATGTTTCCTTGTTTTTTTTTAACAATACACGTGTGTCATTGTATTATGTGTTTCAGGAATGAGCAATGCTGCCACTAAATAGCTGCACAAACGTGTATTTGTCACATGCCAATGTGTAGGAAGAAAACCCTGCAAAACTGCAAATAACCACACCCCATATGGTGGGAAATGGCTATATTTGGTATTATTGAATCTTGACACAAGTCTAGTCACATCTATTAGATGCAATTTGTAGCAATTTGACTTTACACATATGACTCCCTCATTATTCAAATTGCTTCAGTTTATTAGATAGTCAATTGTGCATAAAATTATATTGCAAAAGTAAATCTTAAACATATCCTAAATATTTAATATCTTCCCATTCAATATTATTTATATTACATCAACCTTGGGGAAGTTCTTTAAGATAAACTTTCAAAGGCTTAAAATTGGAAATCGAATTTAAAAACTGGCCGATGAGGGCAATGGATTCGTTACTTTGTATAGTATATGAGTGGGTCGGCAGATAAAGTGCTAATCAGTATGTTTACAAGTATTAGCATAATGGCTTCAAGTTAATGACTCTGAATGGCTCCCTGCTAGGCTCACCTGCAAGACCAATAAATAAACACAGAGATTATCACTTCAGCCTCTCTCTCTCTCCACACACACACACACACACACACACACACACACACACACACACACACACACACANCACACACACACACACACACACACACACACACACACACACACACACACACAGAGTTCACCAAATCCGAACCACAGTCCTAATCTTGCCACCCACAGGTCAACCCACTCTAAGGAGCCCCAAAAAACCCTCCTACATTCCCTGTCTTTTAGCCCTCATGACCATGACAAGGCTAAAGCCCAGTGTGACCATTAACACTCCAGAGGCTCAAGGAATCAATTCACATCAACACTGTGCTGTCCGCAAAAGAGCAGACACATTTATTTAAGTTTGATTAAAAACTTCCATTAAGTCTTGAGTTCTACACTTGGGAGGACAGCAAATACAAACCATTTTCTAATCCAAATGGTTTTGTTTATTGTTATAGTTTTGTGACTCAGAATAATTAATAAGCATATAAACAGTGAAGAAAGACATTTTTAGTTGGATAAATAAAGGCTATATTAAAATGTATTCATTAATTAATTAAATAAATTAAAATAATAAGAGCAGCACTAGGGCTGCAACTAACAATTATTTCCTGTATTGATTAGTCTCAGTTATTTTTCTGTACCAACCTACAGTTGGCTTGGCAAATTCAAATTAATAGTGATATTTGGCGACCAAACACTTACAAATGTCACATTTCCTCTTTCCTTCAACCTAAGCCTTTGATTAATTCAGTTACTTTTTGGATTCTCATTTCTCATTTTGATAATACTATTTTTCAGCTTTCATACAATAAATTTTCCAACCTGTTGGAAACATATTCCAATCCTGTTAAACAAACCTACATGTAAATAAATTAACCTACTGCTCAGCTCCAGATGACCTTACATGGTGTCTTGGGCTAGTGAATAAAGCCTTCCTATAAGACTACAGATGAGTGTACAGGGTGTCAACAAGTATGTCAACCTATGTCAACACATATGCAGAGATAAGGTTGAGCATTTGTGAAGGGGTTTGTACATGTTAAATAAAGGACTCCTGACATTAATGGTCCAGTGACAGGACTGGGTGCACATATGCCTCAATACTCCACCCTCACTAAACACATTATCACCCACTTATTTCTAATTAGCCCAAAAACACCAAATCTGACTTCACCCCTTCCCCACAGATAACCCTGCTCTCTAAGCAATTCCCTGTCGAGAGCTCAAAAACTGACCAATCACACGAGTTCATGACTTATCCCAGTAATAATCTGATAATCTTGCGGCATCTCTCTCCTCCAGGCACAAGCCAAGGTCGATCCCTATTGTTATTCATGTGAAGGGGTGTGAGGGGGCACGATAAATGATGATAACATCACCCATGTCTAACTCTACAGTAGCCTGTGGAGGACAGTGGCCAATATTTTCATCATGGCTGAAATGCCGTATGCGCATATTAATAGAGAAATTTGTCAACGTTATGGTCTGCAGAGGACAGATAATACCGTTTAGGCTGATAGTTATATGATTGCCTACCACGGGCCCAGACAGATAAAACAAATCATGGCCCACATTGAATGCAAATAGACTCAATAAAAAAGCAAGATGCGGAAAAAGAATGCTATTAAAGGGAAGAAAAAAAAATAATGTCTCACAAAAAGGGAAAAGGGTCAGGGTGGGGAGGTGGAAGTGGGGTTTGTCTAAGAAGCATTGGAGGGGTGAGAAATTCCATTCAGTGGAAATACATCTCACACAGGAAGAGCGAGGGGCCAAAATGGACATAAATACAGAAAGAGAGAAAAAAAAGAGTCAGAAAAATACTTGAGTATGTGACCAGACAGTGGATACATTTATAGAGGCAGGGAAGCCCTGGGGAGGTTTGTGAGGGGACGCAAGATTGGACCAGTGGCTGGACTGTATATAGCAGTTGAGTGTGCAGTGAACTCTATTAGTATTTGTTTGTATTGTGAAGTATGCCACCATGTGGAGAGATATTGGCGAGTTAAATAAGAGATAAAGTGATTGGTTGTAAAGCTATTTCTTAACCCCTTTATTTCTGCAGTGAGTCGGACTCATATGCAGCATTGGTTCCAAACCTTTTCCGCATGTGACGCTATAGGATATAGATTCACATCTTTGTAAATTTGTTCATAGTGGCTGTGAAAGAGATCCCTTACTAAAGTGACTCCAGTGTCAGTGATTGGCTCTCATACTGAGCAAAAATCTGTTCCAAAGTTCAGCCACAGCTAAATCAAGCAGGCACAGGAGCGTTTTGAGTGACAAAGCTTCCTTGAACAAGTACTTCAAAAGTAACCAAAAACCAACGACATGACTCTTTAAACATCCTAATTTTAGTCACATCATATCATCCTCAAGATCGGTAATGCAGGCTTCAAATAATGCCCCTCCAAACCTTAAACATGAGAATTATTTACATCTCTTTATAGTATTAATAATTTTGATAGGCGCATAATGTGAAATGTAGCATAGCGTACTTTAGAGAAGATTTTTGTGCATTTATAAAGATAGTTGTTGGGTTGGGGGCTATAGCACTTAGGGCCTAAAATGTCTACATGTTTATAACACAGATAAGGCGTTTTGTCCAAAAGCTGCAACAAGAAAAAATAACAGAGAAGCTCAGAGTCAGTTCAAAATACATTAGACATCAAGGCCCCTCAACTTCAAAAAGGAGCATCTGATTGCACAAGAATGGCATCAGCTCAGAGTCCCACTTGGCACCGAGGTGCAGTACAGTGCTCAGTAGACAGGGGTCAATATCACTCACGCAGAGGCAGAGAGGAGAGGAAACTGTAGCTGACAGTGGGGTCTGCTCAGGGTCTGTGTGCTTTTCTGAGCTTTGATTGATGGCATTGATTCCTGTGCTGCACTGTGAGGCACATGGCCCCTTTTTCTAATCACATCATAGTCAGGAAATTCAATCGTACATAGCAGAGCAGGAGCACACTGGCTGTTGTCTAGGCATGATTCCTGTTTATGGAGGGAACATAAAAAAAAAAATAAGACATCACAGTTCGACCTGGTCATAAACCTGATGCTGAGGTCAGACTGTGCACCTTTAACCTAAATGCCAATATGCTGCATCCACTGCCTCATATATTGATGATCGTTTAGACTTCTGTCGCTTGTCAGAGATATCAAGGGATGGTCAGTCCACTCTTGGCCTTGCACTCCCCTGATTTTGACCTCATCATCTCCCTTGGGAACTCCCACCCTCCCATAATCCTCCTCTCCATCCTCTTCTTAAAGGAGGTGATAAAGTGGACACATTTCATCACCCTGTTAGCTACATGCCTGCTCTATTCATCACACTCATGTATAGCCTGGTCCTCCCAGAGCTATTACTGTAGCAAGCTGAGCCCCACCTTGACAACACCCTGTGAGTAAGTGTGAGAGGAGGAGAGCACAAGTGAGTCACTGCATCAGTTGGATGGGTGGGCGAGAGAATGAGTGCGTCTATGTAAGATGATGGTGAGAGAGAAAAAAAAAATGAGCTGAGACTGTAGAACAGGGACAAGCGGGAGGTGCACTGTAACAACCTGACAACAACAAACTGCTGCACGCTGCAAGAAAGACTCATTTAGTCCTGAAGAAAAAAAAAACACTGAACTATTCTCCTGCTGCTGCATTTCTTTAGGTATGAAGACAAACATTCTGAACTGCTTGATAAATGGCCACACATGTAGATGTACAACAGTAGATGCATACACACACACTCACACACACAGGACATCCCACAGGCCACACGCTCAGCTGACCTCTCCTCACCACTCTGACACACTTCACATGTTTAACCCCATTGGTGTACACTGCTCATGTTGTGCTGTGCAGTCTCCAGTGAGTGCTATTGATCCTAATTGTGAAGGGAGCGGAGCAGCTTATCCATTAAGGTTGAGTGAGCCTGTCGCCTGTCTTCTACTCACGGCAGACAGAGTGGAACGGACAGATGACCTGGAGGAGAAAGATGGAGGTGGGAAGACAGGAGGGGAGGAGAAGAGAAGGAGGGATGCTTCATAACCCATGGACAAAGGGGTGGATAGGATGAGTACTAGATGAGATGAAAAAGTTTAGGAAAAATGAAAGAAACAGTGGAAGCGGAAAAGAAGGAAGAAAGGAAGTATTCATTCAGCACCTTTGAAGAGCAGACTCTCAGTGTTTTACATTGAAAAACAAGGAAAATAGGAAAATACAGACTAACAGTAAGAAGAAAGAAAACACCATGAAACATGATAAAAGAGAGATTGTTGCACAAAGGCGAGTCTAAATAAGTCTTGAACTGCTCTTAAAAGGTGTTCTAGTGTCCACATGTCTTATGCATGTCCAAATCTTACATTGCATGAACTTTAAAAGGTACCTTACTATATAGAGCGAGACTTTTTTATTATAAAGCAGGTCTGGGTTTCATATCAATACTGTGAAAGTAGTAGTAAAAAAAATGCATAGAGCCTGTATTCAGAAACCTTAAAACGAGCCGTCAGTACTTATGGAACGTTGTGATGTCACAACAAAACCACCCTCAGCCATGCCCCTCAAGCCCAGTCCACCTGGACCTATCATCCAACCTTGCAGAATTTAGTTTCTCTGTGTGTTTGAGTGTTTACCTGAAATCTGCTATATTTGATTTCCATTACACAGCCAGCCAATCAGAAGAGTCTTTGAGAGACAGTGCCTCTGTTCTGACCGACTCGTTGCCTGTTGTTACTAGTTCTCCAGAGAGAAGCCTCACTTAGGAAATGTAAAACCAAATTGAGGATTCACATTGAATACTTGCCACTTTTTTCTGATTTCTTTCTGTTTTTTTTTTTTTAATACTGCTACACATTTTCTGTATTTTCTGGTTGTATTCTAATAAAGAGACTGAGAAAAAATATGGTCATTATAGCATTGCTTAAACAACAAATCTAGGGGTGGCCTAAGACTTTTGCACAGTACTGTATATTCTTATGGATACTGAGACTCCAAGTAAAACACCAGAAAAGTATAAATTATGGACATTTGACAATTTTTTCAGGGATTGCTAAGCGGCTCAGTAGGTTAACACAAAGAGGAACAAAGAATTTTCATATTCTGTTCCTCATTCATATTGAGGGAAACACAATCAAGTCTTTGCATTTCTTGTGGAGTTGAGAAATCAGGCAAAGTTAATAACCAACAAGATGAAAACACTTAGCCGCAGCTGGGGTTTTACACTTATTAGCAGGTTTCCACACTTCTCTTGTTCTGCTTTCAGGGACTGTGGTTCAAAGTGGATGAGAATTTCATGCCATTCAACTGCTTCCTAATTAGCACCCGCTACCAAATGATGCCAACTCATCACAATTATGTCCTATTATGCAGAGAAAGGTGGGAAAGGAGATAAATGCAGACTGTTCTGAATATCCAGAGATTATCAGCACCTTTTGGCACCCTGTCATAGATTTTCAGAAGCAGCTACTTTCAAAAGGAGTAATATGGTAAGACAATACTTTTCTAGGGAATTGTGGTGTTAAATGTTTTGTTTTATTACAGACATGTGACTTCACATGCTGGTTGTCACATTTACTGGTTTACTGGTTGTTGACAGGGTTATTTTGTGAAAGAACAGTAAAGCATATATCTTATGGTACCCTGATGTTTCACAAAATGTTGACACAAAAGCTTATTTTTGACCTTAGAAAGAGCAGTTTGACGTAACAGTCCCAACTCAAAGTCCACCGGAGAGGAATTTCCGGTGCTTTCAACCGTATCACCCATCCATACCACACCCACTCACGTTATTATTTCACTCATGGGAATTTCTAGTCCTCTAACTTTGCTCCATTTTCTGATGAAGACAGTACCATACAGGAAATACAGTAGCTACTGTGTTTGAAAACAGAAGTTATGAGTAGTCCAGGCCTGTATGAATCACATGTGGCCTTAAAAGACGTAAACCTGTATTCTATCTAATGACCATCAGAGGGCAACTCCACTGGCTGCAAAAGTCTGATTATATTGAAGTCGATGTGACAATGGTCCCACTTCTCACTTGATTTATTACAACAGAAAGTTTTGCTAATGAGTTTCTGGTGTCAATTGCTAGTTTCAAGTCTTTTTCAATACAACATGATGCTAATTTTTTAAATGATGGTCCCTCAAACAGTGGACTGCCTGACTATCAGGCTAACAGAGCATGTTAGATCCACCCCTCACTCCTCCTCAGCTCCGCCTTCTTGCCCAAATATGGTTTCTTCTGGTTTCAAAAAACCAAGATGGCGACAGTCAAATTACAAAACAGCAGTGCACAAACCAATGGGTGACATCACTGTCTTTAGCAACTTGGATTAAGTAAATGTTAAAGTTTAAATATGTCAACATCAACTAAAATAATATTCTGTTAACCACATCAACATCACCAGTGCTCACTATTGGCAAATATGAAATGATGGTGTTTAAAAACATTTCATCGGTACATCCCTACAATTCACAAAGTCCACACACACATGAAAACCTAAAGAGCAAAGAGACATGTAAACATGTAAAATAAGAAGTCACTTCACACACACACACACACACAAACCATGTTTGATTTATATTATTCTTTGTAGTCTATCCTTCTCAAGGTTTCAAATCACATTTCTTCCTCCACATCAATTAGGAAGCATGTGTAGTTGCACACAAACATAAAAAGAAACCACACACAGCTAACACACATCCTCCGATCACAACTTTAAATCAATGGCCAATCTCATTCCTGAACTCCCCCATGATTCATTTTCATTTAGTAGATGCATTATGGGTAGAAAGGAACCCATCCAATTTAGCCGTGACACATATCGAGTCCTCAGGATCACGATGTCTTACTCGCCATTTACTGAGCAGTCTCTCTCTTTTTTCTTTTTTCTTTTTTTTAAACAGAGTGGGCAGTTCAATCCCCTGAGCATTCTCTTTGTTTATTAAGACAGAGTGAAAGTCCTCAGGGATCCAAAGAAGCCAAATGAGGTTCTAGCTCCATTTGATCTGAAGCTCGACTGGAGTACAGCACTTCCTCAGGCTGAGATCTCTACGACAACAACATCTACTTCCACCACACAGCCGCTCTGCAGCAGCAACATGAATAACAGGAATTGTGTTTTCATTGAGTCTTTTAATGACTGCATTAGAAAAGCACTTCGCTGTGGGACAAGCAGCTGAATATTTCCTCTTCCAATAAACATTGGAAATCCAGAAAAAGAAATGAGCATCGGGCACAAGACTTTGTCATTTTATCCTGTGTAGTATTTCATGTTGATTTGTCCTCTTTGGAACTCCTTTGGCTGTTTCATGCAGCTTTGAAAACATCTTAAGCTACTAACTGCCAATAGCATGTGTCAAATGACGCTATTTTATATTCACCCAATAAATTACGTGACTCTGTATTAGGATTTTCGGGAGTGGGCAGTAACAAAGTGGATTAACTCCACATTACAATTAGGTACTTGTTACTTTGGAATGAAGACTGGAATGAATGATGGAATGAACAGCAACAACAGCCGCAACGCACACACCACAAGTACACACTACTAAAATTTGAACAGGGCTCAGGAGGTAGAGTGTGTTGTCCACTAATCAGAAGGTCAGTGGTTCAATCCCCGGCTCCCCGGTCCACCTGTATCTTCCCCAAGGAAGATACTGATGGCTGTTCAATCAGTGTATGAGTGTGGGTAGAAGTGCAATTTGAGTAGCAGTAGCATTTGAGTACTAGTGGCTAAGACTAGAATATATATATATATTAGCACTATTTACACTGATATATTTACATTTTAGGTCAACAAGTCACGCATTCAAAACTCTACTTTCACAAGAGGAACATCAGCATGTACGTATAGTAAGAACAGGACCTGTTCGCCCTGTAGCAAAGGTCTAAAATAGTATCCCTGAACGCGTTTCATCTACGGTGATTTTCTGGTTTCCGTTTAATTTTATCTACTGAATTGCTATTTGAACTATCTTAAATGACTGCAGCACTGTGTGTATCACAGCTGGGACTAACACACTGAGTGGTGAGGGCAGCATGCGCACACTTCATTATGCTCCTCGTGTACGGCTTCAACTCCCACAACTCTTGACAAGACGATTAACGCCATTTTTTTAATGCACCAGAATATCCCAGCATATACAGGACAGAGAAAAAGAGAGAGTGAGTTGGTGTGAGATGGAATGATATTCATAGAAAGAAAAAAAAAACACTGGAAAGGATGAACGTTATAAGTCAAATGGAAAGCTGTAGATTGAAAAGATGGAAAGTTGTATGGACAGCGGGGAAAGCATAGCTCTTGATCAAAGATGATTGCATTGGCAGTGGCGTTTGTAACCTTGAGCTTTCGTGTCTATTAAATATACTTAAATTTATGAGGCCGAGCCAGATACAAAGGAGGGAGGAAGAGAGAGGCTGTGATGAAAAACACTGGCAGGCAGAGGTCACCAAACACTGCCTGCTTCACTTCTCATCCAACAGAGAAAGGCAGGGATAGAGGAGAGGAGAGGAGAGGAGTAATTAAAATACAGAAAAGACATAGCCCGAGTCTAACAAGAGGACTGAGTTGCAGCGTCTCGGGTGCAGCTATCTCGGTGCATACAGGAACACATTACAAATGAATAGTACGATACTGGCATTTGAGGTTTGGAGAGGAGAGTGTGTTCTCTAATTAAAATCTACCCAAAGGGGCTATCTCCTGCTATGAAACAAGTCATTCTCCTCCTCCCACCCTTACATCCATCAACTCCCCTCCCCTTCCCCCTCCCCCCCCTCCTGCCCTGGTAGGAGGTTTTAACAAACTCTGGGAGAAAGAGCTGATTTGGGAATAGGCTAGAAAGTGAGAACAGACAGAGAGGTAATGAGCTTAGCCACTGAACAGTTGCGCAGTATTTTCAGGATTTGGTGTGAAACGATAAAGTGCAAAAAGAAGCTGACATTTACAGCACGATGCACAGGTGTTAAGGCAGGTGTGGCAACAACAGCTGAACAATTGTGAGCAACTTCACATTTAATTAATGGTGTGGCATGTAAATAAGCCACTATTTCCTAACATATTTGCTACAACTACTGTAACAAGGCAATGTCAGTCATGGGCATCACAATATACCAGAAATGAATTAACGTGACATTTAAAAAATGATCATGTTAATAAAACACATATGCATCTATGTGTGAATCTTGTCTGTAAACCTGTGCAGTGGCAGTTCATCTGAGGAACATTTTCAGCTGTTTCTCTACAGATTTTGCCTTGAAACCTGTCTAATACATCCTGCAGAATGAGCTGCCTGTTGAAACATAACCATCACAATGCAAATGGAACTATGCTTACCTGTAGACTGCTAAAAAAAATCATTTTGCCATTAAATTTTGCCCAGTGACAACTTACTGTCAAAATCAAAATGACCTCTCGCTGCCCAGGCCTGTGGATTTTGTGATGTGATGGAAGAAACTGTACATTTATCATCACAAGTTAGCAAATTCAGTTTCACTGGCTAGAGCTGAAAGCGACACTATGCACCTTTAGTAGAACAGTGGCACAATGAATTTCCTTTCATTTATGATGATTCTCTTGTGTCAGTTGCCTCAAAGATATCGTCGTCTTTGGGCAGCCAGTGGAATGTGACTTTTATTTTATCTATGATGTGCTAGAAGAAGTGCGTTGTTTGCAATGTTGCAGCCAATGATTTACAATAAAAGTAAAAACTGTTCTAGAGCCACATTAAGGTTTTGCCTTGTGTTTTTCCTTATAAAGTTATTTTAAAAAATGTAACTACACAGTACAACACATTCAGAATCATAAGCCACAGACGTCTGTTCACTGTAATGGGATAATAGCTCATAAAACTAGAAGAAACAAAAATCAGACATTGAATTTTTCCTTATTTTCCAGATAAAAACTCTGTAAACCATAATAACCAAAGAAAACGTCAACACAGAAAGTTACACACACGTGTTGGAGCAGTAATGATGAAAAATCTGCTCCAAAGCCTCTAATGCTTTATATAAAAACATCTTATTGCCCATGTCTCTCTGCCTTTATTCTGTCACTACAATAAACTCAGCCCAACTTCTCTTCATTCTGAGATCAGAAAAATACACTCACGGAAGATGAGAAGCGTTGCTTCTCTAGTTTAAGGAGAAAAAAACATCATGTCTCCAGCTCAAACCATCGCGGAGAATTAAGCTGGTTCAGTTTGACCCTGCCACCACAGTAAAGAAGGTGTCACTACAGATGAGCAATACCTAAATCTGCAACCTCATGAGCCTATACACATACTTTGTGCCCATGTGCTTAGTGTTTGTGTGTTTGATATGTACATGTCTGTGACATGTATGTGACACTTACTCCACTGGGGGATTGACGTCCTCGGCTTTCGTCTCAAAGAAGCGCAGCACCTCCTCACTCTGAGAAATCTGAGGGGGAAGTCGCACCAGTGCCTACAGAGAGAAACAGAGAGAGAAAGGTGAATAATCAAAATGACTCTTTCATTTTACACTGGGCACCTGGTCAACAGCTGTTCCAGCTTTCCCTTCACAGAATGTGGTTTCAGACTTTTGGACCTCACTGTATTTCATCTATCAACAATGAATCAAATGTGGTGCTTGTCGTGACAAAGCCACAGAGAATTGGCCTTTTAGCCTCTTTTAGCCTCTCTTTAGTTTCAGCCCACTCCTACTGTCATCGGAACAATTTCCACCTGTAACAGACGGCCTTTTCCTTCAAAACAGCAACTAGCTTGAGAGGAAACTTCAACAATTAGTTGCATATAAGACTTAAAATGAGTTAATACTGATGGAAAGAAAGTGTTTCTCTGTGTCTGCTGAATGTGTAAATAAGCCACTGTTTGCTACCACATTCACACTGAATACGGTGATAATACTGTATGTCAGTTAGGAAGGTTGCAGTATCTCAGCGCTTAACAACTGTTAACCATAGAAAATTAATTTTTAATATTGAGTTAATATTCTAAGTAGAATAATAGCATGATGTTGGGTCCTGTGGATTTTTCATCTGATTGCCTTTTAAAATTTCTCTGCCACTGAACATGGTCTTTCACCACAAGGGGGGTGATAATTGTCATTCAACAAGAGCTTTGTCCATTGTTGCATTTACAAGACAAGCGGCTATAATATGTTCTGTGAGCAGTGCTATGTATTCAGGGCAGATTGGAGGCTGCGCTGAGTTGCTATTGTCTCTTGGTTATTTGTGTAGTGGAAATCTGATGGCAGCCCTAATTCAGTGCGTTCGCAGCTAGTTTCACTGCCCCAAGAAGCCCAGTTGGTGCTGCTTTCAAGATTTATTTTCTTGATTTTCTTTCTCTTAAAAGAATTGTAATTTTATATGTATATTTTTGAGAATAATGGTGCATGGTAATTTGTTTACAAGTCCGTCAAAACGTCATAAAACTACCGATCAGAGAAAATAAATTACACACAATTCAAACAATCCTTGTGCCACCATTTTCTTCCTGTATCTTCATTGACAGAGCCAAGCTGCAGTCAAAGAGAGGATCATATGTCTGACTAACCATCTATATTTAATGATTTGGCCTACTCCCACCAAAGGCATATTTCATGTTACAGTACTGAGGTACTGGACCGTGAACATGTGAGGCGACATATTAACAGGGTGGGCCTTTCATTTTAATCGGCACGAGTCCGAGCTCCCTTCATATTTCATTCATTGGATCCTATATTATTGAAAGAACCTTGTGGTTGTGATTGAAGAGGATGCATCTGGCCGTGCACCCACAGCTGGCTGGACTCAGTATTCTTCATATCTCCAGAGAGCAGATCCTTTGAGAACGCTGGGTAATTACTCCTCTCTGTTGTTTGCCTCATAAACAGGATGTAGGACGTAAAGAGTGCAGCAGAGTGCTGAGCTAAAAACACAGGCTTGCACCAGCAACTGTGAGCATTAGACAGCTTCAGGTTATTTGGGTAATGAGGAAGCTGGTTCCCTTTTTATAAAGCTTTGTAAAAACTAAGCTAAGGACCAGGTTCATTTCAGATGTGTATAATTGCTTAATAACTTCTTTTGGTCCCAATTACCAAGCTGATACTGTAGCTAACCTCTCCTAATGCAGGTCAACAATAAGGCTACCTCACTGTGTATAAAGACAAACATATTGGCTTTAAACCGAGAGGAAGGAAGGAAGTGGGGAACGTATGACAGAGGAAAGGATCTGAATCCAGGACAAATTAAAAAAACTAATAAGGGAGGAACCAGGAAGTGATAAGGCAAGTCTCTCTTGAACTAAAGAGCGACAAAAAGCCATTGCTTTTAAGATTTCTTTTTGTCTGCTTGTTTTTTGGATTTGGGTAGGAGTTGTTAATCTTTCCTGCCTTTATCAAATGAGCAGATAAGGTTATTAGTGAGTGGGATTTTGAAATAATGGTAGAGTTGAAAGTTCCATGTTCATGTGCATTGATGAAGAAGTTAGATGCACAACTAGGTCGTCCTGCTTCTCTGACAGTGGCAAATAAACAAACCTGTGGCAGAAAAAGATCATAATATTTCCCCACCAAGTTAAGTCTCAGAAAACTTGCGTCAGAGCAGATTTCAGGCTCTTCAGATGTCTCAGAATAGCAGTAATAAACAGTTCCTCACTGTGAGCACAACTGTGTCTAAACATTGTATCCCATGTTTAAAGCATTTGAAACGAGGGTATAGGCTGTGACTTCTGAACCCTCACAGGCTGGGGGGACATTCCCCAGAGTCAGATGGGGGGCTGTAGGATGTTTACAGTAAGGCCTCTTTACCCTGCAGTAGTCGTCGATGAAACGCAGTCTCTTCATGGCCACATCTCGCACATGACTCCTCCTGAACAGGATCTTGCCTGGAGGGAAGGAAAATAAAAAAAATTAAAAAAAAATAAAAATGAGGGAGGGAGAATGTGAGGGAAACATAGGAATGGAGAAAAATTTGATGAAAAAAAAACAGGGAAAAGAGAAGAGTAAGTATGTGACAGATGCATGCAGCCTCCTCTAGAAATAAAACAAATTCAAGCTAACACATTGTAAACTGCTGCATGTAATAGCCTAGTCTGCCAGGAGATGCCAGTAATGTACGGAGGAGATCCTTCAGGGTCCAACCAATCTCAGTCCCACACTCAAGGCCCCAGCTGCCCCCTATGGAATCCATGACCTCTGGCTGTGACACAGCTTTTTAAATAACAAATAGGATTTATGCACACATGGGCTTGGGCCCTCCTCTCATCTCTCTCATGGGGAACATTTAAGTCCACCTCTAAGGAACCCAATATACAAATTGTATGTACTTTTCAGAAGTGTAAAATAATGAGCATTTCTTGCATAATCAGCTCTTTTGGAAGTGCCATTTCTATACATGTGATATGACAAAAATAATTGTAATGTTTTTCAAGGACTCCCTAACAGGTTGTTGAACATAGAGCATGTTCAACATATAACCCGCATCACTGTTCTCCATGCTCTCTTAAAAATGAACATTTAGACAAGATAAGCTTCTTATGGTGAGTGAGTGTTGGACTTTTTCAGGGGAAAACTATCAAAAGAAGGTATGCATTGATATCATTGCCCATATGGTTTCTGATTTTCTGTATTACTACCAAAACAACACCCATTTCAACAAATTGCTTAAAAAATGTTTTTCTAAAAACAAAAAAAAAAAAAAACAAAAAAAAACTTTTTGGTTTCATACATAACCGTTGAATAACTCGTGTAATGGCTCAAGGACTTTGCCTGAATAAAATAGTCTTAAATTGGAAAAGCTGATTGAAAACAGGAGCTGTCTGATCAAAGATAATGAATCTGACTAACCTTCAAAGCCAGTTTTCCTTTTTGACAGTTTCAAAACAAAGCCATTTCAAGAAACTGAATACCTTATTTCAAAATTGTAACCCTTACTGAATATTTAGTTTAAATAGCACTGCATTTCAAGCAATCTAATATATGTGGTTTGAATCCCACTTTCAAATTTTTCAAATCAATGATGATTACAGGTTTGTCAATTTTAGAGTCTTTCAATAGAAAATAATTAGATCTTCTCATCTTGAAATTTGGTGTCTGATTTTCACTAGTCCAAGTTAAGCAGTGTGGTATTTTGTTTGTTTTTTTTTGTTTTTTTTTACTAGGCTGAAATAAAAAATTCCCATGCGGTCTGTCAATGTTAAATATTTCAAAGCTGTAAGTCATTAAGAAATTAAAATTTACAATTAGGCCTCATTTAATCATTTTAAAACTATATAGCGAATATACAAATTAATATAGCAAACAAGTAAAAATTAAGTTGTTTGGTCATCCTACAGTTTATTGGACTCCATATACAGTATATTGGATAATATGACTGTACCACATAAGGTAAATGTTTGAAATTGAGGAAATGAAAGTGGAAAACTTTCATTTCCAAAACTTTGCTGTAAACAAATAATACTGATGAAAAGTAAAGACTGCTCATAAAGTCACTAGATCTTAAAAGATATATTTGCTCATTAGCATGTACATGACATCTGTTTGCTTCTTGCCTACTCTGCTCACATTAACAGTATTATAATACAAAGGCATTTACTTTTACAAGCTTTTTCTGTTTAATGTTGCCTGTTAACAACCTGCAATGACATGACAGAAACTCTGCCAGTTCATTTTGAAAGAGCAACAGCCAATATAATAAGTCAAACACGCAGCTGACCAATGGTGACAGTCAATGTTTACATCTGGTGCCACAAGCTTCATACGAATAAGTAGGTGGATGTTTGATTTGCTTCCAAATTGGTTTTGTTTGTATATGTGTGAACAAGACACAGAAGGACTCAAAGGAGGAGCATTTGAGTGTAGAGATCATTTACAGTAGATGCTGAGACAGTGTGTTGGCCACAGGGTTTACACACAGCGTTTACCAAAATAAATAGCTGTCAACTGACAGGAGCGTTTTACTCCCTAAGCACAAATTAATCTACAGAAATCTGCATGGCATACAGCTCTACACAACGCACACACTGAACTGCCACAAACACCATTGTTGATCAATGCCACACTCTACTGTAGGTCGCCATGAACCTGAATGTCAGGCGACGACTTACAGCGGGAGACACGGGCAATTGTAGCATGACAATCAATCAATACTGGGACACAGACCCACACTGACACAGAAACACACAAACACACACACATCTATTAATGCAATAGAATAATCAAATACATAAATAATGAAAAGCTCAAATATAAAATGTCACAAATACAGAAATACAATATAGTCAAGCAATTAGGTGAGATTTAAAAGTCGGATGACACCTTGTCAGCAGTAACATGGTAACACACACACACACACACACACACACACACACACACACACACACACACACACACACACACACACACACACACACAGTCTGAGACCACTTTCCCTTTCAAGTGAACGGGAAACACACACACATGCACCACAGGCAGGCATCAGTAACCAGCTCATATTGATGCCCCGCGAGTGCCAGCCATACATTATTAATACGTGAGCCTGTTCAGATAACTGCAGCTCAGGAGCGAGCTATTACCTGGGAGAAATGGGATGATCCTTTTCTTTGGGTCTTTCTGCCCTCCCTCAATTGGGAACTTGTCAAGAATCTGCATCTGTAGAAGGAAGACAGAAAAAAAAACAGCTTAAAGTTCAACATGTTAATAAAGCTTGACATGACTTCTTTTGAACAGTGAGATAAGTCAATAGTCAGTATCAGAGTCAACAATCATCAATCCCATATCTCAAATGTTCAGTATTAAGATGGAGCCAGGGTGCAATTGTTTTAGTGTACAGACATTCACATTACTGTAACATGAGTTTCTGCTCAACACTGTTTTAGACTAGATAAGGATAGTCTTAAAGCTAAGATAGTTAGCACACCAGGGTCATACCAGAAAAATATGTCTATATTTTTATTTTAGTCTCAATGAAAAAGCCATATATTCTGTATTTATCTGACATACAGCTTACTTTAGTTGGTGTATTATATAATACAGAAATCGCTCCAATGCACAAATAAGAAATTCCTTACTCTTTATTTTCAATAGGAAACATCAAGCATCATTTTCTGCCTTCAAAGCAGATGTCAAGCATTTTGGGGGGGACACATGCATTTAATCCCAAACCTACATGAGCGTATCACACATATATTTTAAAAATCAAATCCTGTCAACACATCTTTGGTCCCAATGGCAGCAGAGCAGCGGTGGCTCGGTGAGCTGGGGGGTTCACAGGAGTCAAGCGAGCTCCGATTTATTCATAAAGCAAAGCGACACAAACGTGGTGAGAGGAGAAGTGCTGACACTGGAGTTGGAGGTGTGGGCAGAAAGAAAGGGAATGAGGGAGGATGAGAGAACGAGGGAGAAGGTAGAGACAAAATAAAAGAGATGAGGCACCATGAGAAAGAGAGAGATACAGCAGAGGGCAGGGGGTATAGATGAGTGTGTTTACCCAGTTTCACCCTTCAAATAAATCATTCAAGAGAGGGATTAGAGAGAAAGTAAAAGCAAAGCAGAGGAGAGATGCAGAGGGCTAGCAGATGTACTGTACGGCACTGCAGCAAACTGTTTCCTACAGTAATCAGAGATGGAGAGGAGGTGATGAGGAAAATGCATGTGTATGTGCATGTGTGTGCGTAGGGGGATGGAGGTCCAGAAAGGACCATAATTAAAGGAAAGAGGAGAGAAGAGACATCAGTTGTGTCTGTATCTGTATCTGATGGCCAGGGGCTGAAAGAGACTCGGGGGAACTAAGTGAGCAAAGAGCCTGGTAGGACTCCGGATTCATCTCAACACACACACATACACCCTGAAATTCCCAGTGCTCTACGGGTCTGTCAATCTGCATCCACCTTTTCAATGAACTTGTGTTTTTTTATTGCCTGGTTCCACTTGCAACCCTGCAAGAGAGATTTCTCATGAGCTGCCAGGTTTCTGCATCCATACCATAACTTCCACTGCTGCGACAGCACAAAGCTTGTAGCAGACCCAGCTGTTTGGGACCCCTCCCATGCTGCTTAAGACAAAAAAAAAAAATGCTGCTGAATATAACCCACTCAGAGACATATCGTAATTGATGGACGATGGACAAGCATGGACCTGAACATTTAGCGGGGAAGCAGATGCTGAACTTGCAGCACATATAAAACTGTGACTGCAAAAATAAAAGATGGGATAAAATGAGGTTAGGTAAAAGTCAAAACTAAAGAGCGAGTGGTTGGGTAAGCACATACTATATATATATATACACTGTATGGGCGTGTTTATGTAGGTGCAAGAACTGGAAAGGACAGAAACACCTCTAAGGTTTGATGTGTCAGCTCGTGGCTGATGTCGTAAGTCAAACGACTTTTCCATCAGCTCCCTTTACCCCAGAGTTCATCACAACCCGCTTCCCTTTTCTTTAACTACCAGTCCAAAATGGCCGACTTGGATGAGGATCCGCTCGTTATTTGAAACGGTTAATTCAAGATTCGATTGTTGCTGTTAACAGATCCCTGGCAAGGGGAGGTGTGCTTGCATCCTGCAAGGAATTGGGGGATCACAGAGAGAGAAAATGGTGAGAACAGGTGGGACAGCTGGGATCAGGTGACGGAGCCTAAGACACAACAGCTATTTTACATGCATGTACACCCAGTTCATGCTGTAGTCAGTCCTCAGTCTCACTCCGTTCCCTTGTAATATGATAAACACACATACATCATTAGTCCTGGTGGTAATACTCCTTTCCCAGGATGTCAAACGAGAATGCAAGGAAAAAAAAAAAAACAGCCATGCCAAACCATTGCTCCACTTCCCAGACTTCACTTCACTGTCTCCTTGGTAACCAGCGCAGAGAGTGTGAAGAAGAGTTGTGAAGGGACATGATTGGATGATGCTGTGCAGCACTGGACCACTGGTGGAAACGTTGGGAGTCAGGTAATAAAAAATAAAAAAAAATAAAACCTGACGATAAGGTTCTTTTATCTCTTGTCAGAGTGAGAACAGATTACTATGACGTAACGTTTACTCCACTGTCCAATTTTCTGTTAAGCTCTTACACATAACACCTTCAGGGAGATCAGGATTTTGTTTATTTTCAGGCTAATTAAAATGCTGGACTACAATGTTTTGGCTTGGAATTTTAAAAGGGGAAATGCAACGGATGGATCAGATGGATCAGATACTTTAAAAAGAAGGAAGACAAATCATTCTCCTTGTGTGTAACTAATGCCACAATGTGACAAGGTGGACAAGGTGGACATTTCTGAGGTCTCATCAGTAAATTTGTGTTTATTATTTGAACATTAATGTACTCATAATCAAGGGTATTTTGTAGAACACACTTCAGAATTTTATCCCAGGCTTTTGCATAATTTTTTACATTCAAAAGAGACTCAGGGACATTCTGACCTGCTCCATGAAGAACCAAAATAATTAAACCCTCTCTCATATGCAGTGGATGCAAACAGACCCAATTTCTATCAAATGGTTACACAGTTAAGATTTATCAGAAAAGGCTCTGCTGTTTGAGGGAGCGCTCACATAATCCAAGCAGCTACAGGGAGTCTGCCAAGAGTAAATCCCCCATTAATAAACATAGATAACACAAATCTTAGGTTAAAAAAAAAAAAAAAAAAACTATAGCAGAAGCATCGCACATAAGGAGGAGACCTACACCAGCATGACTATGAGCCAATGATTGTGGCGTATATTAGACATCTGATGCCAATACACCTCACTTCAGTCTCCTCCCTGAACTAATGTTATGCTTCATTTAAGGAGCAGCCACCATAAAAAAGCAGCAGCAGTATGTTTGTTTTTACTGCACTTCACAGTTGACACTGTGACACCCATCTTGCCCCACAAAACCCACTTTAGTCTTTATGATAATTATGACATGATGAGTCCACACATATCCATTTGGGTAGAAGACACATTAACAAACAGACCTGAGACCCAAGGGAATACTACGAGGCTCTGTCCAACCCAGTTAGACTGAATGGGAATTGGGCCTGACCCTAATCAGGTCCTGAGTCGGCTTTGACCTGTGAAATTCCATCTGCAAGTACTAATTTTTTTCAATAACACCTGATCGGTTACATTTTCAGATTCACCAATTAATTGTTCAGTTCAAATCTCACCAATAATGAATTTATATTCGAAAATCAGGGAACTTTTTGCTTCATAAATAACCTAAACAGTTCTTATTCACCTTATTGTTCAAGCTCCCGTCTTGGGTGAAATTTGAACCTATTCTTGGCAAGACAGTCAAAATTCTTTCTTCTTTCTTTCTAGCATTTAAAAACACATTATGTAACTTCCGCCACTATGGGACTCTTAATCAAAACCGTGACAAAAGATGTCTTTGGCAACTTTATGAAATAGCTTGGGATCATGGGAACTGTCATCTTCACTCCCATTGCCCTAAGTTTCTCCCAGTTTGGATTCCTTCAGTGTCAGTGGTTCAGGAAAACCCAATGATTATAACCTTTAAAAGCTCTGAATAAAAAACACTTTCACATTTAAAGTTAGTGTTTCACCACAAGACCAGGGAAGGGTTGGGAAATGAGACTGCTGTTAACCTTTTTTCGATCATTTCTCTGATAACTTATAACCCATATGTTCAGGGGGTTTTAACCAACAGCTGAATTATCTACACAGCACAGCAAATGGACCAGGGGATTCAAACTGGCTGAATCACTGAATAAAGCAGTTTCCCTTTAAAAAACTGTGATTCATTGGTGCTCTTCAGCAGACACAGGACGTCTTGGAGCTGCTGGGCTGCCTAAAATCTCTGATATTGTTCGATGACTAAAAACCTTCATCCGGTTAAAATATATAGTTGAAAATGACCAAAGTATAAAAAATGTATTTTAAAATATATCTTAAAACTGGTAAGAATTTGATTTTGAGTTGTCTGACAGGCAGCCAAAACACCGACACATGAGCATAAAGGATATAACGTCATTGACAAGCGACCAAATCATGTTTCTCTTGATATGAGAAATGCTGGAGATGTGGGATAACATAAATACACAATTAATATATTATAATGATAAATTAATATATCAAATTATATTCCATAGGTCTAGTCATTTTAATGTGGAAAAGTTACATATCTTTAGACTAATTATGACCACATCCAATATTTGTTTCTCCAAACCACAGTATAATCCACAAATTGTTTCAGTTAGAATAACCTGAAACACGTAGATACAGAGGAATAACTGACAACAAGGTCAGTGTTGAACTGTGCTCAGAGTCTTAACAGCAGCTCTGTCTTCATATCATGTACATGTGCTAAGAATAGAGCCTCCATATAAGGCGCTGTGAGAGTCAGTTGGCATAAACTTGGGGGATGCCATACTGTTATTGTGCAGTGTATTGATGCCTCACTTCCTGTTAGCGGTCATGTGACTGCCAGGGTTTACACCCCAGGCTTCACCATAGTGGGACAGAATGGAATGGAAATAAACTGACATACACTGAACCTCTGGAGCAACTCATGACCGCCATGACAAGGCAGCCATGTGATCTTTGAGCCATTTCCACGGCAACGTGGCGATAGTGAGCGAGACCACAGACTCAGCATGCTCGTTCTCACTGGTCTGAAGGGAAGACGTGATAAGGTCATCGCTCTTGCTGTTCAACTTGTGCCTGCAAGCACACATAAAGTTAAAGATAAAGCCGACACGTATCCTGTCGCCATGATGTACACAACATTTCCTCTCAGTTACTATAACCATTAAATTGCACTCTCTGTCGCCAAGCCCCTTTTTTCTCGTTGAGGCAAAACCACCTCTGGAAGAAAAATTACACTCAAATCCTTGACACGGAGGGAAAATACAAAGATTGAATCCATCGATACATAAAACTTTGATTTCTTGATCAGCTCAAAACCTGAACGCAGCAGGAGAGAAACTAATGGTGCAGATGAATCAAGCCTGAACATGCATTAGCAGCCAGCAGTATTCGGTTTCAGAGAGACAGATGTCTGAGATGAGCTTGAGGGGGGAAGGCGTTCCTTTCCAGCCACAATCACTCATAGTTGTGCCTCTAAATATAAACTGGCACCCTGGCAGCAGATCTGGACAAATCACTTCCCATAGCTGGCACATTATATATGGATGCAACATGATATCCTGGTATGCTGTGTGTTTTTTTTATACAGTGAATGCATATGTGGGAGTGGAGTGGGTGTGGGATTTGTCTAAAAGTTTGAGTTGTCAACACTGCAGGGTGTTAGGGCTCATGTGGCGAGCCAGGCCCCCCTTTGTTTCAATAAGACAACAGGTGCAGGGATGTGGTAACTTTTGCCTGTCCACAGTCGCTCATTCGTCATTCTCCTGTCTCCGGCTGCAGAGACTGCTGTGGCCTTTGGAACAAGGCCCCAGGGAAGGGCTTGGACTTGGAAAGACCCTGAACCAGGCTGAACATGAATTCCATATTTTAAAATGTGGTGGCATCTGTAACTTTATGAGTGATACGAATCAGGCGTTTTCAAATCAATATGAACAAATCTTTTCAGTGCTGATGAGGAGGAGCATGTGTTCGGTGGGTTACATGTCAGAGCCAAAACATTTTTCTGTGATTAGTGACTAAACTGTCTCAACTGTCTCAAAACTGCCTGGATTTTACCCGACATCAATCAGGCAGATCCTGAAGCATCAAATCTCATCATCAAATTACATGATGGCTTTAACTGTCACCTCACTCATCAAACATGTGGCCCTTCCTGTGTGATGTAATTCTTGAAAATATAGCAATTTCTACTGGATGTTTTATTTCAGGCAAGGTTTCGATCATAAAACACGGCGAGAGAGCTTGAATTTATTTTCTGTTAATCAACTAAACATTTCAGCACACTTATTTTTAATCACCAGTTTAATATTGTATTCCTGTCTTTAGGATAGAAATGACAAATGGAAGTGGGAGATGCTGATGAATGACTTTGAGAGGCTGCATAATTTAAATTCATCCGAGCGTTCACACTGAAACAAGCTAAAGACTCTGAGCCCGTTTGCCAAATGTGTCAGTTGTGTTAAGATTGTGCCAGAGCAGAAGCTCGCCTGCTGGAGGGGAACCTTGGCAGATGAACGCAGACTTTTCAAAAACACTGGAACAATCCATACATCTCTCAGTTCAGCGGAGGCAGTGGCACTTAAGCTCAGATAACTAGATGTGTTACTCATACACATTTTCAAAATCAATCAAAAAATTTGAAAATGAAATGAATCACAGAGATAAAACACCATAAGCTGTGTGAAAACCTTTACGATCGAAGAGGTCCAGTGGCAGAACAGAATAAATAATGAGCAGGCATCTGCTTTGCAGCTCGCATACTGTAATTTACAGGATTTAGGTCTGAGGTGACTCTTTATTCTTAGTTCAAAATAAATTGCACTTTTGAAGGCATGAGAAACAAGAGCGGTGTCAACCGTGAGAAAGTAACCAATCCTTTTATTCTTTGAGATAGTCTTTCATTTGTGCTCAAAGTTTAACCTCCCCTAATATTTAATAGAGGCACTGTCTAAATGTTCCAGTGGCATTTTGAGGCCATTTACCACCTCAGCTGCTGGGCTGAGCTCTGAACAGTTTTGCTCTGCAAAGCAGCCGCAACCTCGGCGGGAAGAAAAGAACCGTGTCAGCTTACACGCTGACTGCTTTAGTTTGGGTTAAGTAAGTAGGCCAGCCAACTTACAGTTCACCACAATGCAGAGAGCAGGGGTTCTCACCTGTGCCAGGGTTCAGCGCCAGCAGGGTATCGTAGGACCTAATTTAGCCATGCTGACGCTCTCAAGAGTTTCCATCGTGACAGCCAGGACAAACCCTGGGCATACTGGCCAAACCACAGTCTCTCCCAGATGGGGTGAACTGGATGGCAATGCCCTTCCGTGTGTGTGTGTGTGTATCTTTTAAGGGCGTGGAAGGGAAATGAAAAGAGAGGTTTGGAATATAACCATGACTGAGTTGAGAGAAGACAGAATGAAAGAGAAAGACAAAAAAACACCGGAAACAAAGTGAGAGAATAAAAAAAATTATAATAAACTGCTTTTCCTTGTCATTACGTTAAATTACAAGAAAACTAGGACAAGGGTGAATGTCTGTTTTACTGATTTAAAAAAAAAAAAAAACTCTGCTGTTAGCTATCCTTGACTGCTTTGGTTTTTGACAAAAGCATCCATATTAGCATATCTATGTCCTTCATCTGTCTACACCAGTGGCTCTCAACCTAGGGGCCATGACCCACTGGTGGGCTGTGAAGTGGGCTGACAAAGCATTTACAAAACAGTACAATTTTGTTGAAAAAAATGTTTTGAAATATTTTAAAATGAAATTTCCAAAGCCTCTTTCATTCTTTTCGGCAAAGTGGAGTATCAAAATGGACACCTAGTTAGCAACAGGAAGAGGTCGAAGGAAGAGAAGTTCAGTCAGGAGACAAAAAAAAAAAAAAAAATTTAATTAATTTTGTGGTTAATTGCTGTTTTTTTTTTTTTTTTTTGGTTGGTTGTTGGTTGGTTTGTGTGACTTTATTCAGACAAAAATTAATTCCACAGGGGTCGCCCTCTAGATGCTAAGTGGTACTGTGGTCTGCTAAAAGGTTTTTATCTAAAGGTCTTGCTCCTGAGTCTATACTATAAAATGTAATCTGACTGAGATGGAGAGGCCCCAGAGGGGAAAAATGAATCATCATGCAGCAGAAGGACTGCGTGGGTAATCAGAAGAAATGCCAGTAACGCATTACATATACACCCAAGTACACATGTGCAACCGCTCCTACAGACACACTAACAAATAAAATACATGCATGCAAAACCAGCAAAGACAGAAACCCATTACAAGAACATCTGCAGTCTGTAGCTTTGTGTCCAAGTTGTGTTGGATTGGCCAAGGGGAACTAGTTCAGAAGAGACCGGGGGGGGTGACAGGGGGTGGGAAGGTGGGAGACGGGCAAGAGTTTCTGAAGAGAGACAGAGGAGAGACAGAGGAGAGAGGAGACAGGGATATGTGTGAGCAGAGGGGGGAGAAAGATAGGGTGAGAAATGAGATATGAATGAAATGTGTGAGGCAGTGGGGATGATGTGACAAGCCGGGTGTGGGTAAGGAGGCAAAAACAAATAAAAGACTGAGAGTCTGCAGAAAGAGAGGCAATAGGCAAAGAGGAAGGATTCCCAGCACCTGGATTTCAGGTGCTGGGAATCCTTCCTCTTATCTCTGTGTGTCTCTGTGAAGGATTTGTATTTTTCTCTCTGTGTCTGACCTGGTGGCATTAAAAGCGCTTGTGTCCTGTGTGTCCTGTCCTGTCCGTTTACCCGATAGCTAACCATTAACCTACTGACACAGAGGCGAAGCAGGGCATTGGCCGTTTCTGTGACTGGCCAATGCCACCAATACTGTAGATAAGCAGAGGCAGTGTATGGATTTAAGTCCAGGGTTGTGCAATGAACCTTGTGAAATGCCAGATGGGTGAGATTTCAGGTATCGGGGAGTGTCAGATAGGTTAATAAACACAGGAGAGTTTGCCTGGTTAATTTTAAAATGCATGGGATTTTCATGGAATAGCCTTTTATTGTGTTGAACACTTTGCAGACAGGGCACTGTCAACAACTTTAATACACACTAATATGAAGGGAAATGTTTTTGGCTTTCCAGAGTGATGTGGACATTGCACCCAATATTGTTAATCTGCCATGTGTAGAACTTCAATGTGAATTATGAATGAATTAACAATGAATTCATGTAGTGGATTCATTTTTGTTCGGGAAAGGACGACAAAAACATTGTTGATTTTCCCACAGTGTTCCCAGGTCAGGTCTGTGTGGGACCTAAAGCTTAACCCTTTTGTAAAGTTCTATAGTTGGATTGTTCAGTAGCATCTGTGACACATTTCTCAATGGCACAATATGGCAGGGGGTGCAACGCTGTGTCCATCAATTTTTGTAACTTAGTCGACAACCATTCCCACCAAAAGCTACACCTGGTGGTTTTAAAAAGGGACTATTTAGGACGAATCATGAGAATCAACAAGCAAACATGAATTGCTTTTAATCAATAGTGTCAATATGACATCTTTTATATTACATATATACAATTTCCCAGTGCTCAGGACATATGGGATATTGCTCTTGTTCCTTGCCTTGCCCTTCTAGATATGTGGATGACAAATAACTATGTGATTTCACTTCATACTTTCATATTCCTTTTTATCACATGCTGCTGATAACATCTGTGCTTCAGTCATTCAACGGTGAAAGGTACTCTGCGCTCAACAATATCCAGACATAGAGAAAAGACAACCCTGTCTTCTCTGAGCAGTATACACAGTGAGAGTATAAAATGAATGTTGCATGATTTATCAAACAGTGAACAAAGGCAGCAGAGGCTTAGCGAGAAATGTAATGAAAAAGAAGAAAACCTTGAGCAGCCTCTCCGTTTAAGGCTCAGTGTGAGGCAGAGCTGCCAAAGATGTCGAGGACCACAAAGCGCTTGTAAATTTTCATCAACTCTCCTCACCATCTCATTTGAGGGGAGAGGACCTTGAGCCGAACAGAAACATGAGGACTGGCCAACTGAGCACAGAGAAAAGATGGAGGGGAAAAAAAAAAAACAGCTCAGATGGAGAGAGAGCAACAGCGGACATCTGTCAGTTGCCACATGCATCTCCAGATAACAGGCAGCAGTGTAAACAAAGGAAACAGACAGGGAGAACGGAGAGAAGCTGGATACTGTGCCTGCTCAATATACATGTATGAGATCGAATAGTCAGAGGTAGATAAAGATGCAGAGACATAACGCTGCTGTAAAAATAGATGCTTAAACACGCACTGACCTGAGATCTGCCAAAAAGCACATGAAAATGGAGAATAACTGACAGACTTGAACTGTGAGCATCTCTTCCTCTCCCTTTCTTACATTCAGATACAGCCAGTCATTGGAAGAGCCTCTCCATGTCTACACAACAAAAAAAAGACCAAAGAGTAATTCCCAATGCCCCTCTTCTCCACTTTCAGACCAACCTAAACACTCCCTGTAAACCATATGGGATCAATGTAACAAAGGCCTGGGCCTCTAACGTGAGTGATCACAAGCACCACACTGTGGTTTTGACCCCTGTTTTCTTACTGTTGGCTGCTTGCTGTGTTGCTGATGTAAGAACTGAAGCCAGGTCTAGTCTCAGTGTAAATCATTCCAAAGAGGAGGATTTGAGGTTTGCAATTTAGTCAAATGCCAGTGCATATATCTGTATAGTTATGGATGTCCATGTCAAACAAACATTTTCTTCAGGTGGTTTAAATGAGATTGCCTCCAATTTATGTTGCCAGAGATGCTGGCATGGTGAATCAATCTCAAGCACTGAAAAGCTTCAGCCTTCATTTTCTGCATAGAAATTTTGAATCAGAATCTAAAAATGTTTTTTTTTTCTGTCCACTTGGGGGAAGCAAAACAAGCTGGAAACACAAAAGAATTTTACCACAAGATGTAGTTGCCTATTTACACATTCATAAGACACAGAGTGAAATTAGCGTTCCCTGGTAGTGTTTGCAGCCATTTGATGAATTTAAGTACACTCACCTTTTGGCTCTGTTTTAGCTCCACCAACTCTTGGGTAAAACAACTGCTTTGTTAGCTGCTAAATGCATCGTCGTGTTTACTAGTTAGCTGTTAATGTGTTTTTCCACAGTCTGTAGCTTTGCTGGGAGCAATGAGTTAGTTCATTGGCGCTTTCTTTCTGAAAAGAGCTACCTGCTGCTGAAAAGCTGGTTGATGTGAGTGGACTTTCTGTGTTGGAAAATCAAAACAATGAGCTAAAAGATGCCAAAAATGTTTGGTAAAACTGTGAGAATTCTGTTTCTCAATACATGAGATCATTTATATTGATGTAAATAAAAAAATAAATAAGATATTGATTAGTGCTGTAAGTATGTCTTAAAGTTTCCTAATTAACTTTTACCCCAAACTAATTTAGTTTTTGTTTTGAGTCCGATATGTCTGTTTGTTAGCTAGGTGCATATTATCGCTGCAAATCCACAAAAGGATTATATGTATTTATTTATTTTATATATGCATATTTCTAACAGCGTTTGTATTTCTTTATCTTTATCTGCCCACAATGTGGCACATCCTGTCTCTTATCTTTTGGTGCAGAATAAAAATCTAACATTTTGAACTCTTAGAATAACAAATGTAATGGTATTTAATTGAAATTGTACAGCCTTGGCAGATGTATTGCCTCTCTGGGTGCTTTCTAGTTGAATAAGTTTATTGAATATGGTTTTTGTCTGTCAGTTGTCAATTAGAAAATTTCAGCTCTTTCTCTGGAATACCTTTCTTCCGGATTTCTCGAAAGTTTTTCACTTTATGACAAAGTTTCTTCTGTCATCTCTCTACATCTAGTTTTCTCTCTGTCCATCTGTGAGTCTCTTTTCCAGTCACTTTCCAGTCACACAGGCCTGTTTTTTGAACCATGCAAATGTCCCACAAACGAATGAACTGTGCTCATTCATCCTAAATTTAGCCCACTCTCCTGATCCCTTCACCATGGCTGTGGGAAACTCTGCATATTTTCCCCCCTCTGCCCTGAGTCCAGTGAGGACCCGGCATGGGCCGTCCTGTCAAGTGCCCGATTGTAACTCATATGAACAGGTCCTGTGTTTGCCGTGTAGGTGTCCTTCCTCTGCCTCTCAGCAGGGGCTAAAAAGTATGTTTCCCCTCTCTTTTCTCTTTCACACACACCCATAAATAAAATAAAACAGCCCTTTATCCTCGACCTGAAACAATGGGCTCCCTCATTCAGTTGAGTTACAGTACATCCACAGAACACCTCAAGGACAAAGAGGCTGAGCTAGCTGCCTGACGATTCAGCAATTTATCCTCAAGGATGGCATACCGATAATGCTTTGTGGTCTAGACATATGTTTCCATAAAACAGCCCACTTAGAGGTTGGAGATTCCCAATTCAGTGACCTTCCCTTTAAGCGTTTTGACCACAGCTACTGTATAATTTTCTGCGCCGAATATAAGCTGCTGTTTGCCGAAAGCCCGCTGCTAGCATCCATACAGCTACTTTCAAAAGGAATGAATACTGACCTTGAGACTGAGCCGCTATGGAACCAGACTAACATCATCTGCTGGTTCTACAAAGACACACTACACACAATGAAAAATGGGTGTTGGTGAGATGTAACATGAAAATTTCCCCAAAGTCAGTTCAGTCAGTTCAGTTGAGACTCGTACAAGGGCAGACTTGGGAAGAGAAAAGACAGGGTTTGTGGAAGCGTGTGCTGACAGAATACAAACCAAAGGCCCTCGTAAAAAAAGCGTGAGTCAGAGCGTATCATTCTTTCAGATGGTGACAGGGCCCAAGGACACCAAGGGGACAGTCACCTACTCCTGAAACATGCTTGTGAGGGCTCTTTGAAATAAGTGACCCTAAAGAAACAATACAATATAACACAATATCTTTTCATTTCTTCCATTTGTGTCATCTGTGTCGTCAACATCAACAGCCTGAATCTTAATCATCAACACTACTAGTATTGCTGTCATTCTCATTATCATCATCACTTTCACATCTTTCATCACTGTCCTCCTCTGCCTCATTATCACCATCATCATCATCATCCCACTCTAACTACTCACTGCTCCTTTCCTCCCCAGCCCTCAGACTGACCTGTTCCTTTGGCCTGTCCTGTTTTTTTCCTCCCCCCTGATGAATAACTCTGGCGGCCTACTTCTGACAGGCCACACTGTTTGACTCACTAGGCAGGTCTGACTGAGACAAAACCACTTCAGAGTACAGCAGCCAGGAAGAGTCAGTCACGTCCTGCCGAGGACGATGAGTCGGTCATTAGTGGACAAACAGAAAAGAGCAGATGGGAGCAGAAAATATGCAAGGGTGTGAAGATGGTTATTAACTAATGCATGGAGTGTAATGAAGTGACATACAGTATGTGTCAGTGTTGCAGGTTTGTACAAGCGTCTGTCTGTTGTAATTTGCTTTTGTCTTCTTTGTTCCCTGGCTGTAATTGGGGTATGTCGATTATTCGGGGGGGAAAAAAAAAAAAAAAAAAAAAATAAAACTCTGTTCCACCACAACAGCTTCATCCTTCCAAACAACGTCAAATAAAGAACTAATGGAGAGACGATGGCAAAGGATGGCAGGAAGGATAGAGCAGACTCCGAAAAGAAGTGGACAGTGTGAGGTCCAAACCACTTTTAACACAATAAAAGTACAGAGGCAAAATGGCTCCCAGCAGGGCAAATCTGGCAACATGTTGCATTATTATATTCATTCTTTACCTGTAATATGGCTCCTATTGTTTGGACCATAACACATTCTCTACTCTGCAGGCTTCAAACAGGCAGAAGCTTTGGAACTGTATGAATTATGACTCTATTCACTCAGAATCCTCATTTTCCTGGATGTCTTGACGCAGGGAAAACAATGGGCTAACAAACAGCAAAATAAGCTTTTTAAAGGTGAAACATTGAGGGATGCAAGTTTTACTGTCCATGCATTCTGCGTGGAAAATAAAGGCATCATCCTCAATAGTATGATTTTTGTTTCGTCATTTCTGTATCGTTTCTGTTATGTTTTCTCTTTACCCTCGCATCTAAAACCTAGACTTTTGGAAACACTGCTGAACTCATTGTAGTTTGGTTGTGTTGTCTGGACTGGCAGAAACAGACCTTTGTCAACAATGATGTGGACTCCCACAGTCGCTCTCTGGGTCTTATTTAGCAGCTATTGTGCAGTGAAACTCTGCATTTTAACGTTATATCTGCTTCTGCTGTTCCTGGCTTGAAGTATTTTCTTTGCGACGAATCAACTGCAGAGCACACAATCTGCTTCCTGTTTACACCGGCTCACACATGCTCAGTGAACCTGAATGGTCATACATACAACACATTTTCACTGTACAATCTCTGCCCAGACAAACACTTCATTTTTCATACAAAATACAACCAAAGTCAGTCAAAGCAACATCCTCTTGACACAAGGGTAGAACCAGGACCAGCGTGTTTCCAGGAAGACAGCTTGTTCTGGTTATTACTAGGAAATAGCCTTTGAGTCGTCAGTGGTTTTTGCCGACGCTTTGGTTAAACTCTCACTCTCCAACAGTTTCAGAGCAGCCATCCATGTTTCTCTCCCCCTCAGGTTAGCGGGACTGCTGAGAGCAGCAGGGTCTCTGCACCAGATAAATGTTTGGACAGGAGAGGCTCCAGGTTGCTCTGAAAACAATGGGACCAAACAGCACCATCAAAGGCATCTAACAAGATCAAAGACTGGCAAAGAGAACTTTACTTTCAGTCCATAGACCAGCAGAGATAGAGGATTAGTGCGTATTAGAAAGCTGGTCTGTCAGTGTTGCCAGTGGTAGTTTTATTCATGAGTGCCACAGTGCAAATGGAAACATCAAAGAACCAAGCAAAGTAAGATGTGAGCAGTGAAGTGTTTATAGTGATGTATTGCAACGTGCTTTAAAAGGGACATTCGGTAAATCCCACAAATGTGGAGCAAGGGGTTTTCACAATAAAACAAATTTAAAAGCAACCTGGCCAAACTCTGACAGACTTTGGTCATATGAGAGCCACTTTCTTTGACAACTCAATAAAGCACAGACTGAGCTGAGTGACCTTTTCCCTGCACCATCTGACAAAGCTAACAAAATCAATCTTGTCGCTGCTGACTGAGAGCGATTTTGTGCCCAGACAACCATGAACCATGGATGGTGAGGGGC
The DNA here is from genome assembly GCA_038496675.1 of Rachycentron canadum. Lineage (NCBI taxonomy): Eukaryota > Metazoa > Chordata > Actinopteri > Carangiformes > Rachycentridae > Rachycentron > Rachycentron canadum. The sequence continues at coordinate 24,587,088 of CM076650.1, read as the reverse complement.
TGAATATCAGATGGAAGATACACCACTCACCTGTGCCTCTGACTTTTCTAGAATGGAGGCCCATTCAGACACACTTCACCTGCTTTTCCATGTTTATTATTCTACCTCTGTCTCTTATACCACACTGGGAGTAATCATTTGCAGGGGGGGGGGGTCTACTTTCCACCTCACACTGCCTCACTGGTTATCAATAGAACCTTTCAGAAAGGACCTTTCCTCTACTGATTAAAACATCATTTCCTGCAGGAACAGCACACTGGGGCTATTGAAAAGTGCCCCCTGTAAGTTTCTCACTGCAACTCTTTCATATTTACTAGTGACCCTAAGACCTCAGGGGCAACGTACATATGGTATCAGCTTGCAGCGGGCTGAAGGTGCAAGGGGCATAAATGCATCCATACAAACACTCCCTCAGAATGGAACAGTCAACCTGAGGCACAGAAGGGTTTTCACTGCAGCTCCTGCTCCAGTTCAAAACAAATAAAGTCCTGAAGATAGAACTTGACACTTTAAACATGAGTAGAGCGTCAGAGCCAAGTCAAGAAAACTGAGAAAGACAACTTCCTTATGAAGAACCCACCAATCACATCGGATAGTTATCATTTTTAGTATTATCAGATTTGTTTTATCCAACTGTCAATAATAAATTAATTTAAAAACGTGATACTTTAGTTTCGATGTAGCCACCTCAACGTTAACTGTAGATACAGAAAATAGTAACTGGGTTGAGGTAGAGCAGCAAAAAAATGCTGCCAGAGACATTCAAACACTGGCAACCAAGCCAGAGACAATATGTTCACAGCAGCACATAGACAGCCACGCACTGCTATTTCTTAAAAGGCACTTTACTCATGGAGAAGCAATATTACTTGATATTACTGTGAAAATATAAAGAAGTAGTTAGAAGTCAGTTTAAGTGGACTTAAAATCCATGGTACTGCCTTTAATTTTTAAAAGGCACAAGGGGAGGGATAATAATGATATATTATAAAACAATCAAATTACAGATTTGATGAAGATCTGCAGGCTGCAGTGTGTTTCTGCATTGGTATTTCAATACATACACCAAGTCCAGGTAGGAAATGTACTCAGTCAGCTTCTTTGCAGCCTGCGCATACAGCCAATAATTACAAATATACAGTTAGCAATAAGTCCGGCTAAAACTTCTGCAATCGAATGCAGCCCTGCAGGGCATCTTCCTTCATGAAGGTCATAATGCTCAGTTTCCAATTGCAATTTCCACACTGTGGGATGTTCATTCAACTGATTTTGAAGAATGCAGTATGTGGTGCTAGCGAGCTGCACCTCATTATACAGAGCTTCTGTCTTCATTGATATAAAATGTGATTTATAAAAAATCTAAACATCTGGACAGTACAGTGTAGAGGTGGGAGAAAGTCTGAGCCATCAAGTCAAGTCATTGCTCAGTCAAGTTATACAAAATACTGCTGATCAAGCCTGGTTTCCACATGAGTTAAAATACAGAAGTCATTAAATGTTTAGTTTTGCTTTGGCTCAACATTAATGAAAACTCTTTTAACTGCATACACCTTGTGAATTGGACTGCTATTTGTCCAGATCTGTGGCTGCAGCCTCCCACTGCTACAAGTATGAACTACTAACCCAGGAGGTTGTGTTTTTATTTGTGTCTGATTATTTGTCAGCCACTGATTTGCCCTGAACCTGCTGCAGGGATGATGATGGGTCAGCCATGACATTTTAGTGCAGATTTGGTTAAAGGGGCACGTTCAGGAATCTTTTTTTAACAATTTCCATAAAGTGTAGGACTGTTCTGCCTTCAGACATATACACTCTACTATGTAGAACCTGCACTGTCTTAAGTTCTCTTTCCTCCTACAACCCAAATTTTAGCCTCAAGTCACACTGCCAAAGCGGCTGTCCATAGTCCCTATGTTCCTATGTTGCAGTATTTTGTGTTGTCTTATTCTTAATTTTGAACATTTTAATTTTCTGTGTGTTGCATGTTCTCCCTGTGCCTGTATGGGTTCCCTCCAGGTTCTGCAGTTTCCTCCCACAGTCCAAAGACATGCTCCTGGGTTAATCGGTGACCCATGTGTATGAGTATGAGCATGAATGTCTTTGTATGTCTCTATGTGTCAGCCCTGCGATAGCTGGCGACCTGTCCAGGATGTACCCCGCCCTTGCCCTACATCAACTGGGATTGGCCCCAGCCCCCCCACAACCCTCTGTAAACATAAGCGGCATAGATAATGGATGGATGTATATCAGTTCCAAATATCAATAATTGGTCTCCCTGATTACTAACAATTGGCATCAGCCCCCCCACAAAACTTATCAGATGCCCCCCCCCCCAGACAGTATGACCCACTGTAAAGCATTGTACATAACATTGGCTTCCATGTGAATTTTTTGCTTGTACTATAAAAACTCCTGTCAGCTCTCTGACGTTTTGAGGGCAAGGCAGAGATGAGATGAGATGAGAGGAAGAAGAGGAAATAAAGAAGGGGGCTGGAGATAAAGAGGAGAGAAATGCAGTGCATTGCTGCGTCTCTGCGAGGCAAAGGGCTACAAGCCCCGTCTCCCCTGCTCCCTGACCAATTACTAACACACACACTGATTCATTGAGGCGACGAGGTGTGGAGAACATGGGCAGAGGCACAGCAGCAATAAACAGTTGCGAGCCTCACACATTAATCTACACAAAGCAATGCCGCAAGTTCACAGGGCTGACACGAGCGATCTCCGTCAGCGGCAGTGGAATTACACTCTGCACAAAGCATGCAGATTACCTGTAGGTCAAAGAACTTGCTGTATCGTCTGTAGATGATGTGGGAGGTGTTGTCAGAGTAGGTGACATTGATGAGATATACCTGCCAAGAGAAAAAAAGGCAAAGTTAAAACTCAAGCTGACTTTTCCAATCACCAATAGTGGAAAAACTAAAGACCTTTAGTTTACAATGAAATAAAACAAAGAAGAGTCATATTTGAGACGCTGCTTCATAAATGACAAACAACTGATACAATTGTCAGCGATCATCTGTCGACTGACTCCTCAATTACTCTACTAATCTTTCCATCCTTTCGTCAAAACGATATGTCGATTCATTGACTGTGATGGCACGACACGTGCTCGTAGTTCGAACTCTGAGGCAAAGTGCTCACATAGCTCGAGACCTTTCCCCCCCCAACATGAACGTTGAGTGACACACACTCATAAATCTGTCAAAGGCTGAGGCTTCGGGGTATATGATGACATCATCCTTCTTTTGTCAGCACACTGACCTGCTGGCCTTTAGCCTTGGCTGAGGATTCACTGCAGCCCTGAAAGGCCTGATAAGATTGAGATGGAGTCCATTTATCCGTCAAGAGGAGATAAGTGATGCCGCCATCATCTCTAACCTAATGAAACATAGATAACCGAGGTAACAGATCCAGAGGCCAGGAAATTTTCATCAGGCACGTTAAGAGCAGGTGGGCTCTCTCGAACACCGATATAGACATATTCTGAAAAGGGCTCTGGATGTGAAATTATTCAAGTGGATAAGTTGTTACATAACGTCAGGCTACAAGCTTTTGAAGGGAAATTACACTGTGTTGCTAGTTTAGTGGCTACAGCTCAAGAGTGAAATGCAATCCAACATGACTTTTTAAAGCTTATACTGTTATAATATTCTGTTCCCCTCATGGTTGTATATGTAAATTGAGGTGAACAGGATTAGAAATCCCTCTAACTATAAGAAGCCCTAGACGTTTGTCATTGTCATAGTCTAAGCTTCTCCTCCGATTGAGGCTGACTGACCTGATTGGCTCATCTACCTGTTTTGCTGGAGGTCCAGATAGAAGCCTGAGAGAAAAGATGTTAAACTACATTGAGATGGTTTTTTGGCACTTAAATTCACAAATATATTTTCTCATGGGTATCAACACAACAACAAAATACAGGGAAGTGTAAAATACTGGGCCTTTAAAGTCAAGTCAAGTTTGAGAAGCTGAAACTATTTGGCTAAGGGAGCAAACTCTCATGAAGAGGATTGTGGTCATTTTAAAAAGAAACCAAAACTGTCTGTTTTGGTGCGGCCATTGTCTGGAAACACCCAAGTGATATCACATAAATCACAAATGATAAATATCACAGGCTATGATTTTATCTGCTGACATGACTGCTGAAATGACTGGAGCAGACTCAGTCCAACTTGGCCTTGATCAGTTGTCATGCCCGAAATGAGATTAATGATAGGATCAGTAGTTGTAATAGTTGTAACACACTCACATTCAAATATTGAACAAACAAGCAATGCTCCTCTCTTTCTGATGAATACAAACTCAAATTACTGTGGGCTTGAATGAACTTGGGTGAGAATCAACAGATACTGAACATTTAAAGCTTAACAAAAGCATTTTTTGAAGTGGATTCTACCAAAGTATACTGTGTATATTGTGGAGGATTTATTCTTGGCTTTTGCTTGCATCATTATGAAATTATAAGAAAAGCTATCAATACATACATACATACATTTTCCATTGTGGATGCCAGATAATAACAACCTATACAAAATGCATTCTTAGTGTTTTCACATTTTTTGTATCCCCTATGCTGTTTACTTCTGGTGTGTACCCTATATACAGCTACAATTGCCATTATCAAGTGATTGTTGCAATAAAACAAGATGTCACCCAGCCAAGGCGTTCCAGCTTAGTGGCCCAGACACACATAGGAATCCACTTAGCATCAAGCCACTGTGTACACAGAAACGACTGACTGTGCCTCATGTATAGCATTCAAATTAAATAAAGGCAATGTGTTTCTGAGGCAAACCTTCCTGCTCCTTGTCCTAGCAGGCTCCATCTTTCTGCTGACCTTTCACTGTCAATCTCACCTGTCCGTAGCTGGCAAGAGCCTCCGGAGCAGAGCCGGGATGAATGAGGTCGACTAAAAGACCCTGACGTTGACGTAAGAGCGGCAGCGGACTGAAACAAAAAGAGGTTCCACAACAAAGCTGAGGGTTAAAAGGCCTCGTTGCTGCTGGAAGGGGCTCAGCTGCTGCTGGCAAGGAGCCACCACAGTATGTTCACTCCCATGCAAACACAGCTACTGGCATCCAGAAGCTGCCACTGTCACAGTACATTGGCAAACTTGTTCTTAGCACGGTAGGATGTCAGCACAGCAATTAGCTTTGGCATCTATTGCTATGAAAATGTGTCCCCCCAGGGTACTGCCAAGTTACAGAAGCAGAAAAGTCAAAGGCAAGTTTACGCAGTCACAGTCAGCAATGTTTCCAATTGTCTTTGTCACTTGTGTAGCATAACAAGGACTTGTGAGCTCTTTTCGCTGCTTAGCATCTTTTAAAGAAAAAAAGAGTAGTCTGCATTAAAAGAAAAGAAAGGGCACACATTGAGTAATTGGAGCACCATGCGAGGTCTCCACAAATGACATGCCCTTCATCTTAATTTACACTTTGTATTCATTCATTCATTCTCCATTACACTTAAGCCCAGCCCAGCAGACACCGGGCAAGGACGGAGAACACCCTGGACATGTCGCCAGACTATCACAGGGCTACAGAAACAAACAACCTTTCACACTCCCATTCACACTTACGGCAATTTAGAGTCACCAATGAACCCTAATCCCACCTGGTTGTGGGAGGACCCAGAGGAAACCCATGCAGGCTAGGGGAGAACACGTGGACTCCAAACAGAGTCAGTAGATTCAAACATAAGCCGATAACTTGTGCCTTTGCCAAGTTCAAGACTATATTTGTCTTGTTTTCCCATTCATGTAATAACTTATCATTATTGATAGTAGTAAGTGTTAGATTTAATTTTATTTTGGTACAGTTTTACGTATTTAACCACTTATAGGTCGATGTCACGTAGCTGCTTTTTATGGTTTTAAATGGAACCTTTGGACAGTCAGAGAACGAGAGCGCTGAAAGACGTCATCATGCGCTTCCCCCTACTGTTGAAGTGATTATTCTCAATGCTCCGATTAGCAAAATGAAATTATTAATGATTTATTTGCAATGACAAGTTTGTTGTAGCCATAGAATATATATATGTATATATCTCTCTGCATCCATGAAAGAGCAAAACGGACCACACTCGTCACTCCTCTTTCTCTCACACATAGGGCTAGCATGCTAACTAGATAAACTAGCATGTGAGCATGGTAAACATTACACCAGTAAACATTAGCACGTTAGCACTGTCATTGTGAGCATGTTAGTATGCTGCACTTGAATACATGTTTGGTATTTCTGCACTGCATTTTCTTTATATGCATACACACAGGATGCACACAAACTGTAGCTGCAAAAAAAAAAAAATGATGAAAATCAAACCAATATATATTTGATCTTCATTAATGCTGATGCTGGTACATCCTTATGTGAGGACTGTGTTCTATTTCTACTATGTAGCAAACTTCTGACCTCAACAGAACGCCAGACTATCGTCCTCCCATCAGCCCTCTGGACCGCTTAATTCTACCCAGAAGCAAATCCATGCTGAGCTGAGGTACAAGATAGGAGCGGGAGCCAGGCTGAATGATGTGGACTCAGTGAAAAGATCCAAACCCCAGAAGCAGATGGGTATGTGGTGGCAACCACAGTGGAAAACACGGCCAATGCCCAAAATATCAAGCTTAAACCTTACGCCCTCCCAGTCCCCAAAATAGATTATTCACTCAACAGAGACAGTAAATTATAGCAGCCTGGGCTGCTGCCTCTCAAGATAAATCTAGCAGTGAACATCTTCTGATTTGCCAGTAATGAAATCTTATTATTTTATTTTGTATATTACACGGTTGCTGCTTTTTCTACACTCATGCAACAACTAAAAAAAGCCAGAGTGATATGGTTTGACTCAAGAGTTTAAGCACATTCAGTCAGCGTGCCCTGTACATAATGACTCACTAAAATGTCAGTTAGGAAATAACCTGTCTGCTGATTAAATAATTCCATATGATAAGTTGGAATCAAAATGAGCCATTTCACAGCAGCATATTCACAGAGATATTTTCAAGCATGACAACAACATTAGCTAGTCTCCAATTTAACTTCCATGTTCTACTGGGTGTTTTTTCTGCACCACAGAAATCAAGATAAGTCTTGTGATTGCTGCAAGACATTCTTGCACAGCAGGCATGTCCGGACCAATAAGGCATTGCTGCAATTCCAAAATGAAGTCTGAAATTTGGGTGAGGAGGCCACATAAAAGCTTCACTGCTTCACATGGAGAACTGCAGGATCTCTTGATTTCTCACACTGAGCTGTTAATAACCATGCCTCCATTTGGAAACAGGAAGGTGTTCAGAACTGAAGTGGGTATCAAGGGATTAGGGAACAATGAGGAGGCTGAACCATAACTAACTGTAGATGACTGTAAAGGCCCAAGCATGAGTAAGTTTAACCAGATGTACTACTGCTTTAGTGAATAAGTGCAGCTGAATAAAGACTATTGTTGAATTAAACAATATCTATCAAAATCATTCAAGAGACACTCTTTACTACAAAGGAAAAAAAGAGAAATTGTCTTTTCATTGATGACAGATTAGTAATACTTTTCATCCGATTCCACAGCAGGCACGTGTCACTATGCCATTTCTGAAATTTCTTTTCAAAGCCGTCTAAAAATGGATTCATAAACAGGAAAAATACAAATGAGGGGGAAAAAACTTAACAACTGAGTGAAGGCTTTGGGAACTTCAATGTCCCAAATAGCAGAAAAGACCTCGTACGTCTTCTATTCCCACTGAGGAAGCGGGACTTTAAAACAAAAGTTTTATTCATGCTCAGGCGCAAAAGCAGAAACATGAATTCTTATGACGGAACAAATTGGACCTCTGATTATTTCATCGTGTTCATCTGAAATGGCTATGAATATCAATGTCAAGTTTACAGCTCGCTTTAATTTTTCCCCTTCCGCCAAATGATTTCTCCCAATCACATGAACATTAACATAATTCCATGACCATAGGAGATAATGTAGATAGAATAGAAATAATGGAAATAACTTACAGTTTCAGAGGAAAGTCAGGACCCAGTCTCACAGTTTAAGAGAAGACGGAAAAGAGCAGAATGCTTGTGAGGCAGAGAATGTGGGCTTAGCCACTAAATGCAGCGAACCCCGCCTAAACTACTATATTTAAAGTTACATATAAAACAGACACACATCAAACCATGAAAGCGCAAAAACTTGAGTCGAAAAAATTCTTTTTGCACGGGAGTAAAGTCTTTCCACATGGAACCACAGCAGGCCTAAATATATTCGCTTGTCTAATACGGTCAGTTATTCTTTCAGTTTAGCCAGAGAGGTTAACAAATGACAATAAGGCTTGACAAATTCTTCTGAGCTGAGTCTCGGAAAGCCAATAGACATGTCACAAGAGGGAAATAAACTGTAGGACAAGTCCATTCATAAGCTTTGGAAGGGGATCTATCAAACCCCCTGAAGACAGAGTTTTTGTACCAACTGCCAGAGCAGTGCCCTTTATTAACCACACACTAGGCCAACGCCTCAGCTTTCCTTAACTGTGGTCGCTTCCACTCTGAAAGAGACTAATGACGACTTCTGTGCCTTTGTGGTGGGCACCGGATGTGAAGGAAAGTGTCTATTCAGCAGAAATATCCTATGCACATTTGATGCCCTGACACCCTTTCAAAGCGTACAATACAAGAGCAATCCTAAAGTATTTCTATGTCAAATCCTGGCAAAGATAAAAGGCAGACAAGGTTAATGTAAACAACCTAAACTACAAACGCTACATCAAAAATGGACTTTCATAGGATGGATTCCAGTTAACTGCATTTTGCAGGCCTATGGAAAATCCAGGACTTAAATGGCTATATGTACTTTGATATGTGAATTTCAAAGCAACAAGAGACAGAAGACCCCCAAAGCGGCCAAGCACTAGTCAGCGTTCACTAGTCAACTGCTAAGTTTGTCTGTCTGCCACTTGATGTCAAAGCACCTGGGTGAACATGCTCATTTTTGCACAGAGGAAATACCAAGGCTACACCTTGGTGAAGTGTGAGCTTCAGCCCTGAAATAACTTCTCACAGATCGAAGCTACGAAGGTTCCAATACTTTTAGGGAAGCACCAATCCAGAGACGGGACTGATAAGTTAATTTACCAGCTTGGAGCTGCACACTACTTCTGCGTGCGAGCTCCGTGACTGCATGTGACATCGCTCTTTGGAGTTGTGTGTTTCCCTTAGTCATAATAGAAAGGGAAATTTGACTGGTAGTGTAAAAGCCAATTGGCTTTTATTTATTAGTAACAGCCTCACAAACTTTGTAAAAGTTGCACGCTGTCGACATTGCCGCGCACCACTGCAGCATCAAGGTGGGGAGTGGGATTACATTACACAGCGCACACACACACACACACAGTGCCTCTCTCAGGGCAGACACTAGAGCATTGACAACACGTGATCAGTTGTAAGGTGTGATCTGATCTACCAATCACATATCTTCAATGAAAATCGGCTGCAGCTGATCAATTGGGGCATTCCTACAAACGACAATGATTTTGATTGATTCGGATTTATTTAATCAAAAGTGTAGCCGCACTAATTTCACACATGAAGGTCAATTGTGTACTACTCATCCAGTGGGAAAGTTGCATAATGTCTTTTTTGGCTCTGGGGTTTGCCAAGTCTGAGAAAATAACCCCTGATAATTACATAGTGATGTAATCAGGGTTATCTTGGCTTGATCACTAGTTACAAAAGGATGTGGAATAGAAAACACATGGACATTTACCAATGTCACGTAGCAATTTTTTTTTTATCATTATTGGATGGTACTGGAGCATATCTTCAAGTTGATGTGTTTGTGTAAATATTTTCCTATAATTTAACTATTGCCGTAGTTTTTAGTGGCTATATTATTAACTGGAAATATTTGTTATATATCACGCTTGAGTGCTTTGGTAGAGAAAGAATATCTTGTCACGCTTATCAAGTCAGTCTGATTCTAATAAGTTTTTAGTCAATTTCCCTGACTATCAAGTAATCTCATACAAAAAGCTGCGAGCAAGGCAGCCCCATCTCTTTCTTCCCTCCATTTCTCTCTTCTTCGTCCTGTCTTTCCTCCTCTTACACAATCATACATGAGACCAGATGAACAACAGTACAACAACACATACGGTGATGTTAGAAATGTCATTTCCCATGAAGATAAAACCAGAGCCTCGCACAGTCAAGGCCACACATGATGCCCACACATGCTCTGTCTCTCATCACAGCATCGTCGTTTGTGGGTGACGTCATCATTAAGTCAGGCTGTTGAAAAAAAAAAAAAAAACGCCAGGGGGCTGGAAGCCATGTTCAAGCACCACAACATGTGTGTTTACCCTGAACACGGACAGAAGAGGAGACAGGTGCGTTGCTACTAGAATAGAGCTGTTGCATTTAAGACGTCTGCAAGAGACAAATGATCATGAACAACATCTGGCAGTGAACGCATGAAAAAAGAAAAGCCAGCATGTGCGCGAGATTGCGGCAGTGTGAAAACAACAACATCCACTGCTTTTGTAAACCACTCGTTCCAGCGCGGGGCTGAGCACCAAGCACCTCGACTTCACTAAAAGACATCAGCAAAGCCCTGTCTCACACCTCTGCCTTTTCTCTTACAGACACGCGGCTTGAGCACCAGCTATTCGCCACACTATGCCAAACAATCGTCAATCCAAAAAACACTGGTCTTACACCCCCCACTACATCCTCTTCCCAGCAAACATCTTCAATGTTAGGGGTGAGCATCTGGAAACGGGACCTTTTTCACAGAGATATCACTCTGTGTTTGATAGGCCAATAAATATTTGAGTGGGGAACAGCTCTCCGAAGAGATGTTTTATGGTGCCAAATAACAACACCATCCTCCAGTCTGGGTCTTTGCACTACACAGGAGTCTCTAGAAAATGAAATGTTATGGGACTGGGACTTGTAGGGGAAACAGAAGCTTAAAGTAAACATGGCCGTGCCCAACCTTGCCTTCTCTTTTATCACCTCCTCCTGCAAACACACATACAAACAAACCGTTCACAAGGGGGGGAACGTGTGCGCGTATGATGCATGTTCACAACTCAGCGGTCCAGCTTTCCCTACGGTCCGACAAGCACTTCCCTTTGACAAAGCCCCAAGCTTCCTTCCCCCCTCCTCCCGCAGGATAAGCATTTCCAGCTGGTTTCACAAACATTACAAATGAGATACAATGGGTGCCACAGATTGTGTCTCTCTCTCATTTTCTCTCCTCCCGTCCCGCTCTCCCTCCCACTTTCCCTTTCTTTTCCTTCTCACAGTGGCTCGCCTCGTCTCATGAGACAGGGTAGCTAGGGAAACTAGGCCACAGACTGGCCCACTGAGACAGAAGAGTCCAAAACATAGCTCGGCTCAGACTTTAACTGTGCATGTAGTCGCCTGGCTACTACTCAACCACTGCCTATAGAGCTGGACCGATTTGTCCAAGTCCAAGTTCCATTCAAACTAACAGTACATCTCAACAACAGAGGACCATTAATTTACTGTCTCTAGAGAATCCTGCCTCTTAGGTTGTCTTATCACATTAGCATAGCTAGCAAGTATTGTATAGCGAGTATAAATAAGTAATTATTTATATCAATGTGCAAATCTTTAAGGAATATGTTGACCTTTTGGAAAATATATTTAATCACTTATTTGTCAGGACTAAATTTGACTGAATGAATGAATTCATTTATTTGATTGTTTAAATATATTCTACAGATTAAAGCGGTAAAAAGACAAACACAAAAAAGCCCCAAGCCTTATTTCCTTTGCGGCCTTCCACATTTAAAGCACAGCATGACAAGAACAACAGGAGTGAGATGAGAAGGTTGATACCAGTCACATGTCTGTGTGTTAAACAGGAAACTAAAGGCGAGAGGTGATTAGCTTTTTGTACTAATTAGCATAGAAGTGGAGTCGGGGGGGTAAACAGGGCCTGGCTCACTCAAAAACACAAGACATTCATTTGATAGAACATACATTAGTGAGGTTTGGACATGCTGACAGGTGAACGTTTCAATTTTGGACAGAGAAAGCCGGTCGTTTCCCTGCATTCATTTTTAATGCTAACCGAAATGAATCATCTTAACGCACAGACGTGACAACGTCTGGTATTGTGGTATACGTGAGGTATCAATCTCATTTAATGCTCTGCAAGAAAAAAAGCAAATGAAGAAAACACTGAACCCTCAATCGATTATTATGCAAAGACAAGACATTGGAGGACATAGCAGATTCAAATATCCAGGATGAGACACTGGCATAAACAGCAAGCTTCCAGGTTACTATCCATTGTGTCACCCTAAAGAGCAAGCGCATCCAAATAATTAAAAAAACATACGTCTTTCTTTACTCAAATGGCATCTAGCTATGTAGATATGTTTGATCTAGTATCTGTTTAATCCTTTATCAGCACACTGACATAGGTAAGTGGTGTTTTGTATGTCACCTGTCCGTGTTCCTCCGGATCATTCACTCTGGATAAAATAGTGTGTCAAGAGCTTTCATGGGGACTATTTGTTCAATAGAAAGTAGTTCCAAGGATAATTCAAACGGTTTCAATGAATTATTCTGAACAAACAAACACACATCACATTATTATTCATTACATTCATTTGGCAGGTGCTTTTGTCCAGTGTGGCTCAGGAGGTAGAGAGGGGCGTTCACTGATCATGAGGTTGTGGTTAGATCCCTGGCTCCTCCAGGCCACATGCTGAAGTGTCCTTAGGCACTATACTGAACCCCACATTGCCCCTGATGTGTATGGGTGTGATGTATTAACGGGTGAAAGGTGGCAAGTTATTGTTGCTGTGCTTTGAGTGCATATTACTTCTACAGGAGCAAGAGAAGCATGTCATCTTTTTATATGCATTTTCTAACTAAAAACAACCAAGTATACATTCATGTTTGTTTACACGTTGAGTCCGAAGTGAGATTTGACGACAGGCTTGTGATCCGATCACCGATGATCCATGTTAATACCAGTCGTGAACATGGCCCTCGACACCACAATCAAGGACCAACTCATACCAACTGACCTCAGGAATAATGACTTCAAATACTATGCACCATGGTCTATATGAGACTTCCTGAATAGATGAACTGGCCCTTTCTGAAACCCTGCATAGGTTTTCTTCTTCACATTTTATCCGAAGTCATCTACGAGATGGGATCAACATCTTTCACAGGGGAGGGGGTGTCATACCAAAATGTATGCTTAGTTGTAATTTGAATACACAAATATGCTCCACTAAAGCACAACATTAACTGCAATGCCTTCAGGAAAGTCTTGTGTCCTGTGTCACAACCTAATCTTGAAGCCATCTCTGCAACTTGTTTTAAGAACATTATTATTTCTGTTGTTTTTATTCTTCAAGGGGGCATAAATGAGTTTGTGTTTAAGTACATAAACACAAACAAACTGGCACACAGCACACCTGGGGGCAGGTAGTACTCCGATAGAGGGTACTAGTTGGTTTCAAGAGCTCCAGGCAAACTATAATTAAGCTGCCATATGGAGTCTGCTGTGTGCGCTGTGCTTGATGAGTACTTGAAGGCACAATGCACACAAAGTGGCAGGCAGCGGGGCTGGGTTTGTCAATTGGGACCCATAGCTCAGTGATGCTTCAACAGTATCAGAGTATAGGGCTCATTTTCACCGGGGCCGCCCTGTGTTAAAAATACGTTCACTCCTAGCACAGAACAGTGCTACATCAGAGGACAGTGTTTGGATGACGTGATGCGCTACGAACTCCGAGAACAAATGATCTTTTATATGTTGTTATATATGTTATATGTCTTGTAAAGCAAGTACAGTATAAAGCGAGAGCCACATGCAGTGAGAACCCTGTGAATTTGGTTGAGAAGAGAAGACGTGTACTAATTGTGTCTACATATCAACAGGCCTCAGGGTTTGCAGGATTGCTATTGCATAGGAGCTAGAATGTGTTCTTTTCACGGCAGTCATTTATTGTGACTTGTTTATGATCTTAAAATAGGACCTGAACTGGGGCCATGGAGTGCAGAGCCCCAACAAAGACTCTCATTAATACCAATGTGGTATTGATGAAAAGGCCACAGAAGGCAAGGATCAGGGCGGTTTATAATCAACACTATAGCCTGTTGGGAGGTTTCTTCAAATCTAAAATATGGAAAATGGTGACCTGAATTCTCATGAAATGATCGATGATATTAAAAAGGCGGATTAGATAAAGTTTGACACCCTTTCAAAGCTCAAGAACAGCCACAAAATGGACCCTGTGCCAAGTCAGGAATTCATTTCATATCTTTAAGCCACCGTGGGTGAGAGGATATTTACAAGTCCATAACAACCAGGAAAACACCGCCTGATGCTGAAGAAGATAAGAGCATTGTTATCAAATAATAGCAATTAGCAACTAAATGGTCCTTTGATGAGATTATATTTGTCATCTGGTCACAAGATCATTTAGGTATTCTGTACATTTTTGTCACATTTCAGGATCTTTGACAGACAGGGCGATCTTGACTTTAGACATGAAAATACAGGAAATGTGCTGATTTTGCCTTTCACAGAACAATATGAGAGCACTTTCTCACTCTGGGAAACTCAGAGACCACCCTTCTGGGAATGTGGCCCCAATATATAGCAGACATAATGTATGAGTCTAGATGGATCGTATGCCGTGCTTTATGTTCTGTTGTAATCTGAACCTGTGCAAATTGCAAGTTTAGTTTATACAGTCATTTCATTTCTACATAAATGAAATGCCCCACGGTAAAGAAACGTTGTGAGGCCGACGTGAGTGTCCGGCTTTGAAAGTTTTAAGACCACCTTCCAATTCTGGGGTTAGGCAGCAGGTTGGCTTGAATTACAGCAGCTCAGTCACTGGGTGAAAGTATTTGATCACTTTAGCAGAACAGCACATGGACGCAACAAGGCTCTGGTTTCATGAAAGGCAGGTTTATCAGTATCTGAAGAACCACAGCATGTCAGCAAATCGCGATAATGACAATTAAAACCCCAAGAACAATAATTACTGCGTTGCCCGACTGCAGTGCTGACGGTGCACACAGCTTTTAACACACAGCTCACCTATGATGCTGAGCTGTGCTGGCTCTATACTTTTTTTTTTTTTTTTGGAATTTCTCATCATTAATTCATGAACGGGAGCCTTGCGATCCTAAGTCTGGCCCTTGCGCGGAGCTTAGCTCGGCGGTGGCCTTCGCGCGAGCTAAGCTCCGTTAAGTGGACTTAATGCAGCCTTTCGGTGTCACGCTGTGACCGCGAACAGGCCGGAGACACCGCGGACACGGGACAAGGTGGGAATAAGGTGGCGGCGGCGATGAGGCGGGCGGGCGGGCAACTCACGTAGTGTTTAGACGGACTGCGCCTCTTCTCCACGTCCACGACTTTCACGTCCAGCACGGTCCGAAACTGCATCTTGACCCTGCAAAGGCTGTGCATGAAAGCGTCGGGCAGGCAGCTGCTGCGGCTCCGGATGAGCTATCTCGTATCACGGGAGAGAAACAACAACATTCATGGCTGGTGTCATTTAACAGATCAGCGGTCCGTCGCGAGATCAGCTCGCTCGCGGCCAATTAGGCAGCTCAGCCTCCTCGTCCCCCCCCCCCCCCC
>CM076650.1:24513905-24571081 GCA_038496675.1 Rachycentron canadum | reverse complement strand
GCACACCCGCTCCACACACACACACACACACACACACACCCGCCTCCCCCCCGTCGACTCTACGGCCATCAATCAGATTAGGAACTTATCGATAGTCCACTTAAAGCCCGCGCTGATCGCTCTCGGCGAGATACAAAAACAAAAACAAAAACAGTCGAATATCCAGACAGATGTTTTTTTTTTTTTTTTTTTTTGGTGTTGCCCACAGCCGCACAGGCTGGACAGCGGCGGACTGAGCGCTGACGACGGCGGTCACCTTAAAAACGGGGCGGGAGAAAGTGAAGCCAGTTCCTTTGTGTCTGCCGCGATGCCCACAAAGGAGCCGCTTACTAACCTGGAGGTTACGGCGTTAATGCCTAAATGCAACGGAGCCCGCAAACCCAGCGCCAGGCGGCTCCTGAGCTACAGCAGGCGCAGTGAATTTAGGGAAGGGGCGGGATGGGCTTCACGCACGTCCTCGCGGCCACTTGGAATAAAGCACTCGTCTTGAATCGTCTTGCTGCGTGACATGATCGCGCAGCCGTGTTTGTAACAAAACCGACGGACAGAACCGTCTTAACTCGGTGAATCCGCCGGTCCTCCCCTCGGCGCCACATAACTTTTCCTCCCCGCTCAAGAGAACATGAAATTATGTGTTGGGAATATCAGTTCATCGATGAGACGGCGGCGCACCTCCACAGATAATTTAAATGTTCTTTGTGAAGTTATGTACAACGGAAGGCAGCGCGAGAGCGAGGCTGTAGTCGGGTCAGTTGACACTCTGAGTCATGAGCTGCTTTCTGGCCGGAGACACGAGCGACTGGATGTATGGATACAGATGTTTCGGGGGCGGCCAATCAGCGGCGGCCTGCTCTACATGAAAGAGCCAATTAACGACCGAACACTGCCCCCGTGTGCATGCTGCTCCACGAGCAAGGCGCTTAAAGAAGCCCGTTCAGGGGGGGGGAGACCTTTCCCTCCCCTCCTCCCCCTAGCCCGTGAAATGAATCCGCTAAGAAATAAAGGAGAGCCTTTCAAAAGGCCATTTTCATGAACCAGCGTGGGGTCAAAAATATTTCAACAATTTGTGAGGCATTACACGTCACCTGTCCTTCGACATTTGAATCAGACAGAGGGAAAAGTTCTTTAAACCCAGCTCAGTATTTTTAATTCACCACTGAAAACACTACTTTTATTTTCATAGCTTTACTGTAACAAAAAAAAACAAACAAACAAAAAAAAAAAAAACCCAAGATTAGAACTTCCAACTGAGTTATCCCAGGGGCCCAGGACTCCAGGGGCCCTAAATGCTCCAGGCTTGCTTTGTGGTAACAATTGAAAATGCGTATGTTTAACATGCGAGGCTGGATTTCCAGCTGGGCAAAGCGGGCAACAGCCCAAGAAAGACAGGTTCCCTGTGTGACAATTTCATCAACTGGGTCGTGATAAAATATACTGGAAAGGGCTTTCAGGTAAACCATGCTATATTGAAAATCGAGTGATATAACACTTGAACACTTTAGTTCGCTCATGATGTGAAGTGCTAGTTTTCTTCACTTGGGTTTGGAAATGACCAAGGGATGTAAACCGATATGCTTCAGTATTTACCAGATCAGGGTCAACTAGAATTGTGGTAAATGTAAAATCCAGTATTTTTGGAGTTTGACTTGGGAAGTCAGGCTCAGCTGCATCAAGTTTGACCATTCTTTTATTAAGCCCCCTGCTTTTGGAAGCCCCGTGCTGTATTGCAGGAGTGCACTTTAATATTGAGGTCCTATCTTGCAGAGGACCTCCGTGTAAAAAATCCAATGCGTTGACATGTCAGTAGACAGCATGCTTATATGGTGCATATTCTTAAATATATTTGCATTTAATCAATTTGCACAGGGGATTTAATATGGGCCTTTGGCTCACTTTTTGCACTTATGGACCCACTAGTGAGCTAATCCAGTCCTGGGAATATAAACTGATATAATGCACTTAAGGTGGTCATCCCGACATTAAGGCCCTGCAGTAAAAATGATCCCTTCATCAAACATTAGCTGTAAAACTAATGATTATTATATCATTATTTCACTTTTGTGCTTGTACATTACATATTCCCAAATCGCCCTACGCAGGAAAAAACTGTACAGTCAAGCATAACAGGTTACTTTTTTGCAGATACAGTAGCTAATGACAGTCTCATAAAAACAGATTAAGGAAGCCAGGGTTTAATATATAACAATAGTAAGGAATTAATCCCATGAACTTGGGAGTATAGGACGTGGGAGTGTAGTGTGCCAGAGTTTGCATTAGCACAACCACTAACACTGTGTCAGCCACACTATATTACAAGATAAACCAATATAACCATATATAATTAATTACACTTACCACACCAATACATCTTCCAGTTGCCAATTTTGGTCACAAAATCATCAAATCTCCTTGGGCTGGGTCTGACGGAGTCTCAAATATCCAGCTGAGACTCTCCACTAAATATCTTGAAGCTCACAGTTGTTTCACCTCTAAACGGGGCATACAGCCTGAAAAAGTAAATGTAGATGAGCTTACAGTCCCAGCTTTGGCTTTTTCCCCCACTTTTTATGTGGGAAAACCACATTAAAGAAAATATTCATCATAGCATAGTATTGTTATATATGGTTTCAAACATGTCCGGAGAGGAACCTTTTATTGTGACCAGCCTGGCGCACAACTCTCCAACAATCATGCTCTGTAATCGCCATCTTCATATGTAACACCTTTCATGTGATGGATGATCTTGGCAAAGAAATGCTGACTAACACAGATTTAAACCCAGTTGTGAACAAAATTCAAGAGACACAAACCCTCTATGTGTGGAAGAAGTCTTCGAGCTTTTATTTCAACAAATGAAAAATGGAAATAAAAACAAAAGTTCTGCATTTATATTGTTGCTCAGTATACATTACTCTTAGTGGCCAAATGGGGTCCAGCAGCTCATCTTTGCCCTCGCAGGTTAATGTAGCCATAAATGAGCTGCATCTTTTTTGCATGGTTATTTATTTAGATATATATAAATACAAACTTTGGTCCTGCAAAGCAATGGCTGAAGACAAAAAAAAAAGATTTTTTTTTTTCTATTTAACTATACGTATTTAACCTAAACAAATCAATATATGAGTGATATAAAATACACCAAATGTGGAGCCAGGCTAAGGCTCACAATAAACACAAGAATATAAATTGCATGATTTACTCAATCATATTGGTCCCTCACATTTTGGAGTAATAAGCCATTCTGCTAATAGTAAGTACGGTCATCGAGGGTTATCAAACCCACTGTGCTTGTGTTAAAACACTGTGTAATGGTTGTCACTGGTGCTGACAATGTCACTGTTGCACTCCAGAGATTTAAGGACCAGCTCCAGTGCTGCTTTGCCTAAATTAAGGCTGTACCGCTGCCTGACTGCAGACAGGATGTGCAGGACGTGGCAACCCTTCTCTGCATCTACAGGCACAGGAGGAAACATCTGTCAACACACAGTACAGGATGTGGCCATGCAAACCGAGGTTATATGGAGACTAATCTATGGTGATGAACAAGAATAGGTATTATACAATAGGCAATGCAACAAACATACAGTAGGCATAATTGTTCTTTGACAAGCAAGGGAAATGCTTTCATTTTTGATTGTTTCAACTAATTATTGCTACACTCAACACAGTGGCAGATTGTCACTCAGTCAAACTTAAAATTACAGTAGATCAACATTACATTAAATGTACTTACACTTCTTTCTCCTTGAGTCCTCCCTGATAATGTCTTTTACAGCTATGAGTAGATCTTTATCCTGCGCAGTCACCTAGTGAGGAACAACAGCATCAGACAGAACCAAGTGCATCATAAATCCTCACAATAATAATCTAATGAACTGGGACAACTGATCCAGGATGCTCTGTTTCTTACATGATAGACTTCATCCTGAGACTTGACCTTGCGGTATATGATACCCTCATTCTGCAACATTTCCAGTGTTTCCTTCAGAAGCTGGCGTAGCTGCTGGCAGCCAGATACACCTGCCACAGGCTCCTACACCGCAACAGAGGAGCAAAACACAAAAGCACTGAAGTAAAACTCTAGAGAGAAAGCCGCATTTTAATTCTAGAGGACTTACTGTGTACATCTGATGCTTACTGCTGTAGTTTTAGATGCATAAATAGATTTTTGGTATCAGATTCCAGACCATTAGATACAAGTTGCCATGCCAACAGCTTTAAAAGTATAATAATTTTTCAGTATTGCAAATAACCGCAACAGCATTAATGAATAAACTTGGCTTTGTTGAAAGAAATCAAAGCACGGTTTTATTTTATTCCTCCTCCATTCTCACCTAAGACAGACACTTCAAATAAAGTCTGACGTTTGATTTTTCGCTTCCTCCCTCTACCACACAGCTTCAAAAAGAAATGGTTCCCATATAATTATTCTGCCATACCTGGTCAGCAGATGTTGTTTGAGGCTGGCAGGAGATGAGAGGCTGCAGCAGGTCCTGAACATCGTAGGGTCTGAACCGGCTCACTGACGTCTGCTTCAAGAAATCTTTGATGATATTTGTTGCCTTGCTGAGAGAACTGATGGTTGTGTCACTGAAAAGCAAAGAAAGACAATTTATACTAAATGTTTGAAATGAGCCTGCGTAGTGCGAAAGGAGTCACTTGTAACAACAATAACTTATCACCCAACTCCACAGCACAGCACAGCACAGCCCTAGTCGGGACATTTAAGGACCTTTCTTTCTCAGTCTTTACTGCTCTCATCAACCTTGTTTCCAGATGCAGACAGCACCGGTTTTCAACAAAAAAAAGGTTCAAAACCCACGTTGCGCTCCATACTCAGCACCAAAAGCCAAACAGATACAAGTCAGTGACAAGCCTCTGAACATTGTGGAGCATATATATTGTTAGATTGACGATAGTGTATTATTATATTATATTATTATGTTTTACAAATATATTTTGTTATTTGTGTTTGTTTGAATTTAGCTGCTTTCTGTAAATTGTTATTTTGTTGATTTTGCACTTTTAACCTTCTGGTACACTCACAAAATCATATTGCTGCACATAGTCTACAAGGTCACTGTGACTGGTCATGCACATAGAACAAATCAGTGTTTCTTCCAGAACTGAGTAGATAGAGATGCATAACAGTATCCCACATCAGTGCAAAACTGCAGAGAATCCACTTTTCATTTGTGTCAATTCGGAGTTTTAGTGTCAGTGTCTAAATGCTGTTTCTGGGGTAAGAAGACATTTTGGGGGAAACACTGGACTCTATCTTTACTTGTCTTGATTAGGGCTCTCGCAGTGCTGTAATCTACATTAAAGGATGGATGTTTGTACCCTGCTGCATTACGTTGCAGCTGAAGCGGTTTGTCATAGCACACTCTATAGAGCTGGGGAACCTCCATCATCCATTCTATCTGGACTGCCATCGTTGGGTCATTCACCTTATCTGGGAACACACACAGACACAGACACGTGATATATGGGCTGAAGACGGAGATGGCATGTACTCGCAAATAAAAAATGGGCTGTGTGGTTGTGTGTGTACAGTGCCACAATAAAGAATCTCTTTGACCTGAACTTCAAGTGTGTGTGGGTAGAAGGCTGTGTGAAGTAATGAATGTTCTTGTTTGAGCATAGGCTCTATAAGCACATAGGTTATTGGATACTTTTTGGGTTAATCTAATACCTTGGAAATATGGCTGGTTGGTAACTCTCTAAACGTGGATGGTGAATTTCGATATCAAACTTCCACAGTGGTGTGCAGATAAAACAAGGAGGCTGAGAGTACTCCTCTCCACTCACAGTAGGTGGAGGCTGTGATTTCTCTCTGTTGGCGTGACGTCTTGACCAGTCCTCTAACTCGGAGCAGCTCCCCAATCTCCAAGTGGCAGCGGTTCTTTTGGCGTTCTGTCAGCTTCTTCAGCTCAGCAGCTGTGTTGAAGCCTCCCTGGGCTGCATCACTGTGCTCTCCTCCAGCTAAAGATAATAAATCAATGTAAGATATTACAGTTTCGCTTGCTTTAATAAATAAATATATGATAATTATTTTAATAAGCACTGTTGAATATATTCTAAAATCTTTTTACTGGAATAATTCAATTACATTTTTAAATCCGCAGATGTACAGTACTGTGCAAAAGTCTTAGGCCACCCTTAGTTTTGTTGTTTTAGCAGTGCTATAATGACCATATATAATCATTTCTCAGTCTATTAGAATACAACCAGAAAATACAGGAAAAATGTATGCAGGATTAAAAAACAAAACAAAAAAAAAACAAAACAAAAAAAAAAAAAAACAGAAACAGAAACAGCTTCTATAGTTGAGCAACAGCAGGAACCTGGATCTTAAACCTAAATGGAATGGAGCCTGAATTAATGTCTTTGTTAACGCCTGTATTTGTATTTGACTCTTTCATGTCAACATGATGCTGTGAAAAAGGGCCATTACACCAGGTTTGAGCAGGAGATGATGGAGCTTTACAGACACATGTTGTATGAGGTTAACTCAGTGGAAGCTCCTAATATGTATCAGACCAACTTTCAATCACATCATTCAAAATGACAAAGATCACAGAGTTTGATAGAAAAAGATAAAATCATAATGTTGCATCAGCAAGGCCACTGTCAAAGGGAAATCAGCAAACGAACTGGATACTTCAAAATCGGATTCATCACTCCATAATACCTTTTTCCACTGACCTTCATTCAAAACTTTTTGTGCATATCTTAGTATTTTCACCCTGTTCCGACAGGGACCTGGTATCAGCATCCCCTTCCGAAAAAAAAAAAACACTTTTTCAGAAGGGGATGCTGGGCCAGGTCCATACTGGGCTTCTTCCAGTCTTGAAGGAACTCTGAGAAACTTCTCATCAGATTTTGAAAGTTTTCTTGTCCTTCCAGTCCTTTTTTTTGTCCTTGACCTCTCCTGATTCTTCAAATGTCTTTATGACAGCCTGAATACAACATTTTGAGAATCCAGTTTGTTTGATGATTTCCCTTTGAGAGTGAACTTGATACTAAATGATGATTTTCTGTCTGTCAGATTCTGTGATCTTTGTCATTTTGAATTATGTGATTGAAAGTTAGTCTGATACATATTAGCAGCTTCCACTGAGTTAACCTCATACAACATGTGTCTGTAAAGCTCCAGCATGTCCTGCACAAACCTGGTGTAATGGACCTTTTTCACAGCATCATGTTGACATGAAACAGTCAAATATAATTATATATTTATATTGTTAGGGCTCCATTCCATTTGGATTTAAGAGCCAGGTTCCTGCTGTTGCTCAAGTGAAATACTGTTTTTTTTAATACATACAATACATACATGTTTCCTGTATTTCCTGGTTGTATTCTAATAAAGAGACTGAGAAATAATTATATATGGTCATTATAGCATTAATAAAACAACAAATCTAATGGTCACCTAGGTCTTTTGCACAGTACTGTATATTTTTAAGTTGCACTATTCAATGTAATGTTAAAGGGAAGCTATTTGACCTATTTCAGCCTGTTATTTTGGTTTTGAAGCCTGCATAATCTGCTGTCATCAACCAGATTTTGTGATGTGATAAACCTGCTGTCCACTATCTGTCCAGTACCAAGCAGCATATAGACAAAGAAACCATTAGCTGAAGAACACATCAGGCAAAAATTCCCTGATATTTTTTTCAGGAGATGTACAGACCAAAACAAAACACTGGACACAGTGAATGTTGGACTTTAATTTGTTAAGTGGTCAGAAACACAATCAAATGAATGCAGAGGTTGCTCCCTGAATAATGGGTGTGTAAATAAGCAATTGTTTGCTAATAAGGGCAACATAACAACTTAACAAGGCTAATGTGTCAGATGTTGTGTTTTTATACTTTTACACTACCAATTATTTCCTTTTGCTTTAGCTAAATGTAAGCAGGATGTAGATAGATGAAGAACAGAATTATTAGGCCCAGAGAATCATTTAAAGATTAACTCAATGTTCAGTATCTATTTAACTGATTACACATTATTGTTCTGACAGACAGCCCTTAAAAATATGCCCGCTTAACCACCAATTCATCTTGAATATGGCCAAACCAATCACATAAAGCAAGCAGGAATTCAAAGATCAAAATGACAACAGCTGAGGGCCATAACGTGCTCAGAAACATAGCAATGCTCCAGAAAAAAGCCTGGCAAGAAGAACACTGTCAGCTGGCTAGCCAATGGACAGTGTGTTTTGGAGAGAAACACATAACTCACATAACATATGAATGAAACATAACTGTAGCTGTAAAACTTCATAGGGTACCTTTAAAGCAAAAACTTAACAGTGGTAGAACCAGTGTTATAAATATGGTCTCTGATCATCTGCTACATGGTGCTGTGATAAATTAACGCCAACCACTGAGAAAGCACTCGTATTAAATCATTAATGTGTAGTGATTCGGCAAACCCGGCGCGCTACATATCAATACAACCATGCTAACACTAAAATTAAAACACCTGCAAACTCACTTTTACCAGGATCTTCCCCCTTTTTCAGCAGGTCATTTTTCCAGCACAGGCAGTTTATAACACCGGTGCCATCATCCACTGCGAAAGAAAAGGAGAGATACTCAAAGGCTGTTTCGTTTGAAAGATGTGTAAATCAAAGCCAGTTTTTATTCACAGACCTCAAACAACAACTGTGTGTGTCAGTTTATGAAACATAACTGGTAGATACATTCATGTGAAGGAGATTTTTTCTCTCTCCGGTGTTCCACTTGTTTTTCTAAACCTCACCTGTGTTCCTAGGGCAAAAGCCATAATAACCTTCACTGTGTTATACAATGGGTGAGTGTTTGGACACTGTTATATCCCGTAGTATAAGGCCGCAGACACTTCTGTCCTCCATGGCTGGCTTATCCAAGGTCTTATAGATGAGGAGGTAGAGGGAAAGCACAAACTAAGCTAAGAACACATGACAAAGTGGAATTTGGTGTCCAATAGCATCTCCACACACATTTCTTTAGAATGGAGTTGAATCTTAGATTAAATAAGGTGTGGCAAAATGTTGCAGCTATGCGAGGCCTGGAAATATATAAGTAAATATCAGAAAACACAATCTTTCTGTTCCACAGTGGAACTCAGTAAGAATACCTCCGTAACAGAAGAAGTCATCTCTTTCTCTCTTGTAAACTACTGTCCCAAGTACATCCACCTTGTAGACTGGGTGTAAGTTGTAGAAGTAGATACCTGTGAGACACAAACAAAACAAAAACGAATCTCAAAAACGTGACTATTATCATTGACAACACTGCCCACCAGTCACTTTCTAAATATGTGAGGTATGAAGATCTTCAAGGGTCAAGTTAAATACGGTCTTATCTTATATCAAATAAGATAGGTAATGGAGTCAAATGTCTAATAAAGTTTGTTATGATCCTATAAAATGTTTAGCTGACTGATCCTGAATTGTACAGTAAACAGCAGCAGGAACACTGGTAACTTAGTTAGTTTTGTATTAATCTTGAGTTAGCATTGCACACGCACAATGGTACAATGATCTTTCGGCAGTAAAGAGTGAGCAAACAGCAGGTGAATGAAACAACCTCAGTCTCTATAGCCCAGGTGTTCTTACCTGGCACCTGTGAGGACTCTGTCATCTGCAGGATGTCCCTAACGTAAAGTCTGGCGAAGGCAGAGAAGATCGGATCCAGTCCCCATAACATGGAGGCTGGCTCTTCCGCGGGGTCCATCGTAGTCGCCTGCATGTCAGCATTAGAGCAAGAGCGGATTATTTACCCTATTTCTGTTTTTTTCCCCGTCGGGCTATCAGGACAGTGAGCTAGCAGCAGAGTGGGCTGAGAAGTGAACACGTTTGTCACGTGACGCGCTGTTAACGTTTGTTTAAATTATTCCTCATTTCCGTTGGCTCTGTAATCTGCGAGTAAGCGTGTACAGATTTGCGACGTAGAATCGCGTTCAACTATTTAAGTTTCAAAAAGTTGCGTTGCCAGTTTTTTTTTTTCCCTACGGCGCGTCCACGCTTCGCAATGGTTTATGGGACGCGTAGTTTTCGGGAACACAAAGAAACCAGACAGTTGTGCTCATTGAAGCGACGCGACCGCGGCAGCGCGGTCCGGACGAGCCGTCTCTCTTCACGGAAAATGCGCTGCGAGTTCACCGCGAATGTCTCAAACGTCCCCGCGTCCGTTGTGTTTTGTCTCCCGTACAGACGAGGGCAGCAGAAGACCGAAGTGACCCCCGCCAACTGACGGACACGAGGAGCACGAAGAGAAAGAACCACAGGCGCGCGCACTCGTGAACGCGCGCAGACACTAAATCCGCTAGATTAGTAAACCCGTCCTTCACCACCGGAAAGATGACTGTTTTTACCGTTTTAGTGAATGTTAATACGCGGATCAGATGTAGCCGTTTTTACGCCCAAAGAAACTAATGAGCCACCCCCTGGACTACAACTGTTTGGAAGGACGCCGTACTCCTCTTGGTTTTTTTTTTTCTTTTGCTTGTGGAAAGTGCTCTCAGGGTTGTCGGGCCAGTGGGTCGTCAGGAGTTGGAACAACGGCGAGCTTCGCGCACTACTTTGTATTAAAATAAAGTCTTGTTTTGGCAGATTTCAAAAGCCAGAGCACTTCTGGGTCACATTTTCATTGTTACTTTAGGCCTTAACAATGACCCATGATGTGCGAAAGAGCTCCTCTCTGGACTGGCCGAAGCAGTCAAAGGCTAAGCTAGGTTTTGATCCTAACTATTATGAAAGCCACACTCCTTGTTAACCAGGCGGATATTTATAAACAGTTAATGGGACACGTATGTAACTCCTGACACTTAAGCTACCGTAAACTATTCAAGGATACCGACACTACTTTGGCGTTCTCCAGTCAATTCCTTTGTGAAATTCATAAGTGAATGACCCAGGATCCAGCATGTCATTTTTTAATTTCCGCAAAATATTTAAATTGGGAGCCGAGAAGAAGAAGAAACAGTATGAAAATGTGCGCAGAGATGAAAATCCAGAGGAAATATGGGACATAATTGGTGAATTGGGAGATGGAGCCTTTGGGAAAGTGTACAAGGTAAGGTAGTGTTTCCTTCAGAGCTGCTCTCTGCAGAGTCTAGCCTTTCCTCTGATATATTGTCTTCGTAAAATGGGCACTTCATACCCCCCCCCCCCCCCCCGCCTGGTTCAACGCGCCAGCACTGAGACCACAGTTTTGTGCTCCTTTGACCCACCCACCATCTTCAAGACCAACACAGCGGCCCTGTGACAGAGGTGGTGTCAGATGTGACTGCTGACCTCCTGCGCCAACGTGTTTGTCTAACCCTTCTCCGTGTGAAGTTCGTTTGCATGTGACAGACAATGAAATGTCATCGGGTCCACGCGTTGGAGAAAACTGACTTTTTGGCAAGCAAAGGGGGGGGGGGGACTTACCAAAAATGATCCCGTCCTTGGTCACAAATACATATATCCATTGTATCTCAGCTATTTTTAGATTCTAATGCATACAACACAGTACTGTATGCAAACAAATCAGCCAGATTATTCCCCATTTACATTTTCAGAAAGCTGTCCCAGTGTCATCGTTTTGCTAGTGCCATTGTTTGGTCTGAGCCTAATGCATAGCTGGAGCCAGGAGCTTTATTTGCATGAGTGACAGTAAATTTTATCTCGGTAGAGGCCTCTACCAAGTCCAACACCAGGAAGTCTGTGGCTGATAAAACCAGTTGACATGTTCTCATTTTTTCTTTTGTTGCCAAAGGCTACTTTTGGGTGCTTTGAAATTGGTGCGTTACTTCGTATCATACTTAATTGAAGCCTAATCCACCCGCACAGTGATTTAGCCGGCTTCCCAGCATGTACTGCAAGGCTTACGTGAACTAGGCCTATAGTTTAAGAGGGAAAAGTACCAAAACAGATCATTTATCATCATCATTATATGGAAGCATTTCATTTTATTCCACTGGCAGTGGCCCTGGAAGGAGGTCCACAAATAGTAAATTGTAGTGTTGTGTTTTGGCTTTTGGACTTATCCAGTCGCATCGCACCACTCCTCTGAAGCGTTCCCACACTCTTTAGTACAGAGGACTAGACTGTTTTGTTTTTTTGTTTTTTTTAAATGCATGTATGGCCAACCACAGAACACTGGCAGGCCACCAGGAAGTGGCTGGAACCCATATCGCAGCCAAGACTTCATTGAGCACATCCTGCTCACAGCAAAGCCCAAACAATCAGGAGAAATTTTCACTCTTAATGGGACAAGTCTCATGTTCTGCAGACTTATTGGGACCTGCATCAAAGCAGAGCGGTATTTTTTGTTTTTAGATCTGGCCGTGTGAGGCGTAAGTTGCATCTAAGGTCAAGTCTGGTGTCTGTGAGTCTTGCAGATTGTGTGAAAGAACAAACACACATTTTCTGAACTAGATCACAATATGAGGCAAGATGAAATGCAGTGGGGGGTTAAATGGGTCCCCTGGCCATACAACAGTCTAATATTGTTCTCATCCCATAGGCCCAGAACAAACAGACGGGCATCCTTGCTGCAGCCAAAGTTATTGACACAAAGACCGAGGAGGAGTTGGAGGACTACATGGTGGAGATTGACATCCTGGCCTCCTGTGACCACCAAAACATTGTCAAGCTGCTTGATGCTTTCTATTATGAGAGCAAACTCTGGGTGAGTAGTGGAAACAGCTCTCTGGAGTCACAGTGTCAGCAGTGTTTCCTCCACATTCTGATCAGAGGAAAATATGGCCCTAACACAGCAGTTTGAAATGGCAAAGCTCCTTTCTGAAACACAAGTTAGATCAATCTTGATATTATGAAGTATATAATAAATGTTTACAACAGTGCAGCTAGTGCAGCCTAAAACTAAAGGAGAGAATGTGGTAGTAAAAGTAAATTTCCCACATAGTAAATATAGATTATACAGGAATTACTTCTCCTTTTGTTCTGATAATGACAGTATGGTTTTAGAAAAGACCTTAAGTTAAGTCTTTTGCAGTATATGCAAGTTCTATTCATACTATTCTTATCAAAATTTCAGACCAAAGTTCACACGAGTAGCATATTCAAGCAGCTTTTAGAGCTGTTAATCATCATACCAGTTTATCAATCATATGTTTTTCATACGACCTAATTTTGAAACGCCCGTTTTTCATCGCAGTCGATACCTTTTCCAAATTGTTTACCTTTTAAAGCTAAACAGAACTTTGTCTTGACAACACAAAGTCTGAATTTTAGGTATATGTCACACCATTGGGGTGTCAGTCTTAACTCCTCCTATACAGATTAGGTGTCTAGATACAGTGCGTGATTGTCTTTTGCCTTGGCCCTGGAGCAAACTTGTGCCAGTAGATATGGATTATACCGAACGCCTAAACACAAGGGAAGTCTTCATTAATAAATAAATAGTGTGTGTGGGGAACTCGCAGTGGCTGTGGTAGATTACAGGTTGGTCAAACAGGTAATTCTGGGGTTTTCTCTTTCCTATCATACATAGAATCACGCTATAGAATATTTAATCATGGTCATCTAAGCAAATAACACGTTGCGCACGGCAAATGACATATTTATATTTGATGCAAAAGCCTGAAATTTCCTTTAAAAATTCATACTCCCAGAAGAAGATGGAATATATAGACAAAAGACAGATTTAGAAATTGAGTGTGATGATCCAGCACCAGTCATGTGATTGGAAGTACCTTGCCTTACTCTTTTTTTCAACACACAAGCCTCTTAAAAGACAGCCAGGTCATTCTAAATACTCGTGAGTAATACCTGAGTATTTAATTTCAGTGCATTTCATTGTGCACTCTGCCCTTTTCCTCCCCATTGTCCTTGGAACAATGGTCACAGACCGATTGAGGTTGTGTTTTGGTTCTTATCTTGGCTGTTTGGCATTTGTTTGTGCAAAGATGAGAGAGTATCCAGGACATTTCCTCCAGGAGATGAAAGGCTAAATTTCCACATAATCCCGGGAGAGTCTGGGAGGTGACTTAATTTATAACTGCATATTAAATTTGTGTCACCCACTGACCTTTGTTTCCCTTTTACACTGTCAGTTGCACAGCAACACTTCCTAGGGTCTGTTTTCATGCTTACTGCGATATAGCTGGCATTTTCATTCTTTCAGGCCTTGAACATGAACCTTAAAAGGTGAGCTCATATACTGTGTCACATCCTCCCTCTAAGTGCCACATGAATGGATTATTAAAAATGCGGTTGCATATTTCCAATGCATTAGTGTGTGTCAAATAAACAAGTGAAAGAGGAAGCCACAGCCCTGGCCCTTGGTTCCTCTCTGCCAGCTGCCACTCTGAGAAATCACTGTGGGGGCCATTGTACAACAGCAGAGCCACTGAAACAACAGCACGCCTACAGAGAAACACTAGAGTGGTGTGTGTTTTGAATGGCCAAGACTGTTCTGAGACTTGAGGCATTGTATGTCTTGTAAGGGCTTTGTTGTTGGAAGTGGAGCAGTCCTGAAAAACCTGGTGAATCATGGAATGCCATTGAACCTTGGGGAAAGCTAGAGTTTTTTTTAGGAAGTAGGCTGTTTAGAAGAAATTCTAAGTACAGGTTGACTCTGTAAAGAAAGCAAGGGTCTTAACCAATTCATAAACCACAAGTTTCTCAATGGTGAGCAAATTGCAGAAGCACAGCTACTTCCTCTTAATCAGGTTTGACATTTGGTTAAATCTTCCCCAAATCTCAGTGTAAAGCAGAGAGTTAACATCGTGCTATAAGGCCAGCCTTGTGTTTAAGCTCAACAAAGACACTCAGTTCCAGATGCTTTGCTGTGCCTTCTGCCATAATCATACTCCCCAGATACTCTAATCCTATTTGCCAAATAAGACCTAAGGTCTGGTGATGTAGCTAGCAAGCTAACTAGCAGCTGTGTGAAACCCTTTCCACAAAATGGCCCCAACTGGGCCAATCCTCTTACGTCAACAGCCACATTGAAAGCTCCTAAATGCCTTTAAGGGCTCAGCTGAGTGTTTCATTCACACAGGCTGGGTGAAGGTTCATTCTCAAGTTACAACAGTCAAGTCAGTTAGTTGGGCACATCATGAAGATGATGATGATGATGATGATGAGGCCATGTGGGGTTTCCATGTATACAATGAATGTTCCAGCAGACTAAATAAAGGTTTCTCTCTGAACTTTAGAACTGTCCAGACCATCACAATAGATTTTTGAACTCACTAGGTTCAGCCAGTGTATCAGCACCTCATGAATGGCCTGAACTAACCTCTGTTTTCAAATGTACTTTGTAGGACAACTCACTGCTAATCTCTCAATATTAAACATGTAATAAAGACTGTTATGTACACTTTTTAAAAAATATATATGAACAAATACATTTTT
Source organism: Rachycentron canadum (assembly GCA_038496675.1). Classification (NCBI taxonomy): domain Eukaryota; kingdom Metazoa; phylum Chordata; class Actinopteri; order Carangiformes; family Rachycentridae; genus Rachycentron; species Rachycentron canadum. Next base: position 24,555,720 of record CM076650.1, on the reverse strand, counting down.
CATGTTTTTTAAATGTTGGAAAAGCACGAGTCCTCTGAGTCCTTTTTTCCCTCTCGTTGGCAGATCCTCATTGAGTTCTGTGCAGGAGGGGCTGTGGACGCTGTCATGCTCGGTGAGTCAGCATTTCCTCTATGAATACAGGTTATGACCAAAAGGGAAACTGTTCAGAAAACAGCAAGGTAAAAAAGGCCAATTGAAAGGGCTCCAGAGACCACCTATACATTACATTCTTCATTCATTGATATAGTGAAGTTATCTTAGCCCTTATTACCGACTATGATTGGGTTGCATTAGTGCATTTTGGGTGAGGATTGCTAAGCGTGTGTTTCTATGATCCTGGTGCCCCTGCAGAACTGGAGAGACCACTCACAGAGCCTCAGATCAGGGTGGTTTGCAAGCAGACTCTGCAGGCCCTTGTCTACCTCCATGACAACAAAATCATCCACAGAGACCTGAAGGCCGGCAACATCCTCTTCACATTGGATGGTGACGTCAAGCTGGGTGAGGTCAAAGTCACATCCAGCTGTTAACACCAGGATATACATTTTTCTATGCATGGTAGCAATAGAACCTGTCTCACCTCGACTCCTATAATACAGTTTCAATTCAATCCAGTTTCAATCCATAGATGCTAAATGAGTGCTGTTGCAGAATGTAAGGAGAAGACCATACGCTGTATAATACACACAGAAATGTTGAGACCAGAGTGTATTGGCTTGCCTGAAGAACATTTTTTTCAAAAGGAAAAAAATCATAAATTAGTTCACAGTCTAGCAATGTAGGCTGTGTGCCTTTAGCCATGGTCTTCATGTAGTTTCCTCATGATTGAACTGTTACATGTTGTTATCTGAACTGATGGAAACTGCTGAGGGCACTATCATGTAGGTCAGCAAAACAACTTTACCCCTTTTAAAGTTTGTCACACTGTTTTTTTTTAGCCTTTCTAATGCAAGAAGCTTACAAGTTCACATGATCCTTCTTGTGAAATCACACTATGTGCATGTAGTCATAGCAGAGTATGTTATAACTTTGTGTAAACTTGGCCTGCTCTTGTTCCTACTACAGAAGATTTCCACAAAGGTTTGACATAGACAGATGACATATTTACTGGATGTGTTACTATGGTTTGTACTTTGGTACTTTTTGGCTATTATTCTTGTCAGTATTAATAAACAATAAAACATTCAATTAAAAGTCAGATATGAATCAGCAGAACTGGGTTCATCCCAACATTTATGCCCCAGTCAGACCAACACAGTGACAGAGATCAGAAATCTGCCTGTGTGGATCAACCCATCTCAGATGACCCTCTTTTCGAGTCTCTGCTAACTTTTAGAACCGGGTGCTATCTCACAAATGGGTCCAAGACGCAATGAGTGTTAGTTTTCCTTCTAAAACACCAGCTCTCCCCCGCACCTCACCCCCTCTCCCCTCATGCAACTCATTGGAATCTTTAACCAGACACCTCCCTGCCAAAATATTGCAATCTCAAAGTTAAATCCTCTCACCCTTCAAAGCGGTTCTTCCAGACCCACCAAAGATGTCATGCAAGTGATTTCAGAGATTTTCTTTGACTAATGTGTGAAGTAAGTGCAAAAAAGAACTGTAAAAGAAATCCACTGTGACCAATGCTGCATATTTGTGCTATAGAATGCTGATTGCATGACATGATGATGATGATGATGTGGGTTAGTTGTCTTGAACAGCAATTGTTCGGTGCTGCTCAGTATGTGCACAAACACATGTATCCAGCAGATACAGCAGCATAGTTTACTGAGAGTGAGGCTATGAGTCATTGCTGGTGGATGGAACAGGCTCACTGATATAACACACAACAAGCATTTTGTCCAGTGACTTAGCGCACACACAGTGTTGCCTGTAGAACTCGTGCGCCTGACGGGAAACTCGTGCTGTTACTTGCACGCGACGCAAACAAGGCATGATGTCATCATGCAAATGTATGAAGGGTGTTTTAACAACATGATTTCCAAGGCTTTGCTGTTTTGTGTCCATTTAGTGGACTAGTTAGATTAGTAAATGTGCTGCTCATGGATACAAGTTTTCACTTTGGACTTGTTTGGATTTGTTTGGGTTGTGCGTCTACAGTTGGAAAATGAGTGTGTGTGTTCTTCCGGCTAATTTTCTGGTTTGACTTGCATCACATGTCTTCCAGCTGACTTCGGCGTGTCTGCCAAAAACACCAAAACGCTACAGAGGAGAGACTCCTTCATTGGAACGCCTTACTGGTGAGTCAAAAAAAATTTCATTGCCCTTTTCCCAGTTTATTTGGAGCAATTTGAAGTATACTATTACTACACTAAGTCAGTTTTACTATACATCACAACTCAACGGTTTCCCTTCTTTCATCCAGGATGGCTCCTGAGGTGGTGATGTGCGAGACGTCCAAAGACCGTCCATATGACTACAAGGCTGATATCTGGTCCCTCGGGGTCACCTTGATTGAGCTGGCACAGATTGAGCCACCCAATCATGAGATGAACCCCATGAGAGTCCTGCTGAAAATAGCCAAGTCCGATCCTCCTACCTTGATGCAACCGTCACGCTGGTGAGTCACAGCGTGAAGCTTTATCGTCCCGTCTGGGACAAGGACAAGCAAACCTTCAGTTAACTATTTTAAATTCCATTCCTCTTAGTTTTGTATAATTCTCCTGAGCATCTTGGATATTTGACAGCTTTTTAAATGAGCCACACAAAGCAAATCACATTCAAGTATATTTTTCTGCGACTTCCATCCTTCAGGTCCCCAGAGTTCAGTGATTTCCTGAAGCGGTGTCTGGACAAGAATGTGGACAACAGGTGGAACGCAACACAGCTCCTGCAGGTGAATTTCCTCTTCAACAGTCACACGTCATTTCCACCCTCAAGTTTGGAACCCCTGTTTGACTATCTATCAGTTGCCACAGCCCCGTGCCTAGCCATTTAAATCAAGTGATAATCCTCGTTCCCCATCCCATACCCATGTACCACCTGCCATTCAGAGCATAAGCAGCAGAGTCCTAGACGACATCTGCTTACCTGCACGGTGTCAGGTCTGTGTCTGGTACTGAACCGCGTGTCCTGGCAAGACTGACACTCATCCCTTTGTGCTTGAGCTGACGTAAGCAGAGCAGGATTTTCTTTTTCCATAGGGTTTAAGGTGCTCGGCCAAGTCAGAGCCACTTAATAACAGTGAGGCAGTGAGGACACGTCGACACATAGACACAGGAAATACTGCGCATCCCTACAGCTAAAGGATTGTTCAGCGTAGAAGACTCAATGGGCTTAAAAATAGAATATAGAGGTCTGCCACCAATGAAGGTTTTGATATCAAAGAAGCTGCATATTCTCAGGCCTGCGATAGAATACGTGCAGCAGATTTCTAAACCAAAGAAGGTGAGGTTGACAAAAGATGTGTAGAGGTTGTAGTCTTACCCAGCTTTGCATTTTCTGATCTATTTATTTGTTTATTGTGAATTGCACTCAGAGGACTGCCAGATGAGAATCCCTTAGAGAGAGCGAGAGGGAGAGATAACAGAAGGATGCAGCATGTAATATTCAGCCTGTACTGTTCAACCTGTGTTTGTTGGCTTTACTTTGTTGTGTATGATGTCATCAAAGTAGCCACAGCTTTTTCTTTTTTTTTTTTTTAATCCGTGAGCAGTTTTACGTCTGAGCATCTACGGGCTCAGTTGTTGGCAGGGTGCAGAGCTTTGGTGCTGCAGGTAGAATGTTTACTACAGCATATGACCTGAAACTGAATCAAATCTTGATGTTATAGTCATGTTATTTTAGGATTGTCAAAATAAGATGTTAATTTCAATTAATTAATTATAGAAAAATAACATACACATTAATCACACTCTGTGGTGCCCCTTGACACCAAAGGTGATGTTGACAGCAGTCTGTGCCTGGTCTGTAAGCACCCTATCGCTCAACTATAACAAAACAGTTACTCAGACCCTCCTATGCTGCTGCTGTCCCACGTTTCTGATCGGGGCAATTCAGACAAGAAACGCACAGGTGATTATGTTATGTTATGTTGAAAACAGCCAAGAGCCTGACAGGAAACACTCTTGTAGTTAATGAGACATTACATAGAAAGAAATAATGTGTTCCCAACATTTACAGGGAAAACAATAATAAGCTTTCAGTTTGACTTGACAGAAAACTAACATGACGCACTCACAACAACAGCATGAAGTATGAGCTGTGCAGGGACAGGTGCACTCAAAGAGCAGCGCCACAAACCTTATGTGTACATTAGCAAATTTATGAATTGGTTCACAGATTCACTTGCTTCTCACAGCAAATGTTGATACATGCAACTGATTGAATTCATGAATTAATCACAAAATATGTCATTAACTTTTTAAATTGTTTGACAGCCCTGTTTTTTGGTCTTTGTCTTGTGCACAGCATTCATTTGTGACAAGTGTGACAGACAACAAGCCGCTGAGGGAGCTCATAGCTGAGGCTAAGGCTGAGGTCACTGAGGAGATTGAAGAGCACAAAGAGGAAGAGGAGGAGGAAGAAACGGAGGCACATCTGGTGGGTAAACATTACTAAAATCAACCAGCTTTTGCACTGTTTGGTCTATGAGATATGAAAATATGCCCTTTACTTTTCCAGAGTATAAGCTGACATAGTCATGTAGCTTTTTTGTTCTGCTAGCAGTTGAAATAAATTTCATTTTCCACATGGAAAACAGAAACCAGCAAATTGGCAGCTTTTGGGGCTGGAAGATGTGACAAGCGGTACAGCGGTCTTGAGAGCTCAATGTACTGCACAACATGCAAATATAGAAATGTCCTGCACTACATATGTAATACAAATACTCTCTCTGTGTCTCTCCCTGTCTCTGTCCCTGTTGGAATAAAAAAAAGTATATTTCTGTAGTAGTATTCGAGAACAAATGCGTCCCAGCCAGGTTCATCACTTTTTAGTGGAATGGTCAAATTGATGAATATAGTTTGTCTATTGCCTGCCTGTCTTTTCTTAAGTTGCAGTGCGTTGAGCCCTCAGGGCCACCGTAGAGAGGAGGACAATATGCAACAAAGTTACAGATCAGATCAGATACAGATGAAGTCTTGACTAACTAACCTATTATTGACATTAACTGACATAATTCTTTTTGTTTCATGTTGATGAAAAACCAACCTGCCTTTTCTGTTATTTCTACCTCTGCTTCAGGGCCACAAACGTGCCCCATCTGATGTCAGCGTCGCTAGCTCAGAAGATGAGAAGATCCCCCTATCGCCGTCCAACTTGGAATCTGTACCTGAGAAGGTTGAGCCAGTTCTACCTGTGCCAACACCCACTGATCTCGCTGTTGAAAACCATGTGGTGGACACCAGTTTTGTGGTGGAGGAGCCTGTCACCCCTGCAGCAGAGGAGAGTCCAGAAGAGGCTCCTATCACTGCAGCAGAGGATGGAGAGGCAGAACTGAAACCTGTTGAAGAAAAGCTTCCAGAAGCAGTAGCAGATGTTGCCTCACCAGATAAAGAGACTGAACCAGAGCCACCTGCTAAGGAATTGCAGCAGCTCGAGATAGCTGTTGAGGATGAAAAGGAAGTGGACACAGCAGAGGTTTCTGCCAATCATGAGGCAACTGTAGAGGTCTTAGAGGTCCCTGAGGCTCCTCAGGAGGAAAAGACAGCTGTTGTGGAGGAATCAAATACACCAGCAGAGGAGGAGGAGGACCGGTACAAACATCTAAAGGTGACGCTGACACTGCCAGAGCAAGATAAAGTTGTCCCAAAAGAGGAGAATGGAGAGAAGCCCACAGACAAGGATAAAATAAATGCAGAAGATGAGAAGAAAGTTCCAGACAAAGCTAAGGATGAGAAAGAGAGAGATTCAGACTCTGGCAGCGGCTCAGCTGCAGATAACAGCAGCGTAGACCTGAATCTGTCCATCTCAAGTTTTCTGTCCAAAACTAAAGAGCCTGGATCTGTTTCCATTCAGGTAACATACACAGAACACACAATCCAAAAGAAGCTCTGTCATATCATCTCTTTAAAATGCCAGAAGCTGTGTTATGACAGACCTGCTGAGCTGTAGATATATAGTTCATGTAAATTCTTTCTTCCAGGACACCAAGCGTCAGAAGAAGACATTGAAAAAGACTCGTAAATTCATTGTGGATGGAGTGGAAGTCAGCGTGACAACATCTAAGATCATCACTGACAATGACACCAAGAACGAGGAGATGAGATTCCTGAGGTATTCACCTGCCTTCGCTCACATACACCCGAGGCCTCGCTGGCATGCAGATGCTATGGAAATGAGATGCAGAGGAACCTTAGTGTACAGTCTGACTGTGTAGACTCTTCTAAACACTGTCTTTTTTCTTATTTCTACTTCTTTACTCAGAATTCAGCAAAGCACTCCTTTAAAGGCGATATCTTTTCACCACAGTGACCTGCTTTCTGTTAAAAAAAAGACTTACAGTTACCATGACTTTCTTTTATTTCTTGCTCTGCTTCCTTTCTTGCCTCCTCCCACACTTCTCCAGGCGCCAGGAGCTGAGGGAGCTGCGTCTCTTACAGAAGGAGGAGCAGAGGGCCCAGCAGCAGCTCAGCAACAAGCTCCAGCAGCAAAAAGAACAGATTTACCGCCGCTTCGAGCAGGAGACCACAGTGAGTCAACCAGAGCTAGATCGCTTTGAAAAATCTGTGACTTAAACGAGCAGGTGTATCCAACAAAGTTAGGGCTGCACAGTCAGTCAAAATCACGATACGGCCAAGTGCAATATCCAAATTGCAGTTTTTTTGACAAAAGTTGTGCAGTTTTAGCTCCATCAGTGTAGTGGTGCAACAAAAACACCCCAGCATACAAATCGTATCACAGTTAAGGGAACATGCTTGTTTGGGACAATCCCCAACAAAAATCACATCATTATTATAAATTATAATATGGCTCCAGAAGCTTTACACTTTGTTCATATGACCATAACCAGGTAATTGTATTTTTTTATTTCAGTCTCCCACACGCTTGCAATCAGCTTTCCATCAACAGTGTTGATGGAAAGCTGATTGCAAGCGTGTTGCAGTCATTCTTACATGGCCATTATTTTACGTGCTCAGATTTATGGTCTATATAGAGGTGTCAGTCAGAATCAGTTCAAAGTCAAGTCTGCGCTGCTGTTGCGTCATCTTCTCAAGAATAAACAAATGAACATTTAATGTATGATTCTGTAAAATGGCTTCCAACTGCCAACAATGATGTCCCTGCTGACGTGTGGTGAGGATCCTCACTGACATAATCCTTTACCATTACCAGAATAACCACTTCCCTAACCCTGAACCTTACCTTAACCTGAACCCATTTCTAACCTAAAATTCTTAGCCCTAACTTAAAAAGTCTTAACCCTGAAGCAGCCCCGATTAAGCCAAAAATTCCTCAAGTCTTCACTATAGTAGAAACAGAAGAGCACACACGCCAAGACAGACGTGTCCTCTGAAATAAAACTGACACTGTGCCTTTTACTGTTACCAGACTTGTGTATCCCCACTGATGTCTGATTTCATGTGGGGCAGTTTTTGGTTCAGGTGGTTAGAAAAAGTCTGAAGTATCATATTCACCTGGAACTCAGAGTCTGGTCAGTCAGCTCAACCGAACCTCAACTGAACCTCACAACATATTTGAGTTTCTGAATTCCCAGTCTAAAGGGTCTTAATGAAAAAGAATCTGATTGAACAATAATTCAACAAGGGTTGTTATTATGTGTATGTTTTCATGTCTGAAGACATACAGACATCTGTGGCTGTCAGAGCATGTCACTGAATCACTGTTTAACAACTGCTGGATTGTTCTGAAAGAGACAAAAAGATATTATCTCAATTTTGACCATTTCATGTGAATTGGTTTAGCACTTTTCTCTTTATCCTGAGGTCCACACAACTCCTCTAGTTTTAAGTTTTATTCGTTTAACGAGGACAATACTTTTTAACACAGTTCAAATCCAGAGCATGAAGCAGAGTTTATTTCTCACTTTCAACTCAAGGAGGTTGCGCAACATGGAATGAGTAAATTTGGAAACACCACCTCGGGGGAATTTGTAGCGGATCATAAGGAGCACCTAGACATTAAAAAAAAAAAAAAAAAAAACAACAACAACAGACTCATTCTGTGGTTGTTAAGTGAAGGTTTGCTTTGACCTTCTGCAAACATAAATCCATCCAGATGTGGGGAAAAAGTGTAAAAGACGATGACTCATCTGAGTGCTTTCTTACAAATCCAGATTCTGTGCCTCTTAGAATTTGCACCAGATTTTGGTCCCAGATGTGGGTTATTTTTCCCCACTATATGTGTAATTTGTGCAAGTCTCTGCAGCTGGCGTCGCACTCCATTTGCAACTTAGGAGGTTTTGCTAGTTGTAATTGTCATGGCTGCTGGTAAATGAGATCTCCTGTCTGTGTAACGTGCTGCAGTCTTAGTGGACCGGACACTGAAAATGCAGATTATGGTCACATACTCAGTAAAAACTGCACCACTTTCTCAGTACAACTCGGGCGTGAATGATGTTTGGACACAGGCAGTTTGTGAAGGACAGATCTGTCATGTTGCTGAGAGAATGACAACCATGCTGTTAATTTTCTGTATATCTGGTAACCATCTGTGCTGATGCAGTTTGTCACATTTCTGATTTTCACCTATTGCATCACATTGAATAATCTAAAGTGTTTATGATACAGTTATGTCCATCAGCTGTTCATTGTGAATTGCCTCATATCAGACAAGCTAGAAATCAAAGGTTATTGTTAGCTCTTTTAACAGCTGCTTCTTTAGTATTGATTTTGTCATTTGTCTGCCTTCTGAAAATGTCTCTGAGGATTTCACACACCAAAGGCACAAAGCAAAGAACTGCTTCTTTTGTCAGGACGCCTGGTTTGACGTGATGTGACCCTCTGTGTACTTCCAGAGTAAGAAGCGTCAGTATGACCAGGAGGTGGAGAATCTGGAGCGGCAGCAGAAGCAGACGATTGAGAGGCTGGAGCAGGAGCACACCAACCGGCTCAGGGACGAGGCGAAACGCATCAAAGCTGAGCAGGACAAAGAGCTGTCCAAGTACCAGAACATGCTGAAAAACCGCAAGAAAGAGGTCAGCATGTTGTACACGTCACCTTTCATTTCCTTCAACTTTTTTTTACCCGCCTGTACTGGAGAGCTTGTAAGGTTCCTATTAATAGTAGGTTGTCTTGATACTTAGACGTCTTATAAGTGTTTACATAACCTCTGTTCAGCCATGCAGAGGCTAAATCAGTCTGCGCTGCCACCTCTCATTTATTTCCTCGCGCAGCTCTAATCTCACCACAATGTTCACCTCATTTTATTTCCATCTTACTGCTCACTCCTGCCCTCACACAGGGCAAACAGGAAGGACTCTCTCCAAAGCACGTGACAAATGCAATCATGAAACGTATTAAAGAGGATGTTATTCAAGCCCCACCAGAGGAGATAATAACGAGGGCTCAGTGTGTGGTGGATTTCGAACTTTGACCTTTCCTCTCAGCTCTTATGTGTTAACCAACAGTCTTCTAATTCTTCCTACCTGAGTTTGTAGTGCAGCGTCAGAGTGTGTGTGTGCGTGTGTGTGTGTGTGCGTGCGTGTGTGTGTGTGTGTGCGTATAGTTAAATGTAGGAAGATAACATACTGTGATCTATAGGGAGGGGCCAATGTTATGATTCAGTCCTTTCAGTTGTCTTCGTGCACCCTGTGCAACGCTCCCATACAGGCTGTCAGTGAACCCCCCCATGTGTTTTTTAATGCCCCCTCAGATGTCTGATCTTGCCTCTTTCTTATGTGTCTTGTATCATAGTTTCTGTTATTGTATTATTTTCTAATATATGAGAAGAGTACTGAGAACAATATCTAATGTTTAGTACTCAATAAAAAAAAATTTTTTCGCTTTACTAAATTAATTATAAACAACAATCATAAACAAATTTTATTTTTGACAAGCTCCTTTGTAGACATTGAAAGACATGCAGCAATATGTTTGCCAATGTTAACAGTATAACACTGAGTATCGTATTAAAGTGTTAAATGTCAGGTTCTTTCAGGAACCATTAGGCCGGATTAATGTGACTGACAAACAGGTGAAACAGTAATGCCAGTTGTAACTGTCTGGTTCATCAGCTCAAGCCATGTTTAGCCTGTGGTAAACTTGGCAGAAAGCCTACAGGTTGGCAGTCACTTACAAACACACTAACTCACATACAGAGCTGGCCCCATGCAGATTAGGCCACTACAGGTTTTTGTTGCAGGAAAGATGCTTCCTGTCAGGGTGAAAGGGTATTAAAGATACTGAGGTTGTCATTTGGGTCTGTGTAGTGTTGTCTTGAAAGCCAATTATAATGTATATGATCCTCGGTCCAGGAACAAGAGTTCCTCCAGAAGCAGCAGCAGGACCTGGACAGCGCTCTGAAGAAGATCATCCAGCAGCACAAGCACGAACTGGCCACTGTGGAGAGAGACTGCCTCAACCACAAGCAGCAGCTTCTCCGAGGTAAGGTTTGATCTCCAATGTGATAAGACAGCACGCCACATGAACAGCACCACAAATGAGTTTAAAAAGAGGGAGAGAGAGGTTCACAAACGGTTTACTTTCTCACTTCACCTGTACAGATCAGGTCAAATCTTAATTTGAAGTAGGTGAATGTCTGATCATTGTTTTCAGAAAATCCACAGACAGACAGCGCAGCGGACTCCAACGATGGAAATGTGTGAGGGAACCATCTGACCATTATACAAGCTCTTTAATGTGCCACAATTGTGTAACTGTATAGCCAGTTTAGGTCAATGTTTAGCTGAGGAGCTGTAGAAAAGGATGAGGAGTAGTGTTCTTTGCAAGCCAATAAAGAAACCCAGGAGTTTATTGACCCCAAAATACATGAATGTTAACATTGCTGCAGTTTAAAGTCTTTTTTTTTTGTTTTGGGAAGTCTACCACAGTTGGCTCACTGCTTAACATGCAACCAAAAATAGTTAAATGTGTTTTGCTTTTGACTCCATGTGCATGCATGACCATCATTTCAAGAAAAAGAGAGTCAGGGTTAAACAGGATTTGCAAATAGTTTTTGGTATTTCTTTAAACCCTGGTCTGGCTGCTAGCAGGTTTACTTCATTCAGGTGCTTCCACTAAATAAATCCATCTTATTTTTTACTTCAAGCAGGTTAATGCTGCCATTATTTGTAAATCCTCTTTGGCCCAGTGGCCACCTTTCATTTTTTCACTCACATCACTCTATATAGTTTAGTACTGAACATCGACACGTCTGTAGTAAGCCGTATCAGCAGTAAACAGGGGGAGACTCTGAGATCACATTCCTGCAAATGTCAGCTGCAGCCCCAGCAGACATTACTGCAGTGAACAGCCGCCCCTTAGCAGTTAGTGCTGCCTGGGACTTAATCCCATGCATAATATGCCAGGAGCCGCACGAACAACACTTCTCAGAAATACTCACTGAACCAATTCCTGGGAGGCGGTAACTGCTTCAAAGAGCATTCCCTGGGAATAGAAACTGTGAGATGGTTCAAAGCTAAAAAGCTGAAACCTCAATAGTAAAGTTGATGTTGGTTTATCTAAGTTTCTCAAGCATCTGGCCATTTGTTTCTAATGAGGCAGCTTCACATCTGTTTTTGTTGCAGTGAAGCTGAGTGCTGAGATTGAGGCTTAATATTGAAGAGATATGACCTCTCAAAAAAACCTGTGAATGGGTCATCTTTCTAATCATTTTGCGTTGTCTTTCCTTCACTGGTGTGCTTGCAGCACGGGAGGCTGCCATGTGGGAGCTGGAAGAGCGACATCTGCAGGAGAAACACCAGTTGTTCAAACAGCAGCTCAAAGACCAGTACTTCATGCAGAGACACCAGCTGCTCAAGAGACACGAGAAGGTACAGATGTGGCCTGTTGTAGCTCAGGTTACATGGCTAAATCTTTGAACTTCATAAAAAGCCTCAGTTGTTGCTTCCGTGAAAGCCTGGCCTTAAACAAACTATTTTAAATTCCTTCAGCCTAATAAAAAAGTAGCTCTGTTCACTCCAACATCTTTCTACCTGCTCGTGCGTGCGTCTCGTGTATAGGAGATGGAGCAGATGCAGCGTTACAACCAGCGACTGATCGAGGAGATGAAGAACAAGCAGACGCAGGAAAGAGCCAGACTGCCCAAGATCCAGCGCAGTGAGGCCAAGACCCGCATGGCCATGTTTAAGAAGAGCCTCCGCATCACTGGAGCGGCCATCACCCCCGAGCAGGAGAGGGAGAAGATCAAACAGGTAAACACCGGAGCGATGTGGAAGGCAATGATAGAAACCAAATTGAGCTGGACAGAACAGTCAGAATGCTGTCAAAATTACAGCCAAAGAGAAAAATAAGCTGTGAAGTCTAATTGTATTTCTGTTTTCCAGTTTGCAGCTCAAGAGGAGAAGAGACAGAAGAACGAGAGGCTCCACCAGCAGCAGAAACATGAAAACCAGATGAGAGATCTGCAGCTGCAGTGTGACGTCAACATCAGAGAGCTTCAGCAGCTCCAGGTAGAGAACTAAGAGAAACACAAAATCAAACTTTTCTTGAAAATGGGTTTTCTGGGCAATTACTGTCCTCTATTTACATGTAGTCTTGTTTTAGTTCATCATCCCAGTCAAAGGCACAGCTACATGAAAAGCCTGTTTTTATACTTGACCCCCCTGTGTGTCTCAGAATGAGAAGTGCCACCTGCTGATTGAACATGAGACCCAGAAGCTGAAGGAGCTGGATGAGGAGCACAGCCTGGAGCTGAAGGAGTGGAGGGAGAAACTACGACCCAGGAAGAAGGTGATGTATCTGTTACACCTGGATGATAAAATCAGCCTGTGGTTCTCCCACTAAACACTAAACACAACAGTGCATTAATAACAATCTCACTGATTTTAAGGCAAAATCAGATTATTCATTTTTCCTGACATAGAATTAAACATTAACAGCAATTCTGACGCAAAAATGAAAATGTTCTGTTCTGAGAGTTAACTTCTTTATACTAGGAAGCTCTCAGACCGAGACTGTAACTACTGGTTAGTGACAACAATAATGAACACTTACCTGAATAACAGCTTTGATTGGAGTGTCGCCTGTGGTTTAATAAGTGACTGTTCTGGAGCTATCAGTCATATCACGTGACCTTCATCAGCACGTAGAGTGCAACAGCAGGGCCAGCTCTATAAACACTGACTGACACAGTTCATTGACGAAGTAGCACCAGGTCAGCTGAATGCTGATTTCCCCGTTGGCTCTTGCTCTTTGAGAATGATTGAGACAAACATTCTATCGGGACGTTGACAGCAGCGTAGCCAGATTTAGAGAAACACAGAGCAACAAATCTGGAGACTTTAGATGAACCTTGGATACTTTCTGTAGAAGAGAAACATGTCCCAAGAGCAAGGAAGACTTCCATCCATCTGTTTTGTACCATTCATCCAGAGAGTTGACAGTGGCAGCTAAGCAAAGTAGTCCAGAGGCCCCTCTCCTCCACCCTTCCAGTTATTTCTGGGGGAGCCATCACCAGGCCTGCCGGTTTCCCAGCCCACCAGTTGGACCTGCCTGGGAAGCCTCCAATGGAAGGTGCCCAGGAGAGATCCTGGTCAGATGCCTGAACCACTTCAAATGACTCCTTTTATATTTTGACCCCATTTTTTTCAATCACCACCCAAAGCCCATGATCATACGAGGGATCAGAACTGGGATCAACTAGTAAATTGAAAGCTTTGATTTCCAACTGGGCTCCCTCACCACCTCGGTCCAGTATTACTGCTGATGCTGCAGCACCCGTCACTTTCACGCTCCTTTTTTACTCTTACTCGTGAACCTTGAGATGCTGAATCTCCTCCACTTGAGGCAACAACCCACAGGAAGTGAACCTTGGCCTTGTGCTTTTCTAAAACAGTGATGAATGCACACACATGCAGACATTGTTGGATATTTGGTAGCAGAAACAGAAAGACATCCAGACATTCTGTTGGTGTGGAGGATACTTCTTTGAGAACAAATGCTGAGGTTGTTGTGACAAAGGATCACATGGGAAAGACCAATCTTACAAACCATTCATTAGTTTTTATTCACTCACAGGAGACAGTAAAAAAATGTAAACTTCTCATCCGTCTTTGTAGACAGATTTGAGACCCAAGTTGATGCCAGGCAGGTAATTTAAGATATGAAACACGTTTCCCTCTGTGTCCCGCAGGCGCTGGAGGAAGAATTTGCCAGGAAGCTGCAGGAACAGGAAGTGTTCTTTAAGATGAGTGGAGAGTCAGAGTGCCTTAACCCCTCCAACCAGAGCCGCATCTCTAAGTTCTACCCGATCCCCAGCGTCCACTCCACTGGTTTCTAGGAGGAACCCTCATACATATGCAGTCTTCGCACAGTGGATGTGAACATGAGCGCACACACTCATGAAGAGAGCTGCCTTGCTGCCTTGCCCTCCTCCCCTGACAGTGTAGGGTCAGGGTCAGGACCTGAGTGGTTTTTTGTCCCCGGACTTAGTTCCTCATTTGTCTACAGCTCTGCAAGACTGCTATTTTTGCTCATTTGTCATGTTTTCATACATGTTACTGTCATTTTAAAGGAGAATTATGAAGGAGAATTTCAGATTTCAGTCAGCACCTCAAAACTACTAAAGTCTCTGTCCAACCTTGTTTTCTGATTGAATTGTTTTTGTTTGTTTTTTTTATAAAGACTCCAGTGCCTGTAGAATCTGATGTTTTTGGCTTTTAAATTTGTGATTATCATTTGCTGCTCAGTTTAGCTCTATTTTAGACTTTTGCACTAGTGAATTTTGATACCACTTAATTTGGTTAAACTACAACATTATCATTTAGAATTGATCATCAAATAGAATGTATTTCTGATGAAGAAGGATGAGCACATTTTTAATATCACTCTTAGTGAAGGAATGGTGATACACTATATTTTTATGAAGTCATTCAGTCTGTCTGTGTTAGAGGGGTAAAGAAGCCCGGGCAGACGTCTTTAGAAGTCAAGTCTTTGTGATACATTAGGGGTTAAAATAACCAGTCTCATGCATTATTTCAATGCAGGGAGTCGGAGCTTTTTCCAGCAGAATAATTCCTTCTTTCAGGGTTTTTCTTCAGCATGCCTTCCTGTTTCAAGCACTTAAGACTTGAGAGCAGTACATGGTGTAAGCCATTCGTCACTTTGCTGCATATCACAGAGGAAGTATGGAGACGGTGTTTACATATAGAGACAAAGGATCACTGTTAATTGGACAGTATGGAAATGGTCACAGTGGTGGCTGTCGAACAAGCATTTAATGTACCTGTTTGTTTTTTAGCTTGACCACTTTTATTCTAATCATGCTAAGGTTATGTAACTAAAGGAGCAAGTTCTTCAGGGATGAATAAAGAATGCAATTTTCCATTGATGTCCATCAATTCTGTAAAATGTAGAACATTTTAAGAGCTTAAACAGCTCTCAGTTAAAAAGAAAAAAAAAAATCACCTAACCTGCAGTTATAGTTGATGATGCATCCTTTGAATTTACTTCAATTCTCTTTTTGATTTGCTACCAGGTGTATTATGGGTAGGCCTGCATGGCTTTTGTTTCTTCTTTTTATTGTAATGATACCTTTTTCTTTGATATGCTAGCTAATAGCCTTAATACTTCAGAAGTGGATGTACTGTGTACCTGTGTTATGACCGCCTTCAAAGACTTTGGTCAAACTCTTGGTTTATTGAAGCATTTAACAGTTTCAGAGAGATTTCATTCAAATGTATTCAAACAAACACAAAGCTTTTAGCAAAGGTTTTTCTATTTAACCTTAAGCATTGAGCAGTATAATGTTAAAGGAAGTCGATGCAAAAATGGACCTGACTGGTTTAGGCCATCGTGACCTCTGATTGGTTCATTTCATCATCTAATTTTCTTTATGATTGGCTTTAAAGTTATCAAATGTATTTAAGAACTGAGCTGTTATGTACAAACACATACGGAAGGAGTGCTGTGCACCTTTTGCGAAACATTCTCAATAGCTATTTATATGAAAAACCAGGCTGCATGTGCCTGTGCTATAGTTGACGTACTCATCTTAACCATTGGAGGTTTGCAGTGCGCAAAAAAGAGAAATTACAAAAATCTGTCCAGTCAATTCTCGTTTTGTTTGTCAGATAGATTCTCTGAACTGTAAAATGATTGAATGTCTGAAAAACAAAACCATGATCCATATCAAATCATTAGGCATTTCAAGGTAAATTTATAGTTTTTAGAATGCCTGTGTCATGTAGATTTTCATTTTGCTGTAAATAAACAGTTTCCTCTCTACTACAGTTGTGTTTATTCCTTTATTTGATATTGTGTGGAAAAATCTAAATTATATTAAAAACACGGTGTGTATGTGTATGTATATATATAATATACATACACATACACACACGCACATTTGTTGTAAAGCGTGGTCTGACAAGAAAAGGTCCCCTGTAATGAAAAGGTAAGAAAACATCAGCTCTTCGTTCAGTCCCTTACGATAAAAGATGTCACCACACATGTATCAACTAACTCAAATCTATACATAATCCCTGACTTCACATAATATGTATATAACAATACAACTGCGCAGTAAATGTTAATGAATATGACAACAACAACATTCACTGTGTGCTTCAGTACAATGTAACATCCTCATTCATACACAACGTTTTGTGTAGATTTGTTTGACATAAAGCTCCATGAGTCCAGTAGCGTGGCTCTCAGGCGCCAACATCCCTCTTCCTTCTTTTGGTCATCACGGTGAATTCTCCTGTAAAACAGCACAAAGAGTTAAAGGCCGCTGAGCGTGACCTGCTTGGATTGACACGCCTGCTTCTTCATCCATTAAGTCAAACTGTCAAAATTGTTGGCAAAAATCTGCAGCTTCAAACTCTTCAAGCTCTCTATTTTGGTGGTTTGAACAGAGTGTTTGAAACAAGTGTTATCAGTTAGGATTCAACGATTGATCAGTTTTGCTAACTCTGACTGTCGATTTTGTCCCTAACGTGTAGTGAAGTGAGCGTGAACACGATTAGAGCAAGAGCAGCCTGTCAGTTCGAATGTAGGCGCCTGTCTGTTGGAATAAAACCTGCCACAATCTTTCACAAAGCAGATGAAGTTTTAGATTGAACTTTGTGACACGTTTCAAACAGAGTTCGGTAAGGAGTCTTGTCAACCTGAAACTATTTCATTTATCAAACTGACAGAGGTGTAACTCGAATTTGTTGTTTCAGTTGAAATGTAAAGAGTGATAACACCTTAATGTGTTTGCTCAAATGATCAAAAATTTCAATTATTCATCACATATTTTACAATGCAGCTTGATGATTTCTTCATCATGTATACATAGTTTCTATTTAGCTAAATGTATTATTCTATCAGCACTGTTCTATTGGTTTCTGTTAAATTAGATCACGTATGAATGACGCGTCACCTTGAAGAGACTTGGTCATGATCGTTGACTGTATATAAAAATGGACATTGGTTTAAGGGCTGTAAAGTGAAGCAGCCTTAAACCTTCATTCTCTCTAATGACCATCAGGGGGCGACTCCACTGGTTACAAAAAAGAAGTCAGATTGTATTGAAGTCTATGGGAAAATGTCCCTACTTCTCCCTTGATTTATTAGCTCAGTAAATGTTTTCCTAATGAGTTTATGGTCTCAGTCTCTAGTTTCAAGTCTTCAATACAACATGATGTTCAAATGATCGTCCATTTAGAGAAAAATAGGGTGTGGCTACTCCATGATTGACAGACTGTCCCACGAATTCCAACCTGCCTCACAATCAGTATATCAGTACAGAGCAGGTCAGATCCACCCCTCACTCCTTCTCAGCTCCACCTCCTCCTTCACAAACCAATGGGTGATGTCACGGAGAGTTGCCGCTTGGTCCTGATGCAGCTTACTGTGAATAAGCCTGCACTGTCTAGCGTTGCTGCTGCTCAGACAGCAGATTACAGAATAGCAATATGGTAATATCACAGATCATCAACAATCAAATCCAGCTAACTCATCCGCGTATGAAGAGCACTGTGAAATAACAACAACTGACCTCTGTCACCCTTTGGTCCTTGGCGTCCCTCAGGCCCAGGAAAGCCTCGCTCACCTGTGTCCACACAGTCACAGTTAAGTTTCACTGTAGACTGTTGAATGTTCAGAAAAGCCATGACAGTTTATTCAACAGTTCATTCTTGATTTGGAGGTTCATCTTTTTTAGCTGTTTCAAGGCCAACTGCCATGGTCTCACTTAACTGGGACAAACAAATAGCATAGAACACAAAAGTGTTTCCTGTATGAATTAATTAAATGTGTGATTATCAAGTATTTTAACCAGTGTGAAATTATTTACAGTAAAATTAAATTAAAAGAGTTTTAAGATGTACCTTTCTCTCCTTTTAGACCTGGGAATCCCATGTCCCCTTTCTGTCCTGGTCTCCCAGGTGGTCCAACAATGGCTCCATGTACTGTGGCGGAAAAATGTTTTCAGAAATCCTCATTCTCACATTTTCAACTTCTTCATTATTTTTTATTGTAATTTCTATGTTAATTTCTGCTACTTTACTTTTGATGTATTCCACCAAATCAGTAACATTTGCATGGGAACCAAACAATCGGCTGTATCCCGGTGGACCTGGGGGGCCAGGTGGTCCAGGTGGTCCTTGGACAGTGCGTTCATTGTGAGTCCGCTCAATGCTACGAAGCAAACCTTGCACTGGAAAATAAGAGTTAAGGTGTGGAGAAGTGTCAACCAGTACCCCTACCCGTTACTGTAGGATTGAATCTGTGATTTCCTTTATACTCACATTTGAAATATTCCAGCTGTTCTGTGGCATTTCCATGTGAACCAAACCATCGGCTGTATCCTGGTGGACCTGGGGGGCCAGGTGGTCCCGGAGGTCCTTGGAAGACGTGACTGTTGTACTCCTTCACAATATCATGCAATACACCACGAGCTACAGACATAAGAAAACTAGATGATGCAGGCAAAGCTTTGTTGCCAATACCAAGAAAATAACTCATTGTCAGAATGGATTAGAGTTTTACTGTAATATGAGCAAAGATCTGTAGCAGGGGAGTAAGTTTTCAGACTAGGAGACCAAAAAGTCAAGGTTGTCTCCACTAAGCTTTAGTGACAACCAGTTCCTACATTTGATGCTGTTCTATCTCTGCTCCAGGTGTTAGGGTCAGGGTTAACATGGACACAGTTTGTCATCATAAAGCTGACATCGACTTACATTTGAGATAGTCCACCACATCCACGACATTTTCACGGGAACTAATCCACTGGCTTTGTCCAGGTATACCTGGAAGTCCAGGAGGTCCTGGAGGTCCTTGAACACGACCTTCATAGTCTCTCAAAACATCATGGAGCAGACCATGTGCTGTATATGGAGAAGGGTCCAGAATTATACACTGCAAGTGAAGTTAACTTGATGTTTACCTAAGGTAAACATCAAGGCTTCCAATTGTTTCTAACATCCTCAGACCAGATCATCTAGATTGATCATCTTCAGCATCCTGAATTTGGTAAAACTTTTTGGAAAAACCTTTTCTTAATATGAACCCAGCACTTGGAAGCATTTACGAGATTAAACTTTCTTTAGAAATTCAACCATTACATTCACAAAGGTCTTATTTCATCTCTCTCTTGTTAAAAAGGTAATGTTTCTCAAACTGTTTCCAGGTTAAATGAAGGTTTAATAAAAATGAATAAATGAGCATCACAAAGCAAAGTAGACTGGATCTTATCCAGTCTGTGAATTTTGAGTAACATGGTTCTAGAGTAATTTTCACTTACATTTGATGTAGTCAGTTACTTTGACAGCCACACTGGAGTAGTCACCAGCATCCAGGTCCCAGTCTCTGGTGCCAGGCACACCTGGCTCTCCCTTATGACCTGGAGGTCCAGGAGGGCCTGGCAGACCAGGACGTCCAAACATAGTTCCTCTCACACCATCACCTGGATACAAAATAATAGGAAGTCATATGTGACTCTAATGCAGACAGATTTAGTGAAGTAGTGAATTTGTGAAGGATTATGTGTAGATTTTGGGTAAGCAGGCGTCTGAGTATGTGAAGGCCTTTTGTCTACACAGGTCCACTTTGTATTCTGGAAATAAAAGCATTTCATTGCATGTAATCATCATTTTTTTTTTGTATCTAGTATATTTTGTCTCCCATTCCAGTTTGCATTATTGCAACTGATGCACCTGCCCAGTCCATCCAGAATGTATTTAAGATCAGCCATTTTGTTGTGATGCATTTCTGAGACCAAGACAGAGGGAAATGCATACAGTTAACATACATTAACACAAACTCTTCTACAGGACCTGAAGGGAGGCTAAACACAAGCAGCAACCAAGAAAAAGACAACACAAGAGGCCATGGCAGAACCAGTGGGCTGTCAAAGAACTAGTAGGAGCCTCAAGTCACAATTCTGAGTCAAAGGCTGTTGTAATGATGTGGGAATATTTAGCACAGATATAATTCTAGATACATTATTGTCCAGTACAGACACATCTAAAAAAGCATGATCCGAAGCATCACACAGATGAGACGGCGTATTTTTAAAAGATTAAACTCACTCTTGACATATTCATGCTCTGCCTTAACCAAGTCTCTGTTGATGTGCTCAGCATAGGAAACCAATCCGCGGATTGGACCAGGGGGGCCCTTAGGTCCAGGCGGACCAGGGGGGCCTGGGGGCCCTCTGAAGGCAACACCTTTGAGAATAGAACAGATGGATGAGAACTGTTCAGCAGTTTTTTAGTTCAGAGTATTCAGTCAAACTCACTTTGGAGGTAGTCACGAATGTCTGAGCTGATGTAGTTTCCAAGTCCCGGTGGTCCTGCTGGTCCAGGTGGTCCTTGTGCACCAGGGACACCTGGAGGACCAGGAGGCCCCTGAGGTCCCACGAGTGCTTGATACCCAGCTAATGAGAAAATAAAATTGAATGTATATATATATATATATTGAATGCTACCAGGTCTAATTAAACAGATACACTAATTTCTGTTTTTATTGCATCTCTTACTTGCTAACAAGTTTCCAGGAGGTCCAGGAAGCCCAGGAGTTCCGGGAGGTCCAGGGGCACCTACCACCCCCCTCTCTGGTGACAGACAAGACACAGTCAGTCACATTCATGTTTTTCTCTCAACAGAACAGGTTTTTAATAAGCTCGTAGGTGCTTCTGTAACTCCAACCATTCATGAGACTGAGGACCCGTTCAGCGACATCCTGGGTGTTAAATCCATAGCCGCTGAGGCCTGGAGCTCCAGGAGGTCCTGCTGGCCCAGGATAACCAGCAACGTATCTCCTCACCTCCTCACCTGGACACATAGTTGACAGTTGTTCTATCTCCTCTCATGAGCTGGATATATAAATCTAACTTGAAGATTTTAAGGTAAACTAATGGTCATGGTCAAACACTGCTGGCACCAATGTCATTTTTTTTTTTTTTGCTCAAACTATGAAAAAATGTTTCACTCATATTATATGTATATTTATGTGTGCCATTCAAATATTGAGTTGCTGCCACGGCAGAGGATGCTATGTGTGAGAAATTTGGGATTTTGGTCACCATCGAATGAAACTTACGCTGCAACAGGCCAATGATGTCACTGACAGACATGGAACCAGGGGGACCAGGAGGACCAGGAGGTCCAGGAATCCCATCATATCCTCGACCAGAACCTGAGTAATAGGTGATAAAGAGTGTATCGTTGATTATTAGATATAGAGGTCCTGTATAATAGATGTATTATTATTACTTGATCGATCATACTCTGAATGTAGGCAATGACACGGTTGGCCACATCATCCACCACCACATCTCCTGATGTCCCTGGGACTCCTGGAGGACCAGGAGGCCCAGGAGGTCCAGCCAGGTACTCACTGATGCCACCACCTGCATGTCAGGACAATATTGTCTAAAACAAGTCACTTGACTTAGGTCTTTGTTTCATCCATATGTAGTATTGTACAGCTTACTCTGAAGGTACTCTGCAATGTACTGGCCCACATCAACTGATCCGGCCCAACTTCCATCTCTTCCAGGTGGACCAGGTGGTCCAGGTGGACCTGGAAGGCCAGGAGTGACTGAACTACCTGGCACAATAAAACAATTCCCAAATATAATGTCATATACCCACTGTACAACACCAATTTTTTTCAAAGACTGAATAATTATATTATTAGAGCTGCTATATTATTAGCTATTACAATGTGACCAAGCAACAACAGTTCAGGCTAAGTGGTGAGTTTTAGTGGTGAGTTGGTGTGTTTTAAGCTAAAATAACAATAGCTCATGAGCCGGGTGCTTTCCTGTGGTCAGCTGGTGTACAGAATCATGCAAATAAGATCTAGGAAATCTTAATTAGTTAATTTTTCTGGTGTTTTGGAAACAGTTGTCTCTATACTACTATAGTACTATACTGTACTATACTGGTGCAGTATTGGACTCCTATAACTGCAAAGTGTTTAGAAAAGAAACATAATTAATGCTGCAAAACCTGGTATCATCATTTTCATTACACACATTTTTCCTTGACAAAACCTGATGCCGACATTAACTACAATGGCATTTAACTGCAGTGATTTGTGTGTAATACTCAAGCCTCTCGCCTCAAGCAGAGATGAGAGGCTGGTTACAGAGGTCTAATGAGCTCCAAACACACGCCCTCAGAAAGTCTTCAGTTCATTTTCAAACTTATAGTCATCTGCACCAAGGTCTGTAAACTATTGCACTAAATTTCCATTAGCCACTATTTTTGACATAATCCCTAGATCAAATTACTTTCTGTAATGTGAAAGGGTATGGAGTGGTACTCTTGGTCCCTTAGCAGTCAAAGACTGCTCAATCGAAACATCGTTCAGGGCAAGTTTGCATGATTGACAGGTGTTTTTGTTTTATTGTATGTGTCTTGTTATATTTATCAGTTATAGCTCACTCACATTCCCACAGGCCTCCTATAAGCAATTGTTTAGTATTTAGTGATTAGTGAAGTTAATCATTAAGACATTGTCCTAATATGTGAATTAGTGTGATATTGTTTTACCACTGGAGACTCCAAGGATTCCTGAGGCACCGATGACTCCAGCATCACCTATAAGCAATATATATAATATTTATATATATAGATATATATATCTATATATATAAAACCATTCCCTGGGTTAAATATCACATGAAAAAAAAATTGTAACAGATTTCTAACAGAGAATTTGAGTTTACCTTTATACCCTTGTGGCCCCTGAGGGCCACTTGGGCCTTCTGGTCCCGGAGGTCCCCTAGGTCCAGGTTCACCTGGGAAACCTGACATGAAAACACTGATTCAGCATGTGCTTGAATCTTCATAATTAATAATAGAAGATTGGAGACTGATTAGACAACAAGATGTAACTGGGAGGTGAGGAAACATTTTAGTGAGTTGCCTAAAATTAACTTACATTAAGTTATAATGTTCCCAAAGGCCATCTCTTTCCTCTATAATATTTTTTTTGCATGAGAATTCATATAAATAGAAACTAGTGTACCTCTGCAGATCTTCCTAATAAAAACAACCATTTAAGTTCAAAGTCATTCACATACCAACACCTGGTTCCCCTGGACTTCCTGGAAGACCTGGCTGGCCTGGTTCACCTGAAACAATCATCAGTTCTTTAAGTCACAGAGTAACTGTCTATTTAGAAAAAAATGTTTCTAGGCATGGTTTACAATCTTCTCACCTTCATACCCCTGTGGTCCTCGGTCACCTGAGGATTTAGAATGATGAGATTAATTATTATTATTAAATCCTTTATTTAACCAAGTAGTTTCACGCTCCCTGTTTTTTGTGAAGGAGGACCATCCAACTTTATAACTTACAACAATCTGACACGTGCTTCCAGAGGTATTAAATTCAATGAACCTACCTGTTGAACCCTTTGGCCCTGGGGGCCCTGGAGGTCCTGGTGGTCCAGCAAAGAAGGTCTCTAAAGCAAAAGAGTGAGAATGCATCATATGTATGGCATATGTCCTCTAACCTACATTTGAAATTACGTTTCTTTCACCAACCTGATGTGGGCACAAAGCTGCCAGGTTCTCCTTTCTCTCCTCGGGGGCCAGGTAAACCAACACCTGCGACCACAGTAACAGATTAATTTAAAACAAGAGAGAGAAATGTATTATTCTCTTCATTTCAAATTGTTTTGTTCACATATAATGTAGGCAATTGTTCCATCAAAAGTCATACTGTCTGCAAAAGATTTTTACTGCTTCTACTTCTATCTATCTATCTATCTATCTATCTATCTATCTATCTATCTATCTATCTATCTATCTAGTCTGTGTAATGCCAGATACTTGCTTACCTGGCTCTCCTGGAGGACCTCTGCGTCCTGGAGGACCTTGTTTAGTCTCACCTAAAAGTGAAAAGCAGTATTTCAATCACTTAGTTGGGTCTATCAGTTGTTTGAAAATACCAAAATACCATTGGTACCTAACAAATGCCTTTCAACTTACCAGGAGGACCCTGAGGACCAGGTGTTCCGGGAGGACCCGGGGGTCCTGGTGGACCAGGCACTGTCAGTGAGGAAAGTCCTGTTAGAAATAAAAAGATAGAGAATGTCCTTATTGGCTCACACAGTGTTGTCTTGATACTACCACCAGATGACACCAAAATAAGTCATTGAAGAAATAAAACAGCACTCACTATCAGTTAGGGTGGCACGTACAGTCTCTGAACTTGTGACACTGATGCCAGGCTCACCAGGTTTTCCTTGGTCTCCCTTCTCTCCCTTTTCTCCCATCTCTCCTTGTGCTCCCTTAGGACCTAAATAATTGAGTTAATTTACCATTACAGAAAAAACAATGTGGGTCATCAACAATCCTAATGTTTGTGTAACAGTTTTTGAACCATCTAAGCTGCCTAACATTTGTCAAGATCTTGGAATTACCAGGTTGTCCTGGGACACCTGCAGGACCAATGGGACCAGACAAGCCCGGGGGTCCAGCAGGGCCTGGAGGCCCAGCAGGCCCAGGAAGTCCGGGGATAGCCACAGTATCAGAGCCAACTAGGAACAGCAAAGAAAGAGACAAAGACCAGTTAGAGTGTACAATACTTAAAAACTAAAGAACAAAGTATACTTAGCAGGTGCCTATACAACAAGAAAAAGTACTACACTGCTACTCTTACATGAAGTGATGACTTTACCAGGCAGACCGGGTTCACCTGAAAGACAGCTTTAAATTAGATTTCGTGATGATGCTTAGTATCAAACATAGAGCATTAGGTAGATTAGATAGTGGTGTTTGAAAAACTTCAAAGGATTTCAAATCCTTTATGCAAAAAGTTTTGTGAAAAATCATCAATCTACTGCTTTAAAGGCTAAATTAGAATAAACAGTAATGAACATCAGTCCTTAGTTTTGAGGAACAGCAAACTAAGAGGTAATGGAGATAAATCTACTGATGTTATGATTTATTTTTATTGGTACTTTTTTGTTTTTGTGCACAGTTTTCCATTGCAATGTGCTGTAGATGTGATTTTTATTTTTTATTTTCATGAGCAGTGCCCATGGCAACAGTTCAAAACAGAACAGATATCAAAATACACTAAAACTAACTTGAAATGAAAGTAAAAACTGATTTTGGTACAGATTTTTATACCTTGGGGTCCTTGAAGGCCAGGGATACCTTGAGAAAGAACAAAACATTGTTTGTACTTGATTGTACATGAAATTATTCAGGCAACATTTTAGTCAGGCAATAGTTTATTACATTACAACCGATTATAACTGCTGCCATAGCTGGACACTGTTATGTTACCTGGGGGACCAGCATCTCCAGGAAGTCCAGGTGGTCCTCTCACACCAGGAAGTCCCATCGCACCTGTGTCACCTGAGTGTATACACAAAGACTCAGGTTGACGGCACAATGCACCAGTGGTAAATGTTCTGTTACCTCTCTCTGGAACCTGACTTAACACTAAACAAGACAAATCTTATTAATATTACTTTGCCCTGAAAACAAGGTGACAGCACACACTTATATTACACTTATATTAGTGTACTTATATTACACACTTATATTATATTTAACCATGTCAGTAGTTATTCAAGCGTACCTCTCCCTACTCACCTGCGGTTCCTTTAGATCCTTTGAGTCCAGCAGGGCCTTTTGGTCCAAGTTGTCCTGGTTCACCTTTAATCATGAAAATAGGATACATCAAAAAATTTTAAACCTGGCCTACACATTGAGTTGAGGGTTTGTAGCTTCTATTTTGATGAAATTAATGTGGAGCTTTTTCTTTCAACAGTGATGACAATACTGATGCCACCAGTCTTTGTTTACACTCGTGACGATCTAACCAGTTTGTGGTATATTGACTCTAAGACCGTCATGAATGTTAATGTGGCTAACATACTTACAAACTTAGAAAATTATTAAAATAATGACATTTTTCAAATAATAATATTTTTCTTGCAGATTTAAAAAATGTTTGTGAGTCTATGAGCAGCATTTAGTATATAGTGAACACAAATAGTGTTTGTGCTCTATGTTACTGGGTCCCTTTAAATAATTCTATAGACCTGCTCTATGTGAAAAGTGCCTTGAGGTAACATTATGATTTGGCGCTATTAGTTGTATTTTTATCATTCATGTCACGCAGGTCTGATAAAAATGTGCTGAGCCACACCTGATGGTCCACGTGGTCCCCGCTCTCCCAGTTCTCCTTTGGTTCCTGGTAGTCCAGGAATTCCCCGGTCACCTGCATTTAAGACCAGCGGAGCTATGAGAAACAGCCTCTTTTTTTGTTTTAGAAGACCATGTGTTCTGTTTCTATGAGGATCACTACAATGGAGACAACATAACATTACAAAAGTACCTTTTGCTCCTGGAGCTCCTGATTCACCCTGGAAACCCTTTGGACCAGGAGCACCTGCAGACAAATACTGTACAGATTTAATACACTGTTTCAGTGCCAAACACCCAATAGACAAAATATGAAACTCAAGTGGAATTCACTTTACCAGAGGTTCCTGGAGCACCATGCTCTCCCATGGCACCTACATCAAAGGAAAATATAGAGGCCATTTATTTTTGGCATTAATGGAATCTATTACAATATGGCAGTGAGTTTACCATGTTTGTTTTTTGTTAAAAAAACAAAACAAACTTGTTGGGGGGCTGACATGCAGCAAAAGACCACAGGCCAGACTTGAACCTGGGCCGCTGCAGTAAGGACTGAGCCTTAAAGGTCTGTGCTCTACCAGGTGAGGCCTTCAAAAACATTAGTATAAATATACAAAAAAAAGTGTTTGTATTTTTGCAATCCTTTAAATTTGATCAGCTCTAACCTAGAATTCTATCATGACCTTTGACCTTACCTTTCAGCCCCACAGGTCCGGGAGCACCTGCAGGACCAGGTCGTCCTGGCTCACCTTGAGATCCTGTCAAAACAAAGTTTCATTACCAAAGACTGGATAACGAATGACTTTCATAGATTCAACTTGTGTCACAAAAAGCATGTCCTACCTTTGTCTCCTTTCTCTCCAAAGCCAGGTGGTCCACTCTCTCCACGAGGGCCCATCAGTCCCTCCCGGCCTCTCTGACCGGGTGGCCCCTCAGGACCTGGTTCACCTAGTCAGAAAGGAAAAGAAACTTAGCCCAAACTTTGCTCTAAATATCTCCACTCAACCTAAAAAAGAAAAAATGAAAAATGATGAGAACATTACCTGCACTTCCCTTAGGTCCCCTTAATCCATCCAATCCTGGGTGACCCATCTGCCCAGGGGGACCTGAAGTAATAAGAAATATGAGAGGCAGTGAGTTTGCCACCTCTGTGGGAAGGAGAAAGCCACAATGTATTTGCAGATTTCTCAGTCTCACCTTGTGGGCCAGGAAAGCCGCTATCACCTACAAAACATCATATTTAGTGCCTGGCTCCAGTTTATAGATTGATATATCACACACTGCTGAGGTTTGATGTTTATGAAATTATGATTACTACCTCACCTTTTTGTCCTAGTGCTCCTGGATCCCCTGTAAAGAAACAGCCAGAATTATGATGGCTATGAACAAAATATCAATTTCCAGATTATTCTATGAATTGTGCAAACATACCTTTAGGTCCTGGCTCTCCTCGCTCTCCTTTTAGTGAGTATGAAAGCGTTTCTAAAAGTTGGATGAATTTAGAATTACAGTTAAGTTTGTTTCAGTGAGGGTAGGGTCCATCTGTGAACTGAAATGATGACCTGTGTGTTCAGTCCATACCTCTCACAGCATCTGAACGCAGTTCAGCCCTGACCAGCTGCTGAACAGTTCTCTGCAGGGCAGCACTGTCCAGTCCTGGTCCACTACCCGCACCTCCTCCTAGTCCAGCTGCCCCCAGGTTGATTGCGTTATCAGGGTGGATCAGCTTGGACCCAGAGGAACTTCTGTCGATGTACGCTGAATCCAACGGGTCGATAATGTTGACGCCTGATGAGGCTGACAAGCGACTGGTCCTGGCCGAGGCGGTGCCAGCGATGGCTTCCAAAGCATCAACGCGGTTCTTGAGCTTCTTCACTTCTTCACCTGTGAAATAAGGGAGAGGGTGAACATGTGAAGATCACCTTCACTGACTTTTATAAAGGGGAATGGCTTACTGCTAGAGAATGGAGAGTTTTCCTGTCTTACCTAAAGCAATGAGTCCAAAGAGGAGTCCAAGGAGGAGGAGCAGGCTGAGCAGGAGGCCCAGCAGCCACTTCCACCAGCTGCAGCAGGAGAGGAAACTAAAGCCTGAGTCCTCTTTCTGGATCTCTGAGAAAGAGAAACACTCAGATGCGTGATTAATTTAGATTTTTTTGAAGATAATAGGAAAAATGGACTGGGTGCATATAAGCAGCAGATTTGCAAACATCGTCAAAAAGTTTCAAATGTACAATTTACTTATTGGGCCTAAATTTACAGGTTATTTATTTTTCATCAACATATTTCATTTCCCCTTATTGTCTCTATAATATGCTGAATTAGATGATAAAACTGATGCCATTCTCATACAACAGAGGTTATAATAGCCAACAGCAGGTTACCACCTCTTAGCACAAAGAGCGCTAACAGGGGAGATAAGCCTTGTGTAAATGAAACAAAATCACCAGCACCTATAATAGTTACAAATTAAAACTTATATTTAGTTTGTTTAATCAATTAAAAAATGTCAAGATATCATAGGGTTATGTGTTGGAGGAAGGCTAACTGTTTCCCTTTGTTTCCAGTTTTATGCTATACTAAGAAAACCATTTCCTCGTTCTGGCCTTTTCAATGGACATAAGTAGTGTCAATCTTCTCATTTAAACCAAGCAAATATAAGTATATTTTCCAAACTATTCCTTAAACTTTTTACTTAAAACATTGACTGATAGTTGAGAAATACTCTCAACCTCTTAAATGCTTCCTGTGCAGGGGCTTTTTTTTTTCCTTTTTCTTTTTTTTGCCTTCTTTTATTGTGACATCCACAGTGACGGAGACAGGAGAGTGGGGGAGGTAGAGAGGGGACAACATGCAGCAAAGCGCCTGGACTGCTGCTGTTAGGACTAAGCTGTAATTTTACGTCAGGTGAGCAATTGGAGCGCCCCCACTCTGCACTAAAAGACCCATTTCAGAGGACATTTTGTGAATCTAGTCCTAGGCTGGGCCGTGACAGAGGGAATAATGGTAGAGAGGTAGAGGACAGATAACAATAAAAAGACTAAAAGTTAAAATGTGTCAATACAGTACCTGCATATGTGGCTTTGTCTTTAGTGGCAACTTTCTGGGCTGAAGCTTTTAAAAATAAAACAGCTATTAATAACATGCCAAACAAGAACATATATTTGATGGCTTTTAATACCAATACAGTTTTCTGAACATACTTCTGCATTTAGCTTCTGTTCCTTCCTCCATTGTGCTGGTTGACAGCTTCTGTTTGTCTCTCTTCAGTGAGTCCTCAGAGTAGGTCGCTACAAGACAGATTAATTCAGTTATCGATGATCAAACGCAGAAAGAAAGAGTTTCTTTTCCAATATTAAAGTGGCAGTAAGAATAGTCGCAGTTGAAGCAGTGGGATGTGTCGTAGAAGCATTCAGTATTACCAGAAGTACTAGCAGGTGCTGCAGACAAGAACAGCTTCCCTGTGTCTTTGGTGGTGACCAGTCTCTCTGTCTCCTTCTTTACGGGAGTATTCTCCTTCTCTATCAGCACAAACTTAAAGTCTTTGCCAGAGGCTTCATCTGTAGTGGAAATACTGGGTCTCACTGTGAGAAAAAAAAACAAAACAAAACAAAACATTAAAATCTCAAAGACAGTGAGTGAATTTTAACCTTAAATAGCAAATTTTATAGCTAAAGTAAAAATCTGCCATAAATGTTACTTTTTGGAACGACCTTTCCATTTGCCTTGAATCATTTTATTTACCAAGTCAGGTAAAGTGAAACAAGCTGCTGGTTTTTATCCACCATTATCTGTCTAATCTGCATTTGATTTTGAAATTGTTTTCTCTACCTGTGGTTGTGCTTAGTCCAGTGCCTGATACGTTTTTTTGCACTCCATAAACTGTCAGGAGACAAAAACACATCTGATGATCATCTTACAGAACACAATGACATGATCTTTTGAATGGTTTAATATCCATAACACTCAAAAGCTCATATACTGATGATAACAACCTCTTTTTGTTTTTTTTTTTTGTTTTTTTTATATTGGCTGTATATCACTGCTTTACCTATTTGTGTGTGGGTTCCAGTGGGAGAGAGGACAGCAGGGTTGGTACTGCCCAGATTATTCTGAACACCGTACACTGGAACTGGACAGAGAGAAAAACAACACGGTCATCCACTGTCAGCCCCAGGCCAAGCACCTGAAACCCCCTGTGGCTGTGAGCAGGCTCACCGCTGCTGCTTGCTGATAGTCCATTGCTCATCGCGGCGGGAGGGCTGAGTGCCAGGTTGTTCTGCACTCCTACACCTGAGACAACACACCAGTGGACAGTCTTACAGCGTATCAGAAGAGACTCAGAAGGTTGTACAACGGGTACAAATCTAAGCACTGTAGAATATGCCATATATTCATTTAACCAAGAAAGCCCTTTTACTAAAAATTCTCTTTTCCTCACCAAACTGTGAGATAATAGTTTTCATTATCAAAAAAAACCCCAAAAAAACAACAACAACAACAAAATATTTGGATCATTTTAATTTTAAAAACAAAAAGTTTTTGTTGTTTTCATTCATTTAGTTTTTTTTTTTTTACCAATAAATTATATTTTTGAATCTTGTTTAATTTTTTTTCTTTTACCAAAGTAAACAAAAATATTTGGATCACGTTTAGTTGTTAAGGTTTGTTCTGTTTGTTGTTGTTTTTTTTTGTTTTTTTTAACCAATAAACAATATTTTTGAATCTTATTGATTGTAATAGAAAAATACGCTGTTGCTTTGCCAATATGTCTGACCCTGCAACATTTAAATGGTTACAGGTACTAGTGCTTTAATGAACTGCTGCTCTGTGTAACTCATTTTTTAGGAAACACAAACATAATGCTGGTTGTGTTGACTGACCTGACTGGTAAAAGGTGGAGGTTGTGGACAGATTGTTAGGGTTGGTATTGTAACTGTAGCTGTTGGTCAAACCTCCAGACCAAACACTGCCATAGTGGTCTGAATGGAAAAAACGAAGGGAGATGGACATTGAAAAAAAAAAGCTAAGAAGTGTTGAAATACAAGAAGAAAAAAAAAAGCGAGCAGCCGGAAATAGACACACAAACATGAAAAATCACACATTAAACCTGCATGTTCTGTGTATGCTCACTGTCAAAGGAAAGAGTTACTGCTGTGGTACAGAGCAGCAGAGTCATGGTATAGAAACATAAACTGCGTTCATGATCAGAAACGAGGACTGAAACTCAGATTTGCTATTTACTGTTGTCCAATGAAGAGGAAACAAATTAACTTCTCAAACTTTCTTCTTACAGATGACTTGGATACTCAGACCAGCGATCCTCCAGTCAGTTTAGATTACCACAGCTCTACAGACCACAGGAGTGACATCTAATATTTAAAGACGATAGAAACAACAGCTGATTGATTGAACCTGCGGTGGAGCTCTCAGACATGCTCCTTTTTTCCACAATGTCCTTCTTGGGGATGGGCAGGGTGTTGTTGGGGGACTGAGTGGGGCTGGTGCTGGTGGAGTTTCCTCTCAGCAGACGCTTCACGTCATCCAGCTCCGTCCCTGCACAGCAGATGTCAACAACGAGGCCACGGAAGATCACATGATTGTCATTCCCTTTTAGCCTAAGATTGGACTGGCTACATATTCTATAGCATATACTGTAAATGGACATGACTGTCACACTCACAACTTGCTGTAGGAGAGGCACTCTGAAGTCTGGCTCTGATCTCACTCTCTAAAATAAGTCCACATGGTTAGTAAATTAACTTATGATAACAATGTAAAAATAGCTTTTAATTATAGCAATGTAATTGATATGTGAATGTTTATGCATTATCCCTTACCTCTGCTCTGAGTTCTCCCTCTGGTGGCAGAGCTTGATATGCCTACAAGAATAATTCATAAATTCATCTGATACACACACAGGTGCACGAGTTGCACATTCCAGAGTAATATCTGAGAGTAACATTTACCATATTCCTTCCTGTTGTACTCTGGAGAGGAGCTGGTGCTTGAACTTTCTGAAGCACAGTGACACAAAAAAGATCATGCTAGTCTTTTGTTTATTGTTTCAGCTCCAAATCTTGAAACACCAGAAGGGAGAACAGGGGTGTTTGTAATAGTATCAATGTATCACCATCTTCCTCTTGCATGTGAAATTACATAGAGTGTGAAGTGCTGTGAGAAGTGTCTTAAGCCAAGGAGGACGGAAGTTTTTGGACCAAGTCTATATTTTGATTAGGAGTGATACTGAGACAGTGACTAGTCTTTTATGTGAGGTCTTGAAAACCACCATACTGCTACAATTATAAGTAAACAATGGCTGGCAGAGAAGGGGATGAATGTAACACCTCCCAAAAAAGTGTTAAGTGCTTTAAAGGCCAGTGGTAAGTTCTTCTTGTTCTTGATGAACCACAGAAAGGAAGATGGTGAAGTCATGGTACATGTGCAATTGTGGTGTAGTCTAAATTTTTAATTCTTCAATCTTAGTGTTACAACTTGCCCCAGGTTATCTTGCAACTTACTCCTATCGTCAGGCAGGTTGTAACAATGGAAATTGGAAATAATGAAATTTATAGCAGCCAAATAAGTTGAGCTCTATAGTTATAGGTGTTGAGACAGAAAGCGTTAAAACCATCCAGGGTCTCTCCTACTGTTGGCATGCCTTTGAGACTTTAAACAATGGGAAAAAGCCAAGACAGTTCAGTAAAACAGCACAGATTCATCATTGACCAACTAACCATCAAAGACGTCTGAGAGAGCTGCTGCCATGCTGGTCATGTTCTTCCTCTCTCTTGAGGCAGGTGAATAGGTGATTGCAGAGGATGATCCTCTCTTTGCTTCCCCGGATCCACCTGAACTGTAGCTGGTCTTGGTCATTGTGGAAACTGTCACAGCACCTAGTCCCCCCTCCCTTTTCCCCTCTCTGCCACCACTTACAAAACTGGAGGACACGCTAGAGGACCCTCCTTGGCCAGCCCTGAATCCTGCCCCTGTTCCAGAGCCTCCAGCAGCCGCCGAACCTCCTCCACCTGAGGATGCAGCAGAGGCTGCTCCTGTGCTACTGATGCTAACCCCTCTGGTGCCCTTGCTCCCCCTGGATCCACCAGAAGTGGTGGCGTGGGAGCTGCTGGATGTGATCACAACTGAGCTGCTTGTGCCACCAGAGCCTCCTGATGCAGCTCTTCCACCTGCCCCACCTGCATTTAGAGAAAGATCACCTAGAGGAAAAAAATGAATGTAGAAATTGTTTTTGTGTTTTTCATCTCTGATCCTATCAAGGCCAACCTCAAATCCTTAGGTGACACTACCCGCTGGGGCCAAAGATGACTGATGTCTAATTGCCTATCATCCTGCTTTAACCACAAAACAAAGTTCATGTTTGACCTATTACGTTAGCACACATTTCACTTTTTTTTTTTGTTGTTATTGAAAAACATTCCTGAAGTAAGCCTCCTCTTGCCTGATCCTGTGCCTGAACATGCTCTTTAACTCTTTACCGTTAAATCCCTCCACTCTTAGGTGAGAGTTATGACATGCACATATATCACACTTGTCACTGCTGGAGCTGCCCAGGGTAATGATCTTTCCTGTCAAATAAAAAAACCGATAAGCTGTCACCAG
The DNA here is from genome assembly GCA_038496675.1 of Rachycentron canadum. Lineage (NCBI taxonomy): Eukaryota > Metazoa > Chordata > Actinopteri > Carangiformes > Rachycentridae > Rachycentron > Rachycentron canadum. Next base: position 24,521,412 of record CM076650.1, on the reverse strand, counting down.
CCAAATGGGACTCCAGGTCCCTCTAGTGGCAAATAATTACAATAACATATAATTAGTATTCTATTGATATTCATAGTGTAGCAAATATGCAGTAGATATATATGTACATGTATATATAGATGTATCTATATATAGATATAGAAATAAAAGCTGTTCCCCTTTGGCCAACCAGGAGCAGCAGAACAAGCTGTAAACACTGACGTAAGGGGGTTTATTTGTTGTGGAAGAAACTGTAGATTTTGGTGATAATTCTCACATCACCCACTTTCACATTTTTATCCATTGTTAATATACAAAATATTGATTAGTGCACTTTAAATCTGTATTTCACTTTCTATTACAAAGAGCATTAATACATACAATAGATGTGTGCTTCACTGTATTGGCAGTGTGGTGCATTTAAGAACAGCCACAGTTACAGAGCAACACCATTCACATTCACATCATTTACCTTTAGTACTTCCTCCACCACCTCCACTACTGACAGTCTTGGGTGTAGTCAGATTGTCCATCCTGTTCTATCTGTGGCAAAAACGACAGAGCATACGCATCCAAAGTGTTTGTGAGTTGTGTTATACTGTGTGATATATGAAAGACTGTGGAAAAGTAGATTTTCATTACATTGAACAGGAATGTTATTATACCCCAAGGTAGTGTCTACACACGAGCAAGTCATATTTTGCTATGGTCATATTTCTCTCTTTTGTGGCCCCTGTCTCTTGTGGAAAGGCTCTTTGGAACCTAATATGCCTTTGATTTGAAGGGTTCACCTAAAGCTGTATAGAAAGGACATCATTGTTCACTTGATAAATGTGGTTTTCCTTTTAACAGAAAGGACCTACAGTATAGAAGCAAATGAGTCCTGAAACTCAACTGACGCACATCTGAGGTTTCAGTCATAGCTGGAGGAAATGACATAAAATCTTCGCCCAGCTGCCATAAAGATGGTAAATGATCATATGTTCCTGATGGTTAGTTGCAGGTATAAACTCAGTCTGAGCAAAATGTTGCCATAAACAATTTTATTTGATGATGAGATCCACAATCTGAAAAAAAATTTAAAAATATACAACTCTTATATATATGTGTGTGTGTGTGTGTGTGTGTGTGTGTGTGTGTGTGTGTGTGTGTGTGTGTGTGTGTGTGTGTGTGTGGTGTTTATAAGAGAGATAATCATATGGATGCAGGTGAAAAAAAAGTGTAGGGAGAATATAATAATAATTTTTAATATATAATGATAATTTATATGATATGCTGTAAATGTAATAGTGATATAGCTTCAAAATATGATGACATAAAATTGTGTAAAATAATAAAATTGTAGTGTAGCTATGTTATGACAATATATGATGTTATAACAAAAATATTCATGATATCTGTGATCTACTTCTGATCTACGTTTTGAGGTGGGCGTGTGCACAGCTTTCTTTTATCATGTAACCAAAATGACAGTATTGTTTTTGCACAAAGAGACAAAAGTCAGTCAGATAGTTGTTGTCATGGAGAATATGACAGAATTATAAAATAAGATGTCTTCAAAATAAATTGAACCAAAAAGGCAAATATCATAAACAATAAATGAAAACAATCCACTCTGGATTTTTGCAACCTTTGGGCTCATGGCAACTTCTGTTTGCTAACATTCCAAAACTCTCTGAACTCTGAACTTTGTGATCTTGCAGTTCCTTGACTTTTTTACTAGTGCTACTTGTGTCACTGTTGTATTGCATTTGATTGATATTCAGTCTTATCCTTCTGGCTGCAGCAGGAAAAGACATAGTCTTATAAGACCATCGGTTGCCTGTGTATTTGGTTTATTGAGCAAGGGAAGAAGTCAGCTGAAGTCAGCTCAAGTCACATCAAGAACAACAAAGTCTAGATTAAGGGGAGGCAGTTAGGGTGGAAAGACGACTGATGTTTATTTTAAACTGTTATTATGATATAAATTATCTACACTGCATGGGTTTAATTACATTTTATGATCCTCGGGCAGATGGAACCCTAGGAAATCCCAGACACTCAAAGATGCATGGTCACAAAGCTACAATATACACTTAATTTCCAGCAATGCTACCCACAACCTTCATCACTCAAAAATCACCCAAGAGAGAAAAATATCTCATAGATGAAAAGAGTAACAGCTCTAGGCCACAACTGCACAACACAAATCACAGACATTTCCCTGACACTCTTAAATCCTCAATTAACATAAGTTTCCCAATATGTCAGGTAACTGAAGTGCAAACATAAAATCTACACTGAGCAGTGTCTATATACCTGTTTGCTTTATAATTTTACATCATTTGTATTATTATTTTGCTACTCAAGTGCAGAAATCTTGTTTCATGCGGATAACTCTGTTGTCTGTGGAGTTAAAGGCACTGACTTTTGTTCAAGTGGAGCCTTTGTACTTAACTCTATTACTATAACTTCATATTTGTTACTTATTTAAAATTGTTATGCACCCAATTTTCATGATGTACGTTATCTTTTTTTTTAAGATCGTATGACCTTTATTGTTTGATTGTGCATCTGTTCTTGTACTTTCTTTATTACTACCCTTTGTATCATCAATTACTTTTATCCTGACTCGATACTTCTGAGCAGTCACTACAGTGTTTGATTAATTCTGCTTTGCTTCCCCTTTTGACATGTGAAAAGGTGAGAGTGTGTCTATCTAAAGCAGCTACAGGCTACAACTGCCAGGTGTTTGAAACTCACAAAATACGCAGGTGAAGCAGCAAAAACCTGGAATTCTGGAATTACACATCATTTTCAAATGTTTTACAAGTATTAGATTGGTAAATGCAGAAAACATCGCTTACCTCTTTGATCATTTGTGCAAAAATAATCCCAACCACCCCTTTTCACCACATTGCAGTGTATAAAGCCCAGGTGCTGAGGGAATACGCTATGCAGTGCCAGGGTCTTACGAGTTTATGTATTAGCTTTGTCTGACTCATAGCTTCAGTCGACAAGTTCCAACAGAGACAGTGGAGGAAAAATAGCCCTGGGCTCAGTGAATGAAAGAGTAAAACACTGGTATGAAGACAGTAAAAGTGACTGAATAATGTGTTACAGTAGCGATTTACTAATGACTTTTGTTTATTTCGTTTCTGTGATTACAGGCCTGTTTGATGTGTGTAGACTAAAATAGATGAAGGTGCCTTGTGAGTCATAAATAGAAAAGGAATTTGACCTTGAATCTCGAAGGCCTGAAAAATACTGAATATCAGTTAAAAAGAAAGAAGAAAAAAGTTGCCCTTGAAGCACTGTGAAAAAATGTTTCACAGACATCTTACTTTTAAGCTTACGTGGTGCAGTGCTGTCATTCAGCTGCAGATTCCTGTGTATCCAAATATCCATTTGTTTTTTTAATGTGACGGACATGAGTCAACACTTTATACAGAGCAATTTCTAAAAGAATGTTCAATTTTGAATGTGAGTTTCATGAATATAAAGCTCATATATGTAGGACCCAGGCATTTAGTGCAAGAAGTTTACATTCTTTGAGCTTTACAGTTGCAGTGATGCACACTGAGCTTTGTACTGCATTCCTACTGCAGATAGCTTTGTATTCACTCTCAGTGGAACTGAAAAACAACTTGTTTACAACATCATACTTGTGCTTATTTCAAGAGGCTGGATTGAATAAATATTACATATGAAATGTATATTGCATTTACTTAAACTATATTGCAGGGCTTTTGCAATAAATTGTGAAACATTAAAACAGAGAGGAGACAAAAAACAGAGCACATCACAGAGAAGAGACTGAAACCAGAATAAAAATTCACTTGGCCCATGGACAATAATGGGTTTGGAGCTGCTACAACAGTACATTAAACTGAATGCAAATGTCAGCATGTTTACAGTGACAATGCTAACATGCTGAGGCTAAGCAGGTATAATGTTAACCACTGTCACTATCTTAGTTTATCATGTTAGCATGCTCTTATTAGCCTTTGTACAACACAAAGTAACCCAGTTTATTTTGAGTAAAATGTGAAAACCAACTGTGACGACATCCTGTAGATCTTGAGATATTTCCCAGGATAAGTGAAAACTTTCAACAATGTCCTGGATTTAATTCTCTGGGCACTATAACTGCCTGTTACATGGTAATCTAAGACAAGCTGTCCTGCTTTCATAGCTAAAAACACTGCTGAGGTGCATCATTGACTGGAAAGATGGTCACATGCAACATCCAAACAAATGACAGATGTAACACAGGCAACAGGCAGCTGAAAACAACATCTGACATCATTACCTCTGTTGCTTGAACAGAACTGAGTCGCTTTAACAGAAATTACTAGGAATTGACTGTTTTATGACACAGACACTTTGAACAGTATTCAAAATATGTGTTGATTTAACTGCAATTAAATAATATTAATTCTCTCTTAGTTTTCCCTAGATGTCACAAATGTTTGAGTTTTCACCACCATTTTATGTCACTTTTAGAATTTAAGGAGTTTATCAAAATGCTGGAGTTAGACTGTTGTTAATAACTACTACTCTACATTATGGTCACATACAAACTCTATGTTAGGGAAAAAATAGCCACTAATTATTTTCCTACGACTCATATCCTCATCCTCTTTCACAGGCAACCTGCCAGGTGTTTCGCAGCATCTGTGCAGCTTTAAAATCTTTTATGAATTTCAGAAAACATTTCATGTGACTCATCATTAGCAGAGCTATAATTCCTCCCTCATGTTACAGCAGTCACATTCCTAGTCACGCAGATGTCTCAAAAATGACCTACTTCAGAGCTTTTTTATTTCCAAGCATCATTCCACTGATATTCAATACATTGTGTTTTGTCAGATAATTCTCTGAAACCTAAAAGAAAAAGGAATGACTCCACCAATGGGTACACTCTGTATTGCCAAAGAGCCAACAGTTAAAAGCACATCAGTGAGCCACACTATTATACTGGATAAAATGCTTTTTCATTATCACAAACATATTGTATTTTTTTTTCAGTCAACCCTTTGTACAATGTCCTGCTGCCAGAAATACTCACTATGTTTGGTTTACATTCTCAGAGCTTTACAGTTGCAGTGATGCACTGAGTACTTTGTACTGCATTCCTACTGCAGATAGATTCAGTCTCATCTCAGTCAAAAACACATTTACAGCATCATCTATGCACATTTCCAGTTGCTGAATTCAAAATTATTTAGAGCCACAGGGTTGCTGCTGGAACAAATAAATTAATTACACAATATTTACTCACAGTAATTATACTATTACAACTTCATTATGCTGATTTCACTTGACAATAATGTTTTCACATTACCACATTTCTTGCTCATTTTTCAAAATTACTCCATAACTACTATGTAATTACTACATTATTTTTACCTAGGCAGTTTAACAGGAAACAGCATATCTGCTGTTCTGATGAAAATTATAATCACTGAAATTCAGATGAATAAGAATGATGTCCTAATAGAAAATGTGATAAGACAGCAGGTCATAGACTTTCTTGCCTTTTAGTTTTCTTTATTGGGGAAACAATTTGAGAACATCAGGAAAAAACATTGGTACATTTTGAGTTCAGATCCACACCCTAAGATATCCTTAACACATGCACCTAACATGAGCACGGTGGGCAGAGTTGACCTCCACCGCCTCTAAAAACAAATTCACCTTAATGAACACAGGAGCAGCATAAAATTGAATGATAAATAAATCCAGTCACAGTCAACTTTCTATGAGCTATTTGTATGTATTTGTCATTTTGAAGTAATGATCATCACTGTGGCTGCAACTCTGGCCTCAAACGCAAAGTCACGGCAATAGAATAGTGACGTGACCGAGGTTACATCAGAGCTGAAAGGCCTGTCCAGTTTCTCATTTGCCCTTGGATCTGACCTTGGATCTGACCTGAGGTAACCTGATGCAAAGCCTGTCTGTTGGAAAGTTGAACTATTGAACAGTGGGTTCCTCTGGAAAACACTTTGAAGACTACACTGAGAAGACACCTACGGAAAACGCCTGCATTTTTTCATCTACTGAAAAAATGGCGTTGGAATGGACCCCCTCTCATGGAGGAGCACCTGCTGACCTTGCGACTGTGGGGTGTAGGTGGGTAGATGGTGGGTCACTGGACGTTTGTGACCTTTTGTTGTTTACTGGGGACAGAAATGGTGAGTATGAGCTTTATCTTGGAAAGATAGTGACCTGTATTGCAGTCTATGAGGACATGAATAGAAAGTAGTTATGTCTGAACCTGTTCTTTAATTCAAAGGTTTTTTTTTTTCTGTCTTGCTATTCACTGTCCTTTTATACCACCTGAGTTGCTAATATAGACTGTGGATAAAAGGCCTAAAAAACTCTCTCTTTACTCTTCTGCAGAAACATCTTTTTAAATGAGTGAACAAAAACTTTTATTGGTAGCTCAAGTGTGTGGACCCACTCTTGTGTATACTGTTCAACTTTAGGAAATGATTTGGCATTCAGCATTAAATATCCCTGAATCCCTAGATTGGAAGGTAAAGTTGGTTAGAGGTAATGATAATGATGAAATGATTGGAGATGTTAGACTTTTAAAAAATGTTTTCAAGAGGGAGCATAGAAGAACAGAACTGTCTGAAAGATGGACCTTATGAAACAAACATATAAGCAAATATATATATAAGTATATATATATATATATATATATATATACAAATATATAAGCAAACACATTAATGCAAACTGACTCGTGTCTCTGGTAAAGTAGGATGAGGCTGCCATCTGTGATTCTCTGTTTTGATACTAAAGCAGTGTGATGTCGCACTGGAATAAAGCTTTGTCTCGTCTCACCTTGGGATATTGTTTCTTTTATGCTTTATTTTCATTGATAAAATGTATGTAAAATAAAATTGAGCCTATTTGCTTAAACTGGCCACAACTTGTGGCTCCTTTGAGGAATAGAAAAGTGAGAAGAAGAAGAAGACAATGTGCTTAAGTCTAACTTTTCTCCATTTCCCCTGATGTGTAGGACTGTAATGTTACAGTTGTGCTCATGGACACATAACAAGTCTATCAGGAGAATTATGTGATTGCTATTCCCATATAATAATTCATTTCCATATACCTCCCGACCCTCTTTATTCTGCTTCACTTTGACTCTGTAAATACAGATACTATTTAACAGTATGGCCCAGTAATTAACACTACATCTATTTTTACTCAACTGTTTTTCTTGGCAATTTCTTCACATTCATAGATAATTAGCTATTATTTAATTACATACTTCATACATCTTTTGTTTCCCATTCTGGCACTTTCCCATGAACAGTGGGGAAAAAATATTTAAATTTTTTGGTTTGTGTATGACTTGTTTCAATGAATTGCTATAATTTTGTATCATTTCATTCTGTTTTTATTAGAGTCGTAAGTGGCATCAAACTAAACTACATTTGTAGCCTCGCAGTAGTTCATCTTCTCCCAGTAAGTCATTTGTAGCTTGCAAAGCCGTTTCCCCAATCCTATATATTATATATATATATAT
>CM076650.1:24487612-24501102 GCA_038496675.1 Rachycentron canadum | reverse complement strand
GTATAAGAGACTATATATATATATATATATATACCCAAAAATGTAAAAATTCAGACTATAAAATCTCATCTGAACTTTGACAACACATGATTAAATTGTGTAGTTTGTGGTTTGAGCAATCATGTATTATTATGGTGACTAAATTTGCATTAATCAATAGTTTTTATAAAAACAAGACTGAAATAAGATGTGAGGTGTGTGTAATGTAAGAGGTGTTTTTTAGCCTCTCATAGCTCATTGTTTTGGTTTTATAGCCCACAAACTCCACTCCAGTTAACTTTGTTTACAGCTGCAGCAGACAAAAAAAGCTCTGTTAGACCAACTGTATGCTACCTGCCCAGCACCACACAGCAGCAAGTGTCGGACGTCTTTCTCAGTTTGTAGAGTTTGAGAAACTTAGTATTGGTCCTACATTTGTCAAGTGGTCAGAACACGACTCCAGATAAATGCTAATGTTGTTCCATGTCTGCTGGTCGTGTAAACGCCAACTTTATATGGTGACAGTGTGTCAGTGCTGTGCTTTTGTTGTCACTGATAAAATCTGTTATCTCTCTCTGGCCAGTTTGTCATCTCTAGATTAACATGAATATACTGGGAAGGCAGTTGGGTTGAATGTGATATGGTGTAGTAAATTCTTGGTTTGCTGTATTTGTCCACTTATTCTACCTATCTTCAGCAGTGGACATGGTACTCAATACTGTAGAAGTAATCCCTAGCAGGAGCACATACTTCATCTTTGAGTGCATCTTCGTATGTGCACCATAGATCAAGTTCTAAAGACAAACTACTACAAGCCAAATACTGAAAGGATTAGTTGGTTAAATGAGTTACTTAAATTGGTTTGGCAATTTAGAGCTAGAGCACTCAGAGAGCAACAATTGCATCCTTGTAAAAATCATTGTCACCTCTTTCATTGCCTTGCGGAGTGAAACTGATTCAGTGTCATCATCACTTGTTCACCTCCATAGCAAAGCTGCAATCCCCCCAACTTGGTTAGTGTGTGTGTGTGTGTGTGTGTGTGTGTGTGTGTGCGCGTGCGTGCGTGCGTGCGTGCGTGCGTGTGTGTACCTTGCTGTAATGTGTTTGTGCTGTGATGCTATGATACAACTCTGCTGTTATCAGACCGCTACTGTTTCCTTATTGTTGTCAATTTATGAATCAATTTACTCGGCTATCGTAGCATTTTGACTTGTAATAACAGGAAAGATAGAAGTAAAAACAGTTTTGTTTTTTTTTTTTCAATAATGAAAGTGTGTCTTCCCTGGGGACTTCTCCTTTTTGTAAACTGAGAGAATATATCTGCAAGTCTGTTATGTGTATATTGCTTCATAAATTAAACCAAACCACAATAATGGTTAGTTGCAGTTCATATCTCTCTGAGTAAATCTCCATAAATGCCTTTCAGGAGCATCATAGAAAGCTGTACAAATCGTGAGGCCTCTTATTTCAGCTATTTGAAATAAGTTCATATGTCTATTTTCCTGAATCAATTCTGATCACTTCCGTCAAGTCCAGCCAACATGCTTACATCTTGGCGACGGACCGACTTTGGCTGCGCTCCCCTTTGTGGGCTTGGCTTGCTTGCCCAAAGTGAGGGATATTAAGCAGTCCTCAGAATTTTAATCTTGTCTGTTTGGGATGTTTTGCTGTGGGGGCAGAGGAGCCAAGGCCAAGGCTGAACATGAGGGATAAAAGGCCAGCCAACAGGCTAAGCTTGGCATGGGGCGGGGGCGGGGGGTAAAGCAATGGCCAAGAGACACTGTTCCTTTCTTTCCATGAATCAGGGATTTAGTCCACTGCAGGGTCAAGCAGCCAGCAAACAATGGTGTTATCTAGAGGAATGAAAATCATCCTGTTTGGATGTTCTCTTTGGGATGCTCAGTGACTGCAGCAGATAGCAGAGGAGTCCTTAGTTTTCCTCTTTGTTCACCTGACTGCTTGTGCATTTTGCTTAGGCCTCTGGGCTGAAACCCACATACACAGGAATTATGTAACATGTTTGCTCAAGATTTCACAAGGTTGTAATTCAGTGTTTTGGTTTTGAGTGTAGGGTTAACATTTGGCTTTGAATTGTTGATTTTATGGTGTTTGAACATATATGTCTTCCCTGTTTTTTTTGTACCAGATGTTATATCATCAACCAAGACAGCAGGCCTGCTTTCATACTACAGCATGTTAATGGTCTCAAATGGGATTTTTTGTGCTCTCTGAATAATGTAATATCTAACGCAGTGCTTTGGATTTTTAAGATGACATTCAGTTCATAAATATTTCCTGCAGCCATAAAAGTTTTAGCGTCTGTGTTTACAGGCCTTTTTTCAGATGACGGGTAGCATACCCACTTCTTCATCACTGTTGTGGTGCTTGATGAGCCATGAAGAATACAATGAGAAAAGGAGGAGGGGCGGGTTTGATTGGAGTAATGACTAGTTGCACCAAGTGGCATTGTGAAGGGCTGTTTTGGGGTGTGCAAGAGGCAGTGCATGCAGTCACAACAATAGACTCATTGAAGGGATCATATGACAACCTAGAATAGCTGCAAATGAGGAGAGAATAGAAGTGGTCGTGTATTCACAAAGACGAGTCAGATGTGGAGTGTTGGTCTGTGGCACTGACGTTTTCTTCCCTTTGTGTTTAATTGAATATATTAATTCTCATGCATGTAGGGACCTTTGGGTGAATGCTGAGCACCCTGCAAAGGTCATGATCTACAAGTCATGATGCAGCACATTGGTTTTGAGTGTCTCAGCCCCCTGAGCCACCAGGAGCAACGGACCGATAAAGATTTTAATATATTTTACAAGAAAAAGACTCAAAAGACACACTGTGCCTCAATGTCTCACACCTGTTATTATTTATGTTAAGTTCTAATATGAGGGAATCTAAACCAGGAGAGGATCACGATAGTGGTGGTGTTGACAATGATTCTCATGATCCAATGCTCTTTCATTATGTTATGAGAGACCCATAGCAGCAGAAGTTACATACTGTGCATTTAAGACCCATGAAAACTTGCTTTCAAGTCTTAGGTATTGTTTCTTTAACACTCTCAAACTCTGTGGGTTTCCTTCACAGGGAAGTTTGCCTCCATCCAGGTTCTCTTGAGTCCAACCCACTCAAAACCATTCAGAACACAAACACAGATATCTCTTAGCAAAATAAACAAAAATGTTCTAACAGCAACAAAATTTTGTTTGTATAGAAGCCCATTGCTGATACTTAGAAGCTACTTGAGAAAACAGTTCCTTTAATCTCGTCAGCATTTCAAAAAGGAATATATCCAGAAACGAATTCATTTCACAAGTTCAATTCAATATTTTGTTTACTCATATTGCTGGTTGGATAACTTCACTCACATCTGATGGTTTTAGCTACTGTTGCCTAATATACAATAAAAAAGACATCCCAAACATGCTGGGCCCTACCCTTCCCATAATGCAACCTCCCCTCTGTAAAATCTGCAAATGTTTTATATTTTATATTATATTATATATTATTATAATATTTTTATATATTTTAATATTTTGGTGTATTTCAGTGAAGCTACAGTGACGTTGGGTAGTAGAACATATTTTTGGCCACCTCAAAAGTCAGTGGTAAATGTCAGCTCGCCGCTTGGAATAAACGAGCAGAGGCTTTTTTTTTCTAGCCTTTTGCAGCAATAACACATGAGTAACAACCGGATGCATCAAGGGATGTTTTCTGGGAAAGAAGAAGACAAGACCAATTGAATGCAAATGCACTATATTGTCTTTGAAATTTCATTTAACAATTTACTTTATTTTCTTCTGAAGGCACCTCAATATTCTTTTAATTTTTAGGGACGAATCCAAAATTTGCTATTTGTTGTTAATGGAATGTGTCTCCTTTGATGTAATTATAATATACAGCACATGTTAGGGGCACATGAATTGAACTGTAAGATAAAGAATTTACTTATGACCCAGGCTTTCCTCTCTCTGGTGTTTTCCTCAGCTGTCAAAACAAGAGAAGCAGCAGCAGAGAAAGGAGAAGACGCGCACCAAGGGCCCCTCAGAGTCGGGCAGGGACAAGGGCGCCCTACGTTCCAGACAGGACCCAAACGCCAGTAGTGGAGCAGAGGGTGATGTGTCTTCGGAAAGGGAGCCCTAGGTTAGCAGGGTGAGGGAGCCGAGGAGACGCACAAAAACACTCAAACACATGCAGTAACTTATATCACACGTTCATACAAAACACCAGACTGCAGATTCTTAAAATATCGCAAGTGTCTTTAATTTTGTAAAGCTGAGGCTTATTTTTAAGATTGTAATGACACCTTGAGGCACTTACCATTTTACAAATGTTCCAATCAAAAAGTTACAAATCTCAAGTGAAACTACAAATTAAGTTTGATTTAAGAAATGCAATTACAATAAAATATGAAAAGTGTGTCCAAACTTTGACTGTTCGTCTCTATACAAACACATGTGATTGTGCAGAAAAGTAGGGAAGCTAAAGGCTTCAATAAAGATCTCTCCTAAAAACTGAAGGACTACTGCAAAAATGGAAGAAATAAAGAAGAGCAAATATAGACACATATATAAAAAAAATGGAAACTGAAAGTTTCTATATAGTTTAGTCTATACTAAAGAAAAAGGAAATGTAACTGGCAAGGAGAAGTCAGTTTCCAACAACAGTTATTCTTTTGAGCTATGAACAGTTGAAGTGATATGTACTCCCCCATGCAATATTACATTAATTGAATAAGGATAGAATAGACTGTAAGACATTTTAAGAAAACATGATTGATTTTTTTTGGATAATTCTTTTTTTTTTTTCTGATAATATTAAGAGCTCACATTTTTCCTTTAGCAATAAAGTCAATACTAGATAAGACAGATATTGATCATGTTGATATTTAAAGTCAGTACAAATTACCTGGTATGTTTGTTGTTGTCCGACTAATGTCAATACAACATGCTTTCAAACTGGTTTAATTATTGAAATGTGTTGGAAATTTTAGGCCTTGTTGGCCTTCCTTTTTACATCTGAGTAAGCACTTTACCATGGCGGCAACAGCAGCAGTCTTTGTAGGTCAGACCTCATTGGAGTTCTGTTGCTCTTGAAGTAGCTCAAGGTTGAATGCTGTAACACTGATGGAAAGAAACAAGAAACAATAGATGCACATATTATTTCCCCTTCTGAAGCAAGCTGTAATAAATGTATCACTTATAATTTCTTAAGCAAAAGGAAAAATTCATTAGTTTGTTCATCTTTAAGCTACAGTAAGTGCACTAAACTTATTATTTTTTTTTTTTATTTAATGTAATATATAAATAAAGTTAAACTGTATTAATTGATTTTTGGCCACTTGGGGGCAGTGAGACAAGAAGAAAACACACCATTGATATATTTTCACCTAGTCAAGGACACATGACTAATGTCTAAACATTTACACAACACAGATACAGAGCCACATTAGCATTAATTTGGAGTCTGGTTTCCACTGCAGGGTCAAGCAGCCAGTAAACAATGGTTATCTAGAGGAATGAAAATCATCCTGTTTGGATGTTCTCACCTATGCTCCATGAGAGAAACATTTAGCTCTTCAGCTGCCAAATGCCGCTCTATGTTCACCTGGTAGTCACTAATGTTGTCTGTCTGCTCTTGGGCGCTGGTTACGCAGCAAACAGTTTTTGCTGATAACAGCTGCCTGCTGCTGTTAAAAATGGGGTTGATGAGAGCAGTGGCTGAAGTTGTAGTTGGCAGGAAAACCAAAAGAGAGAGTAAATCTTTGTCGACCTGAGAGGACCCGGACAGGCAGGAGATTAATTGATTAATAACATTATGTACTTATCTTAACATGCTTTATCTATCACTGATCTAGCTCATGACAGAACTGAAAACTAACATTTATGCTTTTATTTCCAGCTCACCACCATTACTCTTGAAATGTTTTCTTGTTTACCAGGTGCTAGCACGTGGCTAAAGGGCTTGTCAAGATTCAATAAATCCATTATCCAACATTTATGAATGCGATGAAGACCTACGGCGGGGCCCAAAAGTCTGAGACCAATCCAAGATGCTTATACTTAGTTTTTAAAATATTAGTTTAAAATGCACTACAACTTTTTTTTTTTTTTTTTTTTCCTCCAGCCATGATAGTTGGGACTCCATGGTCTTTTTTGGTCTTAGTAGTAGTTCTTGCAAAGCTTTGAGGTGTGTCCTGCAGTATGAGTCTTTCTCCACAAAGGTGCAAAACAGTGGGCGTAGCATGACTTTGAAGACTAGAGTGGTGCTTCTCCTTGATCAGGGTGTGTCCAGAGTAGGCAAAACAGCTCCAGGCTTGAATATTTCCACCATGTTTCACTCAGTCAGCTGTATCGTTCCCTCTTCTGTTGGTCTCCTCACATACACCCTTCTGTTACTGCCATAAAGCTCAGACTTGGATTCATGGAGAAATAGGACTTTTTGGCTGCATCGCAGCAGCATGTGCCCTGTCGCTGACTGAGTTACAAAGTTGAACCATTGGTCAGCTGAATCCTGCGTGACTAAGTGTTGTCTTTTCCTAATTGGCTGTTGCTTTTTCAAATTGAAGTCCTGTTTGTCATGTCATCAAGGGAGCGTTTACAGGCAGTTCTTTACTACGGTTCCCCAAAAGGTTTTGCACCTGGTGCAGCCATGTACTAGGTTTTTTAGTCCCAAGCTTTTGGCCTGAGAAGTGATTAAGAAACTGTTACGAGTCCACTACAAGACTTTTGTCCTCTGTCCTTTTGATTAAAGTCTTGTCTTCTTTATTTAGCAAATTCTCTGTCTGTGATGAAGTTGCCTCTATCTCATGGAAAAAAGCTTGATGTATTGATCTTTTGGTCAAGTTTGTTTTAGGGTTCATGCTGAACCTTTAGGAACCTTTTGCCCAGCCATGAGAGAGCTCCTCTTTGGTCAGCGAGTAACAATATGACTTCTGACTCCTTCAGACACTTTATTCTGATAATATTTTTCCCGCTATCACAGTGTTACTAAACAAGCTGCTGAACACTTAAGCCACAGCCTTATTTATGACAGGTGAACTCAACTGCAAGTTGAGTTATTTGAATGAGCCATTGATGAGTCTGAGAGATCAAACTGTGTAAATATAGTCAGCAATGTTATAGATTACATGTCTGAAAAGGGCCTTATTATAATCATATCTTCAGTTATACTTATACATGTTGTTACAGCATATTATGTTTTTAAGTGTCTTCTCAGCCACAGAGAGACCTCAACCCATTATATAGAAACTAAAGCTGTGCCACTTCTCATGTTTTGTGTGATGTACAATGTGACGCCTTTAAATTTGCAGCTACAGTTATTTCCTCTTCCTTGTTCTTCCTGCTCTTTGTTGTTGTTGTGGACATTGCAGTGAAACTCGGCAACGCTCTTGAGAGACAGACCTGTTTGTTTCTCGTTCCGTGGCTCATATGGCAGGGATGGGAGGGGCAGGGGGCTTGGCTTGCTCTTATTTGCCTTCAGTATTTGTTTACTAGTGCAAAAACAGTGGAGTTCTGAGAGAATAGAGACAGGGAGGCATTGAGTCAGCTCCCTCCGTGTCCCCTCTGCTCTCCCTGCTGAGGCTGCTGCTGCTGGCTCCTGTGCCACAGCTCCTCTCCCCGTGTGAACTCTGTCAGGCACACACATTAACGGATACGCCGTCAAACTGGCACTATAGCTGCACTTCAACAGCAGCCATTCTTTCTGCTCCTCTCTTCTCACGGACGTGTACAGTTAGTTAACTAGAGATTGAAAACATGTTTGACACCATTATAAACGTCCGCAATTCGCCACTGAGGTGTGGTGTGTTATTTTTCTCTTGTGTGCTACTGCTTTGTCTGTTGTGTAACACCCTACACACACACACACCCTGTCCTGTGTGGAACCTTCTAAGCCTGTAGTCCTATCCCAAACTCGTCTGCAGCAGGGGGCCCTGCACTGTAATCCCCAAGTGCATGTTGGGTAAATATGTGCCCCAAGACATGGAAGCTTCAGCACCTTGTTACATAAGGCCTTTTTGTCTGACACAGCGCCAGAGCGAGGGAGACGGGAGAAAGTGGGGGACACGCAAAGAAAGGAGAAGCCAAAAAATAAGTCAGTTATTTGGTTTTTCATCTGTGTGTGTTGCAGCAGGGGAGTGCACACGCAGCACTTCTGAAAGTGTGTGTGCACTGTGATGGGGGGGTTGGAAGAGGGAAATTTGGATGTAAGAGAGATGTTCGACAAGGGGTTTGCTTGCTTGGCTTTGTCGCTGCATATTTTTAAGAGGGAATTGGTGCTTCTGAGGTTTTCTTTGCATGACTTAAAAATGAGCAGTGTGCAGGCTTTTCTTCAAATTAGTAATTTGTGACAGTCCTCCATTATCTCCTCTGCTCTTCCTTCCTGCCCTTCTGCACTGTTCTAAGTTTAATATAATGAGGTTACAAGAGAGTTTCTGCAGTGAGCAATTTCTTACCAACACTGAAAATGACTTTTCTAATTGTGTTGCAAATCACCAATCAGAGATGTATTGAGGGAGTAGATGTAACTTCCATTTTTATTTGGCTGCTTTCACAGCGCTGTGCCTATTTATATTTAATAAAGCCTGCAGTCGTGTTCTTTGTTTGTGCAAATCTGGTAATAAAATCTGCCAATCAAATAACGATTCCAGTTTAAACTTTCAGCGCTAATAATATAATATGAATGGTGTCACACAAGAGAATTATCACCCAACTCTGCAGATCTCCTCAGCTCTTAGGATGATTTTAGGTTAAGGAGAGTGGATAGGGCAAATTCTACTGTTGCTCCCTACCAGATGGACATGTGAATATGCATCAGTTTGCTAACGTGTTCACCTGAAGACCTTCATAGAGTTGATCAACGATCAACTCTATCTCCAATGGAGATCCTTAATCCTTTGTGGCCCGATCTTTCCCAAGATTCATTGTGTGCTGGTAATGAAACCAAACACAGACAGAGAGCCCGATGTATTGTGTTTCAGCTCAGTTGAGCAGCGGTGCAATGGTTAAATCCAAGTTTTCAGCTTTACAGGCAGCAGGAGTTGCACTTTGCAACACAGTAAGGGTGGGCAAGCAAAAGTCTTCTGAGGCCAGACTGCCTCGTTTCAGGTTGGCCTTCAGTCTAAGAATCACGCTGTCCAAAGGATGCAGTCCCCGAATGGGAACACAGCTAATATGTTTAGTTTTTTCAAAGCTGGATCCACTGTCCTCAGATGGCCCAAAAGTTAATTAATGTACCTTAAAAGTCAGATGATGTAACTTTGAACTGATTAACCCTTAAGATGTATTTATTTTTTGCTTGTTTCTGTCTGTTTATAAAACACACACACATAAATATATAATATTATGTAAACCATTTTTTTGCCATTTAAGCCTAACTTGGTCTGCTACGACCAGTAAGTTATAGCAGCTAATGTCAGCAAACATTAAGTAGATATTGCTGTGTCAACTACCCTGTAATTGCCACTTTTAGCCACAGTGGCTTTAGAAAAAGTTACAGTTATGTTTTTAAACTTTGAAATACTTTGTCTGCATTATTGATCCCACAAATCAATGATCGCAAATGACAAGAGCCAAACATCAAAATGACTGTTCTGTTTTCTCTCACACAGTTGGGACGTGACAGTGAACCTAGTCTCCTCAGGAACACCTTAATCTCTGCGGCTTGCACCTGATTGTGGACAGTCCTCCCTCTTGTTCGGTCATCAGCAGGAATTCTTTCGGCCTGCTGCAGAACATCTTCCACTTGCTGCTGTCCTTGGCCTCTCTTCTTCAGAATCAGATTGACAAGGCTGGGTGTAGACAAAGTAACAAAGAGTTTGTGTGGTGCTGAACAAAGGGGCATAGAAAGGGAGCGTAGGTGATTATGGGAGTAGCTCGCTATCTTTTTCTTACTGCCTTTCAGTCCCTGTCTCACTCTCAACCTGCTGTTCCCAATAATCTCTGCTTGGAGACGTGGCACTGAATCATAGCTCAGCTCCAATTTGCTAGCTAAAGAACATCAGGACAATGGAAATGTCGCGGCCTTGTCAAACTGACACCACAGTGTCAACACCTAATGATTGGCAAAGTTACATGTGTAAAGTCGATTTTAAGGTTTAAGGTTATCGTACCTTTATGAATAGACTTTATATATATAGGTCGAACTGAAACTGCTCCAGCACACACGTTGTCTCTGTAACTTACACACCCAACATTGTCGTTTGAAACAAAATCAATAGGCAAACAGGAACATTTCACATTTCATAGCTAGACCCAGTATAGCACATCAAAGGCCTTTAGACACCAACTCACATTAACTTCTTAGTTAATATGGGTTGTTGGACTTTATATCTAAACTGTTGTATACTGCTTAAAGAAAATAATCGTTTTGACTGCAGGGAGGGATGGTGCCGTTTTGCTGACTTCAGCTTTTGTCGATTTTGTCGATCAAGTGACTTCAGCTTATTGACTACAAGTCATTTTGTCTCAATTACCTGTACTTCACCTCTGTGGATAGGAGCCAGTCTCAGTGTCACTGAACACTGGTGCTGCCTTCACAAGAATATATATTAAACTGTCCTGTTGTCACTTGATGACACGTCTGAATGTACATTTTATTGTCATTTTATAAAGACGTCAATTGAAAAAGCAACCCATGATGCGTTTGTGTCTGTTTTTTTCCACTGTTTATTTTGCTTGTTTCATGTGATGCAAAAGCAAAGATGCTTGTCCTTATTTCTTCTTCAGCATCACCACCTGGCCTGCCTATACTGTCCCAACTTTAGATCTTAAGCTTTTTTTTTTTTTTTTAACTTCAAGGAAGCTATTTCAAGCCAGCTATACCATATAATACCCCCCATTTCTTCTCTCTCTCCCAAATGGGGCTAAGGTGAGGTTTATCCCTGTTGTGGTGGAAAGCAGCATGAAAGAGCGAGTAGCTGCTGTAGCCTGGACTGGGGAGCTCTTGGAGAGGGAAGATGTGACCCAGATACGTCTGCTAGCTAGCTTGCTAGCCTTAGTGCCGCTTTAAATTGGGCTAGAGCTGCATTTCTCCTCTGCAACGCCTGCATTGTGATCCCAATACTAGACAGGTTTACAGTAAGAGGAGGGAGCAGTCTGATGTACTGTACCAAACATCCGAGAGGACTGCAATTGATCAAAGCTGTAATGGGGTGAGAACAGGGAGTGTTGAGCATGGCAGATGTTCAAGGTTTGTCTGTCTATGCGGTCACCTGTGCATTTCAAACCAACATGGCCGTTTGTGTGTCTTTGTGTGGATACCCTGAGCTGCAGGGCAGGGCAGTAGGAGTAGGCGCGGTGTTGGTCGTACATGGGAAACTGGGTTAAATTCCAGGAATTCTCTTACATCTGTAGCCATACTCTTTCTGGTCGTCTTCTCTACAACTTATCTTACATCTTGTGTGTATGTGTGTGAGTCCTTTGCCAAGCCCACTGGCTATGGAAAAACAATTTAACTGGATTTAATTTGTTGCCCCCCACCCCCACCTCCTCCTTCCTCTTCCCTCGTTCCCCTCCTGTTTTTTTTTTCTTTTGTGTGCCTCTGAGAGGTTGGAAATTTATCTTGTTTAGTAACTTCATGCTCTGTCCGAGCTCGCTCTGCAAGTTAGACAGGCCGGGTTGCATGTGAATTGCTACTTGAGTCCACTTTTTACATATGAAGCTAAAAAAAAATGAGTGTGTTCATTTGATTTGGGGAAAAATCATTTTTTAATTATTTGAACCACAAACCTAGATTACATTCAAGATGTGATGGGCAGTTCTCTGTCACATCTTCTACTTTTCTGCATTCCTTGTCTTCTGCTTGATCTGCCCAGGTCCTGTACTGCAAAGGGTTAAAAAAGCACAATGAAACCAGTTGCCTAGAGCCCTGACCACTTTTTCCATTCTTGCTGGAAAGTTTCCAGTGCTATTTATATGAAACCTCAGGCCCAACAATCAAGAAACCCACTTGGCCAAGATAAAGTATTTCCCATTATCCTTAAGTTTTGTTTCACTGAAGTCATTTCACACAAAACACCAGAAATGGAAGGCACCTTCTCTCTGTTTTGTGAACACACATATGCGCTGAGTGAGTAGACAACACTTTTCAGCAGGTACAAATGAAATCAATCCATATGACCTGCTGTGTTGTGATCAGAGATCATACTACAGTTCATCTAATGTGTCTGGAGCCTGATGAAGGATTTGCTGTGGTGAATGTTTTAACTTATATTTTAGGCAGAATTACTGTGATTCCTTTCATCCCTGTTGAGAGCGAGTGGAATTTAATTTTGGCTGAGATAATTGACATATTTAGACTGATAACATTATTACTGTTGTTATTTGTGGGAGTAGTTCTTTGCCTGGAAGGCACCGCTGTAGTGTTTGGCAGCTGTCCACAGGGTTTTTCTATGTCTGACTGGGTGAGTGTTTTTAGCCCAAAGCACTGCTAAGGTTGTTAAAAACCAATGTGGCTTTACAAGCAAAATGTGATATTATTCTTCAGCAATACACTGGAATTTTCCAACAAGTGCAAGCTGGTGTGTTATCACTGAAAGAAACTCCCAGAAGAGGGCAGTGCAAAGCACGCCCTCACAAACGGCTCCCAACCACCCAATCACCCCCCCCCCCCCCTCACTAACATTTCATTTGATTCCAACACACTTTGTTTTATTGAGCTTTGACATCAAATAAATGCCAAATGTCAAAATGTAACTGAAGAGCATAATCAAAACAAACCATATGTGTGAATGAATATCTGGTCCCAAGTTAAAGGGATAATGAACTATATTTTTGTGTGTAATCAATTCAAATTATTTTTTTAGATACTTTCAGCAGCAGAAATGTTGCTCTAAGGTGTATTTAATACTGTACTCATAAGAGTGGGTGTTGTATGCACACTGAAGTGGGTTATTTTATGAATGGTAAAATGGTAAGTTTCTCAGCACTGAGGTGGACAACAGAGGTGGACACTGGTTCTTGGGAGCCTTACTGGGAGACAAATCCTCATGAGCCAACCAATCTGTGTTTTACATTCAGAGACCACCATAACTCCTGCTGTACATCCAAATACACTGTATACCAGTAGAAAACACCACACCTTTCTTCGTGTGAGAGGTGTCTTTCAGCTCAGAGTTTTGGTTTCGGGCCAGCGGCTGAACCACTGTGGTTCAGCCTCTCTGCTCATCCACGCAGCTTTAATGAGTGTCACTGTGTGAAATGACGGAAAAAGAGAGTAGACAACATTTCATCAGCACTTCACAGGTGTACACATGTCCAACACATGTACAATGAAGTATATCATTTTTCTTTTATCAGAAAAGACTCAGATTTCTGTGTGTGCGTGCCCACGCGCACCCCCCATCTCTCTCTCTCTCTCTCTCTCTCTCTCGCTCTCTCTCTCCCTCTCTCTCTCTCTCCCTCTCTCGCTCTCTCCCTCTCTCGCTCTCTCTCGCTCTCTCTCTCCCTCTCTCTCTCTCCCTCTCTCTCTATCTCCCTCCCTCTCTCTCTCTCTCTCTCTCC
>CM076650.1:24325239-24482628 GCA_038496675.1 Rachycentron canadum | reverse complement strand
TTTCTTTCTTTCTTTCTTTCTTTTCTTTAAATCAATCCCCCTCCCTCGAAACCCCTCCCCTGTACTTTTTCATCCGTTCCCGGGAGATAAGTCGGTTCCCTGGAAAGAAGGTTGCCTGTTTGGTTTTTTCCTGCTCGGGGATCAGCATGGATGTGGCAGCGGGAGAGGGGATGTCTCTGCCGGGTATCCGACTCCGGAATCGGCCGACGCAAGTGATGCCGAACCAGAAAAAGGTCAAAGCGAGACGGAAAAGGCGAAAGGAGTTGGTTTTAATCCAGATCTGCTTGTTCGGCGGTTTGCTGCTGGTCGTGAAGGGCTTTTCCTACTTAGCGGAAAATTCAGGTGAGGACTCAGCCGCCGGTTCGGCTCCCGCACGGGGCCGGCGAGGCAGGGCTGCACCCCCCCCACACCCCCCAGCAGCAGCAGCCCTGCTCATTCACTGCTGTCCCTTCGCCACCGCAACGTTTCTTTCCTCTTAACTGACATAACCGCGTTTTCCTTTTCTGTCTCAAAACGGGGACCGCAGCACGGGCTCGGGCTGCAGCTTCTCTCTCCTATCGTTGGCCCTCAGTGTTTCTCTTCATATTGTCGTGGTATCAGTGTCCCGGTGCCTTTTGCATGCGCTCATCGGGAAAGTTTTGCTGTGCAGCTTCAATGTTCTTCAAAAACTCCTCACTTGTCCCGGGCTCAAAACCATCAGCCACTAAAGTGTGTGCTCATGCCTTTTTCAGGATGAGATCAGAAAGGGGTTTAAACAGAGAGAGTTGTCAGAAAATCGGGGTGAACGTCGAGGTGTCACTGCTGTCACACACAGCAGGTCATAATGGGAATGAAGCTGAGCTTGAACTATGGGAAACCATTCTGGGCTGAGGGATGCAGAGGCTCTTGCATGTTCAGGTGTGTTAGCTGCAGAGTGGAGAAATCAGGACAATGACTCCCAGGACACAGGCCTACACCTCTTCAACTTACTGCAAATGGATACGCAGTGCTCGTCTCCCTCTCCTTGACTTCATTCTGAAGCTCTGTTGCATGTTAAATGAATGCCGAAGCATCAAAATGCAAATGAAACCCTAATAATAAATGAGTGCGTACTTCCTGACAGCAACCAAATGCACCGCTTGACTTGATGTCTACATGTTCCTCTTGTTCCCTTTGTACCTATCATTGACTGTGCCCCCAACACTCCCCTTGATGACTGAGTCAGCATCAGCAAAAGTGAGAGGTATTTATCACCTTCCATGGACAGAAGGCCTCCATGAATATTCATACCCTCATGATTTGTGCATCATCAGTGCGACTCATCCCCCCCCCCCCCCCCCACTTCTTTCCTCCCCACTGCATATCCTGGTTGTTGGAAGTGCAACAGTGCTGCTCTCTGCACATGTTCAAAATTAGAGGCAAACAAGCGACGAGACTGGGACATTTAATGCATTTCCCTTGTTCCCGCTGTGTTCTTGTTAACTCTCTATCAGCTTGCCTGAATATCAATTAAAGTTGATTATTTATGATCCGCTTAATGAAGTTCTGCTAAATTGAGCTTGATGCTGTGGAGCTGGAAGCGGAGCACTCAACACCTCCTCACAGTGGCGCATTAATCATTCCCACATTCGTCTTCTCCTCTCTGTGTGCACGATGGCCAAACATAGAAGGAGGGGAAGGAGCGGCACAGCACTGGCACGCAAACCTTACCGCTGCTGTAGCTGCTGTGTGTGGTGTAATGAAGGTGAGGCCAGGTGAAAAGTTCAGCCCTGCCCTGAGGGCTATTGAATAACTGGGCTTTTTAATTCTATTTGAATCCTTCTCTTAGGCCAGACTTGTAGTTGGCAGAGTGGAAAGGGCAGAGTGCTCCTGCTGAGCTCTCTGAAGTATGAAATGAATTCACTGGTGTTGCCGCTGTCTTGAAGAATGTGCAGATGTAGCCACAGTGGGAGCCTCACTTTGAGTGCTGCACTGTTGGTGCACCTCCCCCCCCCGTACCTCCACCCCCAAGAGGATATTGTTTTGGAAAATCATGAAATTCCCCTTCAATGTATGAATTGGGGGTGGGGGTGACGGTGGGGTGGGGTGGGGGTGGGGGTACCAAACTGACACATCTGTGGTGCACTCCTCCAGCTGTTGACTGCCCTACCATTACATAAAGAATCAAACTTTAATGTGAGAGAACACAATCCTGGTCATTAAAAATAAAACAAACTGCTTGACATGCACTTTGCTACCTGCAACATTTGAGAGACAGAAACTTGGAACTTATACATAGAAACTAAAAAGGCACAGTTAATGCCATCGTAGGTAAGAAGTCATTTTGCGTCAGGACCAGGTATTTGAATATCGTACTTGTTTAATACTAGAGTACGTTCTATTACTGTTAAGCACAAAAAGTTGTCATTGCATGTTTGAGTCACACTCCATCAAGCGCGTTTAGGCTCTCGAAGGCAAAAGTTGGCAGTCATGAGAGAAATGTGATGAAATCTTTATTAAATCAGAAATAGAGATTACAGTTTGTACTGTGTGACACTTGTAACAATAGCCAATATTGAGCTCTGGAAACCAATGACAGCCTGTGTTAAAACTGTCAAATCTGCCCCATGAGATAAGGACAGGGATACAGCAGTCAACACAAAATAATACTAAACAAACTGAGTATATAAAAATGTATGTAGGCTATAGGTCTGAAAACAGAAGCCAATGCAGAAGTGCTTTAAACAGGGGGCGACTCCACTGGCTGTAAAAAGAAGTCTGGTTGTATTGATGTCAATGGGAAATTGGACCTACTTCTCACTTGATTTATTACTTCAGTAAATGTTTTCCTAAAGAGTTTATGGTCTCAAATGCTAATGTCAAATCTTCTTCAATACAGCATAATGATAAAACATTAAAGCAGGGTATGCATTAGGGCGTGACTACCATGTGATGAACAGACCGCACACAGACAATCAGGACAGAGTACAGAACAGGTCAGATCCGCCCTTCATTTCTGCTCAGCTCCAACTTCAATATCACAATATTCTGGTTTCAAAAAACCAAGTTGGCAACAGCCAAATTACAAACTTGAGGCTTCAAAGCGGCAGTTCACAAACCAATGGGTGATGTCAAGGCGGCTTGACACTTGTTAAATACATAACAAATGCACAATAATCCATAGGACATGAAAATGAGTAAAATCAGTCTTGGAGGATGTGTGGACAGCCTGAGTGAGTGTTGTAACTGCATGAAAAGAAGATAAAAAAGGAACTAATGAGCAGCTAAAACAACATAACTGGGCCCAGGTGTCGGCAGTTGACACCATCAATCCCTGCCCTACCTGAAACAATGGGCAGACAAAAGCAGGTTGACAGGAAAGAGCAAAGGTCGTCACTCCCCTCAAGCTCACACCCATCCATAGAAAAGGTCCCAGAGGGATCATCACAGTATCACAATTCACACCTCAGCAACTGGATTGTTGAGACTGAGGAAAACAAACAGGAAGAGTGTGAGAATTGCTTAAAAGACATGGAATTTTATCAGATTTTTCACCTACCAGACTGGGAGAAAGTCAACTGGGCACAAATGGAGGAAGAAGGCACAGCACAGCATATATGCTACTCAACCACTATGCCCCCCCACCCCACCCCCCCAACCCCAACATCAATATGGTGTTTCAGAAAATGAGGCAAAGATGGTATATCCCCAAACAAAGAGGGACAATCATTAATCAAGTGCCTGAACGTGGGCTGAGGATCATCCAAATCCTGGGTGTTCCCTCCAACACATGCAGCAGACCCAGCCCGCACCAAATGAGTGGAATTAATCTTTACCCCTTGCACACATGTCACAAGCCTTGGACACAGCACGTCTCAAGTGTACCAGCGCAGTCTGTTTGACCAAATTTGTTTTAATTTCATTTAGTTAAATTTTAATTTAAGTTAAAGTTAATTTTTTTTAATTCCCTGTCTCATTTTCCCCCTCAGAGTCATCTTCTTGTTGCAAAGCAATC
Source organism: Rachycentron canadum (assembly GCA_038496675.1). Lineage (NCBI taxonomy): Eukaryota > Metazoa > Chordata > Actinopteri > Carangiformes > Rachycentridae > Rachycentron > Rachycentron canadum. Next base: position 24,478,655 of record CM076650.1, on the reverse strand, counting down.
TCTGCTTGCATTCCTCGTGCTCCAATTTAACAAAACTAACTCCCCTTGCTGCACAAAAGTAAGCCCAGTAGTTGCCCCACGGGGCCCAAACCTGAGCTAGGCTCCTCAATCAAACCCTCTTTGCTCACCAAACACCAATCATTCTCACGATGGTGGCCTCCATCAATCCTGTAATGTTCACATATTTTGAACAGTTGCTCTTTGGTGCATTTATATAACAATCCCGATGAGACAACAGCAGCAAAGCGGAAGATTGAGGCCAAACGAATGTCAACTGGGTCAGATATAGGAGCCAGGGAGAGAACAGCATGCAAATGACGTGAAACATTTTTCTACAATTGATATCATGCACAAGACAAACAAAATGAGGAGCCACTGGCAAAAACATTGCTCTATTGCTCTAACAGGGACCAAAAACTCATGAGGGTATCTCTCAATGCAGGACCAAAATCCCACAATGTGATCATTGGTTTGACCCACCTAGTATAATGCTGCTTCTATAAACATCCAGTTCAAACCCCGGACTCATCATCATTTCATGTTGCCCTGTTTTTCCTCTCTGTGTCCACCTTGGTTATGTCCTCCTCCTCCTCTTCTTTTGAGTTTTCTTAAAAATGGTGCAATTAACTTGTAAGATTGTTATCACAACCTTTTTATTTTCTTTGATCAGACATTTTCTGAAATGAATATTTTCCATTTAGTCATGCACATATGGGGATGGGTTTGGTATCAGCTCTGAAACTCAAAAATCATCACACTCAAGATTTTGTCTATTAAAACACATCATCTAGATGTTGTAGCAGTGCTGAAATGTCTATTTTGAAAGTCCTTTTTTTCTGTGACAAACTAGGTTTTGACGTCTCCAGCCAGAGCAGCGAGGACCGGGAGAGATGGGGAGGAAGGAGGCTACTGCAGGAAATGGACAACAGCAGCCTGGAGGAAATAGAGAGCGAAGGATCTAAGAACTGCACTGCTCCAGGTAAGATGGAGACAAGATGAAAGAACGAGGACACCCAAGCGTTCTACCCCCTCCCTCATGTGCGAACAAAGGGGGATATGGGGAAAAAAGGAGGAATAGTGGGAAACAAATGATCACCCCACATGTTCTGTCGTTCTACCCTTTCTGGTCCCCCTGTTTTCTCTTGCTGAATATGGGGTAACCCAGATTGTGAGGTCAGATGATTTCCCATGAGCGTTGGCTACAGCAGGCGGTGACATTCTGCCTGCTTCAGCGGTTTTCACACTTGGTCTCCGTCACATTTTTTTTAGGATCCTGCAGGTTTCATTCTCACTCCCTCCACATAGCTCTCCCTCTCTGTCTCGCACCAACTCTCTCTTCATCTCTCCCATTCCCTTTCTCTGTGTTTACTTCACGTTTTTTTCCCCCATGGTGGCCACATCTCAGAAAAAAAAAAAAATCCTTGTTTCCATGGTGACTTTTTTTGTCTTATCATTATCGACTACTGTTTGAGGCTGGTGGAGGATGGTGTGTGAGAATCATTTGTTTGTAAAGTTTAAATTACTCAGTCCTGTTAAAATCAAATTTAAATCCACCATATGGAGGCAACAAAAAAAAATTGCTTTCATGTGATGTAAAGCCATGATTTGTGGTGAAATGGAGCCCATTTCTCATTGGACCAGTCCTTACACATGCATGGCTTCCCACCATCATCCATGCGCTGTTGCTATTTTTAGATGTAGATGGAAGAAAATGTAATGTTCAGTCCTGTTATAGCTGATGTGTACAAGGTAGGATGGAAGGACGTAACTCATGCAGATCACACTGACATTTGTTTTTTTACCTTGAGAGGAGATGACTGGCTTCTTTGTAGAGGGGGGGGGGGGTTGTTCTCTTGTGAGCTCATTAAGTAAAATACCCATCATCAATCTCCTTTCTCACCCTCCCAAGGTCGCTGCTGACATCTATAAAAGGAGCCGAGGTCAAAGTTCAACTTATTCTCTCCTCTGGCTTATTATACAGTAGCTGCTCTTTTCTCCTCTTGTGCTAAATATAAAACATGTACCCTTGTGGCTTCAGCCCTACTACACATCACAGGACTGCAAGGTTTTTGCTAAATAACCTTGATTTTCCAAAAGTCTCAGTCCACTCTGGTGATTTCTGCTTCTGTCCCGTAAATTGCATAAGATACAAGCCTTCCTTAGTTAGGACGGCTTCATCTGACCTTTAAGAGGAGACAACGTGAGTCTTTTAAAAACGCGGTGTATGTATGAAGGGATGGGTGTTGAAGGGTAAGCAGACATAATGTAGCTGGCTTTCATGTGCAAAACCATGATTTGTTTCCTCAGATTTTCAAATCTTTGGGAAAATTACTGCATATGTTGAAAAGCTTCTTAGGCCTGTTGTGTCTCTCGTAAAAGCAGTGCATCTGATAAATCAAGATAAAATCAAGTGATGCAACTTGAGTCAGTGCTGGTTGGGACTGAAATTTGAAAAGGAAAAAAATATCTGGGGATCTGTTTTACCAGACCTCCGACGCTGCTCCCCATCTCAGTTTGAGGCTAATCCTTCAACATGGTGCCATGTCTGTGAAGCTATTCACAAGCACATTAGTGCTTTCAGCTAAATGATAGCATCATCATGTTGACATGCTTTAGAAAGATGCTGCCATTAGCAGGTATAGTCTTTACAGTGTTCAGTATTTTAGTCAAAAGTGTGCTAGCATTTGTTAATTAGCACTAAGCAAAGTACCCTAGTGGGATTGTCATCAGTTTTGCATTTTGGTCATAAAACAAGTATTGGACAAATTAAATTGACTTGATAGGGGCACCATATTAAGTTCTAAAAGATGAGGACATGAGGAACGTTTGTAGCCGATTTCATGGGACTCTGTCCAAGAGTTGTCCAGACATCTAACCCAAAAAAGTCGGGAAAGGTCAGGGGTCCACCTAATCAGTAGGATTCGATTTCTGAGAAAAAAAAATGCCTCACACACCCAAAAGATGTTGCGATATTTCGGTCTTGACTGAAGTGACCATCTAACAAATCCATCCATATAGCGCTGATGCATGCGTGGCTAAAAATAAGACAAGTTGGGTTAAAGTTTAAACTTGATTATCCACGTTGTTTGTCGGTTGGTTAATTAAATTATGGACTAGTTAAGTGTGTGGTAATGTAGTAGCTTGAACATGTATTTGTGCACAACAGAGGTTGTGTGTGTATATTTCCACCGCAGGTAGAGCACAAAGCTGGCTGATAAGGAAGCATCTCAACATGAGCTCTGTGTTCCGGGAGGATGCAGCACAGCGGAGGCAGCCACTGATTATTGTCTGAAATTAGAGGCTTGCTGATCAAGTGCTCAAAAGACAAGAGAGAGAGAGAGAGAGAGAGAGAGAGAGAGAGAGTCAGAAAGATGGAGAGGGAGAGAGAAAGTCCATCATTTGGTAAGCCACGCATGAAACAACCATCATTACATCTCCCTCCCTGATTTTAATTGTGAGGACCCTGCTGCTCCTGTTGATTTCAGACACTTGTTCAAACCCCCACCCCCGTCTCCACCACTGTCATTTTTCAGTCAAGGGAAATAAGAAGTGAAGTATAAACACACTGGTAGTAATAGTTGAGAGTAGTTACATCTTAGTAACTTTGTTATTTTCTCAGTCTCTGCTCTCTTGAGGTTTTACAAATGACTGAAAATGTCAGAGAGAGTTTCTTAGCCTTAAAAGAGGTGGTGAGTTCACCCACAGTATACGTGTTCGGGCTTTTTTTGTTTATGTGTATGCGGTCGTTCTCAGTGTGTGTGTAGTTGGTGAATTCAAGCAATCTTGAACAAAAAGAGCTCTCTCTGTCCTGTCATCGTGAAAAACAAGAGGTATTCATTTTGAAGACCTTTGAAGACACATTTTGCTTTGATGGGGGAAAATAATAAAAATCCACAACTTCTGAAGACGTGTGAGTAATGGGGAGGTTAGCCATACAGCTGTTCATGAAATGTATTTTTTTTTAACACAGTCACACACCCACGTCCTTTGTCTTCATCCTTGCCCGTTGATTCAAACATCACCACAGTCTCGATGCATCTTTTTCTTTCGGTCTCTCTCAAAGACAGGTAGTTAATGCCCACCTCGAGCAGCTCTGCGTACAGTAGCATTGGCTGTGTAATTCGACAGTGGTCTGGGTACTCCATACACGTGACTGCTCTCTCCAGGGGTCTTTCCCCGGAGGCTGTCCTCCTCCGTTATTAAAGATCTTCTCTCAGCTCAGCTCAGCTCCGACGCAACACTCCATTTTAGGAAAGGAGGCTGCTATGACTTAATCAGGGCTTCCCTGTGAGAAATGTGGTGTGTGAGCGCGCATGCGTGTGGCTGCAAGTTGAACCATTAGAAGGGAAGCCTCGTTAGGAATAGTATCGATTAATGCGAGGGTGTTAACCCTGGTTTCTGCAGTGTGTGGGAGTGTGTATGCAGGTTTGTTCAGTGTGTGTGTGTGTGTGTGCTTGTGTGTATATCTGTTCATGCTTCTCTCACTTCACATGGGCAGCCTGCTCGCTCCTACCCACATGCTCAAGGCAAGTAAGTGAGCTTTGCCATAATATAACGAGCTGATGAATTAATCACGTCAGAAAAAAATGATCGCTCCTTTAATACCTCAATAACAGCCTTCCACTAATCAAATGCAAAATTGACCCAGGGAGCGCTCAGAGTTATTTCCTCTGAGAAATCCATTCTGCCATGTTACAGTGTTTTAGCAGCAGTTTAGCAGCTTTTAGCTTTTACTGCCTGAGGACCATAGGCTACCTCTTCAGCCTATGGTTTATTGACATTTAATTCACTTATTTTATCTATGTTGTAAATTGAATTAGTAATAGTGATAGTAATAATTATTATTATTATCTATCATGTCATTCACCTTTGTGAAAAGTGCTATACAAATAAAGATTGATTAATTAAATGCTTAATTTATTGATTGATTGGTCGAATATTAGCTGTGAGTTGGCTGCAACTGTATCAGCAGTTACAGTTCTTTCATAACTGTCAGACATGCAGATTGGAGAAGTGATCTTGTGTTATTACAGGAGCTGGAGCTCTGTGCTCAGGGGAATAAGACCGATCTATCACAGCAATTAGCTCAGCAAGTCAGCGTGCGGGAGAGCTCACTCTCTCTTGCACTCTTCTGCAGATAGATTTATCCAACATTGGATTTTTTTCTTATCCCTTTTATTGAAGTTTTTCCCTGCTCACTGATTGTGGTGCTTCGTCTTTGTGTCTCATTTCCCACATATGATGGAAATGTTGCATCTGAATTATAGAGCTCAGGTTGTTTGCCAACAGCAAAAGTGGCTCGACACATCTTTAAAGATTCATCCTGCTGTTGTGACTGTGAGCAACATTGAGGCTGCTTCCTGAGTGCCATGAACATCCTCCCTTACTGACACTTTCCCAAGGGTTTGAGAGAGCGTGGCGTGTCCCTTGCACTGCATGCTGAGTATACAGTTAAACCACTTACTGGATTGCATGCTGTCTGGTGGTTCTTACCAATCAGGCATTTAATACCTTCATTAGACAGGGGAGAGCGAGATGGGGAACAAAATTCAACATAGGATGCTGTGATTACATGTTCTGTATCTTAAACCCTGATGTCACCAGAGCACCAGTTTATTTGACCATTTCCCCACCTGCTTCCTCTCCATCGTTCTTCACCATTTACATATTGATTATTATATCAATGCTCACTTGCATAGTTTCGCTAATACATATTTTCTTACTTATTGGCTATTGGTAAGGACATTTCTACAACACTGAGTTTAAGGGGCCACTGTGATGAAAACTTTCCCTTCGCATCTAAATGAGATGAAATCAGTGGGATCACCTGCGTGCTCCCTGAGTCTGAATTTCAGAGTTAGAAGAAAGACACACATTTGATAGTGTGAGGGAGAGATGACAGGCAAACTACACAGGAGGCAATTACTTCCTCTGCCTTTTGTATGACTAAGCCAACCGGCGGTCGTGCTGCACAGTAGCGCATAAAAGGTTAAAGTGCAGGGATTGTGTGATAAGGTGTTTGATGTGCTTCATGGATAAGAATATTTCTCACTCACTCACTGCCAGATTGCCTTATCTGAGGATAAGCTTGTCACACAAATAAGGCGAGCAACTGAGAGGCTTTGATGATGATTGCCAGATCTGCAGCTCCCAAATGGTAGACCAGGCAGTTTGAGATCCACCAAGGGATTGGCATGTAAGCAGCTTAACTGAATTGTTGTCATAATCAGACTGATAGAAGTAGTAGTTGCATAATTTAATTACATGTAAACATATCACATCATTTGACTCAGTATCTTGACATTAGGAAGCTGAAAATATTTAGAGACTGTTTGTCTGTATTTTTATACATTATTAATGTTTCCAGATGTAAAACTTTCTTTTAAGTAAATAAATGTATAAATCTCTGAGGTTCTATATTATACAGTAATAAGGAGGCCTACAATGTAATTATACCATATATACCATATAATCTTGTATCTTGGTATCTTCATGGTAAATCTGAAGTATGAACTTCAGATTTACCATGAAGATACCAAGATACAAGAATACCATAAAGATAGAAGGCGGTTTTGGCCATTAATGGTCCATTGGCTACAACATCATAATATAGACAAAATAAAAAATGTAATTACAAAGTGAAAATGTATAGAAACATGTATTTAAATGATGTATGGGAATTTGTCTTTTGGAAATTATTGCCACTTGTAAAACCAACTGTGGCAGTGATTACAGTTTCGAGTCTTACCTGCAGATCTGGATTTGGGGAATTTCTTCCATGGCTTTCTTTGTTTAAGATGAATAGGGGCTAACTTGTTATGTTTAAGATGTTCGGCAGGTTTTTCGTGGCTTTCGAGTCTGGGCTGTGATGAGGCCTTTGAAGAGTGACTCCGCCTCACTTTTTCCAATTTACACTACAGGTGATTGTGCTGTTAGATAACACATTCCTGTACAGATTGTGGTCCTATACTGTTAAGTCTCTCCCAGTCTCCAAACTGAAATCAAATGGATGCTGTTGAGAATTGCCCTCCACATATTGCTCAAGAGCCAAGAGTAGTTTCATCAGGCAAATGACATTTGACAAAGTTCTTTTTTCACATTTTGCCTCACTGTACAGATGCACCCAGTCTTTGCTACTATCCAAACACAAAAAAAAACAGTGTCGAGAGTGGCTCTTTTTTACCCCTCACTTTCCTCTTTACATCATTTTGATAGAGGTTAATTTTTGTTTTCATCAGTCTATCGAGCTTTGTTCCAAAACTTTATCACTTTCTTGTTGGATATTTTTGTAAGTTCAATTTAAATATAACCCCTCTACTTCCTGGAGAATGTTCTTCGCTTGCTGTGCAGTTATAAAGATTTTTTTTCACCATGCAGATGATTTTGTGTTCATCCGTAAGACTTGTTCCACAGTCTATATTTTCATTTTCATTTACATTATACATTTATTCATTTGGCAGACACTTTTATCCAAAGTGACTTCATGAGGAACATCACTAAAGCTTCAGTGCATTAGAGACCTTGGTGTAAGTACTAAATATTACATCTATTTAATATGTGCAAGTTTATGGTAAGTACTCAGTTAAGCAGGTTAGGGTGTTCATAGTGTTAGGAGAGTAGGTGCTTTAAGAAGACCTACCTCTTCAAGGTATTCTTGAAGATGGAGTGAGATGACTCTGCCCTGACAGCATTCAGTAGCTTATTCCACCTCAGGAACCACAGACGAGAGCAGTCTGGTCTGAGACTGCTTTGTGTGCAAGGCCGGTAATGCCAGATGAAATTGCTTGGAGAAATGCAGTGGTGTAGAAGGAGCATAAGGCTGCGTGATTGACTTCAAGTAGATGGTTGCAGACCCAGAAGTCACTTTGATGGCAAGCAATAGTTGGGCGCCCACGAGTGGCCAGCGTGGGTCAATGAGACATGTGCCCCTTTGGGCTGATCGAAGACCAGAAGGGCTGATGCATTCTGGACTATCTGCAAGTGTTTCACTGAGTGTGAAGGGAGGCCCACTGGATGGGCAGGTCTTTCAGGTCATTTACCATCTTCTGCTTTTCCTGCTTTTTCAGAATGTATCCAACTATTCATTTTGGCAAAACGTTGATATCTCTCTGCTGGATGATTGATTTTTATCCTCTTCATTTGGATGCACGTCTTTACACCTGATAGTAACAGATAACTCCACTTTAATATAAATGGCAACTTTTAATCAACTCCAAGCCACGTGTGAGCTTTTTGAGCATGATCTAAGACCGATACAACAACAACAACAAATACAATTATGTGCACATTGATGAAGAGGTCTGAGCGCTTTCTAAAGCCACTGCATATATATACAAGTTAACAGTCTTATCAGTGCTGGCTATTAAGGCAGAATGTTCAGACCTTTGATGCAGTGCTGTGTCACCACGCTGCAGATGTGAAAAGATTTTCTATTCACTTAGCTGGCCTCATGCTGAGATAATGGGAATGTGGGTACAATTTATTTCTTCAGTCACTCACATGAAAAATGTCAGGGCAAGACTAAAATTCATTCATTATTGATATTCAAATAATGTTCTGTAAGGTACCTGCTATTTCTTGGAAGTAATATTTTATAGCCAGAGAAGGTAACTGCTCCCGGAAATGCTACGAACATGTATCTCTTGTATAATAAATCATGACGGGAAGAAAACAGAATCTCCAAGTGTCTCAGTGCTGTTGCTCTTCATACAAACATCAGTTGATGTAGTGCTGCAGGTTCTCCCTTCCCTCTCATTCATTTGATCTGAATGTAGCAATGGCGCGTTTTTTTTTTTTTTTTTTCTTTTTTCACAAGAGATGAATCATGAGGAGGTGAGCTTTTATACATGTATTAAAAAGGCTGAACTTAACCCGCTCTGGTCTGCAGTTGGTGGCGTTGCCATGGTGATGTACACTGTTTCAAAGTGAGTCACCGTCATTACATTGAAAGGCCAGGGTTATGCCAAAAACTTAGCCCAGTGAGTTTCGTCGCACTGCTTGACCTTGCTGATGTGCCACTGGATGTGACATGTAGCAAGACACTGGTGTGGAGGTTAGTTTGGAGACTTTTACTCACACGTTGTTGACCAGGACTTAACGTGAGCACCTGCTACTGAATAAATGTCAGTATCCACTTTTATCAAGTGGTATTTAGTGAGTTACACGCTGGTGTCCTGAGGTTTATTAATTTGATCTGGCAGTACTGCTGTGTCTCATAGTATCTATATGTTGCGGTCAAACCATATGTGTGGGTATTTCCACAGTCTCATACAGGAGTAATCCACACAAGCTACTGGTTGTCTAGATTAGGTTGCATTCATGGGACAATTTATGATGCAGCAATAAGCAGTAGATGTCCATAAACACATCATCGTAGGTCCAAAGGCCAAACAATCCCACAAATAACTTTTGTTCTCAAATCTAGCTTTTTTTTTTTTTTTATTGTCTTTAAACGTAAGACATCTGTTGTTTGAAATGAAAGCTTTAATACGATTCTTGCAGCTTTATGAGTTGAACAATGATAATAATTCCTTCGGTTTTATTCCAGTAGTGTTGATCGTTGTTGTTAGTAATAATACTGTTGTTTTCACCAAGTGACACAGTAACAATGCTAAAAAAAAAACCCAAACACAAACGGCAGGTTTTCCCTCCAGAAACTGATGCAGATGTTTGTCTTCTTTCCTGCCATATCAACACCTGATTGTAACTCGATATTGTGATATGCTGAAGCAACATGCAAAGTGATTTGTCACTAAGATATATCCTTACAGCCAGGAGGTTTAAGTGTCTTATTTCCCTTGGTGTAACAGGTGTGGATCTCTAAATGTGCCTCTGCAAGCTCTGAGCATGTTGAGTGTTATTGGTCGGTGGAGGTAAAACAATATGCATCATCATCATCATACCGAAATATTAGACTTTAGACTATGTAAAGCTTGTAAATAATTAAATCGGTGTCTTTTCACTTGCTTTACTTATTGTAAAAGCTGTGGAGTGATACCCTCAGGCTAACAGGCTAACAGGCACTGAGCAATCCTCAACATACAGGCTGCAATTCGACATGTATGGGAAATACCAAGGGGGTGAGTTTAGGGCTGCCGAGTCAAGTTGAGTGTCAAGGTTCGTACAGGTTTGTGGTGCAGCGAGCGCACACAGCTACAGGAAGCCCAGGGGGGTCAAACATTTCTCTAATCCTGTTTTTGCTTCATCATGATGAGGTATTGATAGTAAATTGTTGAGGGAAAAGTTCTTTTTATTTTATTTTAGCATAACAAAATGTGAAAAAAGTGTAGCCCTCTGATTCCTTTCTGAATGTAAAGCGTTGATTAAAATGATGACAAAAATACAAACCAAGCTGTAACAAAGGAGTAAAATCATAGAAGTATGATATAAGTGGAGAATTTCCTTCCTTCATTGCTCCCGCCGAGGCGTTTCTTAGTCCACTGTTGACTGATAGTCTGTAGCCTCTTACTGCAGATTTGCATTTATAAATAATTATTCCACTTTTGTATGTGTTCATTCTTGTCACAGCAGTAAGACTGTGCGATCAGTGAAGCTCAGCTAATTTCCTCCACTACAAAGAGATAAAAAAAAAACAACACAAATGTAGTAGAATAAACATGGATTAATGAACTAGCGAGAGATGTGTCATACTCAAATGATGCAGAAACTTTTTAGCTGAAGGATGCCATATTCATGATATATGTGTATGTATGAATGCGAGCACATCTGTCGTGCGTGTATGTATATGTTTGTTGAGGCGTAGTGTGTGTGTGTGTGCGTGATACGAACTGTGCAAGGAAGGGAATAAAAGCAGGAGTCCTTAAATGTCACATTACTCAGCACGGTAACTATGCTCACGACATGCGATGTGTCAGCCCACATCATCATCGCCCACTGAGCATGTGCAGAACTGCCCCCCAGCCCTCCACGTGCTCTCAGAATATGCACGAAGTTCTACACGGAGATGAGCTTGTACAGCTCCCCGAGGGTGGGAAATGCAACTTTAATCACCTTTTATATTTATTTATTTATTTATTTTGTTATGCTGAGTGGCATCACCCCCCTGGTTGTTTTTGTTATTGTCCTTACTGTTTGTTCTTCACTGTCCCGGCGCCATTAAAGCTTCGACAGCCTCACTTGACGGCTGCACTTCCGAGGGGCAGCCCTGACTCCCGGTGACATCAGCGCAAATTGAGACCTCCTCATCCTCTGCGTGTGAGTGTCGCGTCGATTAACATGAACGCTCTTATCGCTCTGTTGGCTCTGCCTCCCAACCAGAGTCAAGTCAACGTCCCAAAATGCGTTGCCTCCTGCCATATGATGCAGGGCATGGGCGAGCTTTGACTGAGACTCCCCCCCCTTTATTTCTTAACAACAGAGGATCCAACGATTAAAGGAACAGTACGTCCTGTTAGTTATAAACAGTTGATCCCAAGCACACTGCTCTCAGGTTCAAAGGCTCTGTGTTTTAAAGTCCTGAGCTGTGTGTATTTTAGAGCTACACAATGTGCTGGATGTTCATAGAGGAGTTTGTTTGCCCTACAGCTGAACGGCTGTTCATAGCTTTAGGGAAGCCAATATTATTCTGTTTTCCAAATCAGGAGGAAAGTCAGATTTTTTTTTTTTTTGCTACGCTTCAGTGAACTTATTCCCTTTGACTGGATACAAATAAGTGTGCATGCCAGCTGTGGCATATCTTTTTTCCCCCATTATCTAGAGATTTGAGTTTGGATACCGTTCAAATATGAGGTAAGATACTGATCCTTCAGAGAAGAGTGAGATGAATAGCAAAACTGAAATAAAAAAATAAATTTGATCAGCTGGTATTTGGAGTTTGCCTTTCACACAGATCGCTCTCTTGAGTTCCTTCCTTCCTGCTTTCCTGTTAAGTCCAAATATCAGCCTCCTTCATCCTCACCTCGAAACAAAATTTCATCACCATGTAATTACAGCTGGATGCTATTAAGGAAGTGGCTATCGCATCATTCAGGAGATATTTTCTCTGTTGTTTTTCACAGAAGGAAAGCACACACTGACTGCACATACACAGAAGAAGAAAAAACATTTCCCACTGTGCATAATTAGAAGTGTGAGATGCAGAATTATTGCATTCATAATGGACTGGAAAGATTCCAGCTGATGGTAGTTTGACAAGAGAAAGCAGAGGGAGCTGTATAGCAAATCCATAGTGTTCACACCCCTGTGTGACTTAGCTGGAAATTCTTTAATACCAAATTTAACATGCATTTTTCCCCATCATGGCACCCACAGATCTGCTAATGGCTTTCTACTGTGGGAATTTCATACTGTGCATAAAACCATCCCCTTGTTTAAGTCTATCTAACTTATTGTAGGATGTGAAGTGTTGCTATGACAGTCATAAAACAGTGAGTAACAACAATGAGTAATTCATTGAATGACAAATAATAATTTCAGTTTGCTACAACCTGGGTCTTACTAGCCATGCCCATGACTTTTATAATCCCCTGCCCTCAGTGTCATCAGCAGCTTTAAGTTTTCCTTCATGCAGTCAAGTATCTCAACCTCTGCAGTACTACATGGATTGGAACAAATCACTGCGTGACTGAAAGGACAGCAGCTGGTCACACTCTCTTCATCAGGCTAAAATCAGGAATTCACTGGACCAAAATCCTTGTCCAGTGGGCTGCATGAGGAAGAATCAAAATTGGTTTCATTATTAATTTGCCTATTTCTTTTTCTCTGTAGCAGGTAGGTTGAGTCTGCGTGAAATGAAACTGGAATAGATGGAGATGTGTGGGGTTTTAACAGTTATCTGTGGGGGATCCTGGACTGACATGTGTCAGCGTGGATTGAACATTTGATACAATTGTGTACCTGAGAGCTGTACTGTGAGTCAGATAACACTCTGTATGGATCTCTCTTTCAGTCTTGTTTCCATCTCCATCCATTTTTTTTTTCCAGTGTTGTATTCACCAACTTCACTGCTGAGATTTGAAAGTGCAGCAACTTCTCTAAAAAGAAGTCAGGCGGGACAAGAAACACTGACAGGTTTTAAACCAAACCCCACATCGTCCATCACAGTTCAACAGCTTCATCTTTGATCAGCCGTACACGTCAGCTGTGCTTTTAGTTTTTCTGTTCAAAAAGGGATTATTACTTCCAAATAACGTTGTAGCTTGGACCACCAACAGTGGAGTCAGCGATAGAGCTGAGTGATCCTGGTTCCACCATTGCTCAAATGAATGCCACATGACTAAGTTGGAGTTTCCCCATTGGCTATTGCTCTTTCTAAATGACTTGGCACGAACACTTTATATTAGGGTCATTTATAGCCGGTGGTGTTACCAATGTTGTGCCTTTTTTGCTCCATTTTGAGACTTAAAAAAAAGAAACATTGTGACAAATCCAGTGACTTTTTGGACAAACCTTGTGTAGTCAGAAGGGAGGCAGAGCAGCAGCTTGTTACCCAGACAGAGGCTGTTTCAGAGGTAAAATTAGAAAGATATTCTCTAACTTCCTCTCTGGATGCTCACTCTACAAGTGCATAGAGCTGAAATCACAGCAACATCTTTGTCTTTAATTTATGTGTTGGTGATTTTGTCAGACGACGTCTGTCTTACAGAATCAGGATTTTAGGGTTAGGGTTGAATGGGCTGCGATTCAGTCACTTGTACCATTGTCTGAAAAACATGTAAATGAAAACAGTGTTATTGATTTCAGTTGTATCAAAATACTGTAGATGTAAACACAGAGAGCAGGAGAGAAACAAACAGGGAAAGGGAGGAAAGAAACACTGGGCTGAAGGTAAATACAACGTGATGATGTCAGGTTCCACAACAGTTTTCAACCCCCTGCTGTCCAGACATATCCTAGACTTAGCACATTGTTTTTCCCCTATAGACACACAAAAGCAAAAGCTTTCATCAAACAGTATAAAATGCTACATAGAACATAGTGCATTCGTACTAATCTGTCTCTCACTCTAACCCTGTTTCTCTCTCTCTCTCACACACACACACACACACAGAAATCCTCTCTTAGGCCTTTACTACAGAGGTCGGGTCTAGTCTGTACCAAACTGTAATATAATATGCTTAGTCATCAGAACAGCAAAACAGCAATGACCACACCATCTGTACACACACACACCGTCCAAACAGCAGCCTGCCATCCAAATATCCAAATGCAGTTAGACAACCCCCTCCTCTCATCATCTTACCCCCCAATGCCAAATCCAGCCAGCAGTGCCTGTTCGTTTCCATGACAACAGCCTGAAAGTATTATATCATCAGTGAGCAGAGCAGAATTTTGCGCGCATGCACACACACTCGCGTTGCCTCGCTGTCTCTATCACTTTTGCTCTATCACACACACACACACACACACACACACACACACAGACACACACACACAGACACACACACACACACACATCCAAAAATGCCCTCTCCCCAAATTCTCCTTTAGAGCATACACAGCCTTGCCCTGTGTTATGTAAGATGCTGAGGCTCTTACACGGGAAAGGTGACATCATCAGCGGTAAGATGGAGGATGAGGGGGGCAAGACTATAAATTTTAAAAGTGTATCACTGCTGAGTGCTCCTCTGTAGAGTTAAACCTTATCTGAAGGTTTATTATGTTCATTATAAATTACCTTTGTGATTAACAACAAAGAGCCATTAAGAGCAGCAGCTGGCATTAACAGTTACAGCAGCCAGGACAACCCACTTAAGACATGCTGAATAATTTACTGTGACTACATTAGCTTATTAACACAATTTGCCCCTTAATGAAATCATTAACATCCGTGTAGCTGGTTATATGTGTGACCTGTATGAGAGGGATCACCCACATGAATTTCTGATGGTTTGTTTGCTCTTGACAGTTTCATTTAAGTGAGTAAGTGGGCCTGCATTGTGGTTTGCTTTCATTAGCAAGGCTATGAAGTGAGCATCCAGATATTACTTGTGATTATTTCTGATGTAAAACTAAAATATGCATCAGTCTGTGGTTTTAGCCTTCCTGCTCTGTGTGGCGATGTAGCTGGGGCAGGGGCTTCTTGGCTCTGTATTTTATATTTAAAGAGCAGAGATTGCAGGAAATCCCCAAAGACTCTCTGCCTTTTCATTCGCAGCGCTATGATGGTTATAAATAAACGTGAAAGATGGAGGCAGTGTTCAGTAAAGATGACAAGAGTGGGTATCCACTGGGATTTGTACAGTAGTAGATATGCAAGGGGGGAGTTCCAGGGCAAGAGCAAGCGAAACATCAACATATGCATGTGCACAGTCCACCCACTTCCTCTTCTTTGTTTCCCTCTATTTAAATACAATGAATGCACACACTGGTTCGTGGTGTGTTACGATGGTGATGTGATGATCCATATCCACACTATGCTGAAGTAACTGACAATCAATCAGCTTAATTTAGATTGTTTTGATAACCTGCCATTTTAGGATTTGGTGATGTACATGAATTGGAAGAATTTTCCTGACCTACAGGTGCAACAAGGACAAATATTCACAGGTTTGGTTTCATGGAGAAAAGAGCTTAGAACCTCATCATACAGGCTTTTGCTGCTTCTTGGACACAGAATTCCTCTAAATAATGTCCCTGCCCACAAGACAATCTCAGTTCAGACCGTTCCTATCTTTCGTTCCCCAATTGTGGCTACTACATTCTACTAGAGCAGGGTCATATCTCTTGTAGACTCATTTCTTCGGAGCACCTCCTCCTCAAACAGCTCGAGCACCCTAGCATACCTAACTCGCACTTACTACGCACTTACAGTGCACTTCTTTACCTGATCTCCTGCACTCAATGATTGTCGTAGATGTAGTACTTACACCAAGTCCTCCCACTGCACTGAAGTTCTAGTTCAGTCATTTGTAAGTCACCTTGGACAAAAGCATCTGCTAAAATGAGTATATACTATACATGTGTGTTGTGGAGACTTGGGACAATTGCAACATTTATTGCATTTATGTCAGTTTCTCAGAAACTGGTCGGATGCGGCCAACCAAACCTTCATATATTCAACGTACATCTGTCTACTAATTACATATTATAAATCATTCACAATATTTAAATGAAAGAATTTAAATGTTACAACTAACCTTAAACCTCTTTGCAACATATTAAAAATACATTATATTTCACTAATTAACTTGTGCTTTTTGTATTATTTATTATAGTGTAAATTATAATACTTTATTTAACTGAGTGTGTCCTTTAGGAGTGTCATCACTCCTGCAACCATCCTCCAATCTTCCCTACGTATGGAACCATACATCGTCACTCTGCAGAGAAGGTTGGCTGTGTGGGTGAGCAGCATGTGTAGTGTGTGTGCAGAGTGACATTGTATCCACACTTGTGTTTAATTTGGTATAATGCTTCTGACCCAAGGAGGGTATTCAAATTATTGCTGCTTAAACATCACTTTTCTTTCACTTCACTGTCTTCACAGCTGTGCACAGGGGAGCATTTTATGCTTGTGCCTCTCCATCCAACTGCATGTGGTAGTGTCTCCCATAGAGTCCCATAACATTAACAATAAAATTATGTCACATACATAAACTTAGCCATTCTATGTACAAGGAAAGTTCATAGTGCATTTAGTTTAAACTACATGGGATTGATTTTAACTGACAGTACCACAGTTGGCCATAATTTGGCAGCAAGACAGTCCAGCTCTCATCATACATTCATACACTAACACATAGGCCGTATATATATATGAAAGAAAAATGAAATGAAGCTACATGACATGATACTGTCAGGTGAAGTGACACCAAAGAAAGTCAGAGTCAGTGCAAACAGCTAGCCAAGCGTGATCCATCTGAACATGTTCAGTGTTGCAAAAAGGAAAACAAAGGTGCTACAGAGCTTTTGCACAAGGAAAACAAACCAAACAGAAGTCGTGCTACATCTTGATTCAGAGCCCCTCATAGGGGCTCCTTCCAAATTGCCTGGTAAATTAGACTGGCAGGGGATGATATAGGCAGGCGGACGAGCGGGCGGGCAGTCGGCTCCAACAGGAGAATGAAGCAGGCTGAGGCAGAATGTGTCCCCCAGTAGCTGAAGCTTGATTGCTGATTGATACATTGACTGCCACTGATTGTGCATAGTGAAGAAGAGAAGGGAGAACAGGATGAAAGCAGAAAGAGAAACAATGAAAATCTTAATGCCTTGTGTGTGTGTGTGTGTGTGTGTGTGTCTGTGTTCAGTGTTATTCTGCTTTTGAGTGTGTGTGTGTGTGTGTATGTGTGTCTGTGTTCAGTGTTATTCTGCTTTTGAGTGTGTGTGTGTGTATGTGTGTCTGTGTTCAGTGTTATTCTGCTTTTGAGTGTGTGTGTGTGTATGTGTGTCTGTGTTCAGTGTTATTCTGCTTTTGAGTGTGTGTGTGTGTATACTACAGCCAGCAGGGATAGTTCACGCCAGAGCACCATCAGCAGCTGTTAAGGTTTCATCCCAGTGACCTCGCTTACAACTGCACTAATTACCAGGCCAACTATATCACTGTTATCTCTCTCTCTCTGTCTCTCTCTCTCTCTCTCTCTCTCTGTCTCTCTCTTGCTCTGTCTATCACACACTCAGAACAATTTGGTTTCCTTGCAGTGACTGACTATTGAAGGAATATTACTGACTTGCTGTCACGTTCAGGTAACATCTTTCACACTGGAAGTTTTTGCCTTCCTGTAATCTGTCCACATCCCCCAACACACCAACACCATCTCCATCATACACCAGGGCACATGTATTTTTTTTTTTTCCAAACTGCAAACATCATGCATAATGCACCGCATCTCGGCCCGCGTGCTGCGTGTAGCACATCAAACGTCATCGCTAATGGCAAGTGTACCGTGGAGCGGCAGCGCCGGCGGCAGCAGCAGGTTAAGGCTAGCAGTCTATTATTTGTGCCCACCTCTCCCTTCTGCCACTTAAACACACTCTGCCTCAAGGAGACACTTACTCTGTTGCTATGGAGTTTGTGTTCAGACGGATACAGTTGAGCACACTTTACAGGTACTCAGACAGGAGTGCTGATATTGATGACAGGTCAAAATGGACTTGTGTGAGTGCATTTACTTGAGCGTGTGGCACATACACATTTCATTTGCTCCATAGACAAATTTGTTAATTAACTCTGACAGATTATCCAAAGCTTGAAACTAATCTAATAATCTAATATTTATCCAATATTAACTCCTGTTTGAAGCCAAATTCCTGTCCAATAAAATATTGGGAAATACAGACTACCTGTGCCAGAAGTGATCGATGTGCTCTGTATAAGCCTTTAGCTTGATTTCAGTGTGCACAGTTTGTACTACATTGAGCACAGTTATGTGTGGCGTAATATGACCTAGACACTTAATGTAAGGTGTCTTCTGGGAAATCTGAAAAGACATGTCCATCTTTTGTTGTACCTGAAAGCATCCTCACATCCTCACGCTGGTTGTCTTGCATGAGTATGTGTTTGAAGAGGGGGTGAGTCACTCTTTAAACGCAGCCGTTACATAAGAGGTGAACTGCCAAGCCATACAACAAGCCATATGTCCTTGTGTTGACGAATGGTCACTGTAAATTGGTCGGTTGCATTTGTTTAAAATAACAGCTTTAAAATCATCTTGAAGGTACGCTGACTTGTAAGAGGAAGAATGTCTCCCTTTTCATTCCCACTCCTGTTTTTGCACTGTGCATCTTTGGTTGTGCAGGTTCGTTCTCCAATGAGACATGGTTAATGTTTTACAGCACTATGTTTCACACAGCCAGGTCCTCAGCTAGCTATAAGAAGATACTAGCGGACCTGGGCAGCAGGATTGCTGGTCTGTACAGAGATAATGGTTTTGTTTTTGTTACCTGAGTATTTTGTAGTCTTTGTTTTCCTGACATGTGCTGGTAGCTTCTCAGGGCACGATGCGTCCAGTACTCAGAGCCCAACAAAATCCAATGGACCAGCATCAGCAAAAGCTACATCGTCTTTGTGAACATTATCTCTGCTTTGTGTGTTATACCATCAGTACTGAGGTGTGGTTTATCTTTGTTTACGTGCTTGTTATCTGTAGGAAGGCTAAGCCCAATTTGTATATTTTCATTGTTTTTGTGCTTTGTTGTGTTTGTGGGGAGAGATCAACTGCTCAGGCAGGGAACTAAACTTTGTGCATGAATGAATGAATGAATCTGTTTTTACAGTAAATTGGTGTTGTCAGAAGTATCAGAAGGGTGGAGTGTTGAAAAATGCGTGGTGTTTGAGTGTGTACCTCACCCCCATACCCACCTGTTATGCTCCAGGTAGGTGAGGAGGAGAAGGCAAAATGCCATTCAGTGGTCAGTGGGGGGGGAGTAGGCGGCAGCTTGCTGTGAGATTGCAGTGTTTTTTGTTATGGCTTTGCTTTTGTTGACTTTTCTTCTGTTTGTTAATATTCTTGTAATAAATCCAAACTTTTTAAGCACTTCCGACCTACTTTTTAGCTTTTAGCTTTGCAACATCTCTCCAAAGGTTTCCAGTGCCCAAATGCCATCCTCTGCTCTTTATATGGGGTGACAGCACTACACTCTCACTTTAGCTCAATCTTACGTGTAGTGTTTCAATGTGAAATGACCAGCTACGTTATTCCAGTGGGGCTACCAATGAATATCACCACTGGAGAGTGACAGAAGCGAAGAGTGTGTCCCATCCCGACCTGTGCTGTGTTTGGTCTGTGTGACAGTTCAGACTCAGCTCCTGTTCTTTTGTTCTTTCGTTTTGTGTTCTCTCTCTTTTTATCGTCTCCATACGTTGATGAATGAGGGTCATTGCATCAGGATAAATGCAGTTTTGGCCTAGAAAATATACTCTACACACTTTGCGACGTGTTCATTCTGAACACACCTTTGAAGAAAAGATGAAATTGAGGTTACTGTCATCGTACTGACAAGAAAAGCCGAGGGTGTGTGAAAGGCTCTGCCCCCTCCCCCTTTGCTGCTCTCAGTGTGTCTGAGCTGCTTCACCTTCTGCGGGACAGTGTGTCTGCTCAGTGACCAGCGGCAGAACGGACAGCTCCCAAGAGTCAGTGTTTTTAACAGCGTAAATGTGTCAAGACAAAGTGAGACGTGACAGGAAACTTGGAGGCCTTGGAGTGAGTTCATGCATGTTTTCAGTTACGTGGTGTGGATATGTGGCCATATTAGAGTCAGAGTAATCTTAATTCAGCTAATTAAATAGATTCCTGCACAATTTTAAAACTATATCTCTACCAAATATATGTCTAGCCTTCTGCACAAAAATGACTGAGAGCTGAGAGTCCACCCCTGATAAATGGCAGCATATGGATTTAAGCAGGATTTAGCATGCACTATTGAGGCAGGTGCTTGGTGTGCTTCTGTGCATCTTCATTGGCGTAAACCAGAGCAGGCTATGACGATGAGTGCATCTGCTGTCTGTATGCCCCCCTGGCACAGCAGGTGTCAGTTCTGGCACAGTGAACGCCGGCTGCTCTGCCTAGGCGTCCTCTCATCTCTATCACCTCGTCCACTTGACAGGACTCAACAGCTGGGCCCTTTGTCTCACCTGCTCATGTAGAGCATCATTAACCTGACTGTCCATTTCTATTGGAGTTAATGCTGGCTTTTCAGTTCAGATTGACCATCAGTATCAAAACTGTGTTATGTTACAACACATCTGTTTAAACCTCCTATGCTCTGTTGAGTGCACAGAGAAACCACACCGTAATTCATACTCTGCTTTAACATCTATTTTCCTCTAAATGGGACCATAATTTTAAAAAATTAACATTATGTTTTATCGAAGAAGACTTGAAAAAAAAAAAGAAACTATTAACTCATTAGGAAAATGTTTCTGAGGTAATAAATGAGGTGAGAAGGAGGATCGTAGACTTCGATGCAATCTGACTTCTGCGGCAACCAGTGTCTGAGAGAATCAGCGTCTGCAGGTTTAAGGCATTTTCACATTGCCTTCACTTTTATATATAGTCTCTGGTTTAACCCTGTGCAAGGGGACTTCAGTAGGCATGGAGTGGCTACATACATGGTATCATGCTAAAAGACTTAGAGGTCCAAAGTCATCTTCCTTACCAATTAATGATCCATTTAAGATGCATGAAAATATTACCAGACATTCTTGGACAAGAAAGACAGAGGTTAGATTTGTGCTTTAATGGTTGAATTTTCAAACTCAATGCTTCACTTTGAACATGACAAGAGAAAGGGCTTGTAGGGTGAGTTCCAACCAAAGTTTAGGGAGCGTAAATCTTAACGCTATCTCCAAGGAGTTTGGCTGTGGTTTGTTGAAGTGTGAACTTCTCCAGACCCAACAAATAGCAGGACAGAGCTGCCAACACTAGGCTAAACATCTGAGTGTTAGCAAACAGTCAGTTACTTTGGACATTGTCAGTGCCCAAAGTCACAAAACTAGGATCCAAATAATAAATTGGATGAATGATCCTGTCAGTGTAGGGCCGCTCTGTATACCTGTGTGACAAGGCGAGCATGAGTTACAGAGTTAGAAGGAGCTCAGTGCTGTGAGGTGGAACCTCTCAGTGTTGATATGCATTAAACACCTTGTTTACATAAAGGTTCAGTGGGTTTCTTGTGGGAGTGAGTGGTTCTGCATCACATCCGTACTTACCTCTCGTGGGAAATTGGGCTTCATGCTTCTTGGAACAGTAATTAGCAGTTGGGTGGGTTTTTATCTACAGGCTCTTTGAAGACTCCAGGAGTCAGTCAGCTCCATCATTCTAATCATTTTGTTTCTTTTTCTGTCTTGTCTTTCACTCTTACAATGTGTTACTACCTCCGGCAATTTTGATGGCATTTGTTGTCTTTTTCGCATCTACACTGGGCACTAATTCCTGTCATGAGAGCTGTTTGTTCTTTCACTTCACACACTAGCCTGGCATTTTGGCTGGACTGAGTTTCAGCTCGCGAACACTGGCTTGTACCAGTAAATATTAAACACATCCAGCTGTCGCTGTGAGATGGCCGTCTGCTCTGCTGCTCTGTACCCTCTGTGGCTTTTTACAGGCTGCTCTGCATTGTGTTAAGCTTAAGAAGTTATAGCAGAGGAACAGTGCAGAGGAGGACTGCAGCCACTCAAACACAGCAAGATACCGTAGATGTAAATAGGTCAACAGAGAATGAAAAGGGGGGAGAGTGAGAGAAAACAGTGGGAAAGTAGTGAACTATCCTTCTTTCTACTCGCATTTTCTCTCTGCAAGATGTTGTGAGGGACTTGAGACTGAAATAAGACTAAGAGTAGGTGGAATGATAAACTACTCAAACATTTCTAACTCTTAAATTGGTTCCCAGGAAGAATTGTGCTTTGGTGACCGACTATTAAAGATGCTAAACTACACGGGAGACTCTCACTGGAAGCACGGAGCACATGACTAACTCTGACAACACCGGTGTCACGTGCTTGTCTGAACAAATAACATTTTCAACAATCAAATCTTACATGAAAACACAACATGGAACATCAAGTGTGATGTGTGAAGCGATCGATGTAATAATAGTATGCACGTGAGAAGAATAGCTCAGCTGCCAGCGAGTCTCCCAGACTGCACAGGTAAACATGGTAAATCTAATCTGCAAAACGTCTGTTAGCATTCTCATGTTGATGCTGTTAGCATTTAGCTCAAATGCTAACAGCTTTGATTTGTTAAACATCTCCTGTAAAAGTCGGTAAAAGTATCACATATTTGTCGTTCTAACATTGTTGTACGACAGTTCCCCTTCGCCAGGATCTGAGACATGTTTACTGTGCTGGTCAATGAAATGTTTCTCATTCTCATGTTGCCATTTGTTGCACCACATGCTAGCAGTCATTAGCATTAGCCCGACTGCCTTGCCTGGTGCCTGGCTTGTCTTTCCCAGGGAGCATTGTAGGTGCTGAAATATGTAACAGATGTTAGCAGTGGCCTGAGCGGGCTCCTGACTTGTGTTGGAGGAGACGATGACAGGGGCGACTTGACGCTTGAGGGACGGGAGGCAAAGGTTCCTCAGTGCTCTCTGGCAGCCAAGAGTCTGTCGCTGGTCATGGCAGTCTCTGAGGGACTGTGGGGATGGAAGAAGAGGAGAAGTCAAAAGCCAAGAGTGGGGTAGAATAACTCCAGACACCTTTAAACCCCACCTCCCACCTCCCACCTCCCCTTTTCACCTCTCTCTGGTTTATTTCACACTCTCTCCCTCAGCCAATTTTCCACTTTTCTCTCACTTTTGCTCTTCCATCTCTTGCTTGCACAGAGTTGTACTCTCATGCTCAGTTGTTTTTACATCCCAATGCAGAGAAGAAGAGTTTGCAAATTGTGGTTAAACTCCCACCACCTTTTCTCTTTTCTTTGCTCTCATCCTACTTCCCATCGTACGTACCCTAAATATCCCTTGCTCTATTTTTACTATGCTCTCTCTCCTCTTTGCCCTCACTTTGTCCTCCTAATGTTAACTTTTTCCATTTCCCTATTCTCTAGTTGCTCTCAGAGGAATCATACACAGTCCTTGGAAGGGCACAGTTAAACTGTCACATACTTGGGCAAGGTGCTCTCTGGGCAAGGCTCCTTGTCAGTATACACGAGTTCAATGAGTTTCCGTGCTCATGGGGTTGACCTCTCTTCCGGGCATATGAAACATGTTTCCTGTGCCATGCTCTGCTGAAACACACATGCATGCACACAATCTCAAATACCCTTATATCAATTGCTCTAACCCCATGTTTTTTTCTCTTGCAGCTCTGCACGAGTTCCCCACAGACCTGTTCACACACAAAGAGCGAACAGAGGGAGCAGTGGCCCTCCATGTTCTGTGTGTAAGTTTGCCTTCACCTTAACTAATCTGCATTCATGTGCGTGTCTGTCGACATCTCAGTCTGTGCCACAAATGACCTTTTACTGTTTTTGCAGAACATTTTTACACCAGAAGTCAAAGGATTAGTCTGGCAATATTCTATCTCAACAAATCCCATCAAAAAGCAAAACAAACAATGGATTGATCCCCCTAACAAGTATCATCTGTGTATCCAGTTTTCCTCTGTGACATAGGCCCACAGTGTTGTCCAAAAACTATTAGAAATACATCACTGAGAAAGAGCGTTGCCCTGGGTGACGTGTTCCTTCATTAACATGAACATAAGTACTGTAGTTTATTTTGAGTCAATCCCACACACACTGTCCTGCTGGCACGATTACTCACTAAAGCAAAAAATGTGTATTAATTCACTGCTGGAAATAATCCCCAACAAATGCACTGTTTACTCCTGTAATATTAACATTAGCTAAAATTCATACATTGTTGATTTTTTTCTAATTTGTCAACAATATGATAAAAATACAGAAAAAAATATTTCTATGTTGTTATTTTAATGAATATAAACTCTGATTGAACTCCACACCTCAGTAACATGGTTAGACTCATACTGGAGAGTTTAAAGGAAAAAAACACAAAAATATCATCTTTATTATTCTTCACATTTATCTTCCTTATCAAATTCTGGCACTCACATCACCCACTCTGTAGCCAGTCCACTGTTTTGACTCAAAGATGAGCTGATTAGACTTTAGTGGCCAAAGGTCAAAGGTCATGGTTTGATGTGGCCCCCTAAAACACAACTTTTTCAGTCTTGTGCTACTTATGACATGATTTCACCCAAATGTCTAATCGGATAAAATTAGGAAGTGACTTTTTGGCCTACGCTGTAAATGAGGAACAAAAGGGGGGGTCATGTCACAATTGGTAATTCCAATTAATTAAGTCATAGGATAATAGCTGCTCTTCTTCAAAGAAAGGCTAAACAAATGGTGCTAGACATGTCATCGTCTTTGGCTGAGCAGGAAAGCATTTGGATCTGTTGCACTATGGCAGTCCTCTCCTCCCCTCCTCTCCTCTCCTCTCCTCTCCTCTCCTCTCCTCTCCTCTGCAGTCAACACACATGACCAGCCACACTGGCCTCTCCAGCGTGGCCCAGCAGGGGTCAATACACAAGGTTAAGGCAACAATGTAGCCCTCTGCTGTCACTCTAACGTGACTGGCACAAAGGATGCTGAATGTTCCAGGACACGATGACCCGTGTTGTGTTGTGCTGTTGCTGATGGTCTCTGGGGGCTGACTGTAATGGAAGCTCATGCCAGCAGAGCAGCATCTCCAGGGAACTTTGCTGCACATCAACAGAGCATAAAAACAACCAAATGGAGCATTTAGCCAGAACATGTCTGACATTATAGGCCATGTCACTACTTACAGAGCAGCCACCCTCTGAGCTAGCCTTTTCCTGCAGAAGGGCAAATAAAAGTAATCATTTTTAAGATGCGTGGATATTTAAAAAAAAGCAAAAAAGGGTTAGTATATCATCACCAACTATTTACCTTTGATGTCTAACCTTTAAAATAATGTACTGTCATTTCATAGTAGGTGTTACTGTACTTTGCTCTGAGAGAACAGGATGCTCTGTAGTTTTAGGAAGGACAATCAGGGCTAATACCTGCAATACTAGTCTACTGTGTAGTTGTAATGATGCTATACTTTTCCACCTTTCCATTTTTAGAAAATGACAATTCAGACAGAAAATATGCAAAACTAGTTTAAAAAGTTACATTAGTTTAAATAAACAAATAAATTCTTGAATTTGGGAAGAGTAAATAAACATACTTTATCTCAAGGGCCTCTCAGTAACTTATTCTCAGGTTTTTAACTGCATCTCCTTTGCCTTATCAACAAATAAAGACCTTTAGCTATGTTATGGACCTTTAATTCCTGTTGATAACGACAGTTAAATGCAGTTCAAAGCAGCAGAAATAATGGACCCAGTGGACAATGAGTCAGGATTATTTTTATAATGTTCAAAGTCTTTTAAAGTCGATGTAGAACTCAGTCTTATTCAGTTTAGATAGTTCAAGGCTTCTTCGCGACTGAACACTGCTGAACAGCTGGAGTACACAGCCGTATACATGTGCCAGTAGCCCCCTCTCCACCTGCAGCTGTTGCCCTTTACCACTAACCAGAACCTGCTCCTACCTGATTATTTTCTTTGCTTTACATGTCAAATATAGAAATACATACAGCCTTATAGTAAAGAAAAAATAAATAAAATTGACAATGTGGCTTTGCAAATTTACTGGCAAGATTGTGTCAACTGGTCGTCCCCCTCTGCTGTTAATCAGAGGTTTTGTAAATAATGAAATTCTTGCTCAATATTAAATATATAAAAGGAAGCCAAATTGTGAAAGAGGACTTAAGGGCTCAAAATGCTATTCAAAGATAACCAGCACAGATGTCATGTCACCATGTAGCATATGTTGTTGGAAGTATAGCATTTGCGCAACAACGGCATATGGTGTTGGTTGAGGGCTCTTGATTTAAATGCTAGATTAGATTATTGTGTCTCTTTGTTGCATTATCCTGTGATTCCACCACATGTGACGCTGCTTCATTTTAAACTATAAATAGCTTTGTTTCTGAAATGTAATATCACAGTATTTTACTTTCAGCTGCTGTTCTCTTGACAGCCATACTGTGGACCCCCTCCACACCATTAATACAAGCATCATTTCTTATCAGAAGACATTTGGTCTCAAAAACACAAACACAACACCAGATTTAAGGACTTTTATTTCTGTAGCCACAGACAAAACATATGCTCACATGGAAACAGATGTACACACATGCTCACACGCAGCTACAGTGGGGTTGAGAGATAAAGCCTCCATCTCAACCCTAAATCAGAATCCAGATTAAACCCAGTCATAAGGATTACATGTGACCTTTGACCTTTTGCTCGCCCTGAACTGACAAATCTCCACCTCAGTGACTGATGGCCACACACACAATGAAAGGCACACACTTATGCAGGTGTTGGTAGTTCTGCTTACTTACACCCGCTTTCTGAAACAGGAAATAGAAGAACTGCAGGTGCTCAGAAAACTTATGATGAGAAAGCCTCCATGTCACACTGCATTGATGCAATAATGAGTGCTAAAGGAGCCCAGACCAAGTATTGAGAGCACAGATGAACAAACCTTTCAAAACTTGAACATGTGTACATCTTTTTTTGATTGATACTAGGGAATATTCTAATATTTTGAAATAGTGGTTTTTTGATTTTCATGAGTCATTGAAATTAAAATGTAAGAAAGGATTCAGATATTGATCTACATTTAATGAATCTAAAATATACGAAAGTTTCACTTTTTGAATCATTTTTTCCACCTGTATATGGAAGTATGAGTGAATAGATAAACTTTTATGCTTTGACATAATATATGTGTAATGTATAGTGTGTGTGTGTATATATATACACACACACACACATATATATATATTACTATCTAGTGCCACAGTCAAAAATTGGATTTCTTTTCCATAATATTCAATTTTTTTGAGATGCACCTGTGTTTCTGCAAAAGAGCCAACAAACCATTTGTCTATTAAAGGATCTGAACTTCAGAGCTTCCTTTGGCTGTGGAAGCTATGTGTAAAGTCAAATATTTTTAATGTGTTTAACTTTACCTGAAAACTAATATATAAATAATACATTGAACAAATGTACAACATTACATTTAGCTGAGACTAGAAGTGTTGTCTGAGGTCAGAGGTCACGTTGTTAGATTGATTTCATTTGAAGAATAAGGAAAATGACCTTTCCTCCTGGGCTTTTTTAATGACACTATGTATAATAAGTGAAAACTTACATCCCTATTTAAAGATGTAAATAGTGTGGTCCCACAGTTATGTTATTCATGATTTTTTTATGTTTGATCTGTTAATGCACTGTAGTGCATTTGCACGTGATCGGATCTCTGACTCGTGAGCAGTCTTTTTTTTTTTTTTTGATGGTAATTTACACATGAATTTAATGTAAAAGTAAGAGCAGGGATGTGTTTTTACAGCAGCATTCAGGGCACATGCAGAGATTTGTTCAAAAGAGAATAAAAAAGCGGGTGAAGACATAAAAAATGGTAACATCAGCACTTGGTCTTGTCAAATTTAAAATATATGATCTGATAAATTACGGCTGGTTTTGCATTAAGACAATTAACAGCGCAGTGGGAAACACATCTTGACTTTTCACCCACATCATATGACATGTACTCAGTCCCTGAGTCAGTCTGTCTCTCTCCACAGGCTATCTACATGTTCTGTGCCCTGGCTCTGGTGTGTGATGACTACTTTGTCCCCTCCCTGGAGAAGATATGTGAGGTATTCAGCCCTTTGCTTAAAACAAACACCAGATATAATATTTTCAGATGATATATTGTCAATGACCTGGGACGTTTCATTTTAAATTCAGGGTTCAGTTGAAAATCCAGGTAATGAAGATCTATGTATCTAAAAAGAATTAACTCCACTGACTTGCATGGATCATATCGTTTTATATACAGTACATCTACATAATCTACTGCATGTCAGTACAAACTGTCAAATGATTTTTGTTTTATCCTACTCTCCAAGCCAAGGAAAGTAACTGAATATCTTAAGGGTTTTCTTTTTAGATAACAAAGTCTTTGTATAATGTCCATGTTTAAAATAAACAAATGTTTTTATCCTACTAAACAAGATATTGCTCATTCCCAGTGAAAAAAAACTCTTGCAGACTGACATACTGTCAACTTTTAACATTAGGTGCTAAAATACCAGATGTATTGTCTGTTTACATACTCACACATGCAATGTGCACGCTTTGGTGGAGCTTAATGATCAGCTCAAGGGTCAAAGGTCAGGCAGTGACCGATCCCCCACTGTTTTGGTCTGGATTTTCTAATTGCAGCAGTGAAAAATGAACTCTATATTCGTGCCTCCTTCTGTTTTCTCCCAGCGTCTCCATCTCAGTGAGGATGTAGCCGGTGCCACCTTCATGGCCGCTGGCAGCTCGGCTCCTGAGCTCTTCACATCCATCATAGGTACAAGTGTTCACTACATCCATCCCTCACTTTCTTCACTTCCTTTGTTCTAACTTCTAACATTGAAGTTATCTTATGTAATATTCTCCAGAGCTTTGCTGGCAGGTAAAGGCCTGTTTTGTTTTGTTTTCTTCTTTGATCATGGGTGTTTTCAGTATGGTGCTATATATATCTGTCTGACCCAACAATATGAAGAACTCTCACTTCAAAGATTTGATCATCGTGCTACATTAATGGATCTTTTATATAAAAATATAATTATACACATAGGATGTGTTTAAACTTTTAAATTTCTTCTAATTTGTATGGAAACATTTCTACAATTTTAGGGTTTTTATGCCACTAAATTCTGTGTTTCTGTCTGTACGTGTCTGTGTTTGTGTGTGTGTGTGTGCGCGTGTGTGTGTGTGTGTGTGTGTGTGCGTGTGTGTGTGTGCGTGCGTGTGTGTGACTTTGTGTGCTGGCTCACTTCTCTGCCCAGGTGTTTTCATCACCAAAGGTGACGTGGGTGTGGGGACCATCGTGGGCTCAGCTGTCTTCAACATTCTCTGCATCATCGGCGTGTGTGGCTTCTTTGCCGGCCAGGTATGATGTCATAGCAGCGTTACAGCACTGCAGCCAAGTCCGCTGCTGACCTGGTGGCATTTTCACAGAGTGCGACTAGCTGCCTAATGTCACCTTTACATATTCACCCAGCAGGATGTGCTCATGCATACATGCATATGTTTATGCAGAAGAATGCAGGACACGCGTACACACTGTTGATTTATGCATGCATGATTCCCTGTGTCTGACTGCACCACAGCACATCGACGGAGGGAATGTGATCCATGTGTGAACTGCCGATATGACTAATTATATGAAAGAATGAATACCATTCTTCTAGCTAATGGTGCAGTCGTTGAAAATTTTAATCTTTTAATCTTTGCTTTGAAAACTGTTGATTGTTAACTGTTGATTGTTAACTGTTTTAACTGGTGTTATTTATTTAACCCTATATGAGCAACTTTTCATACTAGAAGACTTATAAACTATCAGTGATTTCTTTCCTGAGCCTACTTGATATCATATCAAAATAAAGCACAGTGAAAACATCCACTTAACAACAAGTCCAGACAACAATCCAGCCACAACTGTGAGCCCACAGTAGCATCGCAGGTATATGCTCCAGATAAATTAGTTAGCTGGCTAGTGATAGCGAGAGTTTCCGTACACATTCATTTAAAATATAGGTAACAGGAAGTTAGATAACATCATCATACTACTGTTGCTGGTCACTAATGGAAACAAACATGTACCATTATGTTGCATCATCTTACACATGGAGAAGACATCTAGTTCTGAGTCCAGCTTGTGCCCTTCGGCAGCTTGTAGGGTTCTCCATCTCAGTAAATACAGACCTGTGTTGGTCCCATGGTCAGACTGGCAGGGAAATTTGGACTAGGATCTGCTGGGACCACGGCTGCACAAAGTGTCTGGGGCATCTTTGGATGAAACAGCAGTTTCTTCATTGGAGGAAATTCTAGACAGAGGCATTCACCAGTGGTTTAACAGCAGGGACTGACATACACAAACATGTGCATGTACATGCACTAACATGCACATGGTACCAGACTGGCTACCAAAATAAAGACCAGAAACTCAAAGAGGGTGTGACTTTGTTCTATGACTCCACTGTGTTATTACATATTGAATTGTTGTTCACTGCTAAATTATTGTAGTATTATTAGTATTGTTATAGCAGTAGATCTAAGAGTTTATGAGGGACTCATATGATATTTCTTACGTGATCAAGCAGTTTTGGTTACCCTCTTATGTGAAATTTAATTTAATGCCCAGGAATGTTACTTCTGTTTTCACAGCAGGGGTCAGTTTAACAAGAAAGGGGCCAACTATAAGTATTCCAGATTTGTCTTCATTTATTTTGGTCATCTAGTTTTTTACTACCTTTTTTACTCAAAAACCTAAAATGTAGCATAAAAACCCGAAATGTTGAAAGGATTAAAACTTTTCATGCCACAATCATCCTCAGTCCTAAAACACTGATTATCTTTGTGATTACGTTCATGATTCTGCCATAGTACACAAAAAAAATATATAAAGTACTCGTACTCGTACTTCAGTACTAGTTTGGTTTTGGTTTAACCAGCCACACGTGCAACATCACGTCAGCATGAACACAAAGGACAGTTTGTATCTCTTTTCGTCTCTTTGCATCCTCAGTTGTGTGCATGAGATGCAGAGATAACATGATACAGAGAAGCCTCTCACTGATGCTATCTGATATGCCAAGGACATGGAAATGAGCAGAGAACAAGAATAAGCTCTCTGCTCTGAAAAATATATGCGCTGGACTCCAAACAGTGATGCAAGCCCAGATTGTGCATTACGTAATCATAGTGAGATAATGAGGGAGAAGGGCAGGCGGTGTGACGGCGCTTGGAGGGATAGGGTACAGCAAAATCATCTTCAAGCCTTGCAGTGCACCTCACCGCTGTTTATTACCTTTGGCTGGCTTTTCATAGCAGGTTCCTCCCACAAAGAACGATTGTATGTTGAAACAGAGAACAAGCAAACATTTCAAGCTTTGTTATGCTCCAACTTCTCCCTCTGCCTTGCAGCAGCAAACAACTCCACAGCTGGGAGTGGCACATTCAAGATGTGGTTTCTGACCCCCCACTTGTATAGTGTGAGTGCTGTGTGGGACAGTGTTAGTCACTGTATCGTGGGCTCCTGCATCGTATCTGATTATATAATGTCGATAAACACACCGGCACCTTTTTCTACGTGGGATGGTACCTTGCAATTGGCTTTTAAACTCACTGTGGTTCAGGAGGTTAACTTAAGAGCTGGTCTGTTTACATTAGTATGGTAATGATGTCAGAGGCGTCAACTGTGCTTATCTCTGGATTCTTTTTCCCCCTTGCAGGCAGTGAAGCTCTCTCACTGGGCTCTACTCCGAGATTCCATTTATTACACGTTTTCTATCACGGCCCTCATTGTGGTAAGAGCTTCTAGACTCACATGAAAATACACTGGACAAATGATCAAGTGTGGTGATCACAAAAATATACAGAGATCTTAAGTACCTTGGCAATTTGAAAGTGCAGTTCATGATTCTCAGCCTAGGTTGTAGGTCAATAAAAAAATATAGGTTTTTACATCCTCTATAAATCACAGCAATCTAAATAGTTTTGTGATATAAAACATGCGTATGTGGCATTTAGGGATTCTCATGAGAGACTGATGCTGCGTTTCAAATCTAGAACACATTTTAATTCTGGTTTTAAATATGCATTGCGTTTACACCAGAAAAAGGATGAAACCATGTGTACTCATACCACACCACCATGCGTACTAAAGAAGTGCGTGCGTGCGTGCGTGCGTGCGTGCGTGCGTGTGTGTCTGTAACTGTCGGACATTTCAAAGGGAGATATTGTACTTCATAGTAGATTACTGTTTCCAAAGTTAATCAATATATCTGAGTATTCCATGTGCAGCATGCTACATAAAACTTTACACATTTCAGAATAAAAAAAGAGTGTCTTTCTGTCTTTAAATGAAATGGAATCAACCAAAAGGTCGTGTTCTGACCTTTTCTCATCTCTCTGAGCTCTGGATTGGCCATGCCCTCTAGTGGAGTAGATGCAGAAATGCAGAATTAATTTAAAATTCAATTACCCCCCTTCAATCTCATCTACTCTTTGTTTTCCCTTTTCAGTTCATCTACGATGAGAAAGTGTGCTGGTAAGTAATATGTTTTGTAGAACCATCAATGTATATCTGATTCCAAAAGTGCTGAATTGTTGTTGTTGCACATTTTACTGACTTTTTGTGTTTGTGTGCCAGGTGGGAGTCCCTTGTCCTGATTCTCATGTATGTGGTCTACATCCTCATAATGAAGTGAGTGTCATTCTCAGAAAGTGCTAATAATTCATGTTAACTGATTGCTCTTAGCTGCTTAACCCTTTTTTTTTACTGATTTGTCATCGTCAGGTTTAATGGCAGGGCACATCGCTATTTTCACCGTCAAAAGAAGAGCTCTGTGAATCTGGCTAATGGGCTGACAGGAAGCACTGATCTGGAGGATAATGTCACATGTGATGCTACTGCAGTCCTGCTCAAGAAAGGTATCAGAAAGTGTTCTATTTCTCACAGGCTCTGCCCTCTAACAGGACTCTGCAGGGTTTCGCTGCTCATCTCGACGCACTGAAATTTGCATAAAGGCAGCTGGGGCATCACTCCTCATCTATTTTTGTTCCTCTCCATGAAAAGGTAGTCGAGGATGACTTTACTGAATAAGTGCTGCGCATCCTGTCCTGGATAGATCCTCACTGCAAACACTTTCCCTGAAGTGATTGAGCAGTAAGGTTTTAACTTCTGTCCTTCTATCCACAACTCTTATTTGACACCTACAGCCAGTGTTGCCCCTGAACGCAACAAACTCAACAAATCAATGTTTGTAGAAAAGTTTGATTGAGTTGAAAAAGTTTGGCTAGAGCATTCTTGTGCTTGCTGACACTATAGCTACCAAGATTAAAGACAGTTCCTGAGACCATAGTGTAACACAGTGCTACTGGTGGAACAGTTGATGCTGTTTCAGATAAGACAATCAATAAGTTGTCCTTTATATTGGGACAGTTCTTTGCAATGCCTCGCTAGCATAAAGAAAATTCGCAATTGTGATGTGGCCAAAGCTCTTAGCCTTGGTATGGATGTATTTGTTACCTGCTTCTGAATCTGTTTGAAGAACCACAAGAACAAGGGAAGTTTCCTGTGCCCTCAACTGTCAAAGTCAAACTTCCACAAATTTTGCTCTAATGTGTGCAGCTGTCTCTCAAAGATAGTGTGGGACACAACAACAGCTCACAGACGAGAGCAGTGCAAGATGCTGGCGAAGGTTCCAGTCTTCTTCAGTGCAGCCTGCTCCGTCAGCTTGTTCTGCATCTGACACTCTGACTGCTGCTCCACTGAGAACAGGTGACCGTGCTAACTTAGGGTCCTTAGGGTGCGCTGAGGAGGCAATAAAGAGAACTAGGGTGGCAGGTTGCAGTTGTTTCGGCAGATGGTTGCCAGGCTGGATGTATTTGAATGTGCAGCGTCACAAATGGTCCCCATAGTAGCCACCTGGGACCTGAACTACTGGGTGGTTGTATTTAGATGAAATAACTCCAGAGTGATGCTGTGTTTGTGGATGTCTCTCTGACAGGACCTTGTCATCTTGTCCCACTGTCATAAGGATGGTAAGTAGATATGACCCAGGTCAGTCCTGGGATTAAAGGTGTGTAAGATGCTCCATGCTCCACAACCATAGGTGGCAGCATTTCACCTCTCTGGCCCCTGCTCAATCCTGCTTAATTATTATCAGCAACGTAAAGTGGAAAGAATATGGTGAACTGATTGATATGTATTCGCTCGGTCTACTGGAGCGATACAATCTCAATGTACAATCATCAGTTATGAAAAAGGACTTAAGTTACTGACATAACTAGCTTGACCACAGGCAGAAAAATTCTCCTGAACTGCAAAAATGTCCCTCGACAACATGAATATTCTAAATTTATGTCACAGACAGTGTTTGTCAGCACAGTTTTTCACGAGATGTCGTAAATATACTTTTTGCTAAAGAGTCAACATTAGATGTTACTCACCATTTGAAATGAAAAGTTGCGAGCTCGACATCAAACTGCAAGAGCTGTTGTAAGCGGCGGAAAGCCACATCAAGGTTTACTTGTTTTGCTTCTTTTTATTTTGCCTCTTTTCTTTGCCGTTAAATGCAGTTTCTTGTTGGGAGTGGTGCTTTGGGATGGAGATTACATTCTTAGAGCCTCTGTCATTTCTGTGTTTCTCTGATGCTAGTTGACAGCTTCATATTTTCCTTTAAATGGGACTATAATTTAAAAAATGGACATGCTATATTAAACAAGACTTAAAACTAGCAATTGAGGCCATAAACTCATTATTTAAACATTTACTGAGGTAATAAGTCACATAAGAAGTAAATCCATTTTCTCATAGACATCTGTACAAACAGATTTCTTTTTACAACCAATGGAGTTGCCCCCTGGCGGCCATTAGATAAAATGCAGGTTCAAGGCACTTAAGCAATGGCTTCACTTTACAGCCCTGGAACCTACATATGCTTTTATGTACAGTCTGTGTGTAGGACTGAGGGCAGACTATGACGCACATAGCATCTCGTGTCACAAAGTGGTATTACAAGAGGAAATGGGTTGTAGCTCGCTGCTAAGCATGCTAATTTCAGTACTTGGTCATGGCATCATCACTGTGGCTCCGTCATGCACTGATGATAGTGTTAGTTCATATTTTTAAACAGTTTGAACCAAATTTTACACATTCCACCTTTTACCGATCACAAGTGGACAGTGCATTAAAATGCATCTTCACACGTGTCTGGAGGGACCCCTTGTAATCAGATCTCACTTCCCTGCTTTATATGCAAATAAGGTATGTGTTGTTTTTAACCACTCGACTATGACAGACAGGTTGACAATGAGAGAGAGAAAGAGAAATAGAGAGGGGGCAAGGAGCAGTTGAGCAAACTACTGCACTGCGCACATTGAGCAGGTGGTCCTTCAGTGTGGACTGACACACATTAACATGGCAAATGAACAGCAGTTACATATCTTATTTAATACTCCTAGCTTTGCAATATTTACCACAATCACCCCTTCACTCACACATTCAAACATTAGACCCACACACTGATGGAAAAGCCATCAAAACCAGGGGCATTGTGGGGCTCATCCAGTGTCTTTCCCAAACACGCTTTGACACACGGCCTAGAGGAGCTGGAGGGATTGAACCACAGCCTTTTCATTAGTGGACGACACAGTCATCTACATTTGCATTCACACGGCTAAAAGAATGTGTCCACATGCGGTCCAGACCACTTCAGAATCTGGTCTGTGTCATTGGATTTCAAATGGGTCGTCAATGCCTGTTGGATGTGTTCAGACCTGTACGAAGCTGTTCACTTGTCATAATACCAGAGCTGAACAGGACCAAAGACCTTGAGGGAAAAGCAGTCACATGCACCAACCACACAGACATTGTTAATGTTTGTTCTGCAACAATTCCAGCCAGTCTTCTGCATTAATATTAAAATTATCCTAACCCTTCCAAGATCAGTCCTGCAATGAGGTATTGTACCTGAAGAACCAGAGCCATCACTGGAGCGAGGTCAAAGTGGGCCAGGATTCTAATGTAGCATAGATGTGATGCATAATGGTAATTTTCCAACTGGGGCTTTATAGATATACAATATACAATATAGATATACAATGTTTATGCGAATGCTTGGTAAGGAGCCACTTGCCAGTGACCACATACCTACAGTTACCATCCATTATTCAAGATTAAAGTCTTTCCTTTGCTCTTTGTTAAATTTTCAGGTTCACTGAACAGTTTACTACTCACCTGCTATTATAAGTAGATGTTTGTCCTTGTCCTTGTCCTTGTCCAAAAGTTGGTCTATTTGGTGATTTACAGTAGTTTATTTTTAAAACAAATGTACTTAGGGTACATGCAAAATGCAAACAATATTAAATAAAACATGTCTTGTTGACAATAATATCAGTAACCAGCTCACACACACAGGTCTATACATATAGGAAAGTGTGGAGTGTGAAGGGTGGTATTGTTACCCAACAATAAGAACATGCTGGTCCTGGAGGCTGCCTGAAGCCCTGTTCTCCATGTGTCTCTGCGAGTTTCGTCAGGGTGCTCCATTTCCCCCCAACAGTAAAGAAGAAGGTGAGAGTCCACGTGTTAGCCCTTTGCAGATCCACTGTCAGGAGAGGCAAACCAGGCAAATGCCTGGTTTGGGGAAATGGGGAAAAGGGGGCCTATGATGGCCCCTCATAGTGGCAGATTTTGTAACGATAAACCCCTTAAAACCTCCCATAAAGACCCTTACAGTGCACCACAATTGCTATAAAAGCCCCTATGTGTCGCCCTGGTTAATGAATTTGTAGCTAGCCTGCCATGGGAGACATTTAGGGGACATCTGTAAAATGTAGTGTCTGGAACAGGCTCCAGCTGCCTCTGACCCTGAGCAGGATGAGTTCATGTTGTTGATGGATGGATGCAAGTTTTGTTTGACTGCTAGTCCTGAATTTTTGGAAATGCACAAAAATGTGAAAACAAAAATCCAGATAAATATTGTTGTTCTGGTACACAGATGCCATGTTCCAGATGTTGTTTTTTAGGAGGAATTGTCCTTCAGCAACTACAAACAGCATTGGTTTCACAAACACCAGCCAAAATGTTTAAATCCAGCAAGATCACAAATGTGTAGAAATTGTGTTGAAACCCTTATAAAGAAATTAGTAATCTGTAATAAATAAACAATCAAGTAGGTGAATCACTCAGATGAGCATTGTCTGTCATTTCTTGCCAGCTAACTTCCACTGTAAGCCGTCAGTGCTGATGGTGGACGAGCTGCTGTCTGCGTACCCCCACCAACTGTCTTTTTCTGAGGCCGGCATGAGGATCATGATCACCAGCCATTTCTCTCCCAGAACCCGCCTCACCATGGCCTCTCGCATGCTTATCAATGAGGTACACACTGGCACACACACATACATGGCACATGCCACAAGTTCAATCTGAATAACAGTGAATCACAGCTGAGCTCAACAGAAAATGTAGTTTTGTTAACTTAAGTTACTTTGAAGAATCCCTGCCAAAGCCAGAGTCTTAGCATAAATACAAACCAAATAACACTGTCTGGGTTCACCAGAGAAGAAAGTGAACTGAGTCTTCATATTTTTTGGGTATGACAGCTAGCATTTTCATTCAGACACCTGCCCGCTGCAGACTGCAGTCTGGATTTAAATCTAAAGCAAACAACCAAATTTGGGATTTTGAGAGAAAGAAGAGGAAAGAAAATTAACTTCTGCTTCAGACAAATAAAAGGGAGTCTTTCTGATTTCTATTAAAGCAAAGTGAAATAATTGTAACTGGAACAACAACAGCAACAGCAACACAAAATGTAATGTCTTTAATAATGCTCTGTTATCAACTCCAGAGACAAAGACTGATCAACACTACAGAGACTCGAGTCAACCGCATCACCAATGGGGACTCAGACTCAGCGGCCAGGAATCAGGGGAGGCGGGGCTTAGAGAATGGGATGGGAGGGGCTGAGCAGAGTCTGAACGGGAGGTGCCGACTTCAGCGGCTGGAGTCCGGGAATGAGACTGAGAATGAAAATGAGGATAATGAGAACAATGAGAACGATGAGGAAAGAGAGGGAGAAGATGATAACGGAGGCCCCCTGGTGCCATTCAAAATTCCAGGTACGGCACAAATGACATTTTGAAATAAATTGATCACCATTCATAAGTGTTTGTTTAAGTGCTATCATCATCATATCTGTTATCTTCCCTCTGTCATCATCCAGCTGGAGTGTTTAACAAGCTGAAGTGGATGACCATGTGGCCGCTGTCTCTGCTTCTGTTCTTCACCGTGCCCAACTGTGCCAAGCGTCGCTGGGAGAGATGGTTCATGGTGTCCTTCTTCACTGCCACCATCTGGATTGCTGGCCTTTCATACATCATGGTCTGGATGGTCAGTCCAGATTCTCTCACTCACTAACACGTTAAAGCCACATCCTGGTCTGAATCTCGAGCTTTATAGTTAGTGCTAGTTAATAGTGATTGATGAGAAAATGAAGGTTCCCTAGTGCCCTATTTTTACACACTCCAGCGTTGTTTTTATGAGTGGCGGTTTGTTCCAACAAACCAAACAATGTGCCAAAGGTAAAGAAGAAGACAAAATCATATGCATCAAGCAAACACATTGAACTTTGCTGACGTCAGCAAAGTTCAATGTACAATATTTAAAGAAACAGCTTAGCAAATGTTATGAAAGAGAAAATATCTTGACTTTTTTTTTTTTAAAGACTACATTGTTACACACAATGATTCTTGGTGATAAACACCTAATGTAAACAGAACATTTGTTAGTAATTCTCCACAGGGTCTCTTCAACTGTGTCATATTCAATAAGACCCAGGTGACGAAATCTGCAGTGGTTACACCCCTCAACAGCCCCAGAGCTGCTTCTTGTCTCTATCCTTTTTTATTTGCTCTCAGTCTGTTCATGTAGTAGCTCTTAGTTTTTAAATAGAGATTGGCTGGAGAGTTCAGTGAAGCCAATGCACCATTTAATGACACTATGTTTCCAGTGAGCTTGGTGGTTCCTAACACAACCAAAAGATCATACACACAAAAGCAGGGAGAGAGAAAGCAGACAAAACTGAGGGATGAGGCTTACACAAAGAAGGAATACAGGAGCGCTTGATAGAAAGAACAATGAATTGGCACAGAGGATGGGGAGAACGCAGGCTAAATACTCGAGGAGGGGAAGACAATTAGGCATAGGTGAAACATTTTAGGAACAGCGTCGACAATCACAAGAGCAGGAAACGCACAGGAAGGCCGTCAGGACAGGAAGTGTCACATAGAATGAGAGAAAAGGTTAAATATGCCACAATAAAACAGGAAATGGACAAAAAGGTGTCAAGAAACAAAAAGACATTGGCCAGGACATGACAGTTCCACCTGTAATTAGTGATGTGGTGAATATTATTATTTCATTAGGTAGTTCCTTGGCTTTTGCTCTGATGTGCATTGCCAGCTGTGACCCCTTTCCAAATCATGTCCAGTCAATTGAATTCACCACAGGTGGACTCCAATCAAGGTGTCCGAGCATGTTTAAGATGATCAACAGAAATGGGAGGAAGCTGAGCTAAGTTTCAAGTGTCATAGCTAAGAGTCTGAAGACTTCTGCCCAGTGATATTTCTGTTTTCCCTTTTAATAAATGGACAAAAAAAATTTGTCACTATGAGAAAAATAAATATAAACAATCTTAGTATAATGCTGCAATGCAAGAAAGGGAATAGAAGAGAGATTATAGATATTACTTTATTCTTACAGCTCAATAAAACACCAGGTGGATTGTATACAGTATCTACATTTATTAGTATTAGACAGGGCGGCAAAGTGAATATTCCATAGAAAGTTGATCGATCAATAATAATCAATAAATTCCTTTACTACACCGAGATGTGAATCATGCAATGACAGAGGAGAGACATTGTGTGATTTAGTGCAGCGCACTATGGGGAAGCTTTTTGTACACTGAAAGCCTGTTGTTGTCTTGGTCTTTATTTGATTTAATGCACTGTAATGTTCACAGTGGTATGAGATGAAATCTTCTGGGTT
Source organism: Rachycentron canadum (assembly GCA_038496675.1). Lineage (NCBI taxonomy): Eukaryota > Metazoa > Chordata > Actinopteri > Carangiformes > Rachycentridae > Rachycentron > Rachycentron canadum. The sequence goes on along the minus strand of CM076650.1, from coordinate 24,438,537 downwards.
TCAGGTGACTGTTATCGGCTTCACCCTCGGCATTCCTGATGTCATCATGGGCATCACCTTCCTCGCAGCAGGCACCAGCGTTCCAGACTGCATGGCTAGTGTTATAGTGGCACGACAAGGTACACACACAGACACACACTCCAATCAATATTTGTGTTGAGTGAAACAAAGCAGGATGCTGTTAAGAGAAGGAGTGGCTGTTCACAGCACAGTATCGCTTGTCATAACTGACTTGTCTCCTGACTGTATACAGACCTTGACAGTGTTGCTCTCCTTGCCTCAGGTCTGGGAGACATGGCCATATCCAACTCCATAGGCAGTAATGTGTTTGACATCCTGGTGGGCCTGGGCCTGCCCTGGGCACTGCAAACACTCTGCATTGACTACGGCTCCAACGTGAGTGCTTCTCAACTCAGCCAGAGGAGATTCTGCAGGACTGAGACCAGAATAGAACAGACATTTGTTCATGAAGGACAGGAACGATAGTCTGTAATGTGCAGTGCAGAGAGATGGGGGAGTTGAAAATCACTGCTGTACACAAAAACAGCCACACATCATACGTTGGGGCACTGCACAGTTTATCACCTCATTCTGGGAAGTTTTTTATGTGTACATTTGCATGTTGATCACTCTTCACATGAGGGAAAGGATCTCTGAATTGGTCCGGTTAAAGGATCAGTTGGACTGACACACAACTGCAAGGAGTGATGTCACCATATGCGCTTAAAAGAATACACATATAGATGTATTGGAGAAAGAGACAGCTGCTAGCCACCATGCAAAGTCATGCAGAGTCTTCGAGTGAGACACTTAGATCGATGATTAGAGCTTAGTGTACGTGTTTACCAGGCAGGTGACAGGTCTCTCTACAGTGTCTATGCTCTGAAAGATGTTACAGGAAAAAGGGCTAAAATTGGAGTTTTCACCTGGGGATGTGTTTACATCAATGCTAATCGGAGACAGAACTGTTAAATACCTGTCTTTACTGCAGAGTCCTCTGAGCCGGGTGTGAATGCTGATTGTACCCATTTCCATTGATGAGAAAAGCCTGATGTTAGCAGGTCTTAGCAGCTTTTTTGATCAGTGGAAAAGGGACCCAAGAGTATCTAAAGCGGCCTTTAGGTAATGTAAAACATGAAAGGCCCTCTCTAGTGCCAGTGTTTGGTTTGTCCACTCTTGGCTACTGTAGAAACAGTGATCAAAATACATTTATGATCATTATGATCAATCAATCAATTTCTGTCAATACACCCCCCAAATCCTACACACCGGTCTTTTTAGGTCCGTCTCCTGACTGTATATATACAGGATGTGATTCACTATGTAACAGGGCAGAGCAGCAGCCTCTTCTTTTTTCCTTTTTTTATAAACCTCTAAGAGCATTAAGGACCCTGACAGTATATGGTTTGTGAAATAATACTGTTATCAGTGGAAAAATAACACTGTCTCTGTCTGTCTGTCTCCTCAGATCCATCTTAACAGCAGAGGTCTCATCTTCTCTGTTGGACTCTTACTAGCCTCAGTATTCTTCACAGTAAGTATATATTTACCATTTACTAAATGTGTTGCACCAACACACAACCCTAACCCTAAAGCATATCTCTGTAGTGTGTTATCATCATGATATGATAACTTATATATTATGTTGTTTGCTCTGATTTTGTGCGTGAGTATCAAGAAGAAAAATCAAACTTCCCTTGCTTTCAGTTCAATCCTGGGTGTTGAATACTTATCATTAAAAGAGCACTTTATTTGGCCTCCAAATTGGTATGGGCTCATGTGTGGAACACCAGCATTTTTGAGATTTTCAAGTGGTTGGGAACCACTGGCTTATTCAGTTTGTCATTTATGGTCAATGAAATCCTTTTTGTATTTTGTGTTATAGATGAGCACAATCAGAGAAATGAAAGGAGAGAATATAGTTCAGCTAACGCAGATGAAATGGATTCTTATTTGTAGATATATGTACAGCAATGATATTTAGTGTCTAGTGTCGCATTGTCACTTTCCACAAGGAATCATGAAGCTCAGCAAAGCAGGGAGTTGGGGATGATGGTGATAAACTCCCCCAAATATAGACTCAGAGCTTACGGCTGGACTCTGGGGTGGAGGTGGAGTTTATGTAATGAACAGCGGCAGCAGCGGAGGGAGCAGTATCAGCCAGTAACAGCATAGCTTTTAGTGGTGTCGCAGCAAGACTAAGAGCACTGCTGTTATGAAAAGGCTACAGTGCATCATTGTTTGTCATAGCAGACGCGTGTTGAGTGCTTAACATAGAACAGTCTTTGCTTCAGTTTTGTCTTTCTACTAGATGATGATTCTTTTACAATTACTTTATGCATTTTTGTGCTAAAGAAAAGACTGGACAGTGAAGTAAATAGAAGCAATGTGATGCTCTTTTAGTTCATCTACTCCACACAATCATTCCATTAAGTAGAGAAGACTATTTTTCCTTTCTTTTAGACAGGTAATATCTGGTCGTCTGCTCTGCATATCATATATATTTTTATTTTTACTTAAAAATTACAGACTGACCCATATCATAACCTCTAATGTACCTTCTCCCTTTTTCATAGTCCACCCCACCCTGTGCCCACTTGAAACCGCACAAGCCCTAGAATCCATTTATGAACTTCGTGGCACGTGCCAGTCTCTTCCATCAATCCAACATATTTCCACTTCAAAAGTCCTTATAAAGCTGAATGGGTTTAAATGCTGTGCTGCTTATATCTCAGAGCACAATACTAACCTCCCCCCCTTTTTGTTTTTCCGCCTTACTCTCGCCTTGCTCTTTGGCTAACTCTTGTCTCCTCACCTGCAGGTTCTCGGTGTCCATTTAAACAAATGGACTCTGGATCGGCAGCTGGGCCTGGCCTGCATTGTCATGTACGCCATCTTTCTGTGCTTCTCCATCCTCATCGAGTTCAATGTCTTTATCTTCGTCAACCTCCCCATGTGCCGAGACATCCACTGATCTCCCCCCGCCTCTTCCTCTTCTACTTTTTCCTCCGGCTAAAAGGGGAAACCTCACCTGGCTTCCAGTTTCTTGGCGCCTTGAAACCAATTCCTACCTTTTATTTTTTCAAATAGAGAAATAGAGATCTATATGATTTATCTTTGGTGCAATACACACAAGAGTGAGGACACTGGAGGTTTTTGGGGACTGGAGAGGTGGCGCGAAGAGAGAGTCCCAGCAGCAGTGATTGCTGCCAATGGTCTCATGAACCGAAAGATCGGCTGGACTGAACTTAACTGTATTAACACCGACAGTTAGGCTACTGTTGGTGAAGGAGCTCCTACTGTAACTGACTGACTAGAGGAAAGAGAGAAATCCTGCGCTAACAGCGATTTTTAGCTGGATTGTTTGTTACTCTTTGTACAAGTTTGGATATAAGCACACGATTTAGGTATTTTTAAGTAAAAACTGGCTTTTTCTGTATATATTTGAGGATTATATAAGTACTAATATTAGCTGATATATGGAACTCTCTTATGCACAACTGGATCAGTCTTGCAAAGCTGAATGATCCAATGACAGTGACAACATTGTATGTTTTACTTTCAGTGATTTGGTCTGCCAGTAACACTCAAAATGCTTCAACATGTCTCCCATGCTCAGTACCAGCTAACGTAGCATGCTGTACTAGCCACAAGTCAGCTCTAGCTTTGCACTGACAGAGAGAATCTAGATATTTCACACTATCCACATAGTCTATTCTTGTTTGTTTTTGTTTTTTGTCTCTCTACAGGCATATCCAAGTACATGTGGGCTTTATTGCTCTTTAATAAAACCCACATAAGAAAGGGATCTCCCTGTAACTGATATCCAGCACTGTCACTTTATCGATTAGAGATATTATTCTATCATTGCAAAGTGTCTACAGGTACTCTACACATGTAACTACTGAAGTTAAAGTTCCCTCTAGATGGTAGACCTCTTGTTCTATATTAAAGAATTAGTTTTTAGTCTCTGAGTTGAATATAATGTTGTTACTTCTTAAAGCCAAAAGTATTTTTAGAATAGGAGTAAGAGTCGTAGATATGGACTTAAGAGTCAGCTTGAGTGGACTGTGTGTGTGTGTGTGTGTGTGTGAGAGAGTGTGTATCACAATCTTGAGGGGAACCAAGGATACCACTGTTACTGGGAAGACATAATCATGATTTATTTATGAATTAATTTATTCAAGGATCATGTCTAACCTCCAGTTTCAGCCCTTTGGGTCATGTACAGTGTATTAAATGGAACGCTCTCCGCTCGCTGTTGACGGAGCTGTACAATGTACTGTACCTAATATATAATCTAAGTACTGGACTGACTTGATGTTGTTTATATTTAAGAACTTAGAACTTTATAATTTATCAGTTTTGTATAGTTTGGAAAGATGTTACCACATTTGTATGGTTAGTGCAAACGCAGTGGTTTTTGAAGATGATGCACGGCCCGGCTGAGTTGCCATGGAGATTTTGTGTTCCAGTGTGATGCACTGAAAATGCAATCTTTGCCACTGGTCCTAACACGGACGCGGGTCTAATCCCTTTGTGTGTTAGATAAGTGACGTAAAAGATTCACTTTCAGGTAAAAAGCGTATTAATGGCACATGACCCTTTGAACACAATGCTTGAACTCTGGTGCCATCTCCTGTATTTGAGGCTTGTGGCCATTCTCCTGCTTGTATTTGAGCCAAAAAAAAACACCTTTGTCAAACAGTATTGCCACTCTGTTTCAGCATGTGTTCAAACAAAATGTGGAAGCTGCGTATTTTTATTTCATTTTACTTTTACTTCAAAGGATTCTCATTGAGATTTCTCATGTTGATAGAATTGCTGATTAATTCAGAGCATCCTCTGTAGGCATTAATGCTCCTCTTGCAGCCACAAGAGAGCAATGTAGAGCTGTGTTACACCTTCAGAGATGGCTGTTATTTTACACTCACAGTACTACATAGAGACAAATACTGGTTGGTTTGCATGCCTCTTTCATAATTCTGATTATTTTGTGTGTAATTTTAATGCATTTCCAAGATCAAAAAGGCACTGTCTTGATTATGCTGTACATATCAAAGGGATATGCTATTATAAACACAGATGTTTGAATAACTTCTGATGAGCAGTTATATTTGAGATATATACAGTATTTAGAATGTAGGCCTACAACCGTTAGGTTTCAGCTAATTAATGTCATTTTATGCTCATGTCTTTTGAATTGTTTGTAAATCCTCATTTTTGTTGATGAGGACCTCTGGGCAGAGCTCAGAGCCAGAGAGCGATAATGATGTTGGCCTTGTTCCCAGTGGTCTTCTTGCAATAAACTGATTTACATACACATATCGTTTTCCCATTTCTGTATGAGCTGTGTGCTGGACTGATGACTGAAGACTCTGCTTCCTTTACAGTAAGGTAACCTAACAGCAAAGTCAGACACATATAGCAGAGTCACAGCCAGCATTTGTTTCTTTTCTGAAGAGACTGAAAAATCCTATTGAAAAAATTACAGTCATGGTTCTACAATATAATGATGATAACAATGATCATTATGATAATGGTGCTGGCTGTGGACGTGTATATTTAAATACAGGATACATACACAAGCCAAAATAAGTACAATTATATATCAAATAAAAATGTCAGCATTAACAATAATTTAATAAATAAAGATTCAGGCTCAACTAACTGGACAGGTTACACTCACACACAGTACACACCTAAAGGAATACAATGCTAACCAAATAACTGCTATGATGTTCACCAAAGTTTTGAAAAGTCTATTATTTCTCACAGTAGTTCCCTTTGTTCTCACCGTGGTTTGGTGGGGTTATATAACTTCATGGGTGTGGTTACTATGATCACTGGTGATTTCAGGTAAGGCATGGTATTAAGGTTTTTGAACACCTATGTCGTCTAAGCACAGCATCAATAATGATCTTTACTGTCAGGTTCAGGATCACGTTTTAATTTTTCTTCCTCATCCTTTATGAAGGATTCATTCATGTCTGTTTTGCCTTAAATGAGTCACTGGAGGCACAACCATCATTACCTTCATCATCATCAATACCATCTTACTAAAGATGCATTGGGTCAGATATGTAACATCAAAGCAGCCTGTCGTAGCCATGATAATGATAATGATACCATGATATTAATCACTAAGTCTTCTTCACTCAGCTCGTTTTAGCATCTTTCAGCTCACTGTTTTTGTTTTTCTCTCTCACTGCTGTCATGACGTATTTTCCAGCTGCAGCAACAAAGCGCTGATAAAAACCCACAGGCGGTAACCTGTCCAACAAATGGCTTAGTTAGGAACTGGCTGCTGAACACAGGAGCTACAGAGTCAATATTTTTCCAGCAGTTCATGAAGGCCAAGAAAAAAAAAAAAAGAACTAAATGAGAGAGAACAACTGGAATTACACTACATCAAATAAATGTTAATGTTGTTGTGTGTGTCTGATGCTGTTGAGTGTCTAGGCAACTTCAAACAAGTTCTCTATAACTCCATAACTGTGTATAACTGTCTATAACAAAAAACTACATTTATATTATTTATATTTTATATAAATATAATAGATTATATTATTTCATGTTATTTACTATGAACAAAATGTTTAGTTTGATAAGAAAAATATTTACTGTCTCATTTGAAACATTTCATCGGAGGCCTCTTCTTGGAGGATCTTCATGTCATGTAAACACAGCGCTATGTTTGCATAGCTGTCAACACAACAGTTGTGTGGCAATGAACAGGGACAAATACCCAACAACGCTCGAAAAGTCCGAGTTGTAAGTGCGGCTAACCTCCTCAGCCAATCAGAGAGGGGCATCATGTCCCCCCCCCCCCCCTCACACCTCCGCGAGCTCATCCAGACTCGCTCTCTGTCGCTGCGCTGCAGTCAAACCATGTGATCCGCCGCGCGCGCGGACACTGAGGCTCCGCGGTGTCGCCCGAGAAGCGGACGAGGCGGCGAACGACGCACCGCGGCGGCCGTGAGGTTTCCCCATGGAGCCGAACCGGAGGCTCGCCTAAGAGCCGCTTCAGTGGAGCAGAGGGCAGCGACGTGAAGGCGAGGAGCTGTCTCCGCAGCTGGAGCCTGGTCGACCACCGTAACCAGCTGTTCTCCCGACTTTTATGGCAGGAAGTGGGGACTATTTCTAGTCCAGCTGACTCCGACCAGAGTTTTCAGAGTCTTTTCCTTTGTCCCGCTGAGCAGAGGTAAGAAGAAAGCGAGGGATTTGTGTTTGCTGTGTAGTTGAATTTGAATTATTTTAGGTGTGAGCTGTGAGAAGAAGCGTTGGCCCTTTGTAAGAGCCGCTCATTCCTGCCTCAGCAGGAGGAGCAGGTCCAGCTCGAGGTGATGCACTCGACTGGATTTAGAGACTCGTGAAAAACGCATGAAATCAAAGTGAGTTTTGCTTCCTGTACCTGTAAAAAGGTTTCTCTTCTCGTGCTGAAAGCCGCAGGGATTTTCCTCAGGTTGGGGAGCTAAACTCCTCTTCTCTTTATTAGTCTATTTACTGGAATGTTTGATAAAAGTGATGTTTAATGTCTTACTCCTTCACAAGCATTAGAGCATGTACTTAGTTTGATCTTATCACAGCAGCATATTTTCAGAAGTTCAGTCAGGTTCAGTAAGACTGTGCTACTTATTTGGCCCAAATACCTGAAGCATGAACTCATAATATAAAGCCTGTAATAAAAATAAACTACATGTGCGTGGCTATATATTGAACATATTTTATACAGGGACTTCAAAAGACGGTTCATGGAAATATGACTTCCATATGATGCAGTCTCAGGCATTCTGCTGAGGTTCTCTTTCATTTTAAGGACTTCTTTAGTCAACCAGGTCGTGGTTGTCCAAGAAAAGTTGGATCAAGGTCAACTGGTCTAGACTGTATAAAACACACACCTACATGTCATAGGGAACTTTTAGGGACGACAGATGCAGCATGAATTCAGGTTTTGCTTTGAAGCTTGGGTTCTTCACGCAGTAGAATGTGTTATGTTAATAACAGCCAATCACCACTGTTGTTAGCTCTTGGTCCAAGCATACGTATTGACTGATGAGATTTACTAATTTACTCTTTAGGTATCGAATCACAAGGTGTTTTCTGATCTTTTATAGTAATGGATCAATTCAGTTGGTCCATAAAAGCATCATAGTTTGATTCCCAGCCATACCCATGAGTACTCAGTGGTCATTACCAGGGGATTTTTTTGTGCCCCATGAAAAGATATCACATCTGGCCCCTCTACCACAAGCCACACTAACCCTGGAAATATAACACTGTGCAGACATACATGCAACATTCTGTAGAGAGTGGAGTTAATATTTGATGCAAGACTTATAGGTTCTAGAGGAAAGGTGCAAAAGGCCATCCTTAACAGTTTAGTGGTAAAATTCTCTTAATCCTTCTCTTAAATAATCATCATAACCATTACAATCACAAGTTCAGTTTCAATGTTTTTATTGAACTCCACATGCCATGGAAAACATTAAACAGCACCAAAGCCAGCTGAATATTGAATTGCCTTAGTTGTGTATCAGCAGGTATTTCACCCTGCATAAAAGCAGAGCTATTATTTTAACATTGGCTGCCACTTCAATACAGACTGAGTCACTCAAACTGTCCAGCATCCATTACAGGCTACAGGCAGCAGGATGATGATCATTATGTGGAAAATAATTACAGTGTTTAAATTCTTATCATTAAAAATAATTTAATCATTTTCGTTTTGTTTCGTAATAATATAAAAAAGAAATTCCCATGAGCCCCTACAATTAGGCCAACTGACACATTCAAAAAAGTGCTGCTCACCTCCTTCGACTTTCATAGACTCCCTTAGACTTTCATTTCACAGGTTTGACTTTTTGACTAAAGAACTTACAAAGTATTCAGTTGAAAAAGAACTAATGAAAGTCTGCCGTGTCAGCAGGTTCCATCTTCTCCAGTGTCTCCAAGCATGTAGGACCTGTCTGAACCTGACGGACCCACATATCACACTGTGCAGCACCAGTCAGTGTTGCCCTTTTTCAAATTGAGATGTTAGCTGATGTTTTCTCAGTATAATAAAGGGGCCAATTCCCTTACTCGAGCTTCTTTGGAATCTGTTAAAGAGATTAGTTTCACTCTGAATTCAAGGGGTTTTGGCTCAGACAGCCTTAGTTACTTACTGCTGTGGGGAAATGAATCAGCAGAAAGGTATTTTAATGAAAAATAACTTGCAGCTTGACACTGCTTGATTAGGGCTCTGAAACAGATTTTTTTTGTCTGGAGTGACCTTAAAGATACAGTTAGTGTTTTCAGGTGCTATTGTTTTTATCGCCTTATGGAAAAGCTTCTGAATGCGTTCTGAGTTTACGTCTTTGATTCCTTTGAGTTCACATTTTAAAGCTCAACTTTTCTGCGACTTCTGAGCACTTCACAGGTTTATGAGAAGTGATCTTTACTGGACAGAAAAATCACAAGTCACGTTACCAGTGTGAGAATAAACTGTACCTGTGGGGGATGTTAACACTGAACGCTTTCACAGGAGCTACACTGTCTGCTGTAATCTGGTAGCAGGGCATGAAATCAAACTCCCAGTTTAGCTGCACATGTCTGGAGATCAGCTTTTTTTGTTAATGAAATGAATATCAACTGCAGAGAAGTGTGAGCAAGTTGTGTTGCTGCCTAAACCGTATTACTGCCTAACCATAGTCTGATTGGACTACTATTACATTTCAGGATTCAATTTGAGAGTTAGTTGCAGGCAGGGCTGGTCTAACCAGCTAGAAGGCCCAAGGGCAAAAATGAGCTTTGAGTCTCTGTTGTGCCCCTTTCAAACGGCAGGATTAGAAAATCTGCGACCTTCCTGCCGCTCTCCCCTTATAGGCATAAACACATGTTTCATTCATGTGTGCAACATAAGCAACACAGAGGCTGCTTTAAACCTTTGGTTGTGTTTAGCAGAAGGTTAAACTAATAGCCACTGAAAATACAATACAGACCAGGTATATTTATTTGTTTGGTATTAGGGTTAGTCAATCAAGATTCAGTTTTTAAAATCGGTTAAATTATGTTAGTGATGGTTATTATGTTATGTGTGTGTCAAACAGTGTCAGTAACCTGACACCTCATATTTTAGATATTTAGATATAGAAGATTTTACGAATCAGAAATTGCAATAATTTGCTTGTTAGTTGTATCAAACAAAAATAGCACATAAAGAAAAAAGTAAAATTCACAAATTTTGTCACACTGTTTTTGTGCCTGTGCGCTGGTGTCAGCTGAGGCCTGAGAGACGGCATATTTTCGGGTTGGCCATCCATCTGTCCAATTCTTGTAAATTCAGTAACTCCTTGAGGGAATGTCTTTTAATTTGGTACAAACCCTCTTTGGAGGATGGAGGCTGGAGGATGAAGTGAAGAGGTGAGTGATCATTGTTACAATAGCACATGACTGAGTTGAAGTTCCCCATTGGTTGCTGCTCTTTTTAAATGAAATGGCATCAACTGCTTCCATTAGGGGGCATTTACAGTCTGAATGTGGCCAACTTAGTGCATTTGTCACTAGATTTTGAGATGTTTTTCAAGAAAGGCACCCAGCAACAAATCTATTGACTTTTTGGACAAAACACCAACTTCTCTCTCTGTTCAGTATTGAGCAGAGATGTGGAGCAGCAGTTGGCTGTGTGAGACAAAACAAGAAGATATTCTATCGCTTCACTCTCTCTCAGGGATCATTTTAAAAGTAAACACATCTGAAATCACAGCTCAGTCTTTGTCTTAAAACTGACTAACCCCTAACTTATGTGTTTGGTGATTTTCTGGTTATAATTGAATGGATTTTATGTGGTTATATTTTATGGAAATGTTTTGGAAGTTAAAATGTAGTCTTAATGGGCCGCATCTCAATCACTGTATCAAACTGAAAAACTGTGATCCTTTTTAAACTATTTTTCCTGTATGGATTACACAAATGAGACACAGCCAGAGTCAGGCTAGCTTTATCTATCTGTTTGCAGTCATTTCTCTAAGCTAAGCTAACTAGCTGCTGGATTTTTTTGCCTAGAGATATGGGGCCCCTAAGGGTCTGATGCATCAGGACAGTTGGCCACTATGCGTAGTTGGTAATTTAATCAGGCTTTGGCTACAGGAATTTAAATCCACCCTCCGGTGTGTGTTTACGCTTTGCTTGACTTCCATAGTTTCTTCATGAGTCAACAATAACAAACGCTGTAATCATCATAATTACAATATTTTCTGTTCATCTGAAAGTTCCCACTCTATCTATGTCCTTCTCTTCCTTTTGAAAAGAAGTAAAGACATTTCCTGCCTCAATCCTTGTTTCTGAGATTCATTTAAAAGGGAGTTGCTCAGAGAAAACAGCCCAGGCTTTTCTCTGCTGACCTTTAGTGTGGAAAGTTATGGCTGGGTGTTGCTGGTGCCTGACACACTTTCTGACCATGATTTAGTCCAGCGGTGCTCTTACTTTATGTGAAGCTTGATTTGTTTGTTTTCACATGTTGCTATTGCGAGACTCTGAAAGCTGTGATTAGAGGTCAGGCTGTCGGTCATGTTGGTGTTTGAGTGACATAACGTCTATAAACATTTCATGGAAAAAATGCAAGTAATGCTAACCTTCTGTCCTTGAGTAAAAAAAAAGCTCCAAGTTATTAGATTCCTGAATGATACAAAAAAAAACAAAGTCTTTCCTCTCTAACTAACACAACATGGGCCAGTCAGTCAGTTCAGCTGAACTCACCAAGAACCACTGACCCAAATTCTGCTCTGTGGTTACACACACAGGTTTGTATAGCTATCTTTATGGGGACCTATATCTTACTTTTGCTAACATCAGCCGAAGTGCAAATATATTCACACACACACACAAACACACACACACACACACACACACACACACATGCACACACACATTATCTGGTTTGCCTCAGGACAATAACACAGTCCACGTGTGGGAGTTGTTATCTGCAGTGGGTTTATGCAGCTGCCTGCAGCCCCCTCCTCAGCAACGTTAGGTGAGCCCAACAACTCTTTTCTCTGGGTCTAAAAACTGACACATGAAGCTGCACTTCAAGTTGTCCTGTCAGTCTAAACAATTAACAGTGAAGTGCGTTGGCCGTGTCTTTACATGGTGAGACTGAGAGACTTGGGGAAATTATGTAACATTAGTTTTAGGTTAGGGTTTTGTTTTTTTTTTAGGTTTAAAGGTGACACTCAATTTAAAGGGAAACAGTCCCTACAAAGAACTGACAGAATAATCATAAAATTATCCAGAGTAACAGGCAGACAGACACAACTAAGCGCTGTCTGCATAGCTACCACTAGAGTACTTTGCATCAACACAAATAACGATGTATAAGAGAAATAATCATTGATTGAAATTAAGACTATACAAAATTTAAACTCTAAAAACATCAGCCTCGTACATATTCATCTTCTGTTAAATATTAGAAAAAGAAAATTGCATGATTTGACTTGTGGGATCATCACCACTGACCACTGCAAATATTCTAATTGCCAAGTAGTTTGTGTCAAATGAATTACTGGAAAATGTATACAGCTCTGTCTCTGTGTTTGCTTCCACCCCATCTGGCTGCTGTCGTTCTCCTCCTCGCTCTTCTATCTTACACCCCTCTCTTTATGCTATCTCTATTTTCCCTTCCTGGTCCTCTCATGCTGTTTCAGCTGTCAGTGCAGCTCTGGATGAAGCCATTTGAAACATTTGAATGAAATTTATTTAAAAGCATCGCACCGAGTCTCCTTCCTCCTCTCCAGACAGAGAAAGTGATAACTTATAAAAAACACTGAATAAAGGAGTTTCATGTTAATAACCAGTGATTTTCTGATGCTGTTCTGATGCCGTTCAGAAGGACACGGGGCGTCTTGGAGTGGCTGGGAGCAGTTGCTAACATTTACTCAATTTCGTCAAGTCTGCAGTTATAATAGCGAATAAGGTGATACATAAATGGATTATAGATGTTTTAAACCAGTCCATCAAGTGAATCTCAAAGTTAGGGTCTTAATCAACAGGCTAATGGATTTTGACAACCCTTATTAATGGTTTATTTCTAATCTATAAAGCATAAAACCATAAGTTATAGCTCAGAAACCTCAGCATTTTATTTGAAAATTGCACCGTTTGTTCCTGCATGTATAACTGCAGTTATACACGCAGGAATAAACATTAGGATTGAAAATATTAAAATATTAGGGCTTAAAAATAAAACCATCAAAGTATCATCATGAGATTGAATTTATTTTGACGGAACATCAAATTTGGGAATGATACTGAAATAATGACACGAAAACCACATAGCCACAAATGTGCCACCTCCAGGTTCATCCAACACTGAAGCTATTCATGAGCTCTGATATAGGACAGTCCAGCCTCACAGCCAGCCTGACACCCACTGGGAGAAAATTAGGGTCCCACCATCAGATTGGGTTTTTAAAACCAAAATAGCACAGAGCTTAATGAAGTCCTGCTGTGGAGCTTCTTGGAGTCTATCTCTCTCTCTCTCTCTCACTGTGTCTGAACTGGAGAATTTGTTAATGTGTGTTTGCGTGTTTTATAGACATATGTGGGCATGTATGTGTGTTTACCTTAGGAACAGTGTGTCTCTGTGCTACTGTGCCAAGGGGCTTGTCTGTGGTCCTATGAGGGAGGAGTGCAAGCTCAGATGTGTCTTTGTTTGCCTGCAGCTGAGGCTCTTACACACACACACACACACACACACACACACACACACACACACACACACACACACACACACATAGAATACACACACTCGGTGGTCTGTGTGCACTGATTGAGGAAAATATTCTCACATTAGTAAAGATCTTGACATGATTATGGTATTTTTTGGTTTCGCCAAGTAGTTGTGAAGAAAGGTTGTCCTGGTGGGAGGTTATCGTGTTTTCTGCAGTACCCAGCATGCTCTCTGATTTATCTGAGGCGCAGAGGTTGATGCCACTGGAAACATTGTTTATCTTACTGTCAAGAGTTTTCTTTGGCTCTGTCACTAGTAGCAGATCTGTTGCAGTATCAACAGTAGAAAGTCACAGAGAATCATCACAGACTGGTTTACAAGAACTTCCTTCAGTGTTGTGTAAAGATAATCTTTTAATTTTCCCTCTGTGCTCTCTGGCTCTACTTCCTGTTTCCTTGTGTGAAACCATCATGCCAGAAGATCAGTTCTTTTTTCAGACAATCACCACCATGTATTGGTCACTGACTTTGTTGCTGTCTGTTAAAGCTGCCACCAAGTATTCATTTCCTTAATCTGTCAAGCTTTTCTTGATTAATAGAGTAATTGTTTCATTTCAGTGTGTTTTTTCATTATAGATTAATTAAGTGATTGATATTGGACTAACTGTGTCACTTGTTGTTACAGTTCCCTGCCACATCCAAAGCTGCATTCACCAATAGCCTGTAGCCCCAAAAGCCACAGTTTCACTATGTGCCAGTTTCTTTTTAGTAAATGTATTATTTACAAATTTATTTCACATTTACCACAAACTAGTGATACACTACAGGAGTCCTGGTTGGTTTCTGGGTCTCTGCACATAATATAATAAAACCACCATCCATACTTTAGTTGATGGGGACTTAGAGGCCTTACAGCAAATTTTCAGACATGGCCACAGATGGAAATATGAAACACTGAGATACTGAAAGGCCTTTGTATTTATCTGGAAAAATTGTATTGAAAGCAGCAAAATTTATAGCTGAAGTTAAAATTTGACTGTGGTATTTTTATTTTTTACTGAGACTTGTTAAGCACTAACCACAGTGAGAAGTTACAGATGTTTGCATGTTGGTTAATGTAGCTGAACGAAAACATCCCTTTAGAAATGGTCAGTTCACATTGCAGTGTCTGAAAGTATGCTATCCTCCCCCTCGACTGGGGGTGGTGGTGGCTTCCTTCCTGTGTGAGATGAAAGTGCATGTGTGGACATACAAACGAACAGAGCATCTCCTGGTTTGCTAGGACTGTGAACCTCTGCCAGGACGGGAAGGGCTGGCCTAATAGTTTCAGCCTGGCTGAAGAGAGGGATGGAAGAGAGTGAGACAGAGGAAGGAGGGTGGAGGGACAAATTGTACACAGACAGAAAAACACACAGATAACGGAAGAGAAACACCGTCTCAGAGGGAAAGGAGGAAGGAAGGAGGCGGTAATGATTAAATGTCAGTTCAGTTCAGTTATGGGCTCTACTGATATGGCATAAATGTCATTAAATTCCACCAGACTACCCCTCACCTCACTGTATTTGGAAGCTTCTTACCAAAGCCCAAAAACTTTGTTACGATGGGTGGAGAAGAAGGACAGCTGTGCTGGAACCGAGCATCTCCAAGAAGGAAAATGAATTATGTATGTCTGAGGACATGGGAACAAAATATAGGACGGAAAGTGAGAATGTGAGAGAGAGAGAAAAAGGAAACAGCAGAGACAGGTAATGAGAGGACAACGGTTCAGCCAAAAATAAACGGAAATAAAAAGAATTGGAATGAGATTTAAAAAAAGCACTAAGGCAAGATCTGAGACAAAGAGGTGAGCGAAAGGAAGAATGAAGAGAGAGGAGGGAGGAAAGTGCGAGGAGAGGTGAATGTAGAAAGGGAGAGGACAAAGAGAGAGGGAGAGTCGCAGTAACAGCCTTCCAGCAGCTCAGCACCTCAGTAATACTGACTGTGGGCAAAGCAGGAATTTCCTCTGGTTGCACCACAGATGAAGTGTCTGGACTGAAGTGTGTTTTTGACCTACAGAGCTCCGGCCCCTGCAGACGCCATCTCAGACGTAAAACACACAGTCAGACATAATTGGGAATCAGTCGTGAGGACAGGAAGAGAGCATGGCCTTCAGCTCAGGATCCAGGAATCCCCCCAGCGGGCTGACAGACAGGAGCGGGAGCTTCTTTAAGGTAAGGAAGATTAGGACATAGCTGACTTTCCCTGGAAATAAAACACTCACTTCCTGTGTACCAAACGTTTTTTGTTTTTTTTTTTAATCAGGGAACAGCTGACTCAACTCTCTGTCATTAGAACACAACAAAACTATAAACCAGTTGAATCACAACCACCAAATTATCATCTATCTCTCTTTTGAGTTTTTTATTCTTCCACTATCACTCACAATAAACAGGCCCCTTACTGCTCCCAGTCTCTCCCTAAGTGTAACTCAGTTTGTAGTCATGCTCACAGCCGAATGAAGGACCTTTCATTGAGGCGTACAGTATAAATACAGAGGTTTTGGGAAAAAAACCTCCTCTCCAATGGAAACAGGAATTGTTGTAGCTTCTTGAGAACATGGTTTCATATCAGCATTTTTCAGAAGCACCAAAAGTTGCTGTCATCCACCACTTGATGGCAGATAAAAGTTTTCTTTCTGCTAATGCATGTTTTTCTAGATTCCTATTCCTCTTGAGTAAGTTCTTCTATCAGTGTAATATAAACAGTTAATGCAAAGATGAGTATAATGTTGTTGAAGAATGTCATGATTTCTATGGGTCTATATCAGCTAAGTAGATAAAAAGAATGCCTTCAAGGTATTAAAATAACATTTTGTCTGTTATTCTTTTTTCCCCGGGGTGCAGGAAGGCTGCACATGCAGTTAAATGCTGCCAGTCTTTCATTCTGCAGTGTGGTGTGGTAATTCAAAACAGATTTTCATGAAACAACAATTACTGTGTCATTGCTGTCATTGCTTTTCTTCACCTGGTGCTGGAGGCTCTTTTGTTTGGGCTTTCACTCTCTATGGTGAGTTCTGCCAAGAAGCACCATGAGCGAAGCGATCCACAGCGTTAGCAAGAAGATACAGGCCAAGCTCTACACTGCCATCGTCTCGTGGGCTTTCCACCACTGCTCAAAGCTTCAGTCACAGTTCTGTCAGTCAGAGTTCTGCTAATGGTGCCTGGCGTTGTAGATGGATGCCACATATGAAGCAGGGCTCCAGGGAACCAGAAGGGTGCAGACTATTACAGACTACATACTTTTTCCATCTGTACAAATGCTGACCATCTGTGATGCAAGAGGCAGATTTATAGATGTGTTTGTAGTTTACCCAGGTGCATGGTTCCAGGGATAATGTCTGTCTTTGCCTGGAAAAACCAACTGGCATCCTAACACTGTACAAGCACAGTTTGCAAGGTCCAGGAGTGAAGTCATATGTGTCGCTCCAGGGTTTGTTCTGTTTTTGAACAAACATTAAGAACGATGAAAACATGCTGGCCATGCACAAAGGCCCAGGAGGTACATTCAAATTTCCAGAATGCTCCCCCCACTTCAGCAGGTGGACACCACATAAGGGGCAGGATTAGTACCTACCTGTCCGGACCTGTGCACCTGCACAGCTGCCACAGCAGTTGAGCAAGAAGGATTATTTGTGACTTGTATGCACATTATGTTTTGTGTTCCCATTTCATCAAAACATGAATCTGTCCTGATGTAGTTTATTTCATAGCCAATTAAAACTGCACAAGATGACCTCATAAACCGTGTTTTTTCTCTCTGTCTCTCTGTCTTTCATTTGTCTTGGGTGTGTTGATAGGTGTCAACCAATAGTGAGTTTTCTTGCTGAAAACAGTCAGTTTACCCAGAGCTTAACCTTTCTCTGCACATTTATATACAAAGCACACATCCACAGCATATCAGTCAATACAATTTTAGATTAAAGCATTAAAAGGTTCCTACATTAATAAAGCAAAGAAAAAGAAAAGGATATCACTAGCTGAAAGATGAAAGAGAGCATCACATAAAAGCTCATCTATAGTATGCACAGAATCTGAGCTGAATAGCCTAAGATCCTCTGGCAGGCTATACCATAGTTTCAGGGCACTAACCAAAAAGCCCCAGTCACCTTTTGTTTATTAATCTTGAGTTTAGAACAAGTAAAGACCTGCCAAAGTATCTAAGGCTTCACATGAGCTCATAAGGAGTCAGCAGGTCTGCGCTGTACAAAGGAGCCAGCTGACAGATAGCTCTAACAGTGACTAATAAAATTTTAAAACAAATTTTAAAATGGAAGGATACCACAACAAGGGATATGAGATGCCACCTATTAAAGGTCCCATACTATATAAAATGAGACTTTTGTCCAATGTAAAATGAGACTTTTGTCCAATGTTAATACTGTGAAAGTGTCAAAGCACCCACAGGAAAAGCAAAAACCTACATGCTGCATGCTGATTCCTGTTAGTAATGACTCACAATAATCTAACTCATCGGGTTATGGTGAGAGCATCATTTCATTATCTGCCTTCAGTGCAAAATTATAATTGTATCAATGTATTTGCTAAACTTGTGAATTAAAACTTTTACTGAATTTGATTGCACATCAATAAAAACAAATTCATGACAAATTAAATCAGAGCCAGGACAGTGCTGCACAAGGTCAGTTTGCTCCTAATAATGAGACACCATGAGAAAAGCTTTAAATAGTGTGTTTGTGGATGCTGTTAATTGAATGTTACTCACTTTGTGCACAGTCCAATCCTTAATAGTTAGTTATTTGCTATATTGTGTTGTATATCAATTATAATACATACAGCTGCAGTTTTATCCATTGTATTGTACTGTCCACTGTTTTTGTGTAATGTCAGACCATGAGAAAAATAAAATATTCTCTATTCATTCAGTTCGCACAGATGAACAAAGTAAAGCTCTTTCAAAGCTGAAGAAAGACAGATTTCAACCACAATTAACGATGAACTAAGAAACAAAAACTGAACGTCGTCTCGCTGAATTTCCTTTGCAGTTTTTTCCATCCTCGCTGCCTCTGTGAAGGTCTGTGACTAAACCAAACACATAGTTTCCCACTGACTCCATCCATGGCTTCAACAGGAGCCCATGCAGAGAATCACTTACCTCTACAGACACACACATGCATGTGCTTGTGCACAGACATGCGCGTGTAGTGTTAAAGGAGCTGGGTATACAAACGTCTCTGTGTAGCTCTGTGTCTATGTGTAGTGTGGAGTGAAATCAACCAAAGTAGAAACAAAGCCAGATGAATCAAGGTTCATAAGAGGCAGTTGCAGATTTTGATTGTTTCATGCTTTCCTTGATATCAGTGGTCTTCCTATAAAATTCATCAGTGTGAAGTAAGGCGCCACCATCAGAGCTCCCTGAGGCACTCTGCCCAGAGCCAGTCATTCAGCAGCTCTCGTGTTCACTGACCTTCATTTTAAAGCTCAGGAATTTCCCATGTCTTCTCCTCTGGCCCCGTTCCTCATTTTTCATTCATACAGTTCAATGCCTGTCTATTAGCACAAGGTAATAACTATCTGTCTATTTCTTTCCATGGCTGGATTAACCCTTCAAGGGACCCTGGGGAAAAACATGATCTGCTGAACCCCTACTAACTCCATGTCCCTTCCTCTACACTGTATGTGTAGTGTGCAATACGTGTCCAACTTTAAACACCAACTAATTCAGGATTATACAACATGTATGCATATAAATAACACGTGAAGCTTGTTACTAACGCCTTTACTCCTCCGAAGATGCTAAAACATCAGGTCTGTGAGGAAACTTAATACATGAAACAACAGAAGTGCTGAATTTTCATCTGCATCTTCTTCTGCAATGGTCAAATGGCTCCTGCCTGAAGAATTACAACCACCAGCTGTTTAGCTTGAAGCACCACCTCCTAATATTTGAAGAACATTGGGTATAAACTTGCATTAATTAAAATTTTTCTTTTGTTGAAATTTTGGTTTGGGCTATGTTTGGATGGAAACCTAATGTCTCAGAATAAACAAATACATAATTCCCATTTAATGTATTATACAACCAGATAACAATTATCATATCTTATCATAAAGGTAGGAAGCAGGAGGAGCCAGCTCTGCCGTCTGTACAGAGGCCAGACATGCCTGGAGTTTCTGCTGAATGTCTGGCAACCTCTCAAAGATGATTTCAGTCCTCACGGCCATGAAACAATTCATCACGCAACACCCTGTAAGGCCACTTATAGCCAGAAGATCTCTATCATGTCTGTTGATATTGTGCTTTAATGGCAAATACTTGAACATAGTGAAAAGTGTCCAGTGTTTTTAAATGTTTTGGCCAACTAACAGACATTACTCAAAGATATTGAAGGTACAGTGATTTAAAAAAGGAACACGTCCTCACACTGGAGAAACTGAAACCAGAGCATGATTGTTTTTGAAAACAAAAGCAGTTAATGATTATTTTTCTAATAGTCCCCTGGACTGATAGTTCCAGCTGTACTGTAAACAGTGTTGTCCTGTGTGGTATAATTCACATCAAATTCATATGTTCTAAGCCAGTAACTAATATCTGTCAGCAGCTTTTGGGATCATTCTTTGTTACTTTAGAGCTGAGAGGAGAGAGAACTTGATTTTCCAAATGTTTCTTTCTTTGGGATTAACCACAGTCTGGCCTCACTAATTGAGGGGTCATGCAGTTTATTTTGCTGCTTTGGTTATTCGCTGCATCTGGTTTTAGGATTCTCACAGTTCTTGAAAGGAAAAATGACACTTTTTGCTTTGTGAGAGCTGCCAGTTTTTCCGCTTGTGGAGACTCTTAATAGCTGTCTCTGTACAGTTTTCAGATTGCAGAACTCTGGAGCTAACTTGTCAACTTGCGTTGTATAATAGAGGCTTTAACAGAGCTGGCTCCACTTAGTCCTGCTAGGGGGGAGGATTAGCAGGGTGGGTATGGTTACTGTGGTCTGGCCTGCATCCAAACTGGTGGAGGTAAGTAAAGGGTAAAGGGTGCCGCCTGCTGGCTGAAATGTGGAATGGAGATGCAGACAAGTTTCACAAAAGGACCAAAACCTGGGTTGAAGAATGTTTGCAATTCTTTGTGTTGGACTAAATGAGTAGATTTCACCATGTCACAACATAACATGCTCTGAGGCAGTCTTGTTTTGTTTTCACAGTTTGACCCAGATTTCCACATCTGCTCAGTTAGATATGAGGAGGCTGTGAATTCTTGGGGGAGCTCTAAAATGCAGAATGAGGAAATGTGGAAATGAAGGAAAAACAACACAACATGAAAGCAATTTATAGCTTGTCTTTAACTGAGTAGTTTTTCAACACGGGAAGATTTTAAGGAGCCCTTTCTTAGGGAGAAATTGCTTTAATTTTGCTGATATATAAATTCTGCAAGAATGTGTTCTCATATCTTTGATGACTCTAGATAAATGGTTGTGAAGAGTGAGAGCAGAGGTGAATCGGGGAAATGAGGCAAAGGTTTTGTGAGGTAAAAGGAACAGACATATCCCACAACTGGAACTTATTTACTACAGTTTGTCCCAGTTACAGTTATTCCACTTCCACGAGATGTGGATGTGACTCACAGCTCATGGAAACAATCAAGGCACAACAATTAGATTTGTGTCAAAAATCATACTGGATTCCCGGTTTGACTCCAGACTCTTTAATGCATGCCAATACTCCACACTCTCTCCTGCATTTCCTGTCTCTCTGCCTTCAAATAAAGGCAGAATGGCCCAAAAAAAAAAAAAAAAAAATCACACTTCTCTCTCATAGCTCAGTCAAATCTGAATCTGGAGATGTGATAAACATATTTTTAGATTGAGTGTGACTTAAATGTTTACAGTTTAAATCTGAAACCAGTGTGTGAAGGATAGTAAAAGACATTCTGTATGTGTGAATTCACTATTTGAGTGTCAACAAAACTGTGGGTGAAAACATAGTACAGTATTCTATTGATTATTACTGCTAAGAGGCCGTGGAAACAGTTCTTATCTTTGCCCACAGAAAACTAGCCCTGAAATGAAAAAGGAAATGAAATTGTTTTTCTAATTTTTATCCAGTTGTGTTGTATATAATAGAATGTTTGGTCATTAAATAAAAATGCAGATGTGTGACATTACAGTACAAATTTAGTGAGTACAATCTCACTACGAATGTTGTGTTGTGTCACTTTTTTTGACATGACTTTGTGTCCATGTTTCCTGCCTAAAGGAAATGAAGTCCACACACAGGAAAAATGACTAACTGTTTCTCTGCCCTTTGTTCTACATTTTACAAGAGCAGTCTGCCCGTCTCTGGATCTTAGTGTCCTGCTTGTAATTTATGCTTGAGCAATGTTGTCAGTTTCGCTTATTGCTGTTCCCCCTCCTCTTCTCCTTGTCGTCTTCCCTCAGCAGTCAAAGTTTTTTATTCTGTCTTCCTGCAGCTGATTGACACATTTGCGTTGGAGATCGGGGAACTGAAAAAGGAGATGGTCCAGAGCTCTCCGACTATGGACAAGGAGCCTGTGGAACTACAAGGGTAAAGCTGTTTTCACATTTCTCATACACTTTGACAAACTGACTGATCTGTACTTTTCCTGATGTCAGCTTATCAGCTTCTTTTACATAGTTTTGTTTTCTTTTAAAACATGTCCTTCTGATTTGTAAATACGTGTTCACATTGTTGCTGTCACATTTTCACCAGCAGATGGTGTAAGCAGTTCACGCTGTCTCTCTCTGTTTCACTGTCAGGCTGGAGAATGAGGTAAGTGGCGTTTACCTGCAGTCCCCCCACTGTGGTGTCGTGGGGGTTGAAAGGGACTCTGGGTACGACTCCCTGCGACGGAGGATGAGCGTGTTGGACAGGCTCAGTCAAACCCATCCAGTGTGGCTGCTCCTGGCAGTCAGTGAGGAGAAGGCCAACAGCATACTACTCAAGCAGCCACCAGGGGTGAGGGGGATACCATCTGTGGATGCAAATATTAATCTCTCATCTTCTAATATTATCTTCAATCATATCTTCATCTTTTTCGTGACATCTGGGTTCTCTCTGGTGCAGGTATTCCTGGTGAGGAAGTCAGCTGCTCTGCAGAGAAAGGTTCTGTCTGTGCGTTTGAAGGAGGATCAGTCAGGATCTCCCATCAGCCACTTCCCTGTCAGAGAGAGTCAGTATAGTAAGTAATGTGTGTTTGAACTGTCTGTGACTGGAGTCAGGATACGTTCAAGTATTTTCTCAGATGATTACACCACTAGTGCTCCAAGTAAGGTCCCGTATTTCACATTTTGCCCGTGTTTTATTTGAAGTTTTGACATCCATAAGAGGATATATTTGTGGCTTAATGTAGTTCTGGAGCTTGAGTAACAACAGGCTGTTTTCTGAGTGCCTGAATAAAAATAGAGCAGGATTCTAAACAATCAGAGAAACCAAACCCTGCAGGTTTGGATGGTGGATCCAGGTGGGCTTGGCTTGGAGCATGATGTGAAGTGACCCTTTTGTTGTGACAATACAAAGTTACAAAAGTCTTGAGGGCTCGTTTTAAGGCTCAGTTTCTGAATAGAGGTTGCATGCTTTTCTCTGTGGACTGAGCACTTTGATACTTTTATAATATAAATGTAGAACCTAGACTTGCTTAATAATAATTTTTTAAAAAGTCATTGTCAATTTATACTGTATGGGACCTTTATATCAAGCATGAGAATTATTTCTAGTATTGTTGACAGTTGTGTAAATAACTGCAGTTTTTAGTAACATTAACTCAGGAGTTGTTTCCTTTGGTCTCCTGATTGTGTCTCGCTCAGCTGCAACCATCCCTGCAGTCACACTGTACTCTAGGTCAGAGAGTTAAAAATGTAATTTCCTGTTCGCCTCTACACACTGTGTACAAAGATAAACCCATACATAAACGAGAAATGAGAGTGTGACCGGAGGAACATCAGTTTGGCCCATAGTTGTATGTTTATGTGTGTGAGCATGTCAATTTGTGTTGGTTAAAGCCACATTGATTGTTAATTAAGAAGACTGATAATTTGCTGTTCTTTTTAATCCAGCTGTCCCATGGAATTGCTTGTTTAAAGCAATAAGTATTCATCACGTGATCAGGCTGTAACATCTCTTTAAGTGGGAACATTTTTCTGATGATTTATCTTAAGCAAACCTTTGTTACAGCTTTGACTTTGTCACTTAGTTCTGAGTCACATGCTTGTTTCCATAGCAGTAGTGAATGACAGCGAACAGGTTTGGTGTAGTTAACTGCATGGCTGCACTTTCATCTGAAACCATAAATACCTGTTTCTATTGAACTCTACAGTTCAAATTAGACATGCTGTTCACATTAGAGCACAGTAACTATCACAGTCTTTAACAATTGGGATGTTACTCTCATAAAACAATAATTAGAATTTAAATTGTAGCGATGCTTTTAATGGAATAATTAGTCATAATTACAAGTGTTGTGCCTTAGCATTTGGAGTTACTGTGGTTATAGAGCTGTGGCAGAGCCAAAGTGTGATAACATACCAGCTGTGGATTTTCTTTACTGAAATGACAGTTCACATGGGAGGGCCTTGGGTGGTTTGGCCTTCAGATGTGGGTCAGCTGCTCTCCAGCTGGCCTCTCATACTACACAGTTAGCCTTGTGCATGAACAGTTTGAACCTAACAATAGTTTTAGAAAGAATGCTAGACACCAGTCTTCTTAAAATCAGGAACAACAGTTCTTTTTTGAAGTTAATGTAAACATCCAGATAGTATAAATGGTTTCTTTGAATGTGGCTTTATGAAGAAGCCAGCAGAAGCTAGATGCCCCAGATCACCTAGCTCTAAGCATAAGCGTGAAAGACAGTTATAGGGCTAACTGTGAAACAACAGGCACGTTAGCTGGAGTGGGGTTTGAAGCATGCTGCTCACACCTCAACCAAAGTTAATGGCAATCCACGTTCAGATATTTCACCCCCAAATTTGCCACTAAATTAAAAGTTATCTTGTAATTGTCAAAATATGTTTCACTAATATCAACCTTCATGTTGTTTTCAGATGAAAAGTCAAAGGATTAATGTCAAATGATTCAGATCCTGAATATGTGTACAAAATTTCATGGCAACATATGGAGTTGTTCAAATATTTCATTCTGAACCAAAGTCATAAAGCCACTTAAGCTCATCTTCTCTGAGACATCCAGACCATCCATACAGCATGCTGAAAGCCAAACATGATCAAATCATTTCAAACAAAGTCAAACAATGCAAAAACTAAATCAGTAAAACTGAAACAGTAAGGTGGTAAAATGTATGTCAGGTGGGGGGTGCAGCATCTGGATAGCATTGTGCTTAGGTGACTGGGAGCTTGGGGTTAAGCAGCATTTTTTAAATGGTTGTTCAGGTAGCAAAACCAAGTGGACTCCTTGTGACCACAGAGGAACCACACACCATGCAATATGGCTCCACCCACTCCACCCAGTAACTGTCCAAGCCCCAGCCAGTTCCCCTTTGTTGTCAGCATACCCCACCTCCAATGGCGTGTGAGCCATACCCATTTGTGGTTGTCATCCTGCCTTTGTAACAGCATCAGACCCCACCTCCAAAGCAACATGGTTTCCACCCCCGATAGCTATCCCAGCCATGATGACGTGATGAAAAAATTGTGAATTAAGTTCTGTATAGCTAGTTTACCATATATCTTTACATTGATTTAATATGTTGCTATTTTTTGAATGTACAGAAAGTTACTAATCGCAGCTTTAAACAATAGCTCATATAAACAAATGTAAAAATCCATAGATAGATTAGAATAGATTGCAGTTTCATTGTTAATTTCTTTTGTTTGCAGCCTTCTCTCTCGAGGGATCTGGGATAAGTTTTGCAGATCTGTTTCGCCTTGTGGCTTTCTACTGTATTAGCAGGTAAATGAACAACATCTCCATCCATCCCCAGCTTCTCTGTGTTTTGGTCTATGGTGAGGACTGATTTAAGAATGGAAATTCTGTGGAAAACAATGTTTGTTGAGTAAGCAGTCAGCTCTCAGTGCCCAAGGCTCTCACTTCTTGTTTTTGCTCGTGCCAGCTCGGACGACTCAGACAGACTTTAACAGACACAGGAAATAGAGGGAAATTGCGCCGCAAGCAATATCAAAAACAGCTCTTGATTTGACCATAGAAATGGACCTCTAACAATCTAACAGGCATCCATCATGTTAAATTACATTACATTACTACATGTATGTATTGTTGGTCTTTAAAGATTCATATCTATGACTCCATTATGGCAACAAAGGGTGTGTCAGCATGTTTATATCAGTTTATATCAGTGATGATGAAGTGTTTTCACTCATCAAACTCATGTTTTCACTATGCCAGTTTTCAGGTTTTGATTGTCAACAAAATTTACAGTTGTCAAATAAGGACAATCTGCACCATAACCCTAATCCTAAGTACCAAACACTGATCTGTAATGATGACACTGACTCACAAAATAACAAACTTCATGTTCTTACATTTCAGATTTCTCTCCCATCATGTACTGTATTTTTGTCTTATTTATTGCCTGTTTTCCCTTAACGCAGGGACATCCTGCCTTTCACCATCAAACTCCCAGAGGCCATTGCATCTGCCAAGACTCAGAAAGAACTGGAGGAGGTGGCACAGCTCGGAGCAGGTAGCCTACTGGTTTGAAGCTGTGTATGGATGCTCATCTTGAACATCCATGCTGGTGATTGTGTAAAGTGTGAACTGCATACTAGCAGTTTCAGATGGTGTCCTTGTCGAGCAGCTATGAGTTTACATTAATCTCTCTTGGGTAAAAAAAAAAAAAAAAAAAAAAAAAAAAAGAGTTTAGAGATTGAATTATGGTTATAACTGTATGTTAAGTGTGGGACTAGAGCTGGGAGGCAACTACACTAGTTTATCTTGAACAAGCAGGGGGAACCAGTATTTATATACTCCAATATTTATTATTTTACATGTTGTGCCTTTTAAGTTTGTCAGTACACAAAACTGTAGGTAAGTGTTTCTTGGTGAACAACTTCTTGGAGAAGTTTCATTTTGTTGTGTGGATCCCAGTTCCAGCCCCATTGCTGCAGAGAAATAACAATGGTATTGACCTTGTCAATGAACTCTCACAGAGAACCATAACCATATTTGACAAAATGTTGCACTGCTTGTTTAACATTAGCCTACATCATTTTTGTGAGGTCCATGTTTGCACATTCATCACTTGATTTAGATTTTTTTCAATCGCATACTCTGGCTCAAAAATGTCAAATGTTAGAGTTGGCTTTAACATGCGTTAACAAATGGGTTACCATCATAAACTGCTTAATATGAAGATACTGCACAACCTTGACCACATTTTTATGACAAAATTTTGACATGAAACATGAAAATGCATGAACTGAAAGAAAAGGCCAGCAGCTAGGAAGGAATCTAAAAATGTATGGTATACCGAAGACAAAGCATAAGAGGTAAAGAGGCTAAAAGACTAAAAGTAAATTAACCATGGTTGCACTTCAATATACCACCTTTTCTTTGATGCGAGTGTTGCAGACTACCCACCTATAGTGCCATAACAGGCTGTCAGTCAGTCAAGCAATGAGAGTTTAACAACCACTTTTTGTGTGCACAGATTTTATTTGTTTTTCTTTGTGAAATTACGCTGACCATTCGGGTCTTTTTTCAAAGCAGATTTAGTCACTTCATCTCTGTCAAGTTATTCTAGGCTCAGCTGCTGTGAAACTGCAGTGAGTCAGCTTCCTACAGTAGGAGCCTACGACATAGCTTAGTGCTTAGTGTGAGGGGGGAGGGAGTGGCTAGTGGAAAGCTACAGTCATCTGTGTGCTATCTAAACACACACATACCATCATACCACGTTCAAACATGTATGAAAACACACAAACCTCACAAGTGTGAGTGCGAATGTAACATGCAAAAAACTGTGTCATAGCTGCTTACAAGCATAGAACACTGTCACTGTATTTGCATGACTGCATTCCTGTGACTGGAAGTGGGTGTTAGTCTGCACTGTACTGCCCTGTGCAGTGCTGTTTTTACATTTGACGTGCACTGCAAGAGGCAGAAAATCCTTCAAATGAGAGCCAGCTTCAGAGCCTGTCTTAGCAAACTCATGAGGGATTCATTGAGGGAAACTCCCCTTCTCAAGTGGAAAGCTTCTATTTAAAGACAAAAAGCAGACTGCCTTGATCTGTATATTGGGGAATCTGGGCACGCACATGTGAATGACAAACACATGTTGCAAACAACTTCAGACATTTGAATAACACAATGAAAGGCATGGGGGGTGTTTTTATGCAAGAGTGGTGTATAATAAGCCAATTCCACGTATTTACGGATTTTTTTATCATGACTGTTTGGACTGTTGGATATCTCTTCTGAGGGTAGGTTTCTACATTTTCCCTAAACTAGCAGCGTTACTCTAGGAGTACCAATGTCAATTAGTTGGTCAGCAAAGCACTTTTGTCCCAGACTGAAATATCTAGTGGCATTATAAGGTTACATTTAAAATTAATGACCAATGTTCTGCAAAACTGATGACATTCCAGCCTCAGGTTTGCTGCTTCCATTTAATTAGTTTAATTAAAAAAACAGTTGCTTTAGAGTGTTGCTTTTATCCCATATTAACATGTTGCCTTTATACAGTCTAGTTTGAGAGACTGCACATTTTATTGATCTTATATCTTGTGTTAAGTCATACTACAAGTTTTAATTGGTCTGTTAACAGACATGAAGCAACGTGAAAGTCGTGTTTAAATTATTGACAACCCAGAAATCCATCTGATTGTTTGAGAGGAACATAGGTAGCTGTTGGTGAGTAGTTAATCAGTTTAATACAACCACAGTTAGTTATTAGTGACAGACCTGGACACAAACAAATGTATTATTTGAAAAACAAAATTAAACAGTATGTTCTTTTTCTCTCAAATATCAAATGAAAATAAAAACAATGAAAGGTGAAAAACTAAAGATGAAAAACCAGCTCTGCTATAATTAGGTCAGTCAATGCTACATGTGCTATTCAGGGGGGTGCCTGGTGCAGTCCTGCTCTGCGGTGTTAGGTTCTTATTGCTCACATGGACCAGTAAGAATACCACAGGCAGAGCTGACACTCCTCCACTGGCAGTCAGCTGGACCCAACGTCTTTAATGCCCCAGGAATGCAAGAGTTAACATTTCCATTTTTAAACTGCGGGGGCAGCCATCATCAGACAATGAAAGCCTTCGTTTGGAGTGTGAATGATATGTTGCCTGTTCCTATCATTGTGCTGGATCTACAAAACATAGACCATCAAAACCAAAATTTGAAGAGTTGAGGCAGAAAATCATATAAATAAAGCTCGCAAACAGCAATAAATTCATTTAACACCTAAAAACAATCCTAAAACTACTCAGCTATGAGAGCTACAACTACAGCCCCGTGTAGAATTGTGAGAGAGGAAAACAGAGCAGGAAGCAGGAGTGGGGGAACTGGAACTGTGTGCTGTGTGGTGTATGCCCTCCCACTCTGTGATTAGCTCGGGCCACTCCCACTGTATGTCTCTGGGTGTGTGTCGGCATCCAGTGAATCAGACCCAAGAGACACGGAGCAGAACTCCGCAAGAGGAAAGACGCAAGCAAGCAGAAGGCAAAGAGAAGTGAGGAAAACTTTGAATAAACATCTGAAGTATTGGTAAGAAATGGTTGAGAATACTCTCTCAGCTCTTTTAGATCTATTTTTTTAACTGATCTTTCTTGAAGACTCTTTGAAGCTCAGTTGTTGTCAAAGGAATCTGTCTGAAACTTTGGATTGCCCTCGGAAAAGTATGTGTATATGTATAGCTTAAAGTTTATGTTTGCCTTTGTATGTCTGTGCATTGCAGGCTTCTGGGACTCTGCCCTCTGCAGTCAGCGTCGCACCTCCCCCCGTCCCTGTCGCCCTCTGAGCCGTACCCTCAGCCCCAAGCGAACCAACAGGAACAGGGAGGTTGGAGGGTCAGAGCAGAGACACACCACTTACTGTGACAGTGCGCCACCAACCCTACGGTCCCATGCTCCTCCACCTTCCTTTCATCTGGAGCGAAGGCATTCCAGTGGTCCTCTGTGCTTCGTTAACCCACTGTTTCTCCAGACTCATCATCACCACCACGACTGTGAAGACGATCCTCCTGCACATGCTGTTAAGTCCAACACCAATAACGACCTAGAGAATGCAGGGAAGTCATCTGTGAAACCGTTAAGCGGCAGTGAGGGTAGCGAGCAACACGCAGACAAGATCAAACTGAACGGCAAATCAAGGCCACCTCCCCCTCGCCCCCCTCCTCCCCGATCAATGCCACGCCGGCGCCCTGCCCCGCCACCACCTGGGCCTCCAGCAGCTACCACTAGACCCAAGAGCATGCCAGAGGTCGTTGCCGTGGCTACAAGGCAACACCAGTCCCCCAGCAGGCGCCCAGCACCCACTCGACCACCAATGGGTGCCAAGCACAGCAGCCTGGCAAAACGTGCCAGCTCACCCATACCTGTGCCTTCAAATGCCCCACCTCCAAGGCCTAAAAAGCCTGATCTGGAAGCCCACCGCTGCCACATTGCACTGGATGATGAGACCATCGCCAAGGCCCTGTCTCGCGCCAAGCTTCCACCCTGCGAACCTCCGCCTGCTGTCCCTGCTGATGTGCTACTACAGAACAACGCTGGGACTTCGTCCAGTCCTAATGAGAGGGGACGCCAGCGGCTCAGTGACATGAGCATGTCTACTTCTTCCTCTGACTCACTGGAATACTCACAGTCTCCAGGATTCTCCCTGGGCCTTGCCCCAAGCCCATCTGGGCACCTTAACCATCAAGACCCAGTGGAGGACAGCAGTGAGGAGGATGAGGATGGGGAAGAAGACGAAGAGGAGGACTATGGGGTGGGCTTGGAGACAGATCTAGAAATGCGCCTCCGCCCCTCCTTTAAACAACGGAGGCGAAAGGTTGGTGTCAGTCTCAGTGGAGGGTCCTTTATCCTCCCAAGGGCCTTAAAGGGACGCTTCCGCAAGGTGAGCGGCATGCTTAGCTCCCTCATGACCCCAGAAAGACGGGCGGTGAAAAGGATTGCTGAGCTGTCCAGGGATAAAAGCTCCTACTTTGGCTCCCTGGTTCATGACTACGTCAGCTTTGTGCAGGAGAACAGAGGCTGTCACACGTCAGGGGTGGATTTTCTGCAGACTCTAAGGCAATTCATGACACAGATGAAGGCTTACCTGCGGCAGAGCTCTGAGCTGGACCCACCTATAGAGTCACTCATACCTGAGGACCAGATTGGTAAGTTGGAAAAGAAGAATTTTTAAAACCCCCAAGTTGAAAACAGCTTTTGAGATTTGTTGTGTTGTTGTGACTTTGTGTATCCTGACTTGGTGAAACATCTGCTCATGCATGCATGGGCACATGTGGGATGTTTCATCTTGTCATATCTCATCACCAACAGCGTTCAGTTCCCAACATATTTTCATTCCAGGATATTTTGAGAAATAAAACCTCTTCTGAAGTATTGCTTCAGAAAATTATTTCAAAATGACTTAATTCATTGACAATGCTCAGCGAGTGCCCAGGCTTGCTAGTGTCTTGGGACATACTTATTGAAGTTTTCCATATTAGTCTGCATCATTACAGCTGTTGATTTACAGAAATCCCATTGTGCATTTACAGAAATTAGATTTAGGGGTATTTTTTTATTGTGGCTGGATATTGAACCTTTTGGGCTTTTTTGGGATTGGTCAATATGTGTCCACAGCACCAAGTATCATTGCTGGTCTCAAATATCTGGTGAAATTTGCACTATTATTCTTTGTACTATTCGGTTTCTCATTTATTGCAACTTAATTTTACTAGTTCTTGTACAGCTGCTTGCGTTAACATTAGTTTTCACTTTGGACATCCTCTTCACTATCCTAGTGGATTATATCAAATTTGTTGATATTGTACGTTGAGGTCATGATAATAATGCCAAGTTTTCAGACAGCACTGTCAAACAGTCATTTCAATCCAGTCCGATTATTGTGGACAGGAGCATTTGCATGAATATGTAAGTATGTCTCTGCACACATCGCACAACCCTTGTTCATTGTAAACAATAACAGCAAAGCCTTGTTCAGAGACAGAGAAGTGATCCTCTCTGGTTGTGCTAGCAGACCACAGACACACACATGAAGCATCTCATGCTCACTGATGTTCTCTTTAGAGGAACTGTAAACTAATGTGAACACATTTTATGAAACTGGCGAAGACTTAAATGTTAAGTTTAATCATTTACACAATGTAAATGTGAAATAGGTTTTTAGAGGTGTGTCTCTGCAGCCTATGAAAACACAGATTAATTTCTCAGAACTGAGGACTATGAGCAGGCAGACAATCTGGTGTCTGTACTCTTATCCACAGTGTTAACAGAAAGATTCAGAAGAGATGGATTTCGGTATAGCTCAATGTCTGACATCTTGTAAAAGAAAAAAACCTCTAAAAACTAAATCTAACTCTAGCTAGGAGTTTTGAGTATTATTCCATTAGGTGTTTGTAAAGGGAGGGTGTATGGCTGTCAGCTACCCCCTGACTTATGGCTGTGAGAGGATGTGGATAAAGAGGAAAGGCTGTCATTTCTGGACTGTAAATCACTATACTGCTCAAATGTAAAGTTTACTTTCATGTTTAGTGTATATCTGTCGGTGTTCGTGTTTCTCTGTGTGCACACACATTATGTGACACACATTCTCCTACAGTCTATTGCCATTGAGGGAAGTATTTGAACAGGTTGTAGCCCAGATAAAGCCCAATAACAAACATTGCTCAATATACAAAGGAAATGAGCCTTTCTGGAAGAATCAGGAAGTCTGTAGTCAAATGTGTATATGTGAATGTGTGACTACATGTACATTAAGTATGACCATTTGTTTTGTGAGTGTTTTAATCTCTGCACTCCTCCTTGTGTACATAAGATCTGATGGAACTGTCCAGCCACTATAAACACCTCAGGCCTCCCTTTGTTCATGACTCTAGAGTTATTTGTCGAAGCAGCATGCAATAAAGGACGGCCAAGCCCTTACCTCAGGTGACCTAAGGCACTTCTGACAGCAGCGTTGCGTGCAGAGGATTGTTTGTGTTTGAGTGCACTCCTCTGGTTTTCCTCTAAACCATCACACAGGCAAAAGTTTCTCTGTATCAACAGAAATCTTGTATGTGCATGTTCACTTGTTTACAATGTTGTAAAATGTGTATTTTGGTCAGTGTAGCTCATTGCAAAAGCATGACACAGACACTGCTTACAGGCTGGGGGTGTTGCCAGTTGCCAGTGAACAATAAGACACAATTGTGTCAATGTGAAATGCTGGACATAGTTGAGGTAGGCAGGAAATTATTTGAAGCCTATAGATGTAGGTCTGAGGTACAAATGGATCCATTATAAGCACTACATGGAGTTTTTTCCTGCATGCCATTTCAATGAATAGTGTTCTTGTGAATGGGGATGAGTTCCATGTTTGATCGGGTTCCAGGTTGGTAAAACTTGTCAGGGTCAGACTCAAATCAGCCATTAACTCTTTGTAGAAGAATTAATATTCAGGTCACCCTTCAGCTTAATTACAAATATGTATTTTATTTGGTTAAACCCTTTAGGTCTGTGAATGAAAAACTCTAAGTTTGTTTAAGTTGCCAGTGATCACTTATGATTCAACTGCTACATTTTCATAAAATATGAAGCAACTCTTTTCATTACTGAGTAATCAGTAAGTCAGTATTTCCACAATTCATTATTTGGTAAATGAAACAGAAAACCATGAGAAGTGCTCATCACATGAACCAGTTCCCCCAAATATTCAGTTTACTGTAATGTAAGCAGAACATTAGCATTTTTGACTATCTGGTACAAACACATTCCAGACATTTCTACCTAAAAAAAATCAATGAATCAATGAATCAACTATCAAAATAATTGCTGATGCATTTTCATTTAATCGATCAATCGGTTAATGAGTAATTATTTGTTACACTTCAATGCCGTTTTAAAAGCAACAAAATTGGTTCGTAGGGTATGTTTACCTTTCCAGAAAGAGTTGTAGCTGAAATTACTGCATAATAGTTGTAGAATAAATGCAGATAGAAGACTAACACATTGTTGGTTTTGGTCTTTTGATTTGTTGTTATTTTTAGATTGAGTTGCACACATGGAGTGGGACTTTTTTACTTTACTTTCTTAAGGTTTTCTTTAATATAATCCTCTAAAAAAAAAATCTATGTGCTTTGTGATTTAGCTCATTTAGACTGAGATTTTCTTTCGCTGCTTTTGCCACTATTATTACTTTGTGTATTTTGTTTAGAAATAACCAATGGACATGTGACTGTAAGCCTGAAACCTTTGTAGGGTCTGATCATCAATCAGACTTATTAGTCTAAAATGGCTGAAACTGCTACAAAATAACTACAGTAGAACAATATAAAAGAAAGCCGCCCTTATCCTTTAGGATATCCTCAGGCTGACTGTCATGGTATTTGCAGTGATATGTAAAGGCCAGTTTATGTCACTGACCACTGATTCTGTGCAGTTTCATTCTAGGGTTAATGACCACATTACGATTTGAGTTGTCCGGGGCTGTCAGCTGACATTCTATAACCTACTGAATGTAGGGAGGTCATTTAATGGATGACCAAACAGAGTCACCTAGACTCTGTCGTAACTGACAGCAGTTTCAGTTTTGAGATGCGTACTGTCTATCTTAATCTGCTGGTGTGACTTCATAATCAGTGTCTGTTTCTCTTTTATTTGTCGTGTGTGTGTGTGTGTGTGTGTGTGTGTGTGTGTGTGTGTGTGTGTGTGTGTGTGTGTGTGTGTGTGTGTGTGTGTGTTATAGACCAGGTTCTAGAGAAGGCCATGCACAAGTGTGTCCTGAAGCCTATGAAGAGCATGATCGAGGTGGCTTTACATGACTTCCAGGTCAGGATTTTATTTTGTTACAAGGCTGTTATGTCAGAGCTGAATCAGATATTAGACGGTGGAAATAAAAAACAAAATGAAAAAACAGGACATTTGGCAGGGAAACAACAATCACTCCACTCCTAACAGATCTCTTTAGTTGTAAATGTTTGTGTTGGCACATCATCAGTAATCAAATGGAAATTTTCTCATCATGAATAGAAAAGAGATTTTCTTTGCAAGTTAGGTATCACACACATTGTTTATTGTGAGAGAAAATTGACTTACTTATCTTAAATTTTAAGTGAACAGTGCTTGTCTACAACCTTATTTATCAATAATACTTATCACTGAAAGAGGAGCTTGGAGCTATTAAAATTAGTTTAGTGTAGTCAATAGTAAGTAAACTAACAGGCTGCTGGCTGTGGCTTCATATTTAAAACAGATATGACTGTGTTATTTGTCCTTTTTCTGTAGGTGAGCAGTGGAGCTTGGCAGCAGCTGAGGGAGAACCTGGCTCTGGCTAAGGCCAAGAGGCCCCAGGAGTTGGGGGTGGACGGGGCTGTGCCCCCCGACTCTGTGGCAATTGAGAAGATCCGTCACAAGTTCCTAAACATGAGGAAGATGTACTCCCCTGAGAAGAAGGTGTCTCTACTGCTGCGTGTGTGCAAACTCATCTACACCATCATGCAGGATAACTCAGGTATGAAAAAGTCTGATAGTTTTTTTACCCTAAATATACGGAAAAGACAGTAAGTTTAAAAGTACAGTTTCAGATTCTTTTTGCAGTATTGAGTCTGTCTGGCCTGTGGGACCACCACACCCACCTGCCTCTCTGCTTTCTGTTGGCTTCTGTCCAGGGAGGATGTACGGGGCCGATGACTTCCTGCCCATGCTGACTTATGTGGTGGCTCAGTGTGACATGCCTCAGCTGGACACAGAGATCCAGTACATGATGGAGCTGCTGGACCCATCTCTGCTCCAAGGAGAAGGTGGGTTGTGTAGACTTGTTCTGTTTAAGTGATCCATGTGTTTTTTTAGCATTGACATAAAATAATTGCATTAAGTACAGACCTGGAATATGTGGTTAGTCTGGCCTAGATACCAGCACTTAGCTCAACCTAAAACTGCTAATTGTTGTTGTTACATTTCTGTTGTTACTTAATGTCTACATATTAAATGAGATTCAACCTGTTAATGAATAAGCTTTTGAAATGTTGGGTGAAAGGTGTGTTTTTGGCATCACAGTGATCTTCTTTTCTATTATTAGAAAGACTATGAATACGGTTCAAGTAGCACACAGGGGAAACCCTGAAAATCTCCTTTTACCTGTAGCTGATGTGAAATTAAACCAGCTTCACAAGTAGCATATACTCCTGAGCTGACTCAGCTGAGCCATCACCAGAAGATATTTACCTTCACTTCAAGATATAACGTTGGATGTTTCCCTCATGAGGTCAGACATGTTACAGTGTGGTGTGAGGTTAATGTGTAGTCCACCCTGTTGTGTGACCTGGTCAAAGGAAGGTCTGCCTTGGGGGAAGCACTTAACTGCGTATTAGCAGAAGGCATACCTTCAGTTGAATAGCTGGAAATGGTTCATATTGTAGAGATCTAGGTTGGGATCACATATTAGAAGCTTTCATCAGTGGATTTTTTTTCCAGGAGTCCGAACTCCAGTGTTCAGAGATTAAGGCTGTGTAATGTAAAGTACATGTGCAAGAAAGTATGTGAACCCTTTTAAATTACTGATCAGATCTCTGATCTGAGGTTTAACAGCATCTCTGTTGGGTTGAGGTCTGGGTTCTGTTAGATCCACTGTGAGAACACATTTTCTTTGTTTGATATCATTCTGTAGTGGAAGGTGGACAGCCACCCTGACACCCTGTAAAATACTCTGACAAACTTGGTTAACTTAACTTAATGACTGATATAACTGTCCATGCCCAGGGGCAAGAAAGCCCCCCCAAATTTGAATCCTCCCTCCGACCTAATCAATACCTCTGTATTAAAAATGAATTAACTGAGCTTGTATAATGTGAGAGGTTTCACTGTCAGTGACAAATCCAGGGAGAATTATTGCTAAGCTCTGTAGTTCTCCTCTCCTTTACTTGACAGAACAATAAGTCAGAATCAAACCAAAATCTCTTTGGAATGTCTCAAAATAAAACTGCTAGGATGTAATTCCTATTATCACATTCTACTGAAATAAATACATTTAGATTATTTTCTTTTTTTTCCTGGCAATATATTTCCTCTAACAAGGAGGTTATGTCTTTGCGTGTGTCTGTTTATTTGTCAGCAAGATTAGGCTAAAAATTAATGAACTGTTTTGCACCAAACTTGGTGAAGGGAGGGGGCATGGGCCCAGGAAAAACCCACTGAAGTCAAGTCTGGTGCTGCATGTTTGACATTGGCCTTGGTGGAGATCTCTGAGTGCCCTTCTAGGTAAATCTTTTTAGCTCGTTCAAACACAGGGGGTTTATCAGAACCATATTGGCCAGGTTGAGTTTACCTAGACGTTTCAGTAAGCCTCTTGAGGTACATACGCATGGGGAAGGAAATACCTTTCCGACATTGGTAGGAAATTCCATTGCCTGTTTCATTTGAATGGGCTGGAACAGGTTCAGAGGAAAAAGGAGGTTGAAACTTAGCAGAATGAAGTGTTTTCCTGTCAGCATCGCCTCCTATCTGAAATCAAATATTTGACAGGATTTAGTAAAAATAAAATTTTGTAAATATAAGACTATTAGGTGAATAAATCTCCCTATCCTCTCTGACTTCTGAATCATTTTTCAGAAATGAATCAGATTAACGAGGAAGTGTTACATCAGACTGTTTGCACATCAGTCAGTTTCATTTCTAGAGAATTATCCATGGTGTGTTTCACTGTCCAGTCCATTTTTCTCCATACATTTTAAAAGTTACAAATGGTTTTCTCTCCTCTCCATTCCAGGGGGGTACTACCTGACTAGCGCCTATGGGGCTATGGCCCTTATCAAGAACTTCCAGGAGGAGCAAGCAGCCCGGGTGCTGAGCTCAGAGGCCAGGAACACTCTGCACCAATGGCATCGCAGACGCACCGCCCAGCGTTCAGTGCCATCTGTGGACGACTTTCAGGTATCACACCTGACCTGAACCCACCTTGAACACCCAGGCAGTGAGTCTAAGTTGTACCAATTCCAATTAAATCCAAACTTCTCCTGCGGCATTGGGAAGGTGCATGAACGTGTCAGTGACAAGGAATATATCTGGAGCTTTCTACTAATGTTACAGCATGTGGAGCTGGAGCTGTGGTTTTATATTTTTGGTAGAAAGCACCCTCTGGTGGAACATTAAACAAACTGCATGTGGTTTCTTTCTACAGCTACATGGTAACTGCATGTTTTCACTGCCTGCTTATTTGACTTATTATTTGGCAATGCATCTTTTCTTCACTGTGGAGATTTCTGCCAGATTTTAACACAGGACATTTTGTCTCTCTTGGTAGAACTATCTCCGTGTAGCCCTGCAGGAAGTGGACACAGGCTGCACGGCCAAAACCCTGCTCGTCCAACCATATACCACCACAGAAGAGGTCTGCTCGCTCTGTGCTTACAAATTCAAAATCCCTGACCCTGAGAACTACGCACTGTTTCTGGTGACTGAGGACACCAGCCAGCAGCTTGCCCCAGACACACATCCTCAGCGCATCAAAGCCGAGCTCCACAGCCGACCCTGTGTGCAGATCTTCCACTTTGTCTACAGGAGGGTGCCGAACCTTAATCTCTGTATTCCTGCCGTCATGCAAAATGGAAACTGCCTTCAGGTTGAATAGTGGAGGAGAATGTAGCAGCTTGTTGCAGTTGATCCTAAACTGTAGTGGTTGGTATTCTTGTGGTGCTTGTAGATGTTTGTTTTGTTGATATATTTGAGGATGTCTGAAACAGAGCCCAAGCTGTATTTTGGCATTCATGCAGATGTTAAATAAGAAATTTTGACGCCATATCAATAACGAGATTTGTTTTCATAAGAAACGACTGAGTGAAAGGATGGGCTCTTGAAAGTGCTGAGGTTTTAACTCTTACGGTTCAGATATTGGTTTAAGTATGTCAAGGTGTCAACAATGGCCACTTGGCCTTTATCTGATTTGCTTAGAGCGTATGCTGAATGGAAATTGTTGGATCGTGTATAGAGACTGACTTGCAGGATTTTTAGTATGTGAAACAATATATGAGAAGTTCTTCGGATTATTGGACATGTGTAACATCCTCAAAGCAGAGGACATATGGTAAAATATTGCATTTTATATTACTAACTTTTGCCTTAACTGCTGTTATCCCAGGTGCCTTCAAAAAAGGAGTTACTGTATGCTACTGAACGCTTTCAGCTGTTGTCCAGTGATTAGTCAACTTGTATCAACATGACATAGATTAAGTCTTCATGCTAAAACATTAATTTAATAAGTAAAATTAACTGTTGTAAAAGTTGATTTTTTTTTTTTTTGCTCTTATGATTTTTTTTCTGCAATTGCTGGTCAATTGTAGCCTGTATTACTGTGTAGAAATATTTTTATATTCAGTTGTTCTTTTTTTCATCACTAAAGTGACAAAGATTTGTATTCTGATTTAATATTTCTATACTGGACTCATTACTGGATTTGAATTTATGCCAGTTATTTCTCAAATGTCACATTATGACAAAACTGTTTCTACTATTTGTTATGAAAAGCGCCAAGCTGGTTGTGGAAAAAATATAAAATTGTCCTCAAACAGAGCTGTTTACTGACTGTTACATAATGCAAGTTCTCAGAAAGTTTTGTTTTATTATTTTTTAAATTTCTCTAGCATAAAAGTAGGTATTGTCGCATAATAACTGAAAAAAACCTCAAAGCAATGGCAGATTTGACTCTGGATGAATAAAGTGTAAATAACAAATGGTCAACCAAAAAAAGTCCATCAAATGCAATTAAAATGTAGCATATACAACACAAATTTGATTTGCAAAAAAAACATTTTCCAAACCTACAGAGGTCTCCCCTGGAGGTGGTACAATATGAGGGGTGATTAGATTAGATTAGATTAGATTAGATTAGATTAGATTAGATTAGATTAGATTAGATTAGATTAGATTAGATTATAAAAGGTTTATTGTCCCTGAGTGGCAAATTGGTTTGGAACAGCAGAAAACACAACCAATACACACTATAAAATGAAATAATACCATAGTGGCACATATTAATTGCTTTGAAGCATCAAGTTAAACTGTTCTATAGACGGTCTGTTGTGCAATCTGCAAACAAATGTTTTGTCTTCAGAAGCATAAGAAATGATCACAACTGACTATCCAATGCCTTTGATTACAGCCATTTGAAATGGCCTAAACAACAAAGTCCCATATTTACAATAAGATATTATGTAAACCTTATTGTGTTATGTGATGGGTTACAACTAGTGGAACAGCTTCTCGGAACTGTTGGAATTGTTAGTTATTAAGTATCAAACTAGCCTTTCTGTCCCTGTGATACGTAATAAAAACAATACCTCAAGTTGTATTTCCATCCATCCATCATCTATATCGATTAACAATCATGGTTGCAGGGGGCTGGAGCCAATCCCAGCTAACACTGGGTAGGGGTGAGGTACACCCCGGAAGTCACCAATTAACCCAAACATGCATGTCTTTGGATTGTGGGAGGAAGCTGGAGTACCTGGAGAGGCATGGGGAGAACATGCAAGCCCAGGACCTTCATGGTTTGGCTCAGAGCCTCTCTTCTGATTGGCTTATTGTTCTCTGAGTGATCACATAAAAAATTACAGCAGTCCTGATAGCTTGTTTTAAGGCCCAGTTCCTGATACAGAAATCTCACTTGATACAGAATTAGGTTTGACCAAGAATTGAGTAACTATTTATCATGAATCACAAAACAGAGAAAAGCATAATAGATGTTTGTACTTGCTAATTTCCATCTGTTCTATGGGCAGGTAAGAAGCCCAGAAAATGAATGCTGACTGTTACTTAAAATCCATTTTTAATTTCAAGCGAGAAAATATAAAAGTCTGTTCAGATTTTCAGATCAAGGGGGAACTTCTGTACAAATACACACATATGCAGATTACATGCATGCAAATTACACACTGGGGTTTTAAATTTGAGTTATACTTGTACTCAACATAAAGCATGAGGACACACCTGTCTTACTAGGTTAAATTTGAGCATAAATTGCATGCCTAACTAGATGTAATCATTGAAATTGTTTTCTGAAATGTACTATAATATGACAAGCTGGTGACATCAATTGAACATTTACTACAGCAAGTAAATGTTCAGGCATAAAAAATATAGTGAGAAAGAATTAACATGCACAATGTAATACACTTAAAATGATGCAATGCAAAAAACAAAACAAAAAACAAACCATTTGTCCCCCTAATGAAGCTTTCACATTGGTAATTGATCAAAACCTTCACATGATTCTTCACAACTACTGTCCAACTACTGTAGGTAACCCTGTACAGTAACTACAAGGCTTATGTATGCCCATTTAATACAACCTCCTAACATTTAATATAAAAAACTGAATTAAAAAAAAAAAGACGAATATAGATAACAGGTCAAAAATATAATTTGGCCCAGTGGATCAAAAAAGTAAGACATACTGAAAACATACAGGCCTATGATTTACTGGACACAATCACCAATAAACAATGCTTATTGATCCTAGTCACTGGCTGATAAAGCATCGACCCCCCAAGCAAAACAAAAACACTTGATGTTCTGATGGAGACAACTAGATCCTGAACGTGAAGCAGGTGTAAATTCAACTTTGCAAATCCTGAATTCAGAATGAAAAAATCTAACAGTTCTGCTGGGCTGG
This sequence comes from Rachycentron canadum, assembly GCA_038496675.1. Lineage (NCBI taxonomy): Eukaryota > Metazoa > Chordata > Actinopteri > Carangiformes > Rachycentridae > Rachycentron > Rachycentron canadum. The sequence continues at coordinate 24,397,045 of CM076650.1, read as the reverse complement.
GCTGCTCTACACACTCTCCTAACACTCGAAAAATTCTAATGTGTAATGTGGATTAACTATAATAGGCAAAAATATAAGCGCACATCATCCATTGAGCATATTCAGGATGCTCTGCAAGTAGACAGCACATCCCACTTCCTGCCAATGACCAGCAACTGATGTGTTTCATCCTCGATGCTCAAGTGCCCAAGTCATGGGAAATTCACATTTAAGTTTCTTTGTAAAAGTAGTATTTCTCAAAGTACATATTATATTATGACCAGCCCTGGTCACATGTGTGAATAATCATGCATCATCATGAATTTTAAAAAGTTAAAGAAGAGTTTGTTGTGTTCAGGAAAAGTCTCCTTTGTTCCAACTCATGATAAATTGGAACAAAAACAATGGTGTTGTGTTAATATTTCAGTTTAGATCTTCACATTAATACAGTAGCCTGCATGCAAGTCACAAATTCCTCAGTCTGTGTCAGTGTTTAAGATTTGACATGTTAGACTTTCTCTCTAATGATGATCTGATTTTTTAATACACAATCAAGCATAGGCTAAATTAATCATTAATGGGGGCAGTGCATGGGGGGCAATGTTTAGGTAGGTGGTACGTGTCAAAGTAACATCCACATGAACGGCAGGACCCGAGGACCCAAGGGTTCCCAGCAGCACATTGCCTAAAGCATCACACTGCCTCCTCCAGCTGACCTTCCCACAGTGCATCCTGGTCCCATGTCTTCCACGGTAAGCAACGCACACACACTGTGATCAAACTGTCATTCCCCAAACCAGACCACCTACTTCCACTGCTCCATGGTCCAGTTCTGATGCTCAGGTGCCCACTGTAGGAGCTTTTGGTGGTGGACCAGTCTGAGGCTACACAGCCCCATACACAACAACACAACACAACACAACAACCCAGGTGATAATCAGTGTGTTTCCCTTGATCTGTCAGTGGTCTTAATGTTGTGGCTGGTCGGTGTGCAGTCATTCACCTTCTTTTGTTTCGCCCAGTCTCGCAGGGGGCAGCACAGAGTAATGCTGACGCCCATCTAGATATCGTCACCATTTTCAGTATTGTCATCCAAGTGCAGTGCGGATGTAGTTTCAGCACAAGTTCATCTACAAGAAAATAGTTCAACCAGATTTTCCGCGATCCCCCCGCCCCTCTTGAAGTTTCACCACAGCTGTTGCAGCTGTTGCAGGTTCCGCGTCTGGACTGGAAGAGCTTTGTGGTGTTTGTTGGTAAGATGCGCACACCACATAATCCATCAGGCAATAATAAAGATAAATATATGCAGGTACCATCAGAGGCTGCAATGCTAACGCTCAGCAGTCAGTCAAAGTGTTCGAGGCTTAAAGGCTGTTTCATTATCTGATCGAGTCTTTTTATCCTGACCAGCAGCTGCTCTCAGGAAGCTGCAGCTCTACTTTCGTTTCTAATGTCTCGATACATTGGAACTAACTGACGTTAGAGCCTCTTACCGTGACACTGAACGTCTCATTAAATGGTCCAAGGTAAACTATGTCCCAGTGCTCGGGATCAGATGGGTGAGGACGGGCTAGAGTTAGCCCTGAAGGGAATCAGGCGTAATACGACGGAGCGGGGTCTCAGATTTACACAACACAGAGGAACAAGTGTTGTGACACGACGATGAACTCGTCCTCGTGTGTGTCTGTGAGCTGGACTCCTCTGACTATTCCAGTGGATGTGTTGGAAAGTTCTTGAACCTGAACAAATCAAGGTTTAGTCCTAAATTAGTCGGAAATGTCGGATTAGGTCATCCATGTTTTATCACAATGGTTTATGACTGTTATTATAGTTGTAAATGTTGACTCTGCGGTGTCTGTGTTTGTAGGATTACACAGATAGGCCTACAGGTGATAAAAAAAAAAAAAAAAAACTTCTACAGACCATTTTGAAATTCTGTTGAGAATGGCTTTTAATTGAATATGCTGCATTTCCTCTATCAGTCTTGTGTAAAGTCTGACTTTACACTGCAGCAAATTCTTCAAACTGAACAACTTACACTGGTGACACACTAAAAACACTATATAACCATATTTCATTATTAAAGGGGAAGTGCAGACTATTTTAACCCCGTTGTGCCATACATTTCAAATGCATAACAAAAGCGTAGTATTATGTTTCGATGTGTCTCACTCAAGGCTGTTATTGGGAGACTAAATTCTTGCAGTGCACCCGTTGCATTTATTCAATTATGTGACCACTTAAAAACATGCACTCGCATCCATGCTAAAATTGTTCTGCATTTTGAAGATGCAATTTACACAGACTGTTTTTTGTGCTTGGAATCCAATGGTAAATTTAGCAAGTCAACCTGGGTTTTCTTTTTTACTTCTTCTGAGTGCAGCAGCCTTAGCATGCAGATTTTTGTTTGCTACAGACACACCTCTTATTACCAAATATTTAAAAAAAAAAAAAAAGATCATTTAAATTAACTTCTGGCTTTTGTATTTTATGCTTACCATATTTTCAGGTACCTCTGCCTCTGTGATGGACCTCCAAACCCTTCTCAAAACCACACTGAAGAACAAATATCAGAAACTGAATGAAGCACATTCTGAAAACTCATTACTCCCTTCAAGACTTTGCTACTGGGACTCAAATCATGACTTCGCATTGTTAGGTTTGCACCAGCATGAGTTTAGATATGTTGACAAGTCTAACCTTCATACATGGGTTATGTTGACAATTGTTCCACTCACAGATATTTTATCGTGTGACTGCAAACATAACAGCAGCAAAAGAACTGTCATCACTTTAGGAGTGAGTGGAGTTGGGAAAACCACAGCAGTGCAGAGCTGTGCTCTTGAGTGGGCCGAGGGGCGAGGGTACCATGATATCCATCTTCTGCTTCCTGTCACATTCTGGGAGCTAAACTTGTTAAAGCACAAGTTGAGCATAATTGAACTTCTCCAGACATTCTATCCAGAGCTGGGGGAGCTTGATGCTTCCAGTCTAAATGAGAAAAATGTGTGGTTTGTCCTAGATGGATTGGATGAGTATAGTCTCCCACTAAAATTCAGCTGTCCATCAGTGAGTGATGTTTCTGAAGTATCCACAGTTGATGTTCTTGTAACCAGCTTGATCAGGGGAACTTTACTTCCCAAAGCTCATGTCTGGATAACAACCCGGTATGCAGCAGCAGCACAAATCCCAAGTGACTATTTGCTTAAAGAGACTGAGATGAAAGGGTTCAGTGATGAACAGAAGGAGCAGCACTTCCGGACAGTCATTGGTAATGACGATCTGGCCAACAAAGTCATTGATCACGTGAAAATTTCAAGGAGTCTGGACTGCCTTTGTCAGATTCCTCCAATCTGCACCATCCTAGCAACTGTTTTGAAGAGTCACCTAAAAGCACACAAGGGATTTAAAATCAATCCTTTGAATCTAACCCAGATTTACACACATCTGATCAGACCATCAAACTCAGATATTATCGCCAAGCTGAAATACTTGGCTCTGATTCGGATGGAAGAGGGTAATGTAATATACGAGGAAGACCTTTTAGAGACTGACATAAGTGCTGAGGAAGCATCAACTTTGTCCAGAGAATGTCCACTTGTGTTGACAGAAGAGAAGGGGCTACATGACACCACAGTGTTTCGCTTTGGTCACTCGAGCATTCAGGAGTTCTTGGCCGCATCTGCTAGACTGGACATTGAAGAGAGTTCTTTCCAGTCTTCTTGGTGTCAGGATCTGGTGGATAAGGTGCTGCAGTCTGCTGAGGGAACATCTGATGTCTTCCTGCGATTCATCTTTGGCCTCATTGGAGAACGTCATATGTTGGAGCCGACTGACCTGCTGTTTGACTACACCAAGAAGATGATCCTGCAGAACATATTTTCTTATTGCGCTGTGAGTCTGTTCCACTGTCTGAGGGAGTATGACATCCAGGCTTTACAGAATGAAGTGATGTTCTTTCTGAAGTTTGGCCTCTGTCCATTCCATGAATTCACACCAATGTCTTGGAAAATCATGATCCAAATGACCACTACTTTTGAAGGGATCAGGGACAGTTTTGAGATGCAATTGTCCACAAGATGCGACGAAACACTCCTCAGGAAGCTACCAGCTATTTTGAAATCAAGGAACGCCATGTAAGTTTGTACTAACTATCCAGCCTCTGTCCTTTATATACATTACATTATATAAATATTTACACATTTTTATTTTGTTGGTTTCCTCTTCCTGCAGAAAGAATGGCAAAAGAATTATTTAAAGTCTCACCACAATAAGAGCTAAAAAGAAATAGTTTCAGATGTGTGCAATGCAATTAGAGTCAATTTTAGGAACTTAGCAGCAATCCCTTTTACCAGAAACAATGTGTTTAGCAGAAAACAGCCACCAAAAAATATACACAGTGAGGCCTGTGCATTTTGCCCAGTAACTAGGATGCTGTTCATGTGTTGGATATTTGATGCAATTTCAATGCTCTGAGCACCACAAACTAAATTCTACTTGCCTTTATCATATTTGGGAAAATAAAATCAAAACTATTTGTATGGTTAGGGACCAATACTAATAACAGATAAGATAATAATAATAAGAATAATAAAAATGTTTATATTTTTTGGGATTTGGGTGTTCTGACCCATTACTTTTACTGCATTGAACATTCATATTGGAGCAGCAATCTTTGATTGATACTCTGTAGTAGAAAAAAATTAAGGGGCCAAGTATAATATATATAAGTGTGATGATTCCCACATTACACATTACTCAGTATTTATATAATGTTTTAAAACACTGCTTAGAATAAAAGTTAGCTCTTAGTCATTGTTTCATTTTATATCTTGTCATTTTATACCAGTTCTTTTACATGTGCAGGAAGGCAATGCAAAAACAAAAAGACATGTGTCACTGTTCAAATTCTTACAGTAAGCATTGTACAGTAGATATAGAAACAAGGCAATGGATTTGCATAATAAATAATGAATGAATAGTTGAATTAATAATTTTTGTAATGTAATGCATTTTTTTTAAATCAAAGAATAAAGCTGCTATTCTATGTTTTTATATATATTTTTAATATCAACAATTAGAACAAACCCAGTAGTATATTAGCCCATCTCAGTAGTTTGTAAAATCACTCGCCTGCTTGTGGCACTAAGAGCTAAATATGTTCTTTAAAATCTTTAAAGATGTATAGCTTCATTTAAGCTTCAACATCAGGAAGCCCATTTTGACGAAGCAACAGTCAACCTGTGTGGCTAATTTATGAGTTTTATTAGTTTTTTGACCATGATGGAGGTCTATGGCACAGTAGAATAAATATATATTAGACTTTTTTATGAATTCCAGTTTTGCTCTTTCAATGGGATTTGTTGCATTGAATATTCCCATCCCTTTTCTTTAAGGTGTGAATAATTTGTGCTGTGTCATCTTTCATTCCCTCACAGGCTGCAATTCTCTAACCTGACAGACAAGTGTTGTCCAGCCTTGGCAGATGTCCTGAGCATGAGAGAGTCATACCTGAGGGAGCTGGACCTGGGATACAACAGCATCAGTGACAGTGGAGTCAGGACAATTGTGGAGGGACTGAATGATCAAAACTGCAAACTGAAAATTCTCAGGTTGCAAGGCTGTAGCTTGACATCAAAAGCCTGTAAATACCTGGCCACATCTCTGACAGAGCTGCTGGAGCTGGATCTCAGTGGGAATGAGATAGGAGATGAGGGTTTGCAACATCTTTCAAATGGTCTAAGATCTTGTGAATGCCGGTTAGAAAAACTCAGGTAAGTGTTGCAAAATAAACTTAGATGTTCACTCCCTTTTTCTTTATACAAAACCAATATAGAACAATGAAAATGTAGAATCCTCATTTTAGGAGCAATGCATGTTTATTGTCACATACATCAAAATGATAACATATAAGACAATTTTTGTACAAGTGAAACAAAAAAAGGAATGAAAGAAATCAACAAGTCAACAAATCAAACTAAATATGTGGAATACAGACAGTTGGATTAGATTTTTCCATTTCTCTACATATTGGTATGGTGTTTCTATGTCATTTGTGTCATTGTAGACTATCACAGTGCAACATTGAGCAGAAAGGCTGCTACTATCTAGCCTCAGCTCTGCAGACGAACTCCAGCCATCTGTCGGAGTTGGACCTGAGCATCAATGTGATCGGGGACAAGGGGGCCAACGAGCTCTTTCGAAAGTTCGATATATCAAAGCTAAGGAAGCTGGAGTGAGTATGACTTAATGTAAATACAACCAGCTCTACTTGTCAGCGCACATGAATAGAAATCAGTTATTTAGTGACACTTTGTGCCTATTCACCTCTCTTCGCTAGGATGTACCATTGTGGCCTCACTGTGTTGAGCTGTGGAAGTATTGGAGAAGCTCTGAAGTCTGAAACCAGCACTCTGGTAGAACTCAATTTGAGCAACAACACCTTGAAAGATGTAGGGTTTGCACTCATCTGCGAAGGCATGTACGCATGGAGCAGTCTGGAAAAACTCAAGTAAGGACACCTTGCTCTCTTTGATGACTGAAACAAAGAAACAGAAACCCTGTAAAAGTATCATACTTCTGCTGTAAATGCTCATGTACTGATTACTTAATTGCCTAAACCATTGATTAATTAAATTTTTTATTATTTACCATCAGTGTTTCAAGATGTGGAATCACTGGCATGGGGTGTATTTGTTTGGCAAAAGTCCTGTGCTCAGTCTCGCAGCTCTACAGTGGGTTGATGCCAAAAACAGAGCTGCAGGCAGTGGAGCTGGAAGAGCTTGATCTCAGTATGAACTGCCTCAAAGACAAGGGAGTCAAAGAAATTTCAGCTGGACTGAAGAATCCCTACAGCCATCTGAAGCGTCTCAAGTGAATTGTTTCCAAAACTGAATTCTTCATTACAGTACAGCTTGAACAGAACGGAATGCTAACATCATTTTTGTGCCGTTGCAGTCTGAGCCACTGCAGCCTGACTGATGACTGCTGTGCGGAGCTTGCGTCGGGATTAGCATGGAAGGAGAGCATCATCAGTGAGCTGAACCTGTCCAGCAATAACCTTCAAGACAAGGGAGTAAAGAAACTCTGCATGGGGCTTAGAAGTCCCAACTGTAAACTGAAGAAGCTATCGTAAGATATTTATATATTTGTTTATATAATATTTCAAAGAAGTAACTCGAATAATTAAAGGTTAATTAATTGTTTATTTTCAATCAAAACAGGGGCTCAAAGTAACTACGAGTTACTTTGTTAGTAATTACCATGACATGACCAATGCCAGCATGTATAGCACCGACTGCATTTGTCAATACTCTGTCCAAAAGACTATAATCATTATTTTTCAATGTGTTAATCTGCAGATTCCCTCAGCTTCGCATAGTTGAGTATGTTGTGGTTCACCCTAAGTGCTCTCATTGCACAGTTTTCTGTTTTCAGTAAAACAAAACAAAAAAATTGCTATTTGCTCAAAAAGAGGGCAAGGTTAGCAACAAGCTGGAACTTCATATTGACCCCCAATGGGGCAAAGGGGAAAAAAATCTGCTCTTGTAAATGTTTTTATCCCTTAAAACATTACTACTGCTACTAAATAAACTAAAATGATAGAATATAATTATGTTGAAAACATGGGTAATCCACTTAAGTGGTGTGCAGTGTCAAGGATTACATACTATATGTCAACTATATATGATGTATGTAAATTGTCTATAGAGTGGTGGGCCGCAAGGATATGTACCAGTAAATGGTAATTGTTAGAGATCGTGCCATAGTGGTTACTATACTAGTAGTACTATAGTAGCATTTTAGTAGTAGTATCATTTTAATATCTGTTGTGCATATCCAATGCAGAAAATGTTGGAAGCTGAAGAGCAAGGAGCAAGACCCTGATATGAAAGGGTCAGCTGGGACTGGGTGCTTACCATTACCTCATATTATTGTGACTGAACCTCGAGCTTACTACACATGTTTCCAAAAATCAACACATCTGTGAGAAGTAGCGTTCTTTTCATAATGGAGCCAATATCAGGTCTCTGATACAGATACCAAAATAATACATTTTTTGACAAGTGAATTTTAAACATGTCTTTTCTACCTTTTTTCAGTTAGCAAAAGATGTTATACGATGTCTGAATAGAAAGAGCTGTCTAAGAATGTGTGTCTGGCCCTATAGAGCAACCTCACCAATTATGGTCATTGTTATCAAGTGTTTCCATTCCAAGGATCCATTGACTACAACTTTGTTAGGACACCTCCAAGTACTTATTTGCAACCTCAGTTGTGTACATATTGTGGGGGTGCAGTGAAACATCAGAAACATCTTTATCCCTTATTTTTCCATTTCTCTCCAGACTGCGAACCTGTGGCCTGAGCTCAAGGAGCATTCTGTTCCTGACCACTGCCCTGAAGGCAAACCACCAACATCTGGGAGAGCTGCATCTGATGGGCAACAGTCTGGACGACTCAGGAATCAGAGAGCTCGTGGAGCTAACACAGGACAAGAAATACTCATTGCATACAATAGAGTGAGTACAGATATTGACAGATATGGATTTAAAAACTGTACGTATGCTTTCAATAATAAATCACAGCAGGTATTCTAGTGTCAATGATATGCAATTTGTCCTGTACCTTAGTTATTTTTTGAAGCAATAACACGTCCAATATATCTGTCTTTTTGATGAGTATCAGTTTTGAAATTTGAAGTTTTATGTCTCTGTTTTTCATATTTTTCAGTGTCTCAGCAGATTGAGGAGACGGACAGAAACCAGACATAAGGACACAAACTGGCTCACATGGTTTAGACTGCAGACTTCCACTCATCATTCATTTGACTTCACCCACTCTGTTTAAAGATTGTTTAAAAAAAAAAAATATGTGGCTGTGGATATATCAATTGGGTATCTTAAAGGAATGATTTTTGTATTTTGTAATGTATTGCATGAATGTCTTCGCCTTGCAGAGAGAAGCGAGAGGGATGAATATGAATGTATGAATAGTTGATGTATTGATTTATCTACTCGTATTAAAATGTGTGCCTACACCCACATTATTCTTCTATATGCCATGGGCAATTTTTGGATGTAATGCAAAGCTTGAAATACCACGTAGCGCCAGGCACCACCAAATAAACTGGTTCCATTCAGTGCAGTGCTGTGGCGCCGGTTCATCCCTGTGTTACAGTAGCTCTCCATCCAGTGGCCAAGCGCGGTCATTTCAGTCAGTGACGCGTTTGACGCGCGTTGGAGCAGCGGCTCCCTGGCTGCGTCTGTGACGGCGCAGCGCATCAGGCAGCAGCGCATCAGGCAGCATCTCCGGTGTCACCGCAGCGAACGGCTGAACGCACGTCTGAAGGGAAAGGTAGGCGATGGTTTACCAGTGTAAAGCAATTACACGGTTCATTCCGAGGCATCGTTTGACAGGCGCGTTTTCAAGAGCAGGCGAGTTCTGCGACGTTTGTGACAGCTGCTCTGTTAGAGCGCCAATCTGAGACTGGAAGCCGACAGTTGAATGTGGCGCAGCTTTTACCGTGTCATGGTAATTTGAGCGAGGCGAGCGGTGCCAAAAAAGTGCAGAGGGGTGTGGGTTGGCACCACAGACTAGGCCCGTATGGCGCAGTTTCAGCGGAGAAATATTCCTCCTGACAGTCCCTGATCTTCTCCATCCACCATAATCCCGCCGTCACCGGCAGTAAAACCAACACTGCTGTGTAACCGTCTGGAAAGAGGGATGCTGAGACATGCAGGCGTTTCCAAAAAAAAAAAAAGCCCTCAACTCTGCAGTGTTACGGTCTGTTTGTTGCTGCATTGTCTCACAAACACGACCCTCACTGGCATTTTCTACCGCACGCATTTTAATTAGCATTTAAAAGTCGTCCAAACAAAATGTAGTTTTTTTTTTGTTTTTTCCACTGGGAGCTGTCCCTCAGTCTGTGCTGTCGCGTTAAAGCCATGCACTCATCAAACAGTCGTACTGTGAGGTGTAATGGGCCGTCGTCCTGCGTAGTATTGCCGCTCTAAAAACGCAAACAAACAAATAATTGTCTAGTTTCCAGTGACGTGAACACGGTGATATGCAGCCTGAGATAGTTTCCCCCGCCCTCCTTGGACCTAAATGTGCTCTAACGACGAGCAGGGTTGATGTTAATGATGTTAATGATGTTAAGGAGAAAAGTTCGGTCAGCGCAGGTTGCGATCGTGTGACTGAGCTGGGCACGGGCACGGGGGCGCGTGCCACTGTGGGAGAGTGACGCAACACTCAGCCAGTGTCTCCAGCGGCTCAATGAGCTTAGTCACTAACTCAACTATCTGCGGGAGGCAGGCGGTAAGGGGCTGGATGCAAAACGTCTATGCTCTGCATTAAATAGTACAATTTAGACAATACACACACACGCAGTTTGTAAAATATATGTAATATATTAATAAATATTAAAGATGAGCGTTACTTATGTTAAAACAAGTCATATAGCTATGAGGCCTGTGCTTATTATCAAATGAACTCTAAATCTGAAGTCTGTTGAGCTTTGCTGACCGAGGTACATATTGGCGCGAATTAGCGGGAATTAAACCATTAGCCAAGCTTGCTAATTAGCTTTAATAGCCTATTTGCTCTGCATATTAGTTAAAGCTATCAACATTATAAATTCATAAACTGCTCGCAATTTTTGACTACTATGCCACTTATGACTTGAAATAGTTTAGGCTATGATTTTGTTTTCTTTTTATTGTGTTCAAATAAAGCTGAATATGACAGTTTGACCCTATGTTTGTTGTGTCTAGCTTTAACATTCAGAGATGTTTAGGTAATTGCCTTTGTCTGTTTTATGGACACAAACTACAATGAGTACAATCCTTCAGGCTGAGAAGGAATTGTAGTTCAGCTTTGGTTTTCTTTCTAATTTACTAGAATTTGTTAATTAGTGGTTGTTGGAATTTCTCAGTATCTTCCAGGGTGAGCTGCTATGGGGAAGGAGAAGCTCCACATAAACATTGTGGTGATAGGACATGTTGACTCAGGCAAGTCCACCACCACCGGCCACCTCATCTACAAGTGCGGAGGCATTGACAAGAGAACAATCGAGAAGTTTGAGAAGGAAGCTGCTGAGGTGTGACTCACAATTCTCACTTAAATTTAAAACTTTGTAGTTTTTATGATTTTTCATGCAATTGCAGTTGGTTGCACATGTATTTTCAGACAGTAGTATCCTGCTTAAATCTGTGTTTTGTTTATTTAGTAAAAGTTTTAGTATCAATGTTTCTGTGTCTCATTCTGTGGACTCTCTATCCTGTTATTGTATATTATGTAGTTAATTTTAAATTATAAGTATTTAACACAAAAATATTGATGGACTTGGATATTTGATGGGCAATATTGCTCCAATGTTTGGTTATATATATATAAGTTATACATTTTGCTTCATTTGTAGAGTAGATAGCTTGCAGCTACTGTCTATAAATTCTAAGCAGCAAGTAAGTAAGTAGTCATAAATATTATGTGTAGAAGTAATTGGCTACTAAACAAATAACAAGATGTTCTTTCAAGCTTTTAAGTTACTCTACCGTTGCTATGAGGTAAATGTGATACAAGTCACAGTCCCAGATTTATGACACATTTTCATTATCTTAGTCTCCATTACCATCCTTTCTCCAGTAGTCAAAAGAAAATATTATAGAGTTGTCCTATATGTATGTTCAAATTTAATTAGTTTGTTTTTGTTGCTTGGTATATATTGCTGAAATTGTACTTATATTAATTATTTTCTTAACTTCTTCTTTACATTATGTAGATGGGAAAGGGCTCCTTCAAATATGCCTGGGTTCTGGACAAGCTGAAGGCAGAGCGTGAGCGTGGCATTACTATTGATATCTCTCTTTGGAAGTTTGAGACCAGCAAGTATTACGTCACCATCATTGATGCTCCAGGACACAGGGACTTCATCAAGAACATGATCACTGGGACTTCTCAGGTAGAGGGAGAGTGGGGAGAAAAAAGTACTGTCGGAGACAAACTTTGTTTAGTTGAAAGGCTCTTCTCACATCTCCTTCTCCTCACTCTTTTCAGGCCGACTGTGCCGTGCTGATCGTGGCTGCAGGCGTGGGTGAGTTTGAAGCTGGCATCTCCAAGAACGGGCAGACTCGTGAACACGCCCTCCTTGCCTACACCCTGGGAGTGAAGCAGCTCATTGTGGGCATCAACAAAATGGATTCCACTGAGCCCAACTACAGCCAGAAGCGCTATGAGGAGATTGTGAAAGAAGTCAGCACTTACATCAAGAAGATTGGTTACAATCCTGACACTGTGGCCTTCGTGCCCATCTCTGGTTGGAATGGGGACAACATGTTGGAGCCCAGCCCGAATGTGAGTCTGCTGTCAGAGACCCAACATGTATTATACTATAGCTTTAATATTGTACATGTGTATAATAACACATATACACGTATATACAGACCTCACATATAGTAGAAAGTGTTACACATTAATAGATAATATTAGGCTACATGTTCATTATGATTCAATTTTACTCTGCTTTGGACACTTCTAAAATCTAATCTATTTTGGTGAAACGCTGACCCTCTCTCCTTCCACAGATGACCTGGTTCAAGGGCTGGAAGATCAACCGTAAAGATGGTAATGCCTCAGGCACCACACTGCTGGAGGCTCTGGATGCTATTCAGCCTCCCACACGACCCACTGACAAACCCCTTCGCCTGCCACTGCAGGACGTCTACAAGATTGGAGGTGATGTTCTGGGGTGTTTGAAAACAGGGTGGTTGTTCGATTTGTAGTTGGGAGAATGAACTTGAAAGACAAAAGTGCTCCAGTTATCAAGTTCTTCCAAAGTGTCAGTGGCACCAGATTATATGTTGAAAGATGTTTTTTGAGAATGAGAACACGCTGTGACAAAAAGAGTAGAACTGAATGAGGTCTTTTCCCACTGGCTTTTTATGTCCTGTAATGAGTGTCTGTCCCATTTTGTACTCATGTACTTTAACTTGAAAGAATGAGTTTATTCATGCAGTTGTTTCACAGAAAGTAGCCTGTACTTAGTAATAAAGTTAATAATTCCTCTCTGCCAGGAATTGGTACTGTGCCCGTGGGCCGAGTAGAGACTGGAATCCTAAAACCCGGCATGGTGGTGACCTTTGCTCCCGTCAATGTGACCACCGAGGTCAAGTCTGTGGAGATGCACCATGAGGCCTTGACTGAGGCGCTACCTGGTGACAATGTAGGCTTCAATGTCAAGAACGTCTCTGTCAAGGATATTCGCCGTGGCAACGTGGCCGGGGACAGCAGGAACGACCCACCACAGGAGGCGGCCAGCTTCACCTCTCAGGTTTGCATACAAGTCTTAACATGATTGCTGCAAGAAATATGCACATTCATGTGTCTCTGCTGTCCTCCAGGTTATTATCCTGAACCACCCTGGTCAGATCAGTGCTGGTTATGCCCCTGTGCTGGACTGCCACACTGCACACATTGCATGCAAGTTCGCTGAGCTGAAGGAAAAGATTGACCGTCGTTCTGGTAAGAAGCTCGAGGACAACCCCAAATCTCTGAAGTCTGGAGATGCTGCCATTGTGGACATGATTCCTGGCAAGCCCATGTGTGTGGAGAGCTTCTCTGAGTACCCACCCCTGGGTAAGTGTACTGTCTCACAACAGGGTTTGTTTGTGGGTCAAGCTGTAACACACTGTACAATTTGTTTATTAAAGGTGATATCAATTAAAATAAAACTAGCTACTATAACCTACAACAACCTAATTGACAGCATAAACTTACATTTTAATCAGAGTTAACAAATATTTTCCTCAGGGAGGTTCGCGGTCCGTGACATGCGTCAGACAGTGGCAGTGGGAGTGATAAAAGGAGTGGAAAAGAAAGCCCCCACCAGCGGTAAGATCACCAAGTCAGCACAGAAGGCACAGAAGGTCAAATGAACGTTGTGCTGGGCTGCTGCCCCAAACGCTCACCATGGCCGAAGACACACTAGCAACCCGCCCCTTCTGCACACCATAGTCAGTGTCTGGGCTATTATCACAATGCATCGCAAAAGCCGACGAAGGAAAAAAATAACTGCCACACTATTAGTGAATAACATTTTGAAACACTGTTATATGTCGGTTTCATTGTCATGCAGTTTGTGGCAGAACAATAACAAATTTGTGTTCCAGCTTGCTGGTTGTTTGCTCTTATAATTACAATCTGATCTGGCCAACAATGTTAACTGCTTAGCATCAGTAATAAGGCAGAGATGGTTTTGCCTATTGCCAGGTCCTTGTTGAAGTAATTCTGTGTTCTAGCTTTAAGAGATATGCTTACGTTCCAGAGGTAGGTTGGCTGCTTGCATGTTCCTGTTTGCACCTTAGAAAAAACAAGCTTCAGAAACTCTTTGTCTGATACCTGAAATCTTAATGCCTAGCACTTTGCTTAACTTAAGCTCCTTTGCTGTAGCGCTGTTAAATGTTACAGTTAAGTTCATGCACCTTAATCATTGTTATTTGTGTTCATGAAAGTAAAAATGATTAAACAGAATGACTTTGTTCCTGGTCTCATTGCTAAATCTCCATTATTCATTGAAGAACTGCAGTTGCAGTGAATGACGAGGGAAAAGCAACAAATGTCTCTTCATAGAATTTCCTTTATTGATGAATGAGAATAAAAGTCCACTTGCATTTTCATTACATTACAGGCTTCATAAATCTGAGATTATTACTGGTGTGTAAATATGTGCACATATTTAAATAAATTAAAAGAAATGAGACATAAGGTTAACATGTCAAAGGCCTTTTTATGCCCAGTAGCAAAATGATTGCTGAATAAAAAAACTGTATAATGCCTCAAAGTTGGAACATTTACAGGGAGAGGAAGCGAAGACAGTGCAACCATTTCTGTTCAGAGGAACCTAATGCACTTTTCAGGAAATTGTAGATATGGAGATGAATATGTACCACAAAAGCAAGGCACCAATATACTGGATGTGCTGCAGATTTTCTAGACCACAGAGCTAGGATCCTTTTTACTTTGACTGCAGTCCGTTTGAACTATAAATGGAGGTTTGTCTTGATGTGGCATTACTCTGTTATAAATAGGTTTGGATATGGCAACCCCTTCATGCAAAATATATTTAAATATCTTAAGGAAAATAATATCCACTTTTTCAAAGCAAACTGACACCAGACCTCCTTCACATATTCTGCTCTTTGATATGAGTTTTAAGATTTCACTAGCTAAAGGTGATTATTCACCAGCGATCTTTTGGATGCTTTATGGGTAGTACTGCGGTGTAATCATCTTACAACTCGAGAAAACCACTTACCCTTACCTGATGCACTTGATTCTTCACCATGCAACAGGAAGAGGCAGATGGTCATTAGTCAATTTGGTGTCACTACTCAGCAGTTTGAGAAATGAATGGATGAAATAAGCAATACATTCTGCAGTGAGTCCATTTCAAGGAAGCAAAAATGTATAAAAATATTTTTTTTTAAAAAAAGGAAATATTGACCATGATTTTCACTTCATGTAGAAACAGGGTGGCAAAAAACTAAATAATACAAAGTTAGATTTCTGAACTTTCTCTTTCAGTGAGTCTGATTGTGAACCAAAGTGAAGTGCTTTTACTCCCATTCTTACAAAATAAAATGTTCAACCAAGAAATGACATTCAAAGTGTGTTTCAATGCACAGCTGTCTTGATGATGATCTGTGCTGGATTGACTCTAAATAAGCAACATCTGCTTCTTAATGTCTGTACCTAAGATTCTTCATAGGATCATTGACATATAGCATCACAGCTGGCTGAGTGTGTAATGGGCATTCTTATCTGTACATATGTGTATACAGGAGTATACATGTGCATGTATGTGCTTTCAACACCTCATAGTAGAGCTGACTTGGCAGAAGCTGAAGTGGCATCGATAAAAAAGCATCCTAATATTTGGCAGCTACAGCAAACACTGACATTTCCTGCTGTACTCTTCAGCAACAGGTTATTTTAGTTGGCAAAATAAGACACCAATTCAGAGTTAAACTAAAAGGAAAAAATATATTCAAAGACCAATCCTGTGGTTATGCATGTTTGAACCTATTTACTACAAACCACTTGGACACATGCTATTTAATAAATCTGTCCAACATCGCTGACAGTATAATGTGCAGATCTGTTAGCAGAATTTCCAAACTTGCTTGCTTCACATCATTTCTATCAGCGACTTGATGAGGTAATGCAATGCAGACCTTCCAGTGCTTAAACTGCAAAACTCCACAATTGTAATGCAACACTGACAAAAATGAGCTAAGGTTTGCTAGTATGTGTTACACAAATCAAGCACCTTTCAGGAGTCTGTTAATTGATTTACTGTATGAAAATGAATGAAAGCCAATGGATGCCTGAGATCTATCATTGTATTGCCCTCACTCAAGGTCAATATAAATGACCTGTAGCCGAGGAGCTAAAACATGCATGTTCATGGTTTCATGTTTATGTTGGTACCTTTGAAAGATTGTGTGGGCAACAGAATGTAAACTTGGACAATATGGTTTTCTAAAATTTATTGGAAATGAAATAGGAATAGAGACTACAACATAGGTTTGGCAATGGTGAGCAGTGTATGAGTCCCATACATTGTTTCATTTGTGGCAGCCAACAATATCAACACTGACCACCACATATTGATTTTCTTTCTTAAAAAAATATTTAAGATTGTTAAGAGATTGTTCTTATTTCATCGTTGAGCTGTGTGCTCAAGTCAGACTGGCCATCAGCAGCACCAGGAGCAATCCCACCACGATGTAGGGTTGGCGGACCATCAAAAAAAATCAATTAAGTTTTTACCATCCCTGTGAGTTTTCTCACCAGGCCTCTCTGTGTGCCTGTTATTTGAAGTGCACATAAGAGCGTGCTGTGTCTGTGTGCTGGGTCTAGGCTCACCGGCCAATCAAAGTATACAACCTTCACTGATCTCTGTGTGTTGTATCTCTTGTATCTCACAATGTTAAGCAACGAAGCTGTGCGTATTCTTCAGTTCTTCATTTATCACAAATTACTCCATTGCATGACTCGATGGATGTTGTTTCCATCTGCATGTCAGTTACAGCTTTCCTGAAATCAAGCTACGCAGGCACTCAGGTCATTGTAACTTGGTTTGGTCCATCCATTACCGATGTTATTCTCTTCCAGTTTTAACTTGCTCCAGCCCCTCAACTTGCTCATGGACTCGCCCGCTCTTTTAAGTCATGAGATTTTGCCTGTGAACATCTAGAGTTAATGGGAAATGGTGTTCATTAAAGGCCACTAAAAAGGCAAATAAAAAGATACTTGATGCGGGGTGTCAATGTCTTCCTACTTTGTTCAGTGGAAACTGTATCTTGCTAATCTCAGTACGTACAGTATGACTGAAAACATGCAGTGTTCATGCTGTGTCTCATGGTCACATATTAAACAAACCATCTTACTCTTAGGGCCAAGTGTTGGCTTTGTTTAATAGCATAGTCTCAGGTTTTGGAGGTCTGTGTTCTCTCTGTGTTCTTCTACAAGCCTTCATCTTTATCTCAGATGTGTCAATCGTAGTTTAACCCGAGTAACTCATGCAATGATATGCTATGTGTGATCAGCCTGTATGAAAATGCTGTGATTCTTATCAAATGGATCAAATTAAAAATTAACGTAAACAAACAAAGTACCCCTTGTTATAGTCCCACTCTTCTGCTCCACCCAAAAAGGATAAAATCCATCTCTAATGAGGTGAGATTTGCGTGCCTTCCGAACTTGTAGCTGGGTCTATTTTAGCCGTACATGTGGCATATTCAGCAATTCGGTGCTGCCAGCAGAGGGTGAGGAGGCATGACCAGTGGTCAGGCTATGTTTAGAGCCCCGGGAGCCTGCCCCTGCTCTGCCCCCTGTCCTCAGGAGGTCCGAGGAGTAGGTGTGGGGCTCAGCAGGCCCCTGTGATAAGAAGTAAAATCCCTGTGCCTCTATGTCCCTGTCACTGATAAAGAGGTCCTCCTCACCCCATCCACCTCCACCACTCCTGCCTACACCACTACCACCCCCACCTCCCCCAGGATCTCGGCTACTGCTGTGGAAGCCAATGGGGGAGTCACTGCTTGTACTGGGACTTGGAGATGGCAGGCTGTGGCTGTGATGGGGGTCCTGGACAGCCCCTGGAGGTGCCTGCATCAGGTCCTGTACTGACATGGACTTGCCCAAGCCTCGGTCCATCTGCCTGGGGCCAGAGCAGCAGCCCAGGGCTTGCGGCACCAGGGGCTCCAGCTCCAGGCTCATATGCCTCCTCCAGGAGCCCTCCTCCTTAGTGTTTAGCCTGCCGATGCTGTTGGTGCTGCTCTTTAGCTGCTGCCCCAATCTGCTCAGCCCCAACCCAAGGCCTAGGTCTTCCCTGACACAGCTGTCCTCCATCTTTGTACCTAGTCCTCCACAAAAGTCCTCTATGTCAGGGGGTGCCTCAGTGGAGGTTGCTTGCACCAACTTGCTTGGGCCACCACTTCGGCTTGGAGGGAGTGGTGGTGGAAGCCTTGGCAGCAGAGGAAACCCTCCATCTCCTACTCCTCCGCCCATTCCACTGCTAATACTATTTGGGGTGAGGATGGGTGGCGAGCTCCCCACTGCCTCATCAGTTCCACTTTCAGGCGTCGTGGCCTGAGCCTGGGTATGATGATGGTAGGGATGAGGAGGATGATGATGGTGGTGGTGATGATGATGGTGATGAGGCAGTGGTGATGGACTAAAAGAGGAGGATGCAAGGCCAGAGGGAGACGTGGTAGAGGAGACATTGAGATTGAGGTTGAGCTCATTGGGTGGAGCCAGGATGAGATGAAGTCCTCCCTGGGGAAGGTGGGAGTTGGTGCTGGAGTGTGTGACACAGCCACCAGGGGGAGGTGCTCCGCTGCTGCTGACCTGGGTGGAGCAGGACAAGTCCTTGCTGAAAACAGAGGAGTTGTAATCGGAGGTCTGTTCCAGCTCGAACAGTGGCAGTGAGGAGAGAGTAAGGGCTGAAGACGAGCCTTTACGCAAAACCTGACGATAAATGTCGAGCAGGGAGTCGAGCTTTGACTCAATCGACTGAACCTGTGAGAAGAAAAGGGGGAGATGTGAGCGAGGAGTGTAAAGATATTAAAGAAGTTTTTCTTTTGTGATTACATCAATTTTCAGATTATTATGTTGGTAGCATTGGGATGGACACACATTATCTCCCCTGGGGGCCACATACAGTTTACAAATTAAAAGAACCACAAATGTGTAACAAATGAAAAAAAAAACAAAACTTAGGAGATGAGTTAAAACCCTGTTTACATTCACTTTTACACAACTGGCCAATCTTGCCCTGAAGTGGTTGTATATGTTGGCATAGTTAGTTTAGCAGAGCTGCAGAAATTGTGTTTCTGCACAAAGTATAAAGGTGGAGGTGCGAGGTGATTAGACTAGTTTAGTCTAGATTAGCATAAAAACCAAAAGCAGGAGGAATTGCTTACTTTCTCTGAAGTAAAAGAAAAACCAATCAGTTGCCAGGTTTGATACTGCAACACTGACCAATTTCACAGCATTACGTACATGTAATTTAAATGCAACCTGGCTGTTAGTTTTCTCTTCCTCTGGTAGACACCAGAGTCCTCTGTACAGAACATCATGGAAGCCAAAGAGAAACTTTGCTTTTGCCTGATTTGACATTTGACAGAAAGTTAGGTCACTCTTACAGACAGACCCACAATATGTATTATTAATTATTATAATAACTATTAATTGTTAAATATGTAATATTAATATTAATATTTCCACTGTCATGCACTATAGCTAAGCTGTGGTTTAGTCAAGAATCAATTACAGCATGTAACTCCCCTTGATATCACACCTTGTTATTTTTTACTGTTTCGGGGGGTAGGGCAGAGCCAGGCGAGTTGTTTCCCCATTCTTTCAGTCTTTATGCTAAGCTAGGCTAACCACCAGCTCTGTACTATGCACACACAGGATTGGTCTTGATCTTCTCATGTGACTCTTAGAATATAGAATAGAATAGCAAATATCCAAAAAATTAAATTTGAACTGACACTTTTAATCACACATCACAAGATATTAAGGATATTTAAAATAATTATTTGATTAATTACACTATATACATTGGTACCATTTTTAGCATGGTGATACAGTGATATATGTATATCCTAAATTAACAGAGCTGTGCTTTCATTAACTAGCTTATGTTATGTTATTTGTCTGAAAAATGAGTTACAGGCTGCTTTACTTCCATAGGAGAGGATACTGCCTAGGAAATAGAAATGACTGATTATTTAATCCAATCTTCCAAGTAAGGAAGCTTCACAACTGACCTGCCGCTCCACCTTACAGACGCGACCCAGCATGCTCATGTCCTCTAATATATCGCCATCAGACAGCAGCTTCTCTCGAATCTTCTTATCCAGAGGGATCTGGCCCTTCCCAAGAATTTGGTCCACTCTGGAACAAATACACACACACACCACACACACACACACACACAAGCACATGCAAACACAATAAGACATTAATGAAAAAGAAAGAGTGACAAAGTAGAAATCAAAGAGGCAGCCAACAGAAAGGAGGGAAGACTGAAATTGCAACAGTTACCAATAGCCCATTTTTATTTCCAACAAATACGGGCAAACAAGATGATTCCTCACTGGATTTGACAAATATCATATAATATGACAGTATGCTAGATGAAACAACACTACCAATCATAGCAGGATGACATGTCTCTGAATCTGTTTCTTGTGATTTAAACTTTAAACAACAACAAAAATCATTATGTTTTACAGCATCTTCTCTTCAAATTCAGCTTCTTTGTCTCTTACATGAACACCGCCCCTGCTCAATCCAGTGAGGTTCAGTAGAATCTGGTTAATACTGTCTGTTAATAAGGACATGGATAAGCCAAGGCAATGTCATGCAGTTATGACAGCATCAAACTTTTAGAGATATAAATGTTAAAAGCTTTGACAAGATTCTCTATCAGCCAACCAAACTTGCATCTAAAAAAGTCTTTTTTCTTAGAATGTGTGCCTTTAAGCTTTTTTGAATGTGTGTGGTTATAACATATAAATACGTTATCAGAAAATGAGACTTTATGTTAACACTAGTCAGATTTCCACCTAAATGCAGTACAAATGTTAACCACATTTCCACCTGCTGTTATTTCTGGACAAAAATCTTCACTGGACTTTCAGTGGATTTTTAAATCATGTGCCTCATATACAACATGATTAACACACTCAGTTTGCTTCTGTCAATTTGCCACATTTTGTTTTCATCAATGCACCAAATTTCTCAACTCAATAAGTGTAAAAACATTTTTAAACACACTGTCCTGTCACACTTCATAAAGATCCTTCCTTTTAAACTGAACGTACAGGACTTACAAGCTTTTTATGAGATTTTAGCTGCATCTAAAAGTGCCAGGTTGTTGCTCAGTTGTCATGGAGACAGCAGAGGTTACAAATCGCTGCTCAGACACATAAGCACTTCGGTTAATTAGTATCATCACTTCCATTAATGTGAAGAATACTGAGTTATCATCATGACAACTGTTGATGAAGATGTAGTTAAAGCAGCTCTGGAAAAAGTGAGCAGCTGGAAGATTATTCCTAAAAGAAATGTTTTATATTTTTCTTTTCTTTTCAGATCAGCACTCCCTGCAGAAGATGAACTGCATGCAGCAGTTGCAGTGAAGAGTGGACAACAGCAGGGGTCGCTGTTACAACAGCGATCACAGTTGCACTTTGAGAATTTTAGTTTGTTTGTCATGTATGTGGACATGTGTGTGTTGCAGGAAGTAAGGTTTCAAACTCGTGTGAGTATCCCAGATTTCACCAGAGTAAAAGCCAAAACCAGACCAGACCAGACCAACCATTATGCTGTCTCAAGTTTTGTTAGGGTTTGGTTAGTGGATTGGTTAGTAGAGATGTGTGAAGAGAGGCTGTGAGATCATTGCACTTCCAGCCTCAATCAGCTCAAAGAAGACACTTCATCATATTTTTGAAGATGTAGAGTCTCCTGAACTGACTGGCTGAAGTGAACTGAACCCGTGAGACGTGAAATGTAGTGTGGAGGGGGGAGGGGCATATTCTGACCCCTGTGTGGAGTTCTTTCTGCCCTGGCTGTAATAGAAAGGAAGGGAGGGGGAGGAAAAGGTCTTGGCTCTGCTGCTCAGTGGCCGTGGGCCTACAATCATGTCCAGCCTGTGAGGGAAGCGCACACATACACACATACACACCCCCACACACAGACACAAACATACATATGCATACCCAAAGAGTGTAAAAGAACAAACAGACATACATCAGTGTGATATATACCTGTGTATTTATAAGGTACACACATACACACGGAGACACAACCAAACACAGATGAATCTGTTATAGTGTGGTCAAACAGCTCTAGTTTGTCAGCTACAGCAATGAAAACTGTCAGCTGATGATGTCGTCATGCTGTGTGTGTATTCTGCTGTTTCTCCTACCTGGTCTGCAGGCTCTTGATGCGACACAGCATGTCCAGGTGACCAGCTGAGTACTGTTCAATCACATCCTTCACATCGTAGGGACGCAGCGTCTCCTTAAACTTCTTCTTGGCTACATGGAACTTCATTATCCTGCACAAATAGCAGAGACATTCACCAAACAGCTACAGGGGGGTGCTCTGACGCAGACAGAACACATGACTGCACAGACCTGTGATATTTCACAGGTTTGCTAATGGAAACACAGCAAACCTATCCTTTGTTTCTCTGGTTTTTAAAAGGTGCTCAAAATGTGTCACTACATGCCAACTACTACTTTACCTTCACACCAATGCAAACAGTCACAAAACCTGAGCAATCACTTCAGTGGACCTTAGAAAAACATACAGTGAGGTCGTCGCTGCTTATTTTAATTATGTGTGTGTGTGTGTGTGTGTGTGTGTGTGTGTGTGTGTGTGTGTGTGTGTGTGTAAAACTATTGCTGTGAAAAACTTTGTCTGACTTAATGCACGTGTGGAGTCTCAAAAATAAATTCAAGGGAATTGGCTGAATGTGAGAATCTGTGTCCTTGCTGAGGGAGGAAGGGGCTGGCAAGGACAGACAGCAATAAAACTAAACCTCAAAATATCATGTAGGAGAAATATTTCTTCAAACTATGGACTGGTTTCTGTCACTCACATAGGTCAAGTAAAGTTTTTTAGACTTCATATGCAGTGAATGTTAGGAGCTATAACTTCGTGCACTGAAGAATAACTGCCACGTTGTTGTGATGGAGAAGATAGAAGTTGATAAGTCCTAGTTGTTAGATGAGGGGCTGCAGCCGATCCCAGGAGCCATTTGGTTATGAGTGGGGTGCACCCTGGACAGGTCGCCAGTCTATCTCAGGGCCAACATATACAGACATACAACCATCCACACTCACATCATGCCTATGGGCGATTTTGAGTCACAAATTAAACGTACATGAGAACATGCAAACTCCACAAAAACCCAGAACCTTCTTGCTGTGAGGCAGCAGTGCTAACCACAGTCCTGCCAAGACAAATACATTTTTGAAATAAAAAAGTGGGTTCAGCCAGACGAGTGACAGTTCAACATTAGTCTTTGATTACATTATAAATATGATTATGGGACTCAGGTCAAACTTAATATTAAGTTACAATATAACCTTACCCTAAAACTAATATTTTGTTTTGATTTGAACTTGGTTTATATTTTAACAGTTAAACCATAATTCAAAGGTCCCATGTCCCACTTCTAATGTTTTATTTTAGGTTTGGAATATCAATAAGGAGCATTTGTGGTTTAGTACCAAAAACCAACTCAAAGTAGTTTTTTAGTAATTTCATCTCTATCTTCTCTCTCTGGAGCTCTGGTAACAAAAGGTTGGAGAACTAAACAGAGCTCTGAGCCTTTCCTCTGACTGGCTAACTGTTTTCAGGATAGAAATCAGATTTCAGATAAGAAGGGCTGTGCAGGAGGCATGGTTGAGAATGGTGACTGCTTTGCTGTGACATCATGAAGTTACAGAAGTCCTGACGGCCCAGTTTCTGAATATAGACTGTATGCGTTTTTCTATGGACTGAGCGGTTTGAAATTTTCACTTGATTTCTAATCAATAAACACATGGAGCTCTCACTTTATACTATATGGGATATATGGGACTTTAAATTAATAAAGACCTCATTTTTGCAGGTTCAACCCAAACTTAGTTTCTGTTAAAACTGTATCTGACTATGACACAATGTGTCCTTACAAAATGATCACCTTACATTTCCTTACCTTAATGCTCCCACTAACCACATTTCCTCTCTCTCCACACTGTAGCAAACCACATGAACCTAAAATTATCCTTAAAAAAAAACTCTTTCAGTCACTTTAATCCCTGAGTACATTCAATCATGAGCTGCTGAACGGCAGGGGGTTTCAATCAGGCTTTGTTTGCATGCAACCTTGGCTGGCAGAAAATACATTATTAGAAGGATTGATGGAGGACACCTTCTTCCTTTTGCCTCACCTGACAGCTCTAATGACAGACTTGACTGAGGGCAGCAAGTCCTCCACCGAGATCTCACAGTGACAGCCCTTCTCATCAAAGCCATCCTCCCCTGTCATGTTGGAGTCTGCTGCTTGGGAGAAAGGACACAGAAAGGATTCAGATTTTGTTCCTCGATGAGACCAATTTATGTCACAAACAACATTTTGCATGAACTGTTGTGAGGCGGAAGCTCCCTCTTACAACTCTGAAACCCCAGTTTACATGCAATCCCCCATAACTGCAAGGAAGCACCTGGCTGCATGATCAGTTGTCCTTGACAGGGAAGCTTAAACTTTCCTGATCATTCTTTCAGTTGCAAATCACAACCTTAGCAAAACATTTCAACTAATTGTTGCCAAATGAAATAATGTTATTCCTTCCTTCATGCCACTTTGCTGCATGTTAATGTTAAGCGATGCGCAGATCTTTTCAATGTGTCAGCAAACAGTTGTCTATTTACATCCAGCAGCCATGGATTCATTTGGAGTTGTGTTTGCGTTCGCAGCAAACTTTACTACTAAATGATAATTATCTATGAGTTCATCTCTACAAGAGAACCATTTATGCATATTATCCATTGTTTATTATATACACACACACACACACACACACACACACACACACACACACACACACACACACACACACACACATATAGTATATGTGCTGGTTTAAGAAATTAAGGGTGTCACAAGGGTGTTTACCTTTACCTTTAAAAGGGTAAACTGAGTTTGGATGGGTTTTTATCCAGATAACTTGTGATACTGGGGATTAACAAGTTACAATAATGCATGCAAACACATAGACTGGATTTGACTGGAATCAAGTGAACTGATCTGAGAGACAGAGAGAAAAAACATTTTGAGCTGCTGTCTGTAGCAGCAGACTAGTAGTAAAGAACAGGCCTCTTGGGTGTTTGCAGATATATTGCTAACAATGCAACTTTGTGAGAATACAACTCTGTTTATGAGCCTCCTGAGTTATGACGTAAGCAGACGGTTACAGTAGTAGAGCTGTATTGCAGACTTGAGTTATTTGTTCTGTATGTGTATATATAGTGTAAATGACTTTGTCTAAGTATCACTTAGACAAAGTCAGCAGGAAGGAGGATCTGTGTGTTTATATATGTGTGATACGCTGAGTCAAACCTGCTGATTATTAAGATAGAAAGACTCTGGAGTATCACCAGATGAAAATGTTAAACAGTGGTGATTAATAATTTGCTCTATTAAATATAACATAAACATTTTCCACTGAAAAACATCTTATTTCACTTCTAATTAAGCCATAATGAAAGGGAAACATTTCCCGTCCTCTACCATCTCATTTAACCAGCATGTCAGCAAACGATCAGATGGAGCGTGGCTAACCAGCCAACCAGTTTGGTTTTGGCTAGCTTGGTCATTGGTTCCTCTCCACTGACAGGCCACAGCCAGCTGGCTGGCTCTGACACCCCATATGGCTGCTGGAGCTCAACCTCCCCCACCCTCCATCAATCCACCACTCAACCCACAAACACCAACTGGCTGTTACCCAGAAGGACTTGCCAGGCCGGCACTGCTAGGCCAAAGGAAGGAAGTGAAAGCGTCCATTAGCATTCCTCCACTCGGCGGACTGAATTAATGGGCAAAACCAGTTCTAGTGGGTTTATGGTCGGCCAATACACGTCATTTAAATACATGTAGTGAAACTGGGGGACTCACTTATCACATGTTTGGACTTAAAGGAATAGTTCAACTTAAAAACATTGCTTTAGAAAGTCTGGAAGCAGGGAAAGAGTTTCCCTAGGTGGACTTTTTTAACCTTTAGTTAGAACTATTTCTCCTTGCTTCCAGTTTGGTATTGATCTTCTCATCTAACTCAGCTTCTTATCAGATAATGTATTGTTCTGATTATTGTATTTATGGAGAATGATTTGAAATTCTACTCAACTCTGACTCAGAGTTAGAGTAATTTACCATCAGTGGTGGAGCGGGACTGGCTCTTAAGGCGGAGTGAGGGTCTGAAGCGTGTGCGGTCATTGAAGCTCCAGCTCTTCTGCACCTTGGCAGGGCTGGTGCCGTCCGTCCCGGCCTCAGCCACCGGTGAGCGCCGGTCGTTCACTGATGACGTCTGCCTGTTCTTGATGCTCTGACCTCGGGGGCTTGCCATCCTCACCCGCTCCTTGAAGCTCAACTTCTGGCTGTAGAGTGAAGTTGGGATGAATAATGGTCCAACAGGCGAGTTGGAATGAGATTAATAAGAAGGGAATGATGTTGTGAGGAGGTGGAATGACAAACAGATAAAGATTTGTTAATGATATTAATTAATGATATATAAATTATCTAAAGCTTTAGGAAAAATACTGTTCTTTTGCATTATTTAACCATACGGGAGATCATCTAAAGATCCACCTACCAATACAAGGATGAGCGGCTGCAGCACAAGATGGAGAAAGACCAACATGCATTGCAGCATTACAACATTACAAAATGCAAGCTCGGGTTAGGTTTGATGCCTCAGATGTGTGTTTGAGTTGTGCCTGGATATGAGCGTCTGAAAGTCTGAGACCATTTTTGGGTCCTAGTCTATAACAGCTACACTATGTCATTCTATGAGACCAGTTAATGAGTGTGTTGCCTAAAGGGAAAGTCAGGGCCACATTGTTGTATCAAATGTTTTTATGTTGTTAAATATTCGCTGATATCGTATGTCCTTTACCATACACAACAGTAAATCTTCGTTTAAAGGAATTAAGTTAACATCATGAGTGGCTGGGATTATGGAAGGAAATAACTGGAAATGACTTTGTGGAAGGTGAATGAACAGAGCGGTGAGGAGTAAAGTCAGGATGAAGATGATTATGTGTTTGAGCAGCTGTAACAACTGCATGCAAAGGCAACACACAGGCAACAGGCATGTCTAATCTAAAAACAATCCCTGAAGTTGTCCTGCATTTTGGATAGAACATGTACAGTTTTACTTCAAACGGTCCGGCCAGTGATAGTTTGTCCTCTGTCAACAAATCTAATGGAAAGACCAAAACTCTTAACTGTATTAATCCATCTCTCAGTGCTCTCTCACTCCCCCACCTTGTATGTGTTCGAAAACAACTGGTTCCTGCTAAAGATGTAAATTGGTTCACAAACAGCAAATAATGTTGTCATGAAAAATAAAAAAGCTGAAACAGCTGGCCTCTGTAGGCTTTAACCACAGACTGTATGTAAAGTCAATATAAGACTCCAGGACTGAAAGGTGAAGTTAATGCAAAACTGCCTTAAACCTGCATCCCTATTAACCAGCAGGAGACAACTTCAATAGTTGCAAAAGGAAATCCGATTATATTGAAATCTATGGGAAAATGGTCCTAGTTCTTACTTGATTTATTACCTCAATAAAGTTTTCTCTCAAGCTCTCTTGTCTTAATCTGTAGTTTCAATAATTTTTTAAATAATTGTCCTATTTAGAGGACAATAGGCCATAAATCAGGGTACGCATTAGGGTGTGACTACCGTGTGATTGACAGACTGTACCACACACAGCAACCTGTGTGACAGTCAGGATAGACGACATAGCAGGCCGTCAGTCCTGCCTTCTCATTGAAATATGGTTTACTATTTTCAAAAACCAAGATGGCAACAGCCAAATTACAAACTCTAGGCTTCAAAATGGCAGTTCACAATCCAATAGAAGCAGGTATAAATAGTTCTTTTGTAAACTGAGTTACTTTCCGTTGCAGATTCATGAGCCCTTACAACAGTAGAAAACTGCATGTGGGACTGAGTCAAAACAAGCTCCAGTGGCCATGTTCATGAAGGAACATGTCACCCTGTATGATTCACTCACTGATTCATTGCTGGTGTTGATCTTTTCATTGGATTTATTGGCAGTGAAAATATAGAATCTCACCATGCTTATCTTTTAAAGACACTGTGATTGTAGAGACACATGATGTTTGAATGACAGCAATATGTCATAACTAGTGCAGGTGGTAGTTTCAAGTTCTTTTCAGGGATGTGGGGAGTGGAGTGTGACAGGAGTTTGGATGCAACACCAGGAGCAACGTCAATAAAAAAAAAAAAAATAGTAATAGTCTATGTAAAACTATTTCCATCTTTGTCTCTATAGTGATGAAAAGTCTTACAGATGTTAATTATTTAACACAAAAATGAAACCTGGGACAAATGCCCTCTAGTTAAAACCAAAATCACAACAGGCAGAAGTAGTGCATTGCTCAGGCAAATATCAAACAAAGGCAGATAGTGTGTTACTATAAAAGCGACTGATGTCTCCCTGCAGACATGATTTACTGGCTCTGGCCTCTCCGAGGCTGCACAGCCTGCTACAGATACCCATGCACCAAGAATTAGTCAGCATTCCCAAAGAAAAACGTCATGTAGCACGGGAGCAGGAACGCTGTGTACCTATGTTTCCGAGTGGTACACCTCCTCAGTAGCTTCTGTTTATTACTATGAATTTTACTAAAAAACCAAGGGGAGATAGACATATGGTGATGTGTTACATGATGCAGAATTAGAGGAGAGAAAATATTAACCTCACCTTATTACCCATGGCCCTTCATTTTTTTTTTACTTTGACCCTTGTGTTTCTTGCTTATTTATAGTCTGTGTAGCCTGAAGTTAATCTGGATGACTGTCAGTGAAATACCTGACGTGTGAATGCAATGATCTCTGGGTAAGACCTTCTGTGTGTAGGCTGTGAAGTATAAAGTAATATTTCAGAGTTTCTGTTGGCATTTCAATTTGTCCACCGCTGACATTTAGAAGCAGCAGAACGGAGGCAATTGAGCTTAGTCGAGGAAAATGAACATCTACAGCACAGTACCATTTAAAAAAGGCTGCAATTTAGTGACTCACACGCTTCATGTCGATATCCCTCATTTAACTGTGTGAATTCAGCTGGGCCTCGGCAACAAGTGCCTGAGTCACCAACGTGAGGCCAGTAACCTTTAGACAGACACTTGTGGGTTCTCTCGGGGTATTAAGATACAGACCTTGGTCTTTGTTTTTTGTTTTATAGTTGTTTTTTATTGCTGCACTTCTGTTATGCACGACTGAAAATTAATAAATAATTCTAGCTAATAAATAAAGTAAGGCAGTTTCAGTCTGACTGTGTAGTGCATTTCTTAATCGCTCCAGCTCTGCGGTGGAGATGTAAACAGGGGAAAACATAGGTGGAGACTGGAGCTCTCTTCCCTCATTCTTGAGACATGCTTGAGATTGCATGGCTTGATTTGTGGTCTGACCCTCATCATTCTTTGGCTTTTCCTCTGCAATGTTGTATAGTTCATATGTGACGCCAGACTTGAGGGAAAAGCAGTTGGATGGGCTTCACTTTGTTTTGGTGGATTGCAGACAAACATTTACTCAGTGTTTCATGACTTGGTGACATGACACAACATATTATGTCACTAAGCCCTCACTGCCCTGTCTGCTGTCCTCCCCTAATGTTTTGAAAAATGCATTAGCTTAAAGACAAATATGAGAAGAGCTGATAACATTTTAAAAATTGGCAAAATGGACACAAAATATCATTTCTAATAAGAGAGTAATAAATACCTGAGTCAAGAGGGTGTGTGTGTGTGTGTATGTGTGTGTGCGTGTGTGTGATTGCTTGTGCTTGGAGAGAAGTGATTTACTGATCTGGGTTTACTGATACCCTAATACTTTTTAACTACATTAATCAATATTTGTGTTTAAACAATGAAAAAAAAAGTGTAATGTGTAATGTTACAGCAATTGTTCATGGCATTGATCATTATCCAACTGTTTCATATTTTAGCCTCATTCAGCTGATGTTTTGGTTTTAGGCTCGATAACTTTACAGTTTGTTTCAGCCTCATCAACCTTAAAACAGCCAAACACAACTGTACACCACTGCAGCCTCTCAGCATCAAACAGGAGACAGAACCAACAAACAGTGGACTTAAGCCAAAAACTTTGGTCTAAATTTGGTAAAATCACCATATAATATGTAAAGGCGTTTTAGTCAGGTACCCAGGTCTACACTTAAATCATGGAGCTAGACTACAATTGAAGACAGTGAATGTTCAGTAAACACCACAAACCTTGTCGTTGACTCTCCCTGCTCCTTCCTAAGGGTGGTGAGGGAAAAAAAATGATATTATATATATTATAATACATCTCTCTTCACAATCTCACTTCAATGTTAACACCTTATAAGACCAAAACGGTGCATTTGCATGTTTTATTCCATTTACTACAAATCATGTAGATCTTTAATCATTAAAACCACAATGCTGTATTTGAGAAATTTTAATTTCCAACAATACAAACTCTTGAAGTTGTTTCTTGAAAAATGGTGGACATGTTAGGTATACGCGATTTGTAGTTAAGGAGCTAAAACCTGTAAACACACTGATATGATCCTTTAAATCAGCATGATTGGAAGATTTTTTTTTGTATCTATGGCTTTGTCCACAACTGTTGCTCTTTCAAGTGCAGAGGAGGACAACAACACATCAGTCAATAATTAGCATTCCAGGGGAAATAGGCCTTCACAAATAGCAGATTCACTACAAACATGCAGGTTGATGCAGACTGTCCAGGCAAACTAAGGAAGCACTTGCAAAAAGAGAAGGTAACTAAAGATTTGCCACTTAATTACTTTAAAAAGTGTCTTTGTAATCAGCATGTGTTTTGTACATTATGACTATAACTATACACTATATGGGTTTCCTAATATTTCCAGGCTCCATAGAGGTTTCTGAGCAATATCATTCACACACACAGGGATGAGGGTTCAAAAACAAACCTGACTAAGTAGCTCAGGGTGTATTTTTTTTTTTTTTTCCAATTTCTGTTTGTCATTATTCATAACTTGCTGTCGATCTGCAGTCTAATAACACTAATGATGCTTAGAATCACTGTTTCTTCATCAGCTCTTTGTGACGCCAGGGAATGTAAATCACTCAGGGCATCAGGGCTGAGTGGCCACCCAAAGAGCTGCAAATTCAAATATTCAAACAAACCTGACTGGCTCATTGAAGCCATCACAGACGGTGGAACCTTAAACTGGTAACATTAAAAATGACCTGTCAGTTATGACTTCATGTTTATTCCTCCAGGGTGTTAGTAAAAATGGCTGTGAACATAAAATTAACTACAACTAAACTGCAATGGTTATGTTTTTTTCCCTGGTTCAGCCCAAATCGATTACAATCAGTCTACATTTAAATGTCAATAATGTTGTAATAATGTTAAAGTTCCAATAATATTGTGACAATGAGTTCTCTACCTCCGTGTGTGTGCATCTGCATTTATTTGGAAGTGGGATACCCCTCTATAGAGATCCATACTGTATCCTTGTGTGTATACAGTAGATATGTCAGCTGCCAAAGCTAATGGCAAACAGAATTTAGTCACTGTAGCTCTAAATCACTCAGGGCATCAGGACTGAGTGTTGCCCAATTTAAGGAGACTAAAATTCTGCAAAATAAAAAAGCCTGATTGGCTCATTGAAGCCACGATTGCAGCCATAAGTAGATATATTGCAGAGGGTGAACGCTAAAATTGCTGTCTCGCTAAAATAGCCTCTCAAAGTGACAGCAGCGAAGGTCCATTGAGCACTCAAACTGACTGTAGTCGACACAGAGAGCCTGACCCAGTGTGAATGGTGTGGAGGGATAAAATGTTCTTTTATATAATAACAGCTAAATTTAAGGGTTTAGAGATGTCTCTGAAGTCAGCGTTTTATTGTTAATTGAAGCAAGTTGAGCTTAACGGAGCCTGGAAATTATTAGTCTTTTTGATGGCTGTGAACCATTTTCCAATAAGAAAAAGGAAATGATCAAAATGAATGCATTTATATGTTCAATAAAGAGGGAAAAGCAGATACATTAAACAATGATTGATGAAATCTCAAGACAGAAAAACGTTAAAAGGCTGAATAGTTTAAAAAAAGATAAAGAGTAACTTAAAATGTACACAATTCAATTATAGAGATAGATGGCTAAAGTGGCATAAACACCAAATACAGATACCAGCTGCCATAGTTGTACCTACTTTGTAGGGCTGCAGGTATGCAACGCCTTCAAGTGAGGCTTCCAGGTAGCAATGGAAACCGAGTTCTCATCAGCCGCATAACTACGCCAAACACACTGCATGCAGAATACACAAAACCAGGAGGAAGAAAAAAGTACAAAGAGGAGACCCAAAAATAAAAAGATAAATGGAAAGAAAATAATATAAAAACAACAAAAACCAAAGCCAAGAAGGGAGTAAGGAGAAAGAGGAGGAAGAGGAGGAAGAGGATGAGGAGAATAGAAAAGGAAACAAATAAAAAAAGCTGATTAGTGAAAACAAAAAAACTGGTGTTTCACACGTCTGTGGTTGGGCGGAGGTCAGGCATGGATACATGCCTGTGGGAAGGCAGGAGACTCTCATAGTGCCGCCATGTGGCGTCCAGGTAGGGCCTGGTGCTGTCGGTGGAATAATAACGCCACGCAGCCTGGTACAACATGGGGGTGGGCAGGATGAAGAGTAGGAGGTGGAGGAGAGACAGGAGGAGGTAGAGATCAGGAGGACGGTGGGATGGGAACATAAGATAAGAGAGGGGAAGCGAAAGAGGAAGAAAGCGGAGAAGTGTGGGAGGAAAGGTGAGAGAGCAAGGGAAGAAAAGGAAGTGTATGGAGAAACATATGAGGAGGACAATGTGAGGTCAACACCACTAAAATTCAGGATGACAATGAGTGTGAAGATCAGGCTGGAAAAGAAGGAAATGTGTGATGCAGAAAAGAGGGGGTGGCAAGAATGGGTTTGCCAAACTTGTGTTTTGGGTCTTAAACACAGGAGAATGACAGGAGTGAAAAAAACTCCCAGAGATTAAAGAGCTTACTGCAAAGTGAGGATGAGGGGGCACAGGGCTGAACAGAGTGAAGCTACCGGCTACGTGCTTTTTATTGGGTAAATTCAGGTCCAGGGGAAAAAACAGAGAAACTTCAGAATCAACCATTTAGTTCTTTTGATCACATTTTATATTAGGCAGGTATTCAGTTCTCTTCGCTACATCAACGACAACATT
The DNA here is from genome assembly GCA_038496675.1 of Rachycentron canadum. Lineage (NCBI taxonomy): Eukaryota > Metazoa > Chordata > Actinopteri > Carangiformes > Rachycentridae > Rachycentron > Rachycentron canadum. The sequence goes on along the minus strand of CM076650.1, from coordinate 24,363,485 downwards.
TTTATTTTCCAGCCCAAAACTGGCAATGTGTGTGAAAGTAATAAAAGAGAGGGGGCTGTTTGCTTTACCTGGATGAGGTAGGCAGCTGGGTTTCTCCTTTTCTCAAAGTGCTTCTGTCTGTGCTGCTCTTGGACCTTCAGGGCAAAGCCCGAGCCCAGAATACCCTGGTACGATATTAGCAGGAATAAACACTGGTACATTTGTACGTCAAAGACTCTAAAGTATCACTGAGCTGCTGAGAAATTCAATACAAATATAACTCTAATGAGAACATCAACTGTGGTTGTATGAAAAATGACAGTCAATTCTAAAAACAGCATGTTTCATGTTTATTCTTGAAGGAACAGTTTGACACTTTGGTAAATATACTTATTGCCTGTCTTACTGAGAGTTAGAGGAGAGGACCTGAACCACTTGAGCCATATTCACATCATGGTGGAGAAAGAGAAATTCAAATTTGTTGACCTGTGTCCTGAGCCACACTGACTGTTGTGGGCACAGACAGTCCCTGTTGACCACTGCTTGAACTAAAAGGTGGATGAAAGACTAATTTTGCAGGCCTGAAGCCAGACAAAAAAGATATTTGTCTGGATAAATATCAGCAGGCAGATGCAACAGTCAGGTTTGTCCCTGAGATGTAGTGATCACCCACTAGGAATATTAATGTTGCAGCTAAGGTGGTGTTGTTTAGTATAGCACCACTGGGATTACCAGAGTGGTAAATACTGTGCCAACCAATGTGGCGCACACAGCGAACAACCCTTGTTTTTCCTGTTGTAATGTGAATATGCCTTCGTAACTGTGCTTTAAGTATAAAGATTGCAAGCAGGTGCAAAAGAGCTTAGCATGACATCTGAAAGCAGAGGGAAAGGTGCCTCTGTCAAAAAAATAATAATAATAATAATACATTTTTTTTTTACAATTACCAAACCTCTAAAGCTGACAAATGAACACACTGTATTTTCTTTGTTTACTTGATTCAACACATTGAAATAATAAAAAACTGTGCTCGTAGTAATAGTCGTGGAGTGTCGTCACCACAACAGACTAATGAGATGCCACATGTTTATCAGCGAGCTTGATAAGAGCTGGCAGGTGTGTTTGTCAACATAGGAGAGAGGCAGGTTCGCCGTCTCCTCCTGCCTCCAGAAGATGAGCTTAACATTATGCTAAACCAATCACCTCCTGGCTCTAGCTCCATAGTCACAACAGACATAGAGCAGAATCAATACTTTAGTCACTCTCAGCAAGAGATCAGTTAATTTAAAATATACAATGAAAACTACACAAAAAAATATACAGGATAAAAATATACAACTGAATATGAACCATGCGCTGTAGTGTTCATACCAAACACAGTTACGTCTACATTCACAGTTTCTCACCACAATGCTTGGTGTGTATCCTGGATGCTGAACATGCTGAATGAATTTTCTTCCCTCTTGAAACATTTCAAAAATCAAATTTTTTTATATTTTGAAACCTGTGCAGATCCATGTTGACACTGGCCAGAATTCTTATCTGCCTTTTTCTGGCATTTTACGAGGATTTTGATCTTGTTATCTCCAAACCAACTCCATCAGTGGAATAGTGTGAAACTGTTGGCAGGAATGTGTATATGTATGCACTCTTGTGCAAATGCTCATCAACATCACTCGATAAGCCACGAGACGTGCACCTTTATATTAAAGCTAGACTTATACAAATTCAGTTGAGTAAATTTAATCTTCAAAACAAATGCTGAACATATTATATTAGTTTTAGCTTTACCTCACAGCTCTGCAATCAAATATCAGCAAACGAAATTACGTTACCAAGTTCAAATCTCTCAGAAAAGGATTAATAAATTCTCCTGTTCTCTGAAAAGCAAAGTGAAAGGTATCACTTATAGAGTTTGGACTTACTGCTGGCAAGGCAAAGAAGGAAATCCCCAAGAGAGCAAATCCTGCAGACAGCATCCGTCCTGTCCATGTCTTTGGTGTCTTGTCCCCATAGCCAATAGTTGTCAGGGTGATCTGTCCAAACAAATAATTAATGATAAGGTCCTGAATAATGATCATATGCACATGCCTCAGAACGCATAGAAATGAATGAAACACCAGGAAAAATATTTTGGATTATCCATGGTGCTAATTGTATGGAAGCTTGTTTGTCAATACAATTAATGTGCTTTACTGTGGCAGAATGTATTTCCAATGAAAACGAAAAAGAATACACAAAGAATACTGTGTGTAACCTGGATGTTGTTTCTTGAGAGACATTTCATGGTATCACTTTTTCATAAGGCACCCTTTATCGGGGCTTCATAAACTGTCAGTAAAGGCTTTGTTCATGATTAATGAATAATTTAATGGGGTTTCAGAGCATCCAAAAGTAGGAGTGACTTTTTGTTTCTCACACAGTGAAAAATCCCTTTAGTCTTTTCAAGATTGTCAAAGCAAAGATTTATTAACCATTAGAAAGCCATTAATTACAATTTACAAAGGGCGTCTTAATAGCATGTGTTCTAAAATAAAATGTTCTCATATGTTTGACCAGCGAAAACAACATCTGTTGAGGTTGTGGCAGATGTTTTTGGGGCCCATGTCTCAAAACCCCAGGACTCTAATCTGAACCTATCAGCATGGACACATCAGGGTACAAGGTCTTTTAGGCAAAAATAGAAGTAACATTTGGATGGTTCACTTGGATTTACCTGTGGCAAACGCAAACACAAGTGGGTTTATAATTAATTACTAACTTACCATTTTCTATGCTTGCTGTTATTTCTTTGTCTTTCACAACTCTGGTTTAAATGTCTATATTTTAAAAGTATATTTGCATGTTGTTCCTTTTGCATACTGTTTGATTTTGCCACATAGAAGCATGATTTGAAAAGATGCCTTCAGGCAGTTCAATCACATCTGAGTGATTAGACCTGTGTGGAGGCTTTGTAGGAGTGAGGCTGTTTGGCCTTGGTTCTGCATTCACTGATGAGAGCCTGTGGCTGAAATGTTTATTCTGTCCTGACTAAAAGGGTTTCTGAAGCACAGTATGTGGGTTGTTGTTGTCCTTCATGTATTGGGTAGAGTGTGATCCGTCAAGACTCACAAGCCGTGTTTTCTATTGTAATTTTGCACAAAACAGTTTCCATTTAATTTTGTCAAATGTTATTTTGTCAAATAGTCTGAAAGACCACCTCTCATGAGTGAATAAATGGTTTTGTGACTTAAAAAAGAGAAGAGAAAGAGAAATTTCAAAATTCATGTTTTGTTTTGTTTTTTGTTTTTTTGCATTAATCAGGTTCAAGATGACCAGTTCGACAATATTACACCTTTGACTGACTGAAGAGAGGACACAAATTTCTTGATGATAGAAAAAGCCAGTGAGAGTTAATTGAGAGAATAATTCATAATGATGGTACTTGGCTGGTGTGTATGACCCTCACATATGTTCAAGTAGCATTGTAGCATGCATTGTATTCATTTTTTTAATGACAGCAGCAAACACACCTAGCTGTCTGGAACTAGCACTGCTTGGAGGACTCTTGGTTGTGTTCATCAATTTGTTTGTCTGTGTGTTTATCTATCCATCCATTCTGGCTGATTGATCACCCTGCATTATCTGTCATTCAGGCTTTGATTGCTTTGTACGACAAAGGTGGATGCAGCCATTAGGTACCATTGTGATTTTTTGAGTCATTATATGAGCAGGTCTGCCATTTACGGAGGTGCTGGCAATGCCCAAGGGCAATTAAAAACTAAGCTCGTGTAAAAAAATAGCAAGGACACTGAATTTTAGCATCCAATCAAGGACACATTTTTCTGACGACGTATTGAATCTGTTTTGTAAGGTGAAGTGTAACTGAGTCCTTCAGTTGGCCAAGAAAACATGAATCAATTCAACAGACAGCCACAGGTATCTTCTGGCAGCTGTTAAAACCATCTCAAGCGTTGACTGAATCCTAGCAGGCAGAAAGTATTCCTCCAAACTCACCGTGCCCCACCACAGGGCATCAGCGTAGGTGGCAAATTCCTTGTTGAACTTGTTCTCCACAAGGTAGACAAGGAACGAAGAGAAGATGAGAACCAAGAAGCCGATGTACCAGGCGGTTACCAGCTCCTGCAGGCAGAATGCAGAGTTCAAAAGCAACACTCAGTGTGTGATCATGAAAAAAAAAAGAAATGCGTTAATGCACATGAATATTTACTGTAGAGCAAAAAAAAAAAAAAAATCATCACATCATTCACAGCTTTTCTTCTATGTCACAATATTGTTTTAATGTTGTATTCTATGAGCTTGAAACATTTGACTAAAATGAATGTAGTATAGCAATATTATTACTATGCTACAGTATTGTAAAAACAGTAGTATAGTTGTAATAGTTTCCTCTAGAGTGTGGTGAAGTATAGTAGGTATACAGTAGTATAAAATAGAAATACTCAAGTACAAGTCCCTCAAATTGTACTTAACTACAGTACTTGAATAGCCTAAATGTATTTAGTTTTTACTTCCCACCACTGGTAGTAAGATGATATCAGCACTGAATCACACATAAATGAGGATCATTATGTCTGTTGAGGCAAGAACATAAAATCATTACTGCCAACCAGATCAAGTACCAGGTCTGGGGTTGGGTTCAGGACACTTTGCTGTGTTTTTCCATTCTACTGTAAAGCACTTCAATTGGCTTGAATCTGGTTGGTGGATAAATCAACAGGATTAAGTTTTTTTTATATTTTCAAATGTAATTTATTAAAAACATTTCTTTTATCGCTCTGATTCAGCCAGTTGTCTGGGTTCATGAGTGTCTTGTGTCGTGGGTAGATACACGATCCAGAGATACAGAGCTGCATTAAAGCTGCATTAGTCTGGTGAGCTAACAGTCATTAAAGGATGAAACAAAGCAAAAATAACAGCCGCAGGTTTTATTAGTCTACCTTTACTTGTCAGGATCATGTACACAAATATTGACTTCATACAAAGAGAAGAGATGCTCTGGACCAGATATAGCGGCTGATTACTTTACATCTACTGTGACTAGGGAGGTAGACACAGGTCAGGTCTCAAAACTGGCTGCAAGTTTCAGCTGGGTGGGGGCTGGGTTATGGCCTCATTAAAAGGTCCCATAGTTTGATATCCATTAGAAGATATATTTGTGGTTTTAAGAACCAAAACCCATCTCAGTGTAGTTTTATATCTCTCCTCTACGGCTTCTGCCTGGAGCTCTGTTGTTATTAGAATAAAAATATAGCAGATTTCAGGCAAACACTCAGAGAAACCACAGCCTATGAGGTTGGAAGGTGGATCTGAGTGATGTGGGCTGACAGCAGTGAATGTTTTATTGTGACATCATAGTGTTACAGATGATTTAAGGCTCTATTTCTGAATACAGACTGTATGTATTTATCTGTGAACTGTGCTTTAATTCTTTCACAGTATTAATACAGAATCTAACTTTATACTATATGGAACCTTTCAGGCTAAAGTAGAAATCCACCCTAACCACCGAACAACACTGCTCTTGACATAAAAGAGGGGATTATTAATGGTAAACACCCAGCCCAACTGCTTACTGCTACAGCTGTTACTAACCACTGAACACTGAGCTCCGCTGCAGTGAAAATACACCCTCTACTACCTCAGTCTTCACATGATCACACACTGGGTCTGTCTGACCAATTTAAGGTTGAAGAAAAAAAGCATTCATTCTCCAGTTAGCCACTCCTGAAACCACTGGAGGAGTAGAAGAAGAGAAGCTCAAGCAAGTTGACAGAAGTGTCATTCACTGCTGTTTTCAGTCTCTTCTCTGGACACAGTTGAAAGACATCCTTTCCATCTCAAGTGTAAAAACTTTTTTGTGATATGTTGAGGATTTTAATGACTGCCCTAAAACAGTGAATCTGACAGTTGACAGTTTTCCCAAACATTCAAAGAAAGTCAATGTGGGCATATTACACTTACATAAGTTCAAATTAGTGTTTAATTTAGGCATCAACACAACATTAAGCTTGGGGCATGAGTCTTGTTCTACCAGTTTCCATGGATCTTGTTCTGTCGGTCGCAGAGGTCTGTGTGTATGTTGGTCCTCTGCCTACCTTGCTGTGTGCGTAAACCACAGAGCCCAGCAGCTTCCAGGTGCCTCCTCTTCGGTCCATACGCACCATACGCAGGATCTGCAGAAAACGCAGGCTGCGCAGGACTGAGGTGGCGAAGATGTTGCCCTGACTGCCCGCTGACACCACCGCCACCGAGGCTATCAATACTATGATGTCTGGAAGGCAAAGCAGGAACACACACACAAGGGCTCACCAAAAGAAAACAAAATGAGCAATGCCTATAATTCATTAAGAATTAGTCATGAAAGCAAGATTTTTTTAAATTTAGTATTAGCTAAATACTGGGAAACAACAAGTAAAAGAAAAGGGGCAGAAAGAGAAAGAGTGTTCACCCCTAAAGGCAAGTATATCTTATTAATATTGATCTTAATGTGAAACTGGCCTTCAAACAGACAGCCTGGATGGTCATTCAAGCCTTGGGGGTCAGAATATATGGATCTGCCATGATGTTTATCACTCTGCTGCAGTAAGAGTAACTCACTGCTGTCATCTCTCTGTCACCCCTCACTGTGGCAAATTATCCCAACAAAGGCTCCACATTACTGGAGCTGACATAAGGTGCCATGGGCATCAACAGTACAATGCTGTACTGTGTACTCTTCCTATATACACTATATGTTCATACAGGTCGCCTGGCTACCACATCGATCTGCTGGAGACACAAACATGACAGTGAGGAGGATACAAGAGATGTTCCAGGAAGAATACAACAATACATACTCATAAATGATCAAGATCTCCATGCTACATATGACACTTTCTCATAAAAACATCCTGGAGTGCACAAGTGCAGACCAACTGTATTACTGTATGTGCTGCAAACTGTGGCAGACACATACACAAAGATCAACAAACAAAGACATGGACAGACACACACACACACACACACACACACACACACACACACACACACACACACACACACACACACACACAAACACACACACACTGATTTGAGTCCAGAGGAAACCGCAACAAGCAAATTCATAACATCAAACCCACAAAGAACACAGACAAATAAAGCTCCTTTCACTCAAGAAAAAAAAAAACATTTTTCTTCTTTCCCCCTTTGCTCCGCTCACAAATAGATCCTCCATTTCAGTGACGCGCCATGTGAAACCCTACCCATGCGTTGTTTTTTTTTGTTTTGTTTTTTTGAGAGAGAGAGAAAATGTTGACCAAGGTGTGGCTGATGGTTTCTGCTATAAACCAAATACCAGTTGACTCACTGCAGGAAAAGAGAACAGGGAAAAAATCAGCAGCTGCACCATGAAAAATACATTCATGACATCCAGGAGATAAGGGTATCAAGCAGGTTCACGCCCTTTGAAAGTGTAAAGAGAAAAAAAAAATCTGAAGGAGGTGTACGACAGAGGGTTGTGTTCATGTGTAGGTGCATTTGATAAGAATGTGTGTGTGGATGAAGCGGGAGCACCTATTTCTGCCTTTGCTTCAACCAAAACAAAAAAGCAGCAAAGCATCCAATGCTGACACACAGAATCAGAATAAAAAACAGAATCCTACATTTCCCACAATGCAGCTCCATAATTTACCTCCTTAAGCTGCAGTCATCACTGAAGAAGAAGAAGAAGAAGAAGGTGTTTGACTCCAGTGGTCATAATAACTTATTCAAATCACATTTCAGTTTTAATTTCAGTTAATTATTGTCACTCTTGTGCTGTGTCTCAAATCTCATACTTTAGACAGTACAGTGCATCCACATAGAGTGTCATGCTGTCCTCAATCAAATGCTGCGTTGTGTGCACTCACTGTCATTGTGATTGCCAAATGACATTTTTTAGTTTTATTGATCTTTCTCACACACACGCACAGATAGATAGTGACTTCCTATCGTTGAACTGAAAGAAACGACCTTGAGGAGTTTTCAACAACATCTCGTGGTCTTAATCAGAGAATGACTCACTGTTGATCCATCTTCTAATGTCATCTATACACTGATTGAGACTATGATGTAGTTGAAGCAGAGATAAATGAGTGTCATACATACTGATCACAAGGCCAAGCATCTTCTTTCATGCTCAGTTGTGATTTCATATAGAAATGAAATTCATTTTGAAATTAATCTGTTGTAGCAATGAATTAAGATGGGTTTTTTTCTATTTAAAAAAAAAACAAAACATTAAGTGTCTTAGATCAAACAGGTAGATAATTAAAATGACTCGGAGGAATGACTCCTTAACAAACTGAACTGATGTCTGTCAGCAATTTTCCAGCAATATTAACAATCTTTTTTATTTTATTTCTCTCTTGTAAGCATATTAAATTTCATTACATCTCAAAATATTAGAGGTGCGCTTTATTATGGAGACATGAATGCACATTTACATTTAAGTTCAAATTGATTAATTAATTTTATCTGTGAAAGCCACAGAAATGTAATGTCTCCCTGTTTGCTTAGTTGCTCTGTGTTCAGCTCATTTTCACACCATCAGTTCTCTCATTTTTTTGTCTCTCTCTCTCTCTCTCTCTCTCAAACTTCATTTTCACCCCTTTACTTTGCTCACATACCCTCTGCACTGTCAAACAGGAGCACCCGCTACTGAGTCTGACAGGAGCTCATTGCACCCTGCATGACCTCTCAGCCCTGCTCTCCTTCCCTCAAGCACCCTACTCTCCTTTCCGAGAAGCAGCAGAGATCCATGTCTAAACAGTGGAAAGAATAAAAGGCAGTTAATGCAACCTCATTACGTAAATGCTCTCTGCGCTTATGAGCTCTGACCACAACTGAAAATGACACGAGCAAACTACAGTCAATAGCGTGCTGCGGAACCGTGCTTACGTCTAACATCAAATTGCGACAACCACAGTCCACTAGAGGGCAAGCAGGGGGCAACTGAAAGGTGAAGCGGTGAAGGAGAAGAAATGATACTGTGGCTGGAAAATATTACTGCTATTAGAGGGTGTGTCCACAGGGGAGACTCAACAGAAACTTTTGCTCACCTATTACACAAAAGGGCTTTCTGGCAAAGCGCAGTCGTCCCTGCCATCCTCTGTAGCGACAGCAGCATCCTGCCGACCAGATACGGATGATGTACTCTAACCCGAACACCACGATCATCACAAACTCCTGACAAACAGAAATGGGAGCAGTTATTGCAACAGAGGACACTAATGTGGCTTTTCTTGTCAGTGTAGATTACAAATACATCATCAAATATCACCACACATCATTAATGCAATCAGGCCGTCTGTTAAGGCACACATATTGATTCAGCTAACATTACTGCAGATGACAACACTGTGCTGCAACTAGCACAGTGCGATTTGTAAAATGGTGGCTGCAGTTGTCGGGGCAATCATGATCAGTAAAAAAAAAAAAAAAAAAATCAAAAATCAGAGGCATTTGAAACATGTTTAGTCATAGAGTCTGTTAAAGAGGATTTTGTGCCACTGGTAGCTCAATCCCTCCCAGTGAGTAAAGTTACCAGTTTGAGAGCTGACATTAAACAGATCAGTCACTGATCTGAAGCCTGAACAATCTTTTTCTCACACACAAACTTTAAAGAGTTGCGGTTGTATTTTAAGCCATGGGGGACTGAAGGGTTGAAGAATTATGACCATTACTAAATGGTCATAATTCTTGACAACTGGATCAGTGAATTGTATGCTTATGTTAAAAGGGGGAGTTAATATTCCACCATTTACTGACTTTTATGGGCCCGAATTCTGAATTTTTCAAATAAAATTGTATTCATGACAGTGGAGAAGGCTTAGAAACAATATTCAAATTTTTGTTTTTTTTTTTAATAATGAAGTCAAAGGCAATTGAAAGAAAAGAAAAGATTTTTGCTATTTGACTACAGCCCTGATTAACTTGGAAGATGCTTCTTTGTGTGTGTGTGTGTGTGTGTGTGTGTGTGTGTGTGTGTGTGTGTGTGTGTGTGTGTGTGTGTGTTGTATGTTTGTGAGCTAATTATACTAACAGGAACTGGTCCAACATTGTGCTTAATCATATCACATCAAATGGGGTCACACAGTGAATGTGGCATCTCCTCAGAGAAACAGTAAAATCGCATGATGTCATCATTAGAGAACATCACTGAGTGCACGGCAGCTGTTTATTAAAACGGTGTTGAGAGGTGCAACATAATGATATTAAATTAGATGAAAATGACTGTATTTGAAACAGCACACAATTTTTGAAGGTAATGCTGAAATTGATATTTGAGAGTTTAATAGTTTAGATTGTACTGTACACTGGCCTGATGGTAAATTTTTTAAACCAGCAAACACATTGTTGATACAGATACTGTCCAGGAGCATCCACACTGTAAAAATATGTCAGGGAAAGAGTTCCTAAACAACTTTGACATTTCTGCTGTGCTATGATTTCTCACTGCTTATTAACTAACATATTCACTGATCTCATATATCTGGCCAGCCTATTCTCAGACAGCATAATAAATCTGGCCCAAATGCTTGTTTTCCTCTGGCCCAGAATACACCCAGTTCTACATGATTGTAAAATGCAAACAAACAAACAGAAAATCCCCTTAAAAACAGTCAGATTCTGGCCAGATGTGGAAGTATATGGGCCAGACTCAGGCCAAGTGCCCAGGCATACAGTATGTTTGGCCAGAAATTTAATTTCACTGTCAGGGTTTAATAGTGATACTCTAGTGTGAATTTCTTGGCAATTAAAAAAACATTATAGGGAATAGGGAGAAAACATAATTTTTATGGTTGTCTGGTTTCTTACCAGGATAAGGAGACAGTAGGAAGAGAAGTCCTGATGAGCTGGGATGGTTGAGAACACAGAGAGCACCAGGCAGCTGAAGACCAAGATGAATCTGAGCAAAGCGCAAGGGGAAGACAAAATGGAGAACAGTCAACACCAACATACACACACAACAGGATTACATCAGTGGTCTGAGCTCTGAATCCACCGAACTGACCAGCACATCAAATCACAGATTCCAAAACACAATTTCCACTGGTCACAAACAGTCTGCTGAGCTCAGAGTCTGTTTTTTCCTCTGTCAAAAACTCATGAACCCACTTTGGCACTGAAGGAAGAGCAGTGCACGAACAACCTGGCAGCACAATCAAAGAACTTATTTCCTCTCTGCAGTGAACCATGGGCCCAGCTATTATTCAATTTCCTGAGATATCCAGTTAATCATGCTTGTTTGTGCAACATGATTTGCAAGAAACAAGCAGTGAAACAGCGGCTATTGGAAAACAAGCAACATCCGACCATTTCCACACTCTGACTGTTGCTCCCTCCACCAGGAAACTGTAGCCTTTCCATCTTCACAACCATAACATGTTTTTTTTTTTTCCCCCATCACATGAATCTTCCAAAAGCACATTGTTGTTTGAAATATGAGCCTGGGCTTTGGAGTTATGGTGGCTCTTGATGTAATATGGTGAGAGCACATCTGTGTTTTATCATCCCAGATCTCCTCTTAAGCCCGCTGGAGAAAGACTGGTCGAAATGCTGTGTGCATTCTTTCTTTTCACAACGAGAGGTTATAGTGGGCAAACGTGGCTTGTTTCAGTCATGTCCTGCTTTATGTTTGTGCAGTTACACAATCGTAATTCAATTTGGAGACCTTTTTGTGGGATCTAACCTTTAGGGCTCTAAATTTGTGCAAAAAGCTCTCACTTCATCATGAACCTAATCACAGAGATGAAACAGACAGATTTACCTCCTGATCCTGACAGAAATCTGACAATAAACACTCGGCCTGTCTGTGAAATCATTCACCATTTACTATATAGTCTTATATTGTATAACACAATTGCTACAGCCATTTTATTTGAGTTTCTGAAATCAGAGAGTTATATTTTTGCCTGTGCCCTCAAAAATCCAAACATTTGAACAAAGAAAGTAGTGCTCACAGCCTGTTTTTTGTCATTCCACAATACAATATGTCAGCTTTTATAAATGCAAGTAAACACATGTGTGATTTCTTCACACTTTCATTGTTAAATAATGTCTGCCTGAGAAGTAGACACATTATAACTCCATGTGCATAAAAATAATGAGCAAAATTTCAAATGTGTTATTTATTGTAACAAATATATTTAATAGGAGCAGCAGGAGTAGTTATATTATTCAACATGACTGAAAATAAAATAGAAACCAGCTTTAACAAGTACTGAAAGGTTAAAAAAGTTGTAGTGCTAATTGGCTTTATGTCAGTTCTGGTTGATTAACTGACACTGCGAAATGGACTTGTGTGGCACTTATCTTATCAACCATTCAATGCACTTTACAGTTGAAGCCACCTTTTCATAAAGATTCATACAGTTATTTTTCCTACACATACAATACACACATTCACACATGCTGCCCAAGGACAGTTCATAAAGCGGACAGGCGAAGCCAGGAATCAAATCACAACCCTCCTATTAATGGATGACCCACTGTACCTCTTGAGCCACAGCCACTCACTGGTGGTAACGCTCTGAACAATTTAATAATGAGGGTAACTTGATCACTGAGGGCTGGAAATGTGCTTTCAACAGCGACTCTGTCAGCAATACAACAGACGAAGATGAGAAAACTCTGTATCTGCTTACATGAGAAGATTCACCGTACTGACACAGGTATGTTTCCACTTCAAAATGCTTGGGATGAGCTGTGATTATGTCTCTACCTGACAAATGAGCATACACTGAAGCTGCATGAACTGTGCCCCTGCACTGGCTTCAGATTTGGTGCACGAGTGGATAATGTTTAATCGCCATGAGTGAATAAATGGCAGCTGAAAACTGTGTAACCCTACGAATAGGGCTTGATACAATAGGAATATCTTAGGAGCTATAAACTGAACACTTATTACACACCTGATATGTGCTAACAGAAGAACACACAGCCCTAATGTGCCCTCAGCTGTTACAAGTTTACTGCCATGTAGTCAGTGTCATGTTCACAACAGGTCTATTTCTAAATCATTGGAGTAATTAGGTTTTTCCCAATATAATAGTTTTATGCATGCAAAAATGTTATTACTGGCAATGTGACATTGGCTCTATACTATATAATACAGTTTCTCCAGCTCCACAGGTGTATAAAAGTAGAGACTGAGGACTCCTTACTATCAGCCCCTTGGTGCCAGATTGACCTCAGATTATCACATAAATTAAAAGGAAGTTTTATAAGTTTGAGAATGGGTCAATCAGTAGAAGCCCAGCATTTGAATGGCGCCTGTGTGAAAATTGTGGGTGTACAGAGTAGGTCACTGTCCCGTAGCCTTCAGTACAGTGCAGGACTGTGCTGTCCTGACCCCAGTCAGACCCTCTCTGACATCCACAGAGCCCAGATAAGGTCAAAATTTTCCATAGCCGCGAGCATGGTTATGTCATGATTTCCTGACCCATACGTTCTCCTCCTGCTCTGTCACATGGCTCACAGGGCTGCCAAATGGTTCATAGTGAATTAAAAACCATACAGTATCAAAAGTTTGAGGTTTGCTCTGTTGACATTTCTAAAGATTTGAATAATGTAATTTTGATTGGAGGAAAACATCTAGTGACAAGCATTGTGGTGCTGACAGCTGAAAAGCAAGCTCCTTGTCACCGGCACACCTACGCCTCTCGCACTCACAAGGTTGTCAGACCGAAAATTACAGAGTGACAATCAACTCCCTTCATCTATAGCCTAACTCATGTTTCCATTTTGAATATTTTTACTTTAAAGGGGGTAGAGAGCTACTGAAACCCCCCCCCGACAGTGTCATTAAGCACTCAACAAAGTTCACTAATTAATCCCATGAACCAGTTTTCTCAGCCGGCCTTGGTCCCCGTGTGTCATGATGTCCTGCACTCATAGGTGGCAGAATTCATTTGCAGGGTTTCAGAGTGATCGCTCTTAGCAGCAGTGGCTGGAAATTACTCTGGCTAACACACACACACACACACACACACACACACACACACACACACACACAACCACACACAGGGACATCTGTCCTTCCACCCACTCACCCAAACACTTCTTTCAAAAGCGCTGCCCACCCCTCCTCCACTCACATACAAACAGAGAGAGACCCAGCACCACTGAACAAGTGGTGAGTGTTGTTCTGATTTGCATAATATAATTGATTTATTTGAAAATGAGGTGCTACACTAATGACGATGCACACAAACTGCATCAATGCAATGTAGGCTATCATCTGTCACCATGAATTGAGGTCATGCACCTGTGTAGGAGGAGTGTTATTGTATAAAATAGCAGCAATTTACTGATATTATTTAATATTAGAAAGTTTAAAATTGTTTATTTGCAGCCCATTTAGTACACTGAATAATAATAATAATAATTATTATTATTATCATCATCACTCAAAACACTCATCAAATTTGAGTCTTAAAACATTCTCCCTTCGTTGAATTTGTTGCCCAGTATGACTCCGCCATTCAAACATTTCTAACTCCACCCCTTCCTGTGTCAGATATGCATTTGACTTCTGTGTCAGGTGAGGGACTTTTTATAAAGTGAACCGAGATACATACAACAGGAAAAGGGAATCAGTGCAGCCTCTGCATCCAAACATGTAAACTGTCAAACAGTCTTTTGACGTCCGTCATGTGTTCACACCACCTTGATAACGCTGCTGTAATCATCAGACCTGACTGGGTTTCTGGACAACAGAGGAGACTCTCATTCATATGACATGTAGATGAGTTTGTCCTCTGATGCTGTCCATGGTCCTGAAACCAAATTCTGCTCCTGCATTTGATTCAACCAGTGGCCAGAACATTCATCAGTTACTTTTACTTTCAGTGGAAAACATGATGGTATCTGATCTGCAGTGATTTTTAAAGACAGTAAGTTCTGTCAGTACAGTTATAACGACAGCTGATTCCACTCAAATACCCTTCTATTCAAACTAAGATGTGTCTCGTTTCTAAATTACATTTTAATAATAATTTAAAAAAAATTAATAATTCTATAAATGAATGCATGTTGTAAAAACAGAGGATAACGTGTGTGATCAACCTGCTATCGGCATTCAAACATGACAAAAAGAAAACACACTATCATGTTTTACTTTGTGTCTTGTTGCTAAAGCACAATTCACATCTCAATGGTGTTCTGTACACTCAGAAATCAAATGAATTTAGTATATTAGGGTTGTCACATCTCCAGTGAGAACAGAGGCTCAGAATATATGTTTTTCCATTATTACTCAAATATGTCACTTATTTTTTGAATGATCAGTGAATTTGTTTGTAGATATCAGGTCAAACACAATAAAAAAAATGAAAACTACATTAGCAATTGATCTCAGTCTAACAGCTTCAAACTACCTCTGAAAATAATAGATTTGGATTGGCTGTGTGGATTACCTTTTAGTAAGGTTTCAGACTAAAGAATGAACTTAAATAAGTGAATCAATAACTGATAAAAATAATTAATAATATTATTAAATTTGATTACACTTAGCATTTGGTTGCCAAGAGGCCAATATATAGTCATAACACTCCACAGGTGTGTATTTGAGATGAAGGCTGAAACTGAAGATGGGTGTCAAGTGTCAACATGATAACACACCACATCGCAACATGGTCTCTAGTTTTTGGTTGAACTGTGGATGTCTCAGTTCTGTGTTTTGTGCCTTAACCATTAGGCCACCAGATGCCCACCTGACAATGTGTCAATTAAAGTCTGGTTTAAAAAAAAAATAATAATAATAAATAAATATAACATCATATAACTCTGGGATACAGAGTTAGTCTTGACCACGTCACTGGATACAGGTCAGAGTTCATCACCTGGTGAGCAGGTCAGTGGATGTGTGTTGTAGACACAACAGAAATCAACCACTTTTCACTTTTCCTCTTAAATTGAGACAAACTGAGGAACAGGAGAAGTTAATGTCAGCTCTGTTATCCTTAGTGACTTTATGAGGAGATGAGGATAGAAAGTGAAGCCTAAAGCCCAATAAAAGCCATCTCACAAAAGCCTGTCTTGTTAGTAGCTTTGCTGTGTGTGCGGCTTGTCCTTTTGTTTATGTTCATGTTGAAGAGCTCTTACATAAAATCAGTGCTGCTCTGAGAATCCTTAATACTGTCAGCTTTAGGTTTGAGCTGCTGGGGGCTTTTAAAATTATTTCACTTTCAGAAAGAAAATTCTGAAAGAGTAAAATACCGTGGACAAGCTAATTAGCAAAGAGATTACACACACACACACGCACACACACGTATACCTGCATGTACATATTGCATATATCATGTAAAGGAAGCTTCAAGAGGAAAACATCCATAAAAACATCACCCCTTAAGATAGCTAAATAACTACAGCAGCCAGTCCATCTCTTTTTATGGCAACTCTGACCCATCACCTCATGACCTCTGATTCCTCTTTTGAGGTCACACATTTGCATTCCTCCACAGTCAGTCTCAACGCATTCTTTTAATTCACCCTGACAAAGTGTTGGTCTTTTCCAGCAGCTTCTCTGTGCTCAGCACATTTCAGAGGCTTATATGGGGGGAGGAGCAGATTTAAGGGACATGTCAAACACTGTTAAACTGTTGTCACATGCTTAAGTACTGAAATTATGTTCCCGCTCTTCACACTTTTACAGCGCAATCACACACACACAACACTCTAAACCTACAAGGCAGAGTGCGGGTGCGTGTGTTCTGTACAAGCTGTCAGCCACTATGTGTTCAAAGCCACAGTGCTGACAATGAGCTGGGCTGTGACTGTAAAGCTCAGAGGACGATGCTACGAAACCGAACACGACAGGACAATTTCCATAATGCACCTGGGCTCTTTAAAAGGCTGAGGGATGCACGCTGTATTTTGTCAAGAAGCAATGACAGGGGGTGGGGGCACATTGAGTGTCTCCTTCCCTATTACACTTATGTTATGAGTCTCAGTCTGCAGGAAACATTGAAAGAGAAATCAGAATGAGCAGAACGGGTTTGGGAGATTAGACGGGTGTAAATGAACTTGCAAAGTTGGCTCAAGAAGAGAGCGGGAGCAAGGATTTTCCTGACGTCTGACTATTGATCCAGTGAGGTGTATAGGAGGAGCCCTGGGGGTTCGTCTGTTGGTGTGTTTGGATTTCTGCTGTGCATAGTGTTTAGACAAACCACACTATTTCAATAACACAGGCAACAAGCAATATGATAAATAATACAGAGTCTAATACAGAGGATTTTCAAACTGTTGTAGTTATATTAAGAATACCGTCCTATTTTGTGCTGCCATGCTGCTTATGTCTGGGTTAAGGAAAGAGCCTTTGAAGGAAGTTTTCTCCACCACAATGGGAGGTTTTAAAAACAGACTGCAACAGGCCTGGGCCAGAACGATATGTACCGACAATAGACACTTCATCAATAGCAACGTGAAAATAGTTCGATAGAAAATTAGATTGCTTCATGGTTACATGAACAAACCCTGGACTTGCTCCCTGCTCCCTCCGTGGCTCACAAACACAACCTATTACATCCCCTGATAATGGGGCATGCTGCGAGTGACACAATAAATCGCCCGGCCCTAGTTTGCAAAGTGAACATATGACAGGTATCTTGTTGGTTGTCAATTATTATTTTTTGCTCCTTGGACAGATTATTTATTATTTGGCTTTTGTGTGGCTTAAATGCCTCACATCTAGGATACTGGCATGCTAGCTAGGCATTTGCACACAGAGAAAATGACTTTGTTAAAAAGAGTGAAATCCGGCTGAGTGGATCTTAATTGATGTGGGTGTGCTGCCCAAGTAGAGCCTATGCAGGCTAAAAAACAGAATCAACTCTCTGTTTAATATAATACAGCATCAAAAACTAGGGTTGGATCAATACCTCTCTAAACCAGTTTCAATAAAAACTCAACATTATGACCTTCATAAAGGGAGGAGCTATTGCAAGCTAGCTGTACCTTATAGATTATATAAGATACAGTAGGAATAGAGGCTCTTGTAGAATCATTCCCAGCAGCAGCAGCAGCAGCAGCAACGAATATTAGTGCAGAGCTGACTCAGAGTGCTTATTTTAAACCTGAACAGAGTCACAGTACATTTCGCATTTTTTCATTGGAGTGGCCTGCTAGCTCACCTGGCAGAGCGCATACCACAGAGGCTTTGTCATCACTGCAGCAGCATGGGTTGCATGTCATTCCCCCTCTCCCTTCTTAAGTTCCTTGTCTCTCACTGTGACTCTCAGAATAAAGGTGAAAATGTGTGTGTGTGTGTGTGTTATCATTGCCATTAAAGAGGCAATGAAACACAACTACAAATTAGTAACTAATAATAATTATTAAGAATGCTAAATACAAACTATTTAAGAAAGAAGAAAAGTTTGGAGCCTCACAGGAAATGAGGAAATTTTCATGACATGACAAAACATGTAGCGAGTGTAAAAACAGAGGAGGACCCCTATGTTAGTGATGATACCAGTGGTGGGAAAGTTACTTGAAAAATATAATAACCAGTAACATTTAATGTCATTTTGTTACATTTGAAAAATGAATTACAGTTACAGTTACTAATTACTCAAGAGCAAAAGTAATTTATGTCAATAACTTACATTTGTTTCTTTTAGTGTTAGCACAGTCCTGTCGTCATAGAGAAAGTGCTAGTTAGATGTGTTGGGTTTTTAGCAGAGGGAGTGCTCTCAGAAGACATTTTTCAAGCGCTTCTTAAAGATAGAGGGGGAAGTCCAAGCTCTGACAGGATTATGTGTTCAAGTAGATGGTGCAGACCCAGAAGTAACTCTGAAGGCAACTACTGACTTGAACTGACCAACCATGGTTACCAAGTGTAGGTCAATGAGCAGCGTAGTCACATGTGCTCTTTTGAGATAATTGAAGGCCAGACAGGCTGCTCCATTCTGAACCATCTGCAAGTATAGTATTCAATAGGCCAGACATAACAGCATTTACTGAGATTAGAACTGGACTGTAACACAACTTGTTACTGAAAAAAAGTCATTATATTGCTGTCTGCCACCATAACAATTGTGTTACTGCCTGACACATACCAGGAGGTGAAAGAAAATACAGGATGAATGTGAAATGGTTGATTTTTATGACATGAACACGATGTGGCTGCGGCATTAACAAAGACTCTGATGCTGTGAAACGTTACATTGTGATGATGAGGGCATTATTCACACACAGTGGTTCCTGCTGTTAAATGTACCTGTCACTCTTTCACTTTGTCCCCCATTAAACATGAAAACCTTTAATGCTGGGTTCAAGTGGTGCCACACTCAATATGTAAGTTCTCCTCCTGATGTACAGGGAAAGGCTTCTTGTTTTGCACAAAACTGCTGCTGTTCAGTGGTTTATCAATAATACAATATAACTTCAGAGTCATCTGGAACTATTATACTCTTAGTTCATTTTGTTGCCAGTTTTCAGGATTGCTTTATTAACCAGGTGGCAGCATAATTAAAGTCTGTGACCGAAGATGTGTAACATTTTAAGTTGTGCTCTCCCTGACAAGATGATAACTATCTTATAGTTGCACTGTAGGTTGAGACACAAAGGGCTGACAGCGAAGCTCGCTCTCCAACAGCACTTAAATAAATACTTTAAAAATCACACGTAACATCATGTCCTGATGTCCTGGGAAGACACACAAGGAGCTCCAAGGTTTTCAGGAACATAGTGTGCGCTATGCAGTTTGTTCTCTTCCAGCTCCTGATGCACAATCTGTGATTCTTTATTTTGGTAAATTAGATGTTTTGCAGCCAGAAACTTGCCCTAGTTGGTGTTAGATTGTATAACCAATTCATCTTACCTCATTTCCCACTTCCTCACTCAAAAAAGATAATTAGTGCAAAAAGCAGATGGACAGGCTGCATCCTACTGTAATTCTTCCTGTCACACAGCAGCAGTGGGGAAAGAGTCAACTACACAGCTGGTCAGAAATATCACAGCTCAACTCTAAAAAAAGAAACACAAGAGGAAAACAAGAGAAGCCTGTACTGTGAAATTATGTAGGTACTGTTACAAAAGCAAAAAGCGAAGGTGCTACGAGGAGAGGAACCCACAGACCACCCACAGTGCACAGCTATTTCACACTTGTCCTTCATTTGAGCACATTCAAAAGAACCGCAGTGAAAATTCAGCAAAAACTGCCATGGATGTAAAGTGAAACGTTAAGGGCCTTTAATATGCTTGTTAGAAAAGAAAGAGCAATACAGCTATATAAAAGCACAAGTGTATAAAAGCCATAAAAGCAGCCTCACTCTGGTTTAATGTGTTCTGTTCTCTCGTGTCGAGGCACGTAAAGAGGCTGTGCAAATTAAAACTCCATCAGCAGAGCTGTAGGAGGATCTGTAATGGAAAGTAAAGGGGAGAAATTGAACAGATCTGACTTCATAAATTAACCAGACCCTGACAATGCAACCTCTCACTGTTTATGTCCCTAAATTTAATTTAAGCACTGTATGTTTGTAGGACCTGGGAAAATGGTTACTGTCACTAGGCTAAACAACAAAAAGAGACTCTTCTGTATTCGATGTGTGAGGAAATCAACACTGGGCTAAGTTTGATGGTCAATATCACACCAGCAGCTGACAAAGTACTCAACAAAAATAGAAATGCAAAACATTTCTTTTTATTCCAATTCTTCGTGAGTTGAAATAAGCACAAAAGACACACACACACGCACGCGTTGATGAGATCCATTGTTGTGCCAATCATCTGCTGCCAGCGCCTCATGTTGCAGCGGGACATGCACAAGACCTGGAAGATTAAAACATTTCAGTTCCTGTCTAGGCCACACATGTCACTCACTGAGCATGTTTGGGATGCTCTGGATCTGCATGTAGACAGCATGTTACACTTCCTGCCAATATCCAGCAACTTCACACAAACATTGAAGAGGCCACAATCAATAACCCAATACAAAAGAGATGTGTCACACTACATGAGGTGGTTTGAACAGATACAGACTCCGAAGTAATGTGAAATCCATAGTTCCAGAAAGGTGGCCTTTCATTGTGGCCCAGGGCACAACTGTGAAAGAATCATGCTGTGTGATCAGTGTCACCTGTCAGATGAAGAGCCTGACAAAGGAGAAATCCTCACTAACATGGAAATGTAAAATAATGCAGAATTTAATGAGAATAAAACTGTTTCTTTTTCTTCTTTTTTGAAACTTGGATGTTGGTGATTCTGACTTACTGGTTTTCTTTTCATCTTTTCCTGGTTTACAATTCATATACAATACACATATCTCATCCAATACTATGTAGATCAAATTAAAGTTGGATATTTTCTGAAAGATGAAATTAATTATTTTAATTTCATTCATCTCAGTTGTTTAGTCTGTACAAAGGTCCAAAGTGACACAGTCGTATCTGACGAACAGTCCACAACACAAACATATTCAATTTACAATTGTATAAATAGAGAAAAGCAGCAGAGACTCGGACCCTCTGGACCTCAGAGATCTCACACTCAGCTACAGTGACAGCTGCCATCTTGGTGGTCAGAATGAAACAGCAGTGCTCAACAGTCTTTGGCAACATTGAACATAATGTGATTATGTTGTGAGAGCACTTACGTAGAGTGGCTGCTGGTATTTCAGTGGTTATTACCTCAAACAAATTATTTTTTTGCTGTGTCTTGGTATGTTCTCATTGATTCATTATTTCTTTTGTTTCATTACTCAGCCTCAGATGAATCACAGTCAAGACACCCTCCTGTCAACTGGGACTGATGTGACCATTTTTTTTAAATGGGCCCATTAATACGATTCATCCTCACTACTTTAATTTGAGTATTTCTCACACACAGCTCCCATTATCCCCATTATGAGAGAGGATACTGTCCAAAGCAATCATTATTGGCAATTGATGTGTGTCATTTGCAAACCTATCGATCCTATACCGCAGTTGAGTGTCTGCAGTGACTTTCTCCTCCAGTCTCATCAGCTCGGCTGTGTGCTTGGTTCCACGGTGTCCCACTTTCCAGCGTCTCTCTCCATCGATCAACACTATTTGTCTACTTTCTCCAGCCAGTGACGGGTCAATACTTGGACCTCCAGGCTCCACCCCACTTCTACCTCCAATCTCCCTCTAGGCAAACAAGTATTAATGGAGCCAGGTGAGGAGATAATGAGGCACCCAGACATAGACCCATAGAGGTCAGGGAGTGGCAGAGACACACAGAGTTTCCATTGTCACACCATAATGAGAGACAGACATAATGACGCTGAATCCTGGACTAAACCCACAGAGTTTGGAAAACTAAAACCTTTATGTCTTGAATAAAAGCATCACCTGTCCAGATGGTGTTCTGGCCAACATCCTCTGAAACCACCACAGCCACGCTCCCCTGTGGTGTGCAAAGGTCAAATTCAGAGATAAATAAACAACGACTGTATGTGTGGAAGATGAATCGGCAGAGGGGAAAAATAAATTCAGTGGCTTCAATTCATTCAGGATGGCATCAGTGGAAAAGAAGAATCTCAAAGGTCAGCAGAGTTTAGACCAAAAGAATTTCAGCGGAGCTGGTCAACACTAAAACCAAGACCATCAAGACAAATTGACCCTGTGCTTCAAACTTCAGAGCTTCAAACTAAATCAAAAACCACTCTCTCTGAAAAACTAAAACTATTAACGGGGACAGACGCTGTGCTGCAATTTTATTCACTGTGATATCTGCACAGGCAAACCCCCAGTGACCTCAAAATAGCAAGGACCCCATTAATCAACAGCGCAGGACTGGGCCGTTCGATGGGCTGACATCTAATATCCATCTCCATGCAGTCTAAATTTGGGTGATAAGGAAGGATGAGCTTGATGGCTGAGAACATTAACCCAGGCTGTGCCACAGCTGAATTATTAATCAAATACAGATATGTGTTTTGGCGACAGCTTTTCAATCAAACAGCAAATCTTTATTTTCAATCTTCAGCTTCTTTGTTGTTTCTGATGTCTTCTGTGGTAACTGAATTTGAACGTGATCAATTCTTCTGACACAAACTGCAAAAAAACGTCGCTGGACTGGGCCCGGGACAGGTAGACATTTGTTCACAGAAGCAATGTCAAATTACCTGCAAAGGCTTTTATTTGTTTTTATTTTTTCTAAATAAATCAATAACCACACTATTTCTCTGCATCTGAACTCTATCTTAATGCAACAGTATTTTCCATGCACCAGGGTTGTAATTAAGAGATTAAAAAAAAAAAAAAAAAAGCGTTAGTCTTAGTTAGTTTTCTTGCTGCTCATCATCTCAGTGCCAGCATTCCTTCAACTTTTGGTCTGAGGACAGCTACTTCACACCTGAGCTCCATCTGATTCACTTATCCTTCAGTGTTTTCTAGGTGAACTCAGCACCTACTCATACCTAATTTAAAAATTGCCTGCTTCTAAAATCTGACATTAAATTTAAACTCAGTTTTGTTCACTCAAACAGAGCCATCTGGACATATACCTTTCATTTCCTTTCATAAATAAAGCTACACAAAAGTGTATTTACATATAAACTTGCTGATACCCACAACACATCAGTACCTCTATGGGGGGGTGTTGTGTGTGTATGTACACTTAATGAGCATGAAAAAATCTGTAAGGAAAGAAAAAAAAAAAAACAGCTTGGAGGCCTGAGCGATTTTCTGTGTAATATGTGTGAATATCTTAGGATCCATCCACAAGGCTAAGTACACTAGTGTTTCCATGAGGAGTAGGAAGCGTCAAACAAGAAAAAACAAAAGTGGGCTGTGGGGCGGGGAGCGAGGTGGAGGGCAGCAACTGGATGACTAACAAGCACAATAGAGAGTCTATTGAGGAATGCCAGATCCATTCACAAAATACCTTTTCTTCTTTTGTGCAACACACACACACACACACACACACACACACACACACACACACACACACACACACACACACACACACACACACACACACACACAGCACCTATTATTCCAAACCCACCTCTGAAATTAAGACAATATATAAAAATGCTCCAAACGTGGAATAATCTTCCCCTGGTCATGAGAGTAAAACTGTCAAGAGACAAATTTATCTGATGATAAAATGCCTCATAAACTGCCCATGAGTGCAACATATATTTCAGCTGCTTGACACTGTATTGAAGAGATATTAAACAGTATCACTTAAATTCCTTTTGGTTCTTTAGTGGATGGACGATCATTGGAAATGTAACAGCGCTGTGATATATGACCTCTGGATGACATGATGAATGACCCGCAGGGAAACATTAAAGACTATACAGAGGGTCCATATCTCCAACATTGACAGGCCATCATAAAAATATACAGAGGACTACTGTGTGATGAGACCTTAATGGTTGTCTGCAAATATCTGATGTAAGAAAGAAATGAGTGAGTGTCAGCATCTGCATCGACAGCATTCTTTCAGCACAGGATCATCAGTCACCTTCAGTCAAACTGTCTGTCACTACACAACATGTGACTGAAAAAAGCTGTTTTCCACTTCATTGAGATCAAACTATACTACTATCCCTCCAGTGTCAACTCAATGGGTAACAAGTCTGCCAGTACTTGTTTTTTCTATAGTGCTGAAGGAACCGTGGATGTCATAGATACAGGAGAGGTGATTCTTCCAGGACTGATGAGGGCTGTATAATAAATCTACAAACACACATGGCATCAAACCCAAAGAGAAGAAGGAGAAGGGGACAGTAGTTATAACAACAATGCAAGTGCAGGTGCAAACAAGTCCAAAAATACTGGTGTATGGAGATTTTGCATATAACACAGATCAGCAGGGACAAGTTATAGTAGGTATCCACACCTGTACACAGATTTCAGTTTCTGTTGTTAACTTCATATTAATAATGTGTCATCACAAACAATAACATATTGTTGTTTGTAACTTGTGACAGCTGGTATCTTGGCAAGGAGCTTCATTTGGAGGTTTGCATATGCACATTGAAGACAATCTGTGTGACTGATGATTAGCTACAGCCGCATGGTGCTGTGCAACCTGTCCGTGACTCAGCTTCTCTCTTCTTTGATCAGCACACATCATGTGAGGCAGAATATTGTTTGAGGGGTAAAGCATCTACTTTCAGGAATAGCTCACTACATGGGCAGTCATGTATGTAGCAGGATAGACAGAGAGAGAGACTGAGAGAGCGTTGATGCTGGTGACCGGAACACTTTGCTTGTTAGTTGGAAGTTAGCAGTGTAGCTGTGAACATACGGTACGATGTATGTGCGCTTCAGGAATTCTAAAAACTCATTAGACCTACACCATTTAATGACATCAGGTTGTAAAATTAAGCCGGATATTGTTGAAGTCTATTGAAAAATGACCCTACTTCTCACTTGATTCATAATCAATTATTATGATTTATAATTATAATTAACTTTAAACATTTTTCAAGTGAGTTTGTGGTCTCAGTCTCTAGTTTCAAGTCAAGGGTTTCAAACAAGCAGTTCACAGCCAATGGGTAATGTCATAATGAGCCACTACTTGGTTATAGCATATATGTATACTGTAGCAAATATCAGGAAATACAATACAGAAATAAGTAATAATACCAGAACTGAACATGGACAACGTACATAGACAAGAAATGTCAAACTGTATGTTAAACAAGTGTCCTTCTCAATATTACAGCAGAAGTTTGCCATTCTGACAGGTCAGTCTACAA
The DNA here is from genome assembly GCA_038496675.1 of Rachycentron canadum. Lineage (NCBI taxonomy): Eukaryota > Metazoa > Chordata > Actinopteri > Carangiformes > Rachycentridae > Rachycentron > Rachycentron canadum. The sequence continues at coordinate 24,337,804 of CM076650.1, read as the reverse complement.
ATGCATAGCATACTTGCAGACCCTGAGAGCAATGAGGTGGAAGATTTGAGATGAACTGAAAAAACAATCAGTGCAGGAAGTAATTTTTTTACAAGTTGCTGCTGCAGCAAACCACAAAACCTCCATTGCAGCTGCTAGATCTCCATCTCTCTTTTTGTGTTTGTCTTTTTGTCAGCAACAGCACTACCAACCACCATTTGTTTCCTTGAATGTCAATTTACACAACTTTTTCCTCCAATACACTAGAGCTAGTCATCCAGACACTTGTATCACACCAACATGCACCGCTGATGAAGTGGTTGGATGGAAAGTAAAAATCAGCACATTTCCACCGACGTCACCACAAACATTTATTCAGTTGGATGTAGAGATGATATAACACATTTGCCAAACAAAGCTCACAATGAGGGGCCTGAGAGGCGTGTTTCCTATATACTGTAGTTCTCTTATTATTTCATTACATTGTGTGGGCCCTTGTAAACTGTGTGCGTAGGCCATTTCATTACCATTCACTGCAGAAGAAGCAACACAATGAGTTTTTTAAAGCATATTCAGCACTGAGCTATATCAGGCTGGAGATTTACATTATTAAGTCACCATGTGATGAGATGAGACCCAGCGCCTGGTTCATCCCTTCGCTTTCAGTTTATGAAGATGAGTTTAACTGGATAAAAGCAATAACAACAAATATTGCCTGACGAAGATGAATGGGCAGACACAACAAAGAGGAGGGAGACTTCAGTCTAGTGATAACAGTATATTCTCTGTGGCTGATGCATACCTTCCCACTGTCAGTAACTTTAAGCCCCATCAAAAGGTTGGGGTCAGCCATTGTTATAGGAGGAGTTCACCCATTGCTTCTGTTAGTTCGGTTTCAACAACTTTCAGACCTGTTTTCAGCACCTTTTCTGGCTGTTGCAGCATGAGGCGATGAGCAGGATGAGAATGATCGATGGGAGTCTGGCTCCTCCCCGACGTTGATCCATTGATCTCTTCGGTCTGACTGACAGCAGATGTTACAGCCAAGAAAACACATGCACTTGATTGCATGCCACCGTTCATGGGAAAACCATTTTCAGCGGATCGCTGTGGAAAAGCAGTTCACTTCCTGTTCAGTCGCAGAGTGGTGAACAGCACATTCTTTGGCGGGCCCTCAGTGTCTCTGTTAAAGGGATTTGTTATGCCGTTTTTACAGAGTGGGTACGCTTCAGACCGATGCGTGCGACTGAGAGAGCTGCTCAGCTTTTGTGGAAACAATAATTGAAGTGCCAGATAATCATGCTCACTGTTTTCTGGAAAAACTGTTGACTTTTCTTTTCAAGGTAATTTGAACTTGAAGCCACCATGGAGTAACACAGAAATCAGAAATCAAAAACAGAAATCAAGAAGCACATAAAAGCTTCTTCCAATAGTTCAGAGTGACAGAAAAATGTTCTGGTTACACAATGAGACGTTTTATGGTGTAAGATTGGCTTTTAATAACCAGGCACATTTTTCAAATGAGGGGCATTCATTGGGTCAGGAAGATAAAAGACATTAATACAGGAGCCAGTTGGCTGTTTTTGTTACAGTAACGATAACAACCTCACAGTAAATTACAACCGGGCTTGAGCCGCCGCCATGATGAGAGACAGCCTGAGAAAGCCAAATGGAAAGATGATATAAATCTGAGATGCTAAATCTATTTACTTTAGAATGCACAAGTTGGAAATTATGAGAAGTTTTCTGGTTAAAGGGTGTGGGGAGGATGAGGTCAGAGATGGAGGTATTTTCCATCCATTAGTGGTGTAGCATGAGATACACACATAATTCGCTTTCCACATCTTCACCCAATTAACTAATCACATCACAATCGAGCACACTCTGGCTGGATGCTTCACATCAGTGCAAAGTTATTGAGCCTCAAATGCTAAGCAAAGCATCACACACAAACAAAGAGATCCATCAGAGGACTGGTATTGTACTCTAGAATGATATGAATGAACACAACTGATGCAACCAAACAAACCATTTCTAAACACATGCTGGCAGATGTTAAGCTTTTCAGCTGAAGGATTTTTAAAAGCCAAAAATGTGAATGAACAATGGATATCGCATGGTGTGGATGCTGCCGGCTTCAGCAGCTGCATGTAATGCAAATTAATCGTAAAAATAAAATGTGCATAAAAGAGAGGTGCAGATGAGAAATGAACATGTACACATTCATCCATTTACATCCTCAAAGGATGCGCTCAAGCGTTGATATTAAACATGGGAATGAGGAAATTTAAGTCAGAGACATAACACTGAAATTCAACATGTTTTTCAGAAGTCACTATTGTGTTTTACTCCTGAGTGTTAATCTACTACTCTATCTTAGTTCAGAGAGTCACTGCTGGCTTCAGTGGATCTGCATAGATGTAACATCACTGTGAAGAAGAATTTTGTTCTTCCTCCGTCATTTGAGGTTTTATCAGGATAAATAAAGATAGTTGACATTTATAAAATCGATGATTTTCCTTGACAAGATCCCAGAACAGCCACAGAAAAAGTGCTGCCACACATTCAGCAATTCTCTGAAAATCTGAAAAAAAAAAAATCTCCCATATGGTGTTTAAGTGGGTTGAAATGTGGTGATTGTGGCGGCAATAGAGAATGAATCATACTACTTTCATAGTCATCAAACCATTCAGCGATACCCTTGTTGCAAACCTTTACCACCGACATCTCTGATCTGTTCTCTGAGTAACTGTTGTGCTCATTAACAGCTGTTTGCCAGAGCTTTGTGAAAGCAAGATTAAAAAAGGAGACGGCATCTTCCTGTGCCAAAGAGAGAAAGATGGTGTGAAACAAAAATGACAAAAAGCATGGATGAGACTGACACAGCGATGGTCACTGCAGCGGCGTTAGAAGTCAACAATATAGTTGTAGGCATAGTAGAACGATGTATGATGTTATTTGTCAACAAATAAATGCTCCCACTCCTCAAAACCCAAGTTCCATCAACTCCTCTGTGCTTGCCACTATCTAGATGATGAGCCAGGAAAGTTAAACAACACTGAGGCGGGCAAAAAGAGGACTCTGTTGTGGCCCAATTCAGAGGCCCTGTCCTTCAGATGTTGCATTGGAAGAGTGACTGCATCACAGCTGTGCCACTCTGTTGTCCCTCATATGTGTCCTCCCTTTCCTGGGCCAAGGAGGATCCACCGGGTGGTAGCACAGTTGTATTGTAGTTGGAACTGTTGTCTGTCTGGGACATTTCTATATGGAGTAAAGTCCAAACATTAGGTTAATTGGTGACTCTAAATTGTCTATAGGGTGTGACCTTGAGTGTGAATGGTTGTGGTTGGTCTGTATTTGTCACTCCTGTGGTAAACTGGTGATTTGCCTGCACAGACAAGTGGTATAGATAATGGATGGCTTTGACCTCAGCTCAACAGCTAACAGTACAACTGTTAAAAACAAGGCCCTCAAGTGTCTGGGAGAACAAAGTTGGTTCCTAGCCATCACAGACTGCGAAGGCCAAACAAACATGAGATGGTCTGGTCTATGGAATGATTTCCCCTTTGCACCACCACTAACCCTAACCCTAACCCAGTAATGACCTGCGTAGACCACGCCTCCAAAAGATGCTGCCCCTGATTTGTGACATGGCTATTGTGAGTTAATATGTTGAAGAGTATAATAGAAGTGATTTTTCGATATTTTCCCTTTATACTACACATTCAATATATTTATTAGTTCAGTGGAGATGTCCAGGCAAAGCGTAAGACAGGATTGCAGAGACTTTCAGCAGATGAAAGAGGACAGGTCCTGTCTCATCATGAAATGGTGATTTTGGGTGCTGGTGGGGGTTGAAGGTGGTGAAGGATTGCAGAAAATGTGTAATAGTAGAGAGGCAACACAGTTTGTGTTTCTTGTGTTCCACATCCACATCTAATCCAAACACATTCCAGGAGATTTGTGTCCACAATAACTTGGAGACTTTGTTTCTTTCACGTTTTCTATTCTAGTTCGTATCTCTCTGTTTTGTTCTGAATCCATCTGATTTACAAAAGCATGGAAACAAAATGTTCTCAGAGTAGTGAAAGAGAGTAAATGTAGAGAAGAGGACGCAGACTTTATTGTAGTCTTCATTTGGGTAATGGCAGACCAGAAGAAACATTTCAAACTGCAATGGACAAAGGTTTGTTGAGGAAAGAAAATGTGCTATGACCAAGGATACTCAGTGAGATGCTTTGGTAATGCTACATTTGAAAATCACATTCAGTGATGAAGAATGACCTACAGTTCCTTCTTTTGTACCAGTGACAATGCCATTCTCGTTCCCATCTCCTGCATCATTGACCTTGAATTCAGAATGAGACATCAGCCTGTCTGACTACTCCCACTCCCAAAGCCAAACAGCCCTCAAAGCAGACATTTGACAACAGTATTCATTAACAGACATATTTGCACAAGAACAAAACGAATAATAAACCTTTTTTTCCAGGTCTGTGTGACCTCCTGCATACTGCATACAGATAGTTTCTCATCTTCAGTTTCAAGTGCATCAGGGATTCACAAATATCTTTGTTCACAAATAAAACAATTAGTTTTATAAAGTCATGTGTTTGTGCAAAGAGGGCATTAATAATAATAATGGAGTGGCTAGGACAAATGGATGAATGCCCACAGTGCCTTTGATGTGAAAGGTCTCTGGCCAGAAGAGACTGGCTCTCCTCCATTACATTTAATGCATCTATTGGAAAGGATTTCAGGCCATGTCACATGGACATGTGTCTTCAAAGGTAGAGAATCACTGAAACCAACTCATTTATGTCTTCATTTTCTTTTCACTTTCATGCGTCCTTTATTTATTATTCAGTTGAAGGTTGAATTTGATTTGTCTGACGACAACTTGTTACGGTTTTATATACAATGATTGGCTGTTGTCTCCTGTCATTCCCAAGGGCTGCATATTTGTGTGTATATATGTGTACTATGTCTGTGGATAGAACTATCAGGAAACACTATCTCATTTGATGCTTCATGCAAAGATTAATTCAGGTTAATGTTTCTGTGTTATTGCAATTTTCACATTTATACAGTGTTTCGTACACAAGTTGACCAATGAACAGGTTGTATTGATTAAAATCACATTTTGAGAGGTTGTATAAAAACAAACTATTGCAGAGTTCGCAGGCTGTGAACTCCAGTTTGTTCCATGTTTCCATCCGGCCCCATTTGTGCGCAAAAATCTATTTTTTATTTTTCATCCCAGTTTAGCTGTTACCTTGTGAAAGAGCAAATCATTTTAAACACTCTCTAACTTCTCTAGTACTTCCACTTTCACCTTTAACCTGTTGCTGTAGCAGGTGTTATACACCTGTATCCAACCAGTGGCTCCTTGGATCAGGCCACTGTTGGCAGTGCAGCTACTTCACACTACAGTACAAGTGTAAGTGAGTTTGCATCTGGAAGTCATTGCCTCACAATCCTATTATCAAATTACCAGGCTGAAAACACACTGGTGTTAGCCCACTAGCAACGGCTGTTTTAGGCTGAAGAGTGAAGGGCTGCCAGCATTCCTCTTCAATACAGTATCAGATACATGTGTTTCCTGGTTAAACACTGATAAAACCACACAAGACCACCAGCGTCACTCAAGAGAAAACTACCACAGAAGATTTTGACTTTTTAAGATAAATATATTTTTTGATACAATATAAATATATTGTATCAAAAAAGCAGCTATTGCCAATGTATCAGCAATACTGATGAGATGAAAAGAAAATGGAGATGTCAGATATAGAACTAACTGTTCTTCAAAGGGTTTTTTAGTGTGTGTGAAGTCACTGCTGTGCACAGACAAGATGAAATGTTTGAAACTAATCTCACATTAGTGCATTGAGTACGGCCCTGAAGCATGGATGTTGTTAGCTTAACTTAGCATAAAGAGTGAAAACAGAGGGAACTGTGACCTGACTCTTGCTATGAACACTAATTGTGGTGCTGGTAGTTGGTACTTTATGCAAACTAGCATTAGCCTGTCCCAGCCTCTGCTCCATACTTCATACACAGACATAGGACTGACATTGATTTCTGTCATTTACTTATATCAAAAATGAAAATTTACAAAAATATTATTAACAATTTACAAAAACTATTTCTTTGAAGGATAATTACCATTTGTCTTCAATTTTGAATTTGTACTTATCAAAGTAATTGTTAAGGTGACGTTGCTGCATCAAAGTTTGGTGGGTGAAGAAACAGATAATCAGAGTTTGATTATCTGTTCTGTTATGAAGTTTCAAGGCAAAAGATAAAACTAAAATGTTGCCTATTATCCTTATTGATCAAAAAAGTATCAATACAGTTAAGCAGGTAAAAGAACATGAAGTAAAAAAACAGAAAGTTTGACTCACTTGCAGGTTGTTTGTCTGATCTGCTTCTTCTGATTAACATCTCACCACATTCCCAGATTTCAGTAATGAATTGGTGAGTACAGCGCTAATATTACTCGCAGTGACTATTTGTTCCTAGAAATACAACCATCACCAAGTTGCATTAAACCATAATTTTCTTTCAACACTTGATGGCTATAGTTCCCAGTTGGATCTGTGTGGGCACTAAAGTGAGTATTCAAAGCTTACTTCCATGGGAACATTGACTTTGAGTACTGACTTTCTGTACACAGACACACACAGAGATTGCTACTTTGCCCTACTTTCATGTCAGCAATAATTTTCTGAGAGCCAACAGCAGAAGAAAGAAAAGACTGGCAGGAACGAAATGAAAAAATCTACTCTCAGGGCGCACTTGATCATCTCCTGCTGTAGTAGTCGGAGTGTGGAGTCCCACTAACCTCTCAAGATCTTTTTTTGCTTGCAGCTATGTTAGAAAGCACTGGGTGTCAAAATCACTCTAATGCTCCTCTGGGTGTACAATGGCCGATCCCTCCACACTGTGCTGTCGAATCTCCTGTTTATCAAATTAATGATGAAGCCATTAAAAATGAACAAACAGCATGCTACAGTGCGGAGGAGACTGCAGATGAGGGAAAATGGTAATTCAGTGCAGTGCAGTGCAGTTTGGATGTGTGTGCGAGTGATTGCAACTCTCCTGTTGAGGGTGTTGACACAAACATAAGTGCAGAATGTATATATTATGGTGTAGCTGTGTGTTTGCGCTTTTGTTGTGTCGGTCTAATGATCAAGTAGCATAATGATGTTCTTTCCCTTATCCCGTACCGTTTCCATGGAAACTTTAAAAAAAAAAGGTTGATTATGCTTTAAAGGAACTGGTCTGTATGTTTGTCATCCAGCTGTCTATAGGTAGTGTTTATTATTATTCTATTCTAAACAAAAGGTCTGATCTGAGTCTGCTTGTCACATTGTCCATTTCATATAATAGTTACAAGTGGACACAGCACCCTCAAGTCTGAGTGCAAAGCTGCAGTGGGAGAGAGTTTCAGACTCTGTTTTAATGATCCAAAGCATAGTTAGAGCATCTAAACCATGCCAGCAATGTCAATTACAATGCTAAAGGCCATTGGTGCCATCTTGGTTGAGTTCTTCGCATTTTTGAATTTCCCATTTGCTGTGTGTCTGTGGCAGCTGAACTGAATACAGCCCCAAGAGTGACAATCAATGCTGTAGATGCTCTGGAACTCAATGGTGTCTCTGCTTCATGAAATCTGAAAAGAACCTTCACTACAAACAAACTCAGCACACAACAAAACACGATCAGATGTATTCATACTCAAATGTACATTTGCAGCACCTGTGTGTACACAAACAGAAATAAAAAGACTAAAAAGTTCTCTGTTATACAACTCCATCTGCTCTACAGGCACAAAGGTCAGACACACAAGTATATGAATGTCTGTCTGAGAACTCAGAGCCATTAGAGACAGATTTCTGAATAGCCTCCACACAAATGTGTGAAATTGTTGGGAAATTAATGTGAGGCATCAAAATGGACCTGAAACAAAAAAACAGAGGCAAGAGGGTGAAATCCTGTGTCTAAATCCCTCAACAAACATGGGCTGTGGAAATGAATCGCTGTGAAAATCTGCCTCTAGTCAAGAGAGCGCAGAAAGACATCTGGTCCTGATTACACTACTCGCTGACAGCAGAATGTCTCCTCTTTTCCTTTTGTCTTAGCTTCATCAGTCCTCTTCTATCCACCGTTTCAGTTCCGCCCTCAGTTTTTTCTCAGCATCACCCCGTCTCCATCTTTTTTCGGCTTGTCTACCCTCACTTTCTGTCTCAGTTTTCTCTGGCTTATGTCCAGGAGTTTCGCTAATCCCTCGGCGCTGTCTGCAGCGCTAGCAGGAGTAGTTTTAGCATGTAAGTAATCAGAGAGGGGGGTCTTAGCTCCAGCCAGACGAAGACTGTTGTGGTTCTGCTGCTGGAGGATGATGACTGCCCCGTGCACTCAATGATCCTCTCTGTGCTCTGACTTATTTACAGCTTTGAAGGCTCAAGAAGGAAAGACAGAATCAGTACTGACAGAACCAGCAAGGTGATAAAAGGTCATTCTGTCACTATGCTTTGAAAGTTGGCATCACTGCAGTTTTATTTTGCTGCTCACATCACAACATTACATACAGGACTATATTGTATTTGATGGTGTTGATCACAGGGAGTGAGAAATGTGAAAAAATGTATGCGGAATAAAGTAAAAGGTAGTAGTATAGTTTGAAAGTCAATGCTCTAGACAGAAAAACAACAAGAGTAGTATACAGTCATTAGGAGTGATGGAGCTTTTTTAACTCCTATAAAAAGTATAGAAATGTACAAAAATATTTAGTTCAATAAAAATGTATTGACTATTATAGGAAATAAAAAGAGACATTACGATGCAGCAAAACCATTGAAAGGCTGCCCAACATGTAGATCTGCAAAACAGACACACACACACACACACACACGCACAGGCCCACTGACCAGTATAGCCAGGGGTAGCCGATTATGCCCTTTGAGAGCAAACACGATAAATAATTCAGGAGCAGCTAAAGTGCCTGATATCACCAAAACCGATTCTGCAAAAAGACACAAAAGTTTCTTTCTAAAAAGTGCTTCTGTGCCATCGTGAGACAGGAAAAGGGGGTTTTAGGGAGGGCAGGCACTGTAAATCTTTAATGAACATCTGACATAATGATTGTAAAAGACAGGCACTGGACGTTTCCTAACAGCACATGGCTGCAGAAAAAGCAGAGACATACCAACGTTCTTCCTGCTAAAGTGTCAAGAAACAAAGAGCTGGCATGACAGCAGGCTTATTGGCCAAAGTGCTTTCTGCTGTAAGACAATTCTTGCTGTCATTCATCGGATAAAGACTCTACTCCATGTAATGCACTTTTGTTAAAAGGAAACATATTGTTTTAAATGGCCTAGTGCACTCAAATGTTAGCTGAAATGAAGAAACACAACACCACACTGAATGCAGCAGATGTGTGAAGGAGAAGTGGGGGCTTGTTCAGACCACTTCTTAGCTATTACTTTACTTATGTATTTTACAGGCTTTGTTGCTTTCTATCATCCATCCAGGATCACACATATATTGTTGTCTTTACAAATACAAAATACAAACAGAGCAACAATCCTGACACTTCTAAATGTTTGTGTCTGGATTTGAGAGCAACTTTGCACTTTCATCTTGATATGGATCATTTTCTAAGTTAAAAGTGAAAAAAAAAGAGCCTGATGTAAAGTGGATGTGGGGGTGCGGGGGTCCTGTCCCCTCCAGTGGCGCTCCACATCGCCGCTCCAGACAGCCTGAACTCACCAGAACAGCATGGTAAGCTCATGAGACGCAGGCCATAGCGGCTTTGGAAAACCTATCCCCTGACATTTTCCATTCATAAAATTCCTGGAATTGAGATGAAGGAGGGAAAATAAATCAGGCTGCAGCCTGGTGTCTGTGTTTTTTCATATATGTTTTTTTTTTCATGTTGCTGTGATTGGCTGAATGAGGGTTTAGCCATATGTTTCCTCCTGCTACTATTCTCCACAGCCTCCTTTTGTTTTTCCTATTGACATTAAATAGACATAAAGACGGGATTTGCTGAGTGTGCCTTCCAACTGAAGTGGTTAGAAATTAGAGGCTTTTACGACATGGAAAGGTCTTCATTATTCTGCATATTACCAAGAGCCATCTATTGATGGAAATTTCCGCTTCCCCTTACTAAAAAAAAACAAAAAAAACAAAACAAAAAAAAAAACATGACTATAATTTCAGAAATGTCTCTACTCTTTCCCTTAAATACCCTTGGTTTTGTTTTAGTTCTTATACGTTTCTGTGATGTACAGTTTGTCTACCACATTGCGGCTTATTTGGTTTTCATATTTATTGAAGGAAATTGGTGAGCTGGATTGAATGAGGTAATTCAATTCCCTTTTCTAATCTGCACTTCTTTGAGGTGGCTTTTCATTCAGTAGTTAAGGGCCCTCCTGCTAACATACCACCCCTGCTGCACCAATAGCTGTGCACTGCAAAGATAAAAGGATCGACTTTGAAGTGGACGAAAAAAAAATCATTTCATCATGCAAACAGAAGCAATCCTTTCCTCTGATCCCTTACAAACCAGATTATTCAAACAAACCTCATAAACACCATTGTCACTGCAGATATCACATTGAGCCCAAAACCGATGACCTGGGTTAAGGTTGAAAAACACAATAGGACTTGAAAAGCATCATTTCAATCTTACTGTGTGCTATCAGCTACCGTGTTTCTTTTCATGGTTGACTGGAGTGCTGTGATGAGCTAATCCTCAAGTGTAGCAGAAGTCAGTACCTCGGCACAGAGCTAATTAATCACCTTGTAGTTTATTCATCACTTCATACAATGACTTTGCCTCATAATGTCCCTCCTCAGCCCTCAACCCATTCAGCTTTGACACGTTGCCAGAAGGTTGCGAGCTAATGCCGAGTCACAGGGAAATTACATGCAAATCCACATGCAAAAAATCAATGTGTGTAAAAATCATTACACCCACATGTGTGCACTGACAGAAAACAACGCAAGAATATTCCCACACAGAAACCAACACATATAAATCAGTCTAGAGTAAATATGTCACACACCAAGCTTAATGCTGAAGAAACATACCGATGTAATCTGAGGTGATATAAATCATGCTGTGTGTGATGGAATGTGGTCGAGCAAAGTGAGCTGTCCACTCTGAACAAAAGAAATCAAATCAGTCACTGGAGTGCTCCACAGGGAACGTTACAATGAGATGAAATGGACTGAATTGATTCTGAACGCTTTGACACAGGGCCTTAAATTTAAGACTGAGAGTTTTAGATTTAAGTGTTTTGTAATGTAGTAAGTAATGTAGAGTAAAATGGAATTTTATTGCTATTTCACGAGAATTATTATGTTGTCAAAAACAGCAAAGCGGTCATGGCAACAGTGCAACTAAATCCTAACAGAGCCTGCTCTCAATTTGTTTTCTTCGCACATCGCTGCTCCTCTGCCAAAATAAAAACACACACAAACTAACTACAGCCTTTTAAAGTAAATAATATTTCAAAAGGTTTTTTAGGTTACGTGAGCTTGTGTTCCCACTTTAGAGATGGAATCCTTCATCAGTCAGTTCATCACTTCAAGTGTCATTTTACAACATGGTATGTATGTGTGCAGTGTCAAAAACATGTTCTAAGAAAATTCAATTGAGAGATTTTATTTATTAATAAATTTCCCCTCCCAAAAAAAAAAGTAAATACTTGTAAAATAAGTCAGAAAATGCAACACAACAATGGAAATGTCCTAATCAATAGTCCGGTACATGCAGTGAGGGTAAACGGATGGTGGCAAATCTCAGTTTTGATGAGTTATATAATATACCATCTTCTTACCCACAATCCCCTTTATTATCCCCTTTAGTTTTCTCTCCATGACCAAAGGAAGTCTGTGGAATGAAGTCTGCTTTTTGTAAAACACCTTCTGTGGGTGTTCTCGTGTCTCTGAGTGCACCAGGAGTGTTGCCAAGCAGGGTGTTGGTAATTTGGGGAAAGTGCGACTACAGGAGCAGCACGGCCTGCAGAGAGGTTCCTGTCGCTGACTGTTTTCTCGTTACTTTCATGTTTCTACACACGCTCTCTTCTGTGTGACTCATGTGGACTTGTGGTATGTGATGTCCCCCACTGCACCCACTGCTAATTGGGATTAGCATATTACCCACCAAAACAATGCTGCGGTGATATGGGTCTGCCAGGTCCAGTGGCCTTTATTCACCACAGACTCAATAATCCTCCTGTCTCTGGGAGCAAAGCTCATTAAATCTCGCGGAATGGGGCCTATTATGAGCGCCCGCCGGCTCTGGCACCCCCTGCAAATCCTATCACGGCACAGATATGAAGCCATGGCTAGTGTGGGGGCTAGTGGCTAATCACGGTCCTGATGTTTGGACTAGCCTATTAGCACTCCTCACTGATCCCTGATCCCCCAGGATTAAACTCAAAAAGGATGCAGAGCCCAACTACACGGGAAGGAATAAAAACACACAAGCATGTTCACCCTCTCTCTCTCACACACACACACACACACACACACACACACACACACACACACACACACACACACACACACA
>CM076650.1:24300191-24324853 GCA_038496675.1 Rachycentron canadum | reverse complement strand
TTTTTTTTTTTTTTGGCATTTAAAACAATCAATAAATCTTCTTATAGATATCAGCCCTTCAAATAAAACACTGGAGGTATAAAATATGGGAACTTTAAGTCAGACTGACTTCAATTTTAGGGAGGGTCCCCATTGGAGAATAAAACAGATCCTTTTTTTATGCTCAAATTGTGGTTTAAATTTAAAATTCTAATTTAACATGACTGCAGATGTGTATGACATCAAATCAGGGCCATTGGTTACCTATCACAGACAATGACACTTATGTGCTGCTGGCTGGTGGCCCTCAAACAGACAAAAGCTATCACAGGTAAGCTGAATAATCTCTGCATGAGCTTCATGAGAGGCTCTCACAGGGGGGAGGGGAAAAAAAAATAATCACAGAATAATGACAATGTAATTACATAACAGAAATTGCATTGTCAAACAGTGAAAGTGCTGCTTGCTTCAGGGTAAAAGAGCCTTTTTAATGGCTTCAATCGCTGCACTGTAGCATGAAAAAAAATACAGGCTTTAAATGCACGCAACAGACAATCTATCAAAGTCAATCTATCCCCCACAATATGAATCATATTGTATGTGCCCATACTATATGTGAGGAGCAGTGATTGTGGAAGGCGTATTTATGAACATGACTGCATATTCTTGTACCTTTCATGAATATGGATATTAATTTTATGTTCAGGAACCCAAACACTGGAGGTGGAGCTGTTACTCCACATAATATTTATTTGTGTATCATCTGTAGTTGATATCTTGAGAAAAATATGGAAGATGTTACTTGAAGAAAATATTGAATTGAAACAGTAAACAATTTCCTCCACGCTATACAGATAGTTTCAACATGAGTCAATATCACTGGACTGTCCCAAAGCTCTTGGCTGCTGGTGCAATGCATTACATTGCTTGAGGCACAATAGTGGGGTGTTGTATATGTTGAATATGTATCAGGTCACGACCTTTTGCTATTAGTGCACTCAGCCAGCCTCACTGATCAGGCTCAAGGCTCCAATGGTATCTGTGGACTGTCTTTCAGTGAGGGGAACATCAAACCATGTGAACTGAGGCCTTGAGCTATCATCACCAAAGGGAGAATCTGAGATGCAGAAAAAAAGAGCAAGGCAGAAAGGCCTCTGGGTAGGACTGGGCAATTAACTGAAAAGATATCAAAACTGACATTTAGAGCCTCTCATTGACTTAGTCTTGCTCATGTCAGTTAATAAAGTTAATACTTTCCTAAATACAAGCATTCATTACCTTACCCCTTAAAAAAAAAAAACACTACCTCGTTGGGGAATCAGCTCATGTTCAGTCACATGCCTCCGTCACGGCCACCTAATGTCAGTCTGTGTTCACTCAAAGCGAAGCTGGCCATATGGAAGAAAAAAGCAAAACACTGAGCCTCAGGCTATGTCAGTTTGAAAGCGCCTAGACCCGAGACTTTTGGAAATGCTGCTGGTCCCATTCTACTTTAAAAACTTTGGCTTGTGTTGCAGTCTGGACAGGCAGAGTCAGAGACCTTTGAAAACAAAGCATGCAGAAACTCCCCTCACCTCCTGGATCTTATCAGTCATGACTATCAGATCAACCAAAGGTAACGTCACCAATTTCTTTAATCACTTGGAACGCAGTTGCATTGGTGGCATCAATGGTACGCTTAAGTGGAGGCTGATTATGCTGTAGCGCCCAATCAACACTCCACCCTCAATTGTAAGGGAAAACTCTCATGCTAAATTAAGAAGTAAGAGAGCCAGGGACATTACAGACATTATATTAAGGCTTAAAAGGGGAATGAGGGACTGAGTATTAAACTGTCAGAAATAAAAGCTTTATTGTAAGACAGTTATTTAGCTTCATGATTACTTTGTCCCTGCCTTCCAGGCAGCTATTGGTCTTACTTTATTTCAATAATGAATGAATTCAAAATGTCTGCACCAACTTCCATTAAAATACAAAGGGGGTTTAAGGTCTATTATCATGTGCTGGTGTAACCTTCCTGACATCTGGCTTTATTTGATGTTTCAAAATATGTTCATCACATCAGATCAGATTAACTGCCTTTCACATAAAAGAAGATTTAGAAACCAGCCCAAAGCAACAGACCAAACTACTGGTGAGTATTCTAATTTAACAGTCACGCTGCTGTGCTGTAAGCAGATAGACTGAATAACAGACAAGAATGCTATCGGTGACCTAACCTTACAGCATCCTTACATAGTAAGGCATCTCAACACTTGTGTGAGAGCATCCTGTTGATTCACTCAACTACTCAAGGAAAGGGCAAGAAACATTTTACTGATATTTGATGAAAACCAAAAAAAGAGAAAAGCTTATACTATATGTTGAATCCAAGCTCAACCTGTAAAGGGTTGGTGAGTCATGAGCACGGAGGAAACAACACATGGTGACTCAGGGGGTAGAGATCCATCTGTAATGTCTGTCCATTTTCAACAGTTTCAAACCTTGAGAAGCGCCAAGTTGTCCCGCAGGGCAGATGGCTCGTTTTTTTGTTTTTTTATCTGTTCTGGTGAGAAGAATACCCAAGCATGTGGAGGAACATAAGGAGATTTCTTTGATTTGACACAATCCATGCCGCCATTGGCTCCAGTGTGTGTTTAGTTTAGAACTTTGTTCGTGAAAAAATATTAGATATATTAGAAACAAGTTTTCAGTGCTTGTTTAACTTCTAACTCATGTGAGGCGACATCATTCTGGGTAAACTATCGTGTCATGGTCACATGGGGTGTATGGTCGAATGAGATAACAGAGCTAATTTTAAAACAAATGACAGCACAGTAATGCCCTCATTATTCACTTTCAGTCCATTTTGTGGCAAATTAATGTGACTACGCCTCCATTTCCAGGCTGTTCTGGCTGAAGACGAGACTCTAAATAGCATCATACAGCATCCCACTCTGGTGTCTGTGATGGAAAAGGAAGTGTAGAGGAAGGAGCCAAGGAAATGAGGCCAATTTCCCAATGGGGCCCCAGTAACCAGGAGTGGCCAAACAGGTCACACACAGAGAAGCTATTAGACGAGAGCCTAATGGCAACTTGGACCTACCCACTTCCTGCCAGGTGTCCCCCAAGGGTTTGTTCTTAGTCTTCTGGGTTTTTGTCTGGGTGTCTTCCTCTCTGTTAGCCAGTATGCTCAGGCTCCTCAACACTATCTGCCTGTTTATTTCTGAGTAACCTCATCATGCTCCTGCCCCCTTTTTTATATTAAAGAGGCGAAGCAAACAGTATGCTTTGCAACGAGCGCAAGTTCAAGTTGGAGTGGAAAAAGAAAAAAGAAAAAAAAACCGCTGGAAGTGAAATTCTACAGAACGGCTACTGTGATGAAGAGAGGATGCTTTGGCCAGACGATTGGGGCCACTGAGGGAGGCTCACTGTGTTTCCAGTGGCAGTAAAAGGGAGCAGGCCTGAGCTGCAAGCACAAAGTGTGCAGAGCAGACTGGAAGTTGAAGAATTTCCGTACCGGTGTGAGTGTGAGAGAAAGAGAGAGTGGACTTGTGTCTGCCAGCAAGAGCAGCACTCTCTTTTTCCACAAGGGAGAAGTTATTTGCATGTATTCCAAACCACTCCATTTGGCGGGAAATTGGTGTGCGAGTGTGTCTGCAAATGTGTGTGTGAGCCCATCTAGTAAGTAAGATCTACCTCACTGCACGCACGCAGAGACGTGCACACACATCATTCATTTTCCCACCTCAACAAGTGTGCCATCATGCTGAGCACAGTGGAAGGACAGCTGGGTGCAGCACGGCAATTCAAAAAACCAGCACTTGACATATTCAGCCGCAGAGTCCAAACTGCAATGGAAATCATGCACATACCACGGTCAATCAAACACTAATAATAGCTTTGCCTCAGCTCAAAATTACAGTTGGGAAGGGTCATTTTGTGTCAGTCAGCTCTGATGTCTTTATTTCATATTTGCACAGCTGAACACTGAGGGTAATGGGATGCTCACAAGTGCATCTGCAACCTTATTGGTTGTATTTCAACATCACACCTCAGTCTCTTTGTGGCACACACTGTGATTACCATGCAGGGGTGCAGGGAGACACTGGTAATCAGGTAAGCATGTAGAATGTTATGACAATGTTATGACGTCGTAATAACATCCATATCTAAGCTCCGTCATCACTTCCACTTCCAGATTCTATTAGCTACACTAATATAACCGCTAATGAGGAAGCATTACAGAGGCCAAAAATAACCTGGCAGTGGCGAGGCTTCATCCCAGCTCTGGGTGCTGCCAGATATAAGATTATATGGACTGTGGCCGTGGCCAGATCAGCTCTACCTCGTCTGTTTGCTGGGTCTCATTATCGCACAATCACGCCTCAGTAGCTATAGAGCTGCCGTGGTCTGCCTGGCTGCCAGTCCAGACAGGTGGAAGGAAAAGCGGGAGAAAAAGTCTCAGACAAACAGAAAGAGAAAGAGCAGCCTGAGAGGATAAAGTAAAAGTGATAGAGTAGTAGAAGGGTGGGGATTAAGGTCATGGAGGTCACAACAATAAAGAGGTGGCAAGTGATGAGGAGAAAGTGAGAGAAAAAGGCTTAACTCAGGAATGGTGGGAATATGAGAAAAAACAAAAAAAAATTGAGGAGAAGATGAAGAAGAGGGTAACTGAGATCGAGGCAAGGAAAGTGTGGAGGAGGAGGGGGTGCAAGAGTTTGTGGATGACTGTGGCAATGTTTCTCTTTCTCCTCCCCCTCCTTATTTTCCGTCTGAGTTACACGGTCATTTGGCGGCACTAGCTGAGACCACCGGCGTGTTTCCACTTGGCCGTCTGGTCGTCTGCCTGTCTGTTTATCTGTGTGTCTGCTTCACTACAGGTTCTTACTGTCTTCCTAGTCATCTACTCAATTTCATCTCTTGTCTGTCTTACATCCAGTCTGGCTGTTTGTCTGTCTGTTTGGCTGGCTGACAGTTTCTCAGTTTGATCAACTTAGGAAAGCAGAGCTCTTGTGTCCCCTTCACCACAGAGTCAGGGACACAGTTAACGTATAAATAACAAGATTCAGATGAAAATCTGCATTAACATGTTTACTGAAAATGCAGGAACACACTACTTTTAGCTTTTAGTTTTAGCCTGATGTTGATGTTCATTATGTGCAGCTGAAATTAGCATCATTTCGAGACATGAGATGCTAAATAAATGTATCTGAAACACTGAAAGAAGACATAGGGCACTTACACATTTTTATTTTTCTTTAACTACTTACTCCCACTTCTAGTCCCTATCCAGAATTATTGATAAGCCTAAATTATTTGTGTATGAAATAAAAAGATTCCACTGAAATTGGTGTGATGCGATCTGCATTCATTTCACTAGAGAAGACCCTGCTTAATACTGCTGCAATTTATTGCCTGTACTTTTTAAATTGTATTTTTTCTTATTGCAACACTTTCTGTGCACACTGAATATTGTATATGGAGAGAATGACAATAAATTTTACCTGGTGGCTTGTTCTCATCAGGTCTGTACAGATGCAGTTCCACACTTCAAGTCATGTGTGCACCCCCACAACTAGACTTGATTTCTCACCTGAAGGGCCTTTTTGCCATCGTCTATGTGACTGTGGTTCAAAGAGCTCTTTATATGTCTTGACCTCAACATGTAGTCTCTCCTCATCCATTGTATACACACAAGTCAGCAGGAGGTGAGGAGAGATGGAGCTGCTACAGCGGACGGGAAGTACCAGAAGGAAAAATGCATTTTTACAGTTGTGGTGAGGCTGGAAATAGAACAGTGGTGTAAAGTGTTGCTGGGCGGCATGTTGGCGCTCATCTAGCCGGTGTGGGGGTTGTACATAGAAAATAATAGGGGTGGCTGTTTTTGATGCTTGCCATTCAGTGGCAATGTGTTTTGGCCTTTTCCCACCAGCTTCAAGTGTTTTTGAAAGCTAATATAGTGTGAGGTTGTTTCATGTTGTTGAGTGCACTGAAAACAAAGCCACACACAAACAGCATTTGTGAGGCAGTACATGTACATGTCTATATGTGGGTTCCTTAAGAACATTGATGAACAGTGGAGACATGTACAAACACACACAAAAGGTGACCGGGGGGAAAAAGCTCACACTGTCAGACCTGTATGTGTGTGTGTGTCTTTATAAAGGTCCTAATATTAGACTTCAGCTTTCAAGTGTCTTTTAACCTTAATGGATGAAAAGAAGGAAATACAGTAACTTCAAGCCAAAGCAATGAAATGTGAAGCCACAGGCTGTGAGCCTGTCAAACATTTGTTCAATGACAGATTCAGTTATTTAGTGAGATAGCTTAAAGAACAGCCCAGCAACGCAAACAATACACAAACCTCTCAAAGCGTATGCTGGGAAAAAAAGAGTAAAAGTTGCCATCCACCTTGCGCCAGCTTTGCTGTGTCTCCGTTAATAGTTATGTTTTGGGTTTTGGGAGGGAGAGGGACTGATGCCAGCTCAGCACACACGTTTCCACACCTAGTACTCAACAGCCAAAACATGTCTTAAAACACAACCCAAATTTAGCTCTCTATGGCCTTCATCTTCATCACAAACATTAGAAAGTTGAACTCAGACATGCAGAATGAAAAACAGGATTTTGTGACTGGTTAGCCATGTGTTATTTTAGTTTTATATAATCAACAACCCATTCAAAAGTGTTAAGTGCCAAGGCCTCCAATTTCCAAAGCACATTTTTCTTTATAAGCCATGGTGACATCACTCTGCAGGTTTTACAGTAGCATCTGTGCATTGTATTTGGCATTATACACAGCATAATGTGACTTTTTGGTTCCACAGGATTTCCATTAGCCAACACTCTGAGCGGAAAACAAGAGGAGACAGACAAGACAGAGAGACATGCAAAAGAAAATCTGCTGTGGGTTTTTTTTCTTCTCTTTTTTTTTTTTTTATAACGGAAAATAACAAAAGCACCCAAAGTCAACCACGGAGTTTAAAATTTTACAACCACCAGAGAGGCGTTAAAAGAGGGTCAAAAGGGTAATGAGGACAAGGTTGACAGTCTCCTGGACACAGGCAGGTTTGCAGCACTCTGTGATTCAGAGTCAGTCAGAGGACTGATATGAAAACACTAGTAAAACTAAGGTGAATTTTGTTTTCTGATCAGAAGTTTTCTTTCTTCCTCTGCTCCCCGCTATTTGTGTCTCCCTTCTCCCCCACTTACTACATCAGCATGATACTATTTTTATTTCCATTTCCCTGCTCTGACATAGTCATGATGGGGAGAACATAAGAAGAAGAAACACAGGCTTAAGTGAGGAAGTTGACAGTGATGGCAATGGTTAAGCAAAATGGCAGTTCACACAATGGTCACCATCAAACTTGGCTTCCAGGTTTGATTAAAGCTGACAGCTCATCAGGCTGCACCACGTACTCCAGTCAGTCACTATAATAAACTCTTATCCTGCATTCATCCTAATTCAGCATTCCTTATTTTACAGAACTAGCAACAGGACAGACACCAATCTAAATCAAATAAACAAAAGTTTCCACTTGTAATCACAGAAAACAAAGTCCTGTAGTCGGTATTATGTCTGAGAGGTGGACAGTTTACAGCAGAGGCGTTTTCCCTTCAAAAAATGTTGTGTTGTTAAATAATTAAATTTTAAAATTCTATAAAATAATAAGAAAAATAATAAAAAGATGAGATTAAAAGAGCAGTGCCAATGGCAACAGCAAAACAAACTTCAAATCACAACACTGTGACCACCAGTACTCAGGAAATAAAGTATTTGAAAGAAGTTCTCCTCTTGCTACATAGCCATTGTTGCAAGTTCAGCATAAAACTTTATTGCTTTACTCATCAAGAGTCCAGTGATGGACAGCTCTTGTTTAGCTTATGTTTCGACCATTGTTTTTCCTCTACTGAATTTAGCAAATAGCACAGTTCAGAAGATGTATCTTGCAACAATGGCTGGAACCTTTAGCAAGACCAGTAAGTAAACAGCTGTTAATGCTATCACTGGCAATGTAGCAACAGTAAAACATGCCATCTTTAAATGAGTGAGTAGTTTTTCTTTAAATCAGGAATCCAGAGGGTTGCTGTTCTTGAACTATGGGAAAGATGGTTTTATTGTAATCATTTGACATTGTTGGTGTTTATATCTCAGTCTGATTCAAATGCTGTACAATGTGTCATCCGTCTGTGTTTGTCAGTGTTCTGAGCCTCATCCAAAGGTGGAACAAAACACCAGTCATAGAGAGAAGTGAGACTCTGGAAGGTGCCAGCAAGGGTATATGTTAGTCCCACCTGTCATTAGATGAGATGTGGGGTACACTCTGGTCGCCAGTTGACCACAGAAATAACACACACAGAGACAGACATCCATTCACACTCACAGTGCAGACTATTTTGCCAGTCAGCATAACCTGTAAGTTATTGGTCTCTGGGAGTAAACTAGAACAGACATGAGAATAACCCCTAAACTCCATGTTATGAGAATGGTAAATGAATGAACTGTTCTGGATGTACTCTCAAGGTTGAGTTTGTTACCGTGGCTCCAATAAAAGCCCCATGCCTTCAAATGACAACAAAGACAACACATTTTTGAAAAAGAAAAAGCAAATTATACTTCAACCACTGCATCTTCCTGTAACCGAGATAGCAAGATGCGTCTGGCCTATACTTGGGCCCAGTCCCATATACAGCATGATGGTCAGATGGTACTTCCACATCTGCACCAATTCTGGTGAGCACATAAAAAAAATCTTCCAGCTGTCAGTCAACTTTGGAGGATAAAAGCCAGAAGCTGCCCACATGTGGAAACATAAGTGGCAGACTCAAGCCGTGGAAGCAGGGTGCATACTGGGCCAGAGCTTTGATTTTGCTAAATGTGTAGGCTTTCCCAGAACACTTCATGCTTTACTTCAGGTAATCCTTCATGTACATTTACTGTATTAACAATCACCTGCAGCATATTTTTTAAAAATCCCTACATGAGATTTTTGCAAAGGTCATCACAGTCTCTCATGCCGACCTCAGACAGCCTATGACATTTCACTTAAGCTACAACTGTACCACTGATTTTTGCTTGTTTCGGACCATCTGCCAAAGCTGCCATGTCGAAAATCAAGAAGTCAAAAATAGATATGCAAAAACAACCTAAAGGGAGAGTCTGTGCTGCTTTGTTCTGGTGCTCAGGGTTAAAGCATATATGGTCCTGAAAAAACAGCAACAGCAGTAGCAAAGAACAGCTTGTTTTAATTGTCTCTGAAGTGGAAAAGCTGGCTGTGACTATTGGGCCTCACAGCATAACACTGAGCGAGTGAGTGAGAGAGAGAGTGAGAGAGAGAGAGAGAGCATGGCCAGGGGTTTGAGGCTCAGGCCAAAACCTTCATTGTGCTCTTTAGAACTTAAGAGAGTTTGTCTTTACTGACATTACAACGACTTAGACCAAACTCGGCTTCAAAGAGACAAGAAATGATCACAGCAGAGAGACTCATTGTATGGATCTGATAAAAACAATACAAACAATCCAATAAAAATTTGTTTCGACTAACAGTAGGAATTATACTTTTATACCTTTAATACAGCCCATTTCTACTGGAAAACTGTCAATTAGGCCAGACACCGAGCTACCTGCTCACTTTGGGAAAACATCCAGTGGAGAGGCTGAACTCATTTCCTCTCAGGCCTGCTTCTGGTTGCTTTTCTCAGCACTGCAGCAACTGCAGCCACCATCTCAATAAGTGGCAACTGTTCAAAAATAATCCTTCATTATGTCACTAAATAATAAGAAATGCTGTCTCTACACTGTCACCACAAGAGCTTCTTCCTCCTTAGCTTTGATAGTGTTAATGATCTCTCTGGGCAGTACTTATGGAGTGGTCTCTTAAGGCTGCTGGTTTCTAACTGCTCAACTTTTAAAGGTCAAAGTCATCACCTATTCTTCCTAACTACAGAGGGAAGCGCTTTTTTTTTCTCTTTGTGCCACACTGTCGTCTTCATTATCAACAGTGCACAGGAGTTGCCACAGCTCTTCCCACATACTGGGTTTCAAATGTGAAATTCATTTTTTCTCTCAAACGGCCCTTGTTTTGAGAGGAACATACTGTGATGTAGCGCACTTCATGTTACAGATAAAGTCATTTGTAATTTCGAACTGGAAACTGGCTGAACAGTATGTGTCTTCTACAGTCTTTAGGAAGCCATTCATCAGAAACATTCACATGTATGTGTTAGGGTGGCAAGAGCAATAATGACAGGTGCTGGTGAAAGAGCAATGTGTCTGTGTGTCTTTTGTAAGGGCTGAATAACAAATCATTTTAAAATTGAAAAGATGATTTTTCCTTTTAAAAGAAAAAATATCTCAACATTTTCGCATTTTGTGTTGGGGAAAGTAAATTACTTAAAGTCACTTAAAAATCTTTACTTTCTGTCACAAACTAATTTCTAATGTCAGACTAAAATCATGAACGCTGTCCTACATTAGCCTTATTTTTAGTCTTGATGTTCTGATAAAGTCAAACAAGTTTAACATTATTAAACTTTATAGTCTTGGCTCATGCAGATGGTGACGTTTAGTGACGTGAACACTGTCGACTTATCAGCACCAAACAGGAAACCAAGTTGACAGTGAGCATTGAGGTGACTCCAGGGAGGGACAAGCATGTCAGTTGTTTGGTGGAAGGCTGGCATTAAATACATAACAGCAGCAAGGAAATGGAACACAAGGAAAATAGAAAATCATAAACACAATGTCCAAACACAGTTATTGTCGGGGCAAATCATGACAATTACAGTATTGATTTGCTCACTTTATAAAATAACAATAATAATAATAATGATTTTAAAATTTTTATTCCTGTAAATGTCTACCAGGATCTTGATGATTTACAAACTCTTATAGTGTAAGACTGAAATGTCTAACTTATGACACATTTTCTTTAGATGTGAGCAGGTAGCAGATTCCAGGCTTTTTAAAGACACCACAGCAGAGGGGTGAAAAATTGGACATAGTAATACAGCAGTACAGTATTGATAACAGTTGTCCTCAACTTTTTCAGCCCCAGTGTGTTGTCTGCACATGACAGAGACCTGAAGAAACTAATAGTAAGACATTACAAATACAAATGGGATTTATGTGAAACACAGAGAGAGATAAAGAGCTTTGCTGTGAATAGCATTAGCTGCCACAGGCATCTGAACATAACATGCAACTGAGAGAGTGAGGAAGCTACACAAATGGCACGCCATCACTAACAGAGGACCGGCAGTAGCCTGGGAAATGTGTGAAGGATCGCCACCCTCCTCTCTGTAACCATGGGCTTCGGTGAAACTATGGATCATGATGAGGGACCACAGATCCGGAGTTGACTGGATGTTTCTATTTCCTGGATGTTTCTCCTCCCATAAAGTAAGGCTAGAAAACAACACTGGAACAATCAAAGGCACTGTACCTTCACTAATGCTGCAATTAATCATGTGTGTGTTTACATGCATGTGTGTATTTGTGTGAGTTGTGATCCTCAACATAAACTTGATACTTTGCCATTGGAGCATTTGAAAACCTTATTAATCAAAAAGTGAAAATACAAATCAGAAATGTATCTACTCGTTTACAATGCCTTTGGAGCAAAGTGGTAAAACTGTCAGACATGATCCGGCAGAAAACAAATTATGTTCTTGCAACAAATATTTAAGCCGATATGTTGCACCAAAAAGCCGGTGAGACCAAGGGCTTCTATTCCCCAGTCAGGAATATTCAAATGAGATGGTGAATTTGTGTTAGGGAGATTATTGGAAAGCTACACAAGCAAAGCGAGGTTCTCCCTGAAGCCTGGCTGAAACCGTGTTAGGCACTAGACTGAATGACTTGCTGAGCAACACCTTCCTAATTCTGCTCAGCAGGATGGAGGTTCATGCAACAGCTGAAGTCTAAACAACAGGAAATTCATGCGACATTTTGAAATGCATGTAATCTTTTTCTAATTTACAATAAATAAATAAACAAATCAAATCACAATCGATAAATGAACTAAACTCTGTGAGGGAGGTGACAGATAATGACAGTGATATGACAAAGAAGATCATGTTGATTTGTTGTTCTATATCTGATACGTGACATGTAAACAGTAGCTGACACACATGCCAATCTTGATCTTCGACTGACTTCCTGCTGTGCCTGTTGCTGGCCTCATTTGACCTACCAGCGAAATATTTATCAGATTGCTGAGACACATCTGTTTTGGTTCACAGAGAAAATCCAGTCGGTTCAAAGCACAGTCACTGGAGGTGACACTTTTCGCACAATGTTTGTATTTTGACATACAACATAACTGACCATATACCGTGAGCTAAGTACATTAACATTGTGGAACTATTAGTTCAGCATTTTTAATACCAAAATGTGAAAGTAAAATCATTAGATGACTTCTCATGTGTGTCTTTTATGATATTAAATGTGTTATTAGACATAAATGTGCTCTTGTTATAAAAAAAAAAAAATGGCTGGTTTAAAATTTTCCAGTGACTATGACCAATTTTTGACACTGATGAGCATCAAGAAATGAAGCATCAGTGTTTGTGCTGGTCAGTATCACTGGACTCTTCCACAGGCTGCAAGCTCTCACACTTGCAAACTTTTTTCCAAACTTCCTTTGAGCTGTAAAAGATGCTAGATAAAGAAATGACTGCTGAGATTCCAACTGCAAAAATTCTTTTCATTGAAGATTAAAAAAAAAAAAAAAAAAGATTCTCCAAGCAAACCATGCAGAGCTATTTCCCAGGATGATGTGAATTACCTCCATTTATGAATTAATTTATTCAATTTATTCATGATTACATCCCTCTCAAACTGTAATAAAATTCTATAAAAAGTGAAGATATGCTGCTTTTCTAAGTTTGATCAGACTTGACAAAAATGAC
The DNA here is from genome assembly GCA_038496675.1 of Rachycentron canadum. Lineage (NCBI taxonomy): Eukaryota > Metazoa > Chordata > Actinopteri > Carangiformes > Rachycentridae > Rachycentron > Rachycentron canadum. Next base: position 24,311,977 of record CM076650.1, on the reverse strand, counting down.
TTTCAGTCAACAGAATTTTGTGACATTTAGATTAATTATAGTGAAATATGAAACAGGTTCACATCTACAATTAGTCTAATTTCATTTAATTGAAAAAAAAAAAGTCTTAAAAAAAATCTTAAAATATTATATGATATATGATATTTTTTCATTGTAAACATTAACATCATTATTATTATTGTTATTATTGATGCTATATGGCAGCTGTTATTAAGACCACGACAATCTCATTTATTCTTGTCATTATAACAGTCAGTCTGGCAGTGCTTGAGTATAACAGTATGTACAGATAGTTCCTGGCCTCTCTCTTCTCTCACCTCTCTCTCTCCTTTCTCCCCTCTCAACTTAACCAGTCAAGGCAGATGGCTCCCCACCCTGACTCTGGTTCTGTCAGAATTTATCCTCTCTGCTGTTAAGTGCTTGCTCATGGTGGGAACTGTTGAGTTTATATATATATATATATATATATANATATATATATATATATGTGATAGTTTATGTTAGGGTTAAAATCGAATTTAATTGAACTTGTGTTTCTTGACATCTGCCCCATCGGCTGCAATAACAAGCTGTGAAGCTAGACGCTCACAACAACATGAATTTTCATGTAACCGACTTAACACACACATTTCAACACTGGTTGTGGTGGAGGATCTGCAGTCACACAAACAATGACAAATCTATTTCAGAATGTGTAGGTGAAAGAGGGTCGAGGCTGAAAATGTCATGACAAATGCAGATTTTCTCATCTGGAAACTTCACACATAGAAATTGTGACATTCCCACACATGAAACCTGTCCCAAATTTCCCTGCAGATGCACACACACACACACAGACACTGTGATGTGAGTGGTAATAACTGAGATGTGAGTGGTAATAACTGAGATGTGAGTGGTAATAACTGAGATGTGAGTGGTGATGCTTGTGACTCACCAGCACCCAGACATGCTGCGTTTCAATATGAGAGACCATTAAAAGGCAACAGCAGCCATTCCCTGCATCCTGGAACACTAATGACTTATATTACTATGCGTTATATGTTGCTGGTTTGTATGAATCTGACTGAATCTGGTTATTTATTGTGTGCGCATTTGCATTGTAGTCTTTACAGGCCATCACTTTGAGGTCTCGACTCCTGCCTCACATCCCTGCAGCCATTACTGCACGCTACACAGATCTATCTCGCTCGCAGCCCTTTTGGTATCTCACTGCACTCTGGCCAAAGAAAAGGGTCTTGTGCATTTATCACCAGTTGTACAGTACGCCTACGTTTTGTGGAGAGTGAGAGTGAGTCAGCCAGAGAGTCAAAAGAAACGAGTGAATAAAGCTACGTTTAGTTAGAGCAGGAGCAGAAGAGACAAACCAGAAGAAAACCAGAAGATACCAAGTTAAAACAATAAGTTAACGGTGCTAAAGCACCCCCTGTGAGCAGTTCAGTTCGAATGGAAAAACTCACTTGCTGAAATGTAGTGATGCCCTGGAGATGAACAATGCTACTGTGCAAGTTGCAAGAGGGAAGACAGGCCAACCTGGCACAATGCTGATGTTATGTTTCAAAACTGTATCACATGCAGAGTGAAGACATCAGCAACACATACATCAGAAGGACACCAGAGCAGCATGTAGGAGGCAGAGACCCTGAAGTTCTGGCCTCAATGTGATGAGGTTTTATTATGTTGGGATTAGAAGAAATCAGCAGACTATTGAGAATGAATATGCAATCAATATCTAATTGTGAAATACATCCATGGGTGAGGGCACACTGATTAGCTTCTTACAAATGTATACGTATATATAGCATGAGAGCTGCTTCATTGTAATTTGGACAATTTCTGTTTTACTAACACGAGCCTTTGTTTAGTACAAGCCCGTTTTCCACTGGTCGAAAAACCTAAGACCCACTAACATCTGGCTTTCATCAGCAATGGAAAAGCCTCCAATCGGCATTCACACCCAGGTCAAATGACTCTGCAGTAGACCTGCAGTCTCATCTAGTCTTTATGATCCAGTTTCAATCAACATTGATGTAAATGTGGAGGTGATGACATCATTCCATGCTGTTGTTTTTTCTCCGTCCGAACAGAACTCAGCTGGCAGTGAAAAGGGATGAATCAGCTTATATTATCAGGTTTAGTATGTTTAAAAAATAATAATAATAATAATTTAAAACGGGATATACCTGCTAACTTTAGTGGAAAGGAGGTATAACAAAGCTGATCAAGGACAGTTTCCACCACTGGTCTACCAAAGGGAGTTAGGGATGGGTGTCTTGGGCTACAGTCAGATAATAATTCTGCATATTCCAGCCAAATATTACAATGAAAGCTAGCCTGTTCTCAAAACTTATGAATAACAATTTAATATACAGGGTCGATTATTTCAGAATAATCTCTTATTGGGTGCTCCTTTAAAAAGCTGCTCTATAGTTATAAGTACATTTGCCAGAAGAAATTGCATGTTCAGTATTGAGCTTTGTTGGTTTACTCACCAAGAGCTGTCTCCAGTGGGTTGTCCCGTCTCCTAATACTACTTTGCAGTAGTGAGTTACTGTAGCGTCTGCCCTCAGTTTAACCTCTTGTCTTATGTTGATGTTGTTATGGTCAAAGCAAGCGATCAATATCAGCAGTAGCTGCACCACCACCCACACCCGGCAAATAACCAGAGAAAACTGAATATTTATTACTCATTCATTTTTATTGAAATGTTTATTTTTCATTAATGCTGAATTGTTTGTTTGTACTGTCTACATGACATAAGACGCTACAGTGGCTATGTGTTTTCAGATTCACCATCTAATAGAAGAAGAATCCACTAAGGGCACAGTGGACCGTAACAAGGTCAGCAACTGAAGTTAACAATTGAATAAAATGATGTAATTTGCCTGACTCGAAGCAGGCCTCTTTGTATTCAGTGAATTATACTCTCGAGATGTTGCCATCACAGTCAAACAGCTGTAGTCTACAACATGACTCCTCGGCTCCTCCATGTGTTACCATGGTAACGCTTTGAGGAGCTGCTGACATTATCCGAATAAAAACAAACAACCAACACAGTATAAAATCCTGACTGAAGGCTCATTTATGAATGAACCGTCATTCTTGAACAGTCAACGCAAATAGGCACCTTCACCCTAATCCCATTCACTATCAGTGATTATTCCAACCAGTGTTTTAAACACCAATCCTCAAGTGTATCCAGAATGGCCAGAGTTTAACCTCTACAAGCTGCTTGACTGTAAATGGATTAACAACAGCAGTGTTGATAGTGTACACAGAGGCACAGCAGCCTTAGTTGAGGGTTACCAAGGTTTATCCATGTGGGCAGAGTGTTAGAAACAGTCCAAATGGTCTGTTAAACAAAACAGAAGAGTTTGTTGTTGCTGGAGCTTTCAATAGAAATCGGATTGAATGACTACATTTTTCTAAGAGTATGTAAACTGTGTGGTTTTAATGTGGTTGTTAAACTTTTGGGTACTATGATGCTGCCTGTTTACCTTAAATCTGCAAGAACCTCAGCTAGTCTGGGAAGTCTTATAACATAACAAAGGCCCTATATAGTGCCAGTGTTACCGGTTACTTATCAATAATAAAGGAAAACAACCCTATGTTTATTTTTCAGCTGACTGACTGACAAACAGTCATATCCCTACAAATCCATGTATATTCCTATAGCAACAACTTCATGTGTTTCTTCAGTGATAAAATTGCATTGAGACTAATCACCTCCAGCCCTCAACCAGCACCAATTTGTCTTCATATACAAGATCCAGAACGGGCTGTAAATATATAGATATATGTAGAGTTTTCCTTCTGTTGATCCTCACCAAAACCACATTAACTACATCTATGTTTTTAATTAATAAAAGTGCCCTGAGATAACTTCTGTTATGGTTTGACACTAAATAAATAACCTCTATCTCACTTTGCCTTTCTCTTTAAGATCCTTGAGAAAACAGTCACCACTCAGTTGTGTAACTTTCTACAAAATGTTACTTCAGGCAGGATTTAGATGTATCAACACTGGTGAAAGAAACAAGTACTGTAAGTGATTCAACCAAAGGACTTGTTTTTTTAAGATATTAGTTCTGCATTTGACAATTTGACAACCATCGCATCCTATTACAGAGACTGAAAAATTTAGGTGGCATTAAATAAATTGCATGAAGTGTGCTTTGTTCCCCTCTCCCCTGTGTTATCATTTATGTTATGATTTGACACTATATAAATAAAACTGATTTTCACTTGAATTGAAAAATTGAATACAATTTAAAGGTCGCTGGGTGCAGGAAGATTAATGTTTTCTTGTCTTGACTGGAGTTTTTCAAATCACACAAACAACCTCGCACCCTCCCCTCCTCATTCTAGCTCCTTTATCTTCTCTGTCTTAAGGCCATACACACTTTGCTTTGTGATGCACACGCTCTCCCTTCATTTTCCACCACTGTCATATCATCTATTTGTCCTTCTCAGCTCCATCTCTCTTTGCCTCCTTCTGTTTCTCTGCTCTTTCTTTCCATTTGCTGAACTATGCTCCAATTAGTTTGGCCCCACAAGGCAGCAGTGTTCCAGCGAGGACACTTTATAAGGACATCTCCACACACATAATCCACACACACTCACACACAGAGTGCTTTACTAACCTTGAGTTATACACTGACCAACTGATTGAGCACAATGAGTACATATTGTATAGTTAAAATAAAAGCATAGTGTATAAATCACATCAACATTTTATTTAAGACAGATATAAAGATATATATAATATATATATATGTATACACACATATATATATATATATATATATACAAGTGCACTTTACTAAACAAAACTCTTAAAACAAATATTCACAGAGGGAGCTTGTCATAATGTGCTCTATTTTCAGACTGACATAAATAGGACATAGGCCTGGTATGGTTGGTTACAGATTACATAACCATGTTTTGATTTGCCCAAAAAATATAGTTCTGTCGTGTCATAAATGTGATTCTACCACTGACAGGAAAGACGCATTGTTTTAGGTTTCCTGAGCAATGCATGAGGGAGGCTACACTGTCACAACAGCAACAATAATAACAATGACACATTTAGATTTCACATTCCTAAAACTAACGGTCGCTACTCTTATCATATTCAAATTTCAAATACAAGAGAAGGCTTAAGTGAAAGTAAAGAAGCTCACCAAGATTCTCATGCTCATAATCTACGAATAAAGCTCTCTTAAGTTGACATTCAGTTAAATACACATTATCTCTGGACCTTTAACTTGACTTCCTGAAATGAACCTCTATGCATAAAGGTGATGTAAGTCAGTGCAGCCATTGACCAAATTTCTACCAATACCATGAAGATGTGTTAGATACAGAGCTGACCTTGGGATGTGGTGAGCATAGCCTACAGTAGAGTAAAGAATGACAGCAGGAGGAAACAGCTAACCTGGCTCTGCACAGTTAAAAATATAAAATAGTTATGGTTTTATGGGGAGGTATGTAATCCTATTTATTATTATATATTTTTAGATTTTTATATGTGTATGGTTTCATCAAAGCTAAATTCACTGGTAAGTGTAGACTCCCCACTCTAGGTTAAGCTAATTCCCTCCTGGCTCCAGTTTTATGTCTCCTTTAATCGTATTCCCAGAATTGGGAGCCAGAGGTTACTGCATTTAGGGGCATAAAATGTCTGCACTGCTATAGTATATATACACATAGTATATTTTCATTCCTCTATAATGCTTTCTTGTCAGTTGCTGAGCATAGTGCTGTTTGCTCAGCAGTTAGGCTTCATTAAGCTGGGTATAGTCAGTGAGATAGAATATAGAAGTAAATCCAGCTCCTTTCAAATAAATAGTTGAATAAGCTCATATCAGCAGAGCATCCATTTGCTGCATGGACCAAACTGAAGCAGAAAACCTCTCCAGTCCAATACTGAACAGCTCCTCAGGTCGTATGTGACAGATAGCAGCATCTATCCACATAGAGATTTTCAATAGCTCTCTATTCAATCGAGCTTCTCTCTCAGGTTCAATCATGCTGGCTGGAAGGCTGCAGAGGCAGCACCGGCTGCAATTAAGCAAATCCACATGTATGCTGAATGATCCCCATAATGCATTTATTTTTGCTCTGTGTGATACACCTACTGACACCTACCATTTTGCGCTCTCATTTTCCTGAACGATACGAATTACTGATCAGCGGAAAAAGAGAAGAGACATGAGGACACTACTGTTGAGGAGGATGAAAAAAAACAAATCACAGCATGACAACTGAATTGTTTGCATGATTATTTGCCTGTTGATAATGGCACCATGTGCATCTTTGCTCTAAATAATTTGCCTACAGGCCTGAAGGTGTTGGTCAAAACCAGTTGCCTAGTCTATAGCAGCTGTCCTAACTGAGGCGTAAATGCCTCAGAAGCACATTTCAGGTAGAAATTCTCATTTCCATATGTCAAGGTGCAGGTATAACAGGTCTATACATATAGACCTGAGTCACACAAACATGGAGCTTGCAACAATTCTGTCAGCCTGGTGGAGCTCTGTGTATGTGTTCATACATACCCCCACTCACAGCCCACATGACATAATCACTGCAGGAATTGAGGTGTTGCTGCTTTTCGCTGATTTTCAGCTGTAATATCAAACCTAATGTCACTAATCCTGTCTCTCAGTACACAGACATTTGCCAAGACACACAAGCACAATGCAAAATGTACCCAGAGAAACGCCAACAAACCTGCATTATTTTAAAAATGTATAAATGAAATACTTTAAAATTGTTATTTTGCTGACAGAAAATGTTTGTTGTGCATCTGGTTTTCTGGTGCATCAGAAATTTGGAATGGAATTGCGGTCATTTTACTTGAACTAGGTGACCATGAATTGTGAAAAACTCAATTTTAACTCAATTTTAGTACAATATGGAAATCATTAACGTCAGAACATTAAGTCAGAACTGAATGAAAAAAAAAAAAAAGAAAAAATGGAAAATTTATGTTTTTTCATTTGGGTGTAAAAGGTGTCAAATTGGCTTGACTGCCAACTTTGCCTTGAGACTCCATGAAGTACTGAAGTAAATAAAATGATTAAAACATAAACCTGCATTAAAGTGGATGCTTTTTCAGGTAGTGACTGACCACAGCAGGTTGGAGAACTCCTATGGCTGGTGAGCTAACTGCTAACATGCTGGTCAGCTGGGAACATGTTCTCAGCCATCAGAACTGTGCTCCAAGCTTCACGTCAGATTTACCTCGACTGGAAATATGTAATTCTGCTGAAATGAATTGATTTCACTGCAAAGAGCCATAACATGTGACTTATTACTCTTTATACTCTACAACTTAAAAAATTAAAACTTAATATAAAAATCATTCTCAGAGTGTAGAAAAGCTATTTTTAGCTCTTTCAATAGGTTTTGGTTCAATCAAATAGGTTCAAAATACATAAATGTGCATATGCAGTGGGCTACACAACATAGAGTCTAACCAGGAGAACTTTTTCAACGTAGGCTCTGAATAAACAGCTTTCTTTGGAACATGATATGGAGTTCTTCTAATCCATCCATGAATATGAGCCAAAAGTAAATTAGTTTATAAATGGTGGTGGAACTATCTGTAGTGAAAAACTGACTTTCTCCTTGGCATGTAATGTGTGACTAGATTTCATGAAGATGTGTTTATCAGATTGTGAAACATCCTGCTCACTAACAATCAGACTGAACCACAACATAAGCTCCTTTATGCATCTTATGTTGCACTCCTTATCTATAGACAACTGTAATGTGATGAATGGCTCTGACTGGCTGACTGCTGGGAGTCTCTATGTTGGAGTTCCACTGGGGACAATAACGCTCAGCACGGTCTAATCCTGCAAAAATATTCAAAGAATGCATTAAAACAAACAACAGCACGGTACATATTTCACTTGTAAGGCCACATGTGAGACTAAATTACCTAAATGATCAAATTATGATGTAACTAGAATTATCAAACATGATTTTTTTTATACGTTATTGTGAAATGTCAAGAGCTAATGTTTAAAGCATGACCTGAGTCTCACAGGTGAAGAGGAATAATAGAAATGTAATCAGTCATCAGAGCAGTTCTCATCAATAGAAAAGCATTTTTCACCCAGATGTGACTGTGCAATATCAAATGCACAAAATACAGCACTTTCTGCTGAACACATTTCCTTTTTTAGAGCATTGTGTAACCGAGACTGAAGCTTTCAGTCGAGCTCCAGTGACTCTGAGTGTCAGTCGCAGGAGCGCACACTGACAGGGAGGGGGGGTTATCGCTCAGCACCTCATTACAGACATTCTCAGAAAAATAATCCTCCATTGTTGTGCTCCCATACGGAGCTTATTTGCTATTCCTTGGCATGTTGTAAATGGGACAATGAAAGTGGGGGCTTCTCTTGACGCGTCTATTCACTAACCAGCCACAGAGAAAACTTCTGACATCCCAAAAATGGGCATATCATTAAAAATGATAATGACTAAATATTCAATATTTACATTTTGTTTCGACAATATTTTAAATTCCGAATTTTTAAGAATGATGACAGATTTCATAATTTTTTTTTGTAAGGGCAGCTGCACCTGTTGTTTTACCATTCTTAAACAAGATTCACAATATTTTTTCCCCCAAATTAAATTGATGCATGCATACCAAATTTAATTTGTACAAACATAACCTACATAATAAAATATTGTGATTCTGAGTATTTCATAGCACCCTTGCAACATAGTAAATCACATGTCAACAGCTTTATGAAGTTGTATCAGTGAAACAATATGGTTCGGCAGAGTTCAGAGGAAATCAATGACTACACTGGCCACACAGTCGTCACTCATTCTGACACAACAAACTGACATATTACGACAGGACACTGCACAGAATATAGGCACGACACCCACCCCTGGGCAACTGTCAGTTTATGTGTGTTTCAATGTATAAAATACTTGCTCATATTCTAGTAAAACAAAGTTGTAGCAGGTGCTGTCTTTGTGTCACAATAGTTTTTCTTCTGTCAATTATGGGTTTTGTTTACATGTATTGCAAACCATTTTGCACTCAAATCGCAATTTTAAATGACATAAATTCAACAATATGTGAAAGCAAAAGTGGTTTTCGGCCCATTTAAGGCTGTAAATATATATTTGTAAAATTGCATAAAAAAATGCTTCCACTGTTTTTGTTTATGTTGATATATTTGCAATTACTGCATCCTCAATTTTGAGTTATTTCCTTTGCTTTTAAATTTTCAGCAATTACTGGTACTCACAAGAAAAACAGTGAACGAATTCTCCACATGAAGTAGGTCATCTCACTGACTGACAGCCCTGGCAGATAGGAGGTGATGGAGCCCACTGTAGCATCTACATCAATCTTTCAGCAAGAGACAGATCAGCATGTTTTCAGCAGGTAAAAGGCAGCAAGTTAGAAGCTAATGCTGCCCTGACAGGGACACACACATGGTGAGACTCACACAGTAACAACGATGATATGAGAGGCTCTGGACTCAAGGCTTCCATTAACATCCATGTTAATGATTAATAATGAATTGATGACTGCTTTGGGAAAACAGCTTGGCTGTACAACTGACAGAGTGAGGGAGTGAACTGAGGGCAGAGAGAAGGCTGAGAGAAATGACAACCTACTGGAGTGCAAGGTCTGAGAGAGATAGTGTGAGAGATAGTGTGTGAGAAGATACAAGTTACACCCATGAGCTGTGTGATGGCTGAGGCTACAGAGGCTAAGTCATCGCTCTATTGATACAGATGAAAGAGAGTGCAATTTGAATTCTGTAATAATTTGATAATCCATGTGTGGAGAACTGTCAATTCAGTGCATGTTTGATATTTTAACTATAACCAACTTGAATATATTTAGAATTTTAGATTTTATGTAATTTGCCATCATGAACTCCAGTGACATTCTATCAAAACTACAAGGCTTAAGTTGTGTTTAAATGGTGAGTTCAGATACAAAAAAAAGACATTTTGTCTTTCATTGTAAAAATAATGATATATGTATCTATGTATATCTGTTATCTCCTTGTCCAGAACATGTTCCTTGACCTTTGACCTCTAGCCACCACAATCCGATCAGTTCATCCTTGAGTCCAAAAGACTGTTGCTGCAAGATTTGAATTAGTTCCCTTTCTTCCAACTCCTGAGGGAAACATCTGACTCAACTACGTTCAGCAGCTAGTTGCTAACTGTGTCTGTCTGTGGGCCAAACAATGAGGTGAAATTCACTTTAAGGCTCCATAAAGCTGAGGGCAGCTGCAGATGGAGGTGATAATTATCTGGAGGTTCAACGCTACAGAAAACCTTTTGGTACAAAACATTGTTAATAGCCGCTTTATCTTTATCATAAGTCAAAGTTGTGTTTTACAATCTGCTGCCCCCACGTGGCCAAAGAAATGGATTATTAAATCGTAATGAAGCAAAAAGTTAATTTAGGATTTACTGGATCACTCCACAACCACACTTCACTCATCAGACGTACTGTACTTGTAACTGGTTTAACCCTTCTCTCCTGTTCCTGTCCCAGCTTTCTTGATCTAAAACTACCTTCCCTTTCCTTTGTTCACCAACCTTCCCACTTTATCCCTCTATCTACAAATCCATTTTCATTCCTCCTCTTATCCACTCTCCATCTTCCCTCTTTCATTCAATCCTGTGTATCACTCCCCCGTCTCTCTTCTGCACGAACCATCTGTGGCTCAAAGTAGGCAACACGATGCCTGAGACAGAACCTTCTACACATCCCAGACCAGCTTTACCCTACATAAGCCCCCTTTCTTATATCTATCCCACCTTGGCATCTAATCATGTTGAACATTATAAGACCTGTATTACTATCCTGTCGTGACATGGTGTCTGCCCCTTTTCTTGTTACTGTCAATATCACACTAGAAAGGAGAAGATCATTGACATTACAACTGATCCCAGTTTCTCTGAATAATCCACAGACTTATTTGTAGCTGTTTCTTACTGGAAGGACTTACCACAGAAGAAATTGTTCCTATGAAAGCTGTTCGCACAAAATTCAGAGGTTCTGGAAACATATGTTGCTGTTCAATTTTTCAAATGTATTTTTCAAAGCTTTTGATGCTCCAGTCAAAATTCTTGTCACCACCATTTTATCTGGCAGTAGATATTTCAGATGCTGGATACTGGGCTCATAAAACCCAAAGTGTCTGGAGTGTTAAATCCTTCTGAAACCAGCATACAAGCAGATTTTGCAAATGCAAAAAAGATTTACCTTTCTGTTCAGAATGAGCGAATTCAGACACACAAATTCAGGGAGCAACATCATCACATGCAGTTACAGAACACACACACAGACACAGATACACTGATGCTGGTAAAGCAATCCATCCTGTAGTGTTGTTGCCTCCATGTGAGACACTTTAGTCTGCAATTGCGCTTTTTTAAAACTAAAGTGCAGGGCGTTCACAATGCAGTTGGTTCCAAAAGTAAGTCAATCCACATGATGTTAAAATGTCCAACTTTACAGCAGAAATAAACATGTTTAGAGGCTGGTTGATAAAAAAAAAAAAATGCTAATTTACCCTTTGTGGAAACTGTACATGGGCTGAATTTTTAACTCACTTGTTTAAATTTTAAGTTGTGTCTCTTTGAGTGGCAGGTGGGTGACGGTTGGCCTGCCATAAGCCGGCACTGACTCAAGTCACATCTCCGCACACACACACACCAACTCTTTGGCTATTTTTCCATTAGCTGGGAGTTAGGCAGATTCAGGCATGGGGGGGGGGGGG